>CM073737.1:30855561-32080561 GCA_037113605.1 Calophaca sinica | reverse complement strand
GAAAGGGTCGGACGAGTTGATTACGTAGTCCAGAGACTTAGCACGAGACTTGGTTGCTCACAGAAGCAGTGCTTGTTCTCAGTAAATATTTCAGTAGAATTTCAGCAAGCTTTTTCACAGTACGTTCGTTCCTTCTTCAATGGATACCATGAGGTATATATAGGAGTTCCAAGGATATAATCGTTAAGGTAAAAATGGCTCCTTACCATTGAGTAAGGTAAATTCAAAATGTTGTCTCTTTCTTGCTTTGCAGAGAATATCCCAGTAGTACATGTTACCGTTTTTGTACTACCTTGCTTGTACGATTTTTGTCTTGTAGTTAAAGGTTTCACCTTTGATACCTCGTACAACAATTTTAGCGCTCAAGATCAATTTTGAAATCCGTTCCAGAAACTTCTGAGAGGTAGAGCAGCAACGTGACTAACACGTGATTAGAAGTGAGGTTGACGCCGCTCATAATCCCGGAAGTTGGACCTTTCGTTGAATCGGAAGTTCGGACGCTTGTAGCAATTGGATAAGCATAGTGTATAAAGAGGAAATTCCAGGCGCTCACAAGGATGAGCGGGATCTTGACACATAGAATGAATCCTTCTCTTGAGAATTACTTTCTTCTTGCTTGAGTGGCTTAGAATATACGTATTATTAGTATCTGCACACTTCAAGAAATGTTAGAACATAAATTGTTCTCTTGTGAATACTTTGTTATCATCAAAATTAATGAGGGTCTAAACATCTCAATCGTTTAGGTTCCAACATGATCTTGATTTGTCCACCACTTTATCATTAATTGATTGAGTGGGAACAAAAGGACCGTTTTCCACAGCATCCCAAATATCGAGATCAACACCCTCAAGAAAAATTTGCATTTTATCCTTCCAATAACCATACCCCTCACCATTGAAAAATGGGGTACATTCATGGAAGTTCCTCACATCTTGTTTGAAGTCATTCTCTTGAGACGGTTAAGTGCTTTATACAAGAGTCTAGCTCTGATGCCACTTGTTGCCAAGTGACTCCAAACACAAGAGGGGGTGAATTGTGTGAGCGGTGCTTATTAAAAAAAATTGCAAATAAAGTGCTGAAATAAAGCTTGCGAGAAATTAACTGCTGAAAAATAAATGACGAGAAGAATAAATTACAGAAATTAAATAACTGAAATGTAAATGACCGAAAGTAAAGACAATAAAATAAAGAACAGAAAAATAAATTGCTTGAATAATAAAGAGATAGAAAGCAAAGAAGAGCACGCAGCAAATTATACAGGTTCGGCCACCAAACACCCCTGTAGCCTACGTCCTGTCCCCAAAGCAAAGCACTTTGTGATTTTCACTAAATCACTAGCTTTTAAATCAGGTTCAGCTAGAAACCTTTACAACTCTAAACTAGAGCAATACGTTCAAGAGATATCACCTCTCTATGAACAACTTGGAATTCCCACCCAAAAGAAATATTTTTTTTTCACAAAAAAATATAAATAAGATACACTCAAAAGTGTAGATATAACAAATTGAAGCTCAGAAAAATACAAGTAAAACTATGTAATAATAAAAAGGCTCTCAAATAAAATTGTACTCAAATAAGTGTGAGTGATGAAAAATTATTTTAGCAGAGTTTCAACAAAGCAAGCAGCGTGAGAATTGTGTATTATCACCGTCTGAACGTCTCTTATTTATAGGCAACAAAAGAAAGCGCGTGCCATAAAAAAAATTTGACTCGTTGCATTCAATCTGGGATTTCTGATCGTTATATAATCGATTATAAGTCATATGTAATCAATTATGTATTTGAAATTTGAAACCGGAGCGCATTTTAAAAAGGAATAATCGATTATTTGGTGCAAAAAAAAAAAAATGAAGCCACACAGTTAAAATAATAGATTATGGAAAGAGTTGTAATCGATTATGCACCGTTTTAAAAACACGGAGATGCAAAACAGGTCATAAACAGAAAATGAAATATGAAATATTTAAAATAATTTCAAACAATTTTTGTGCTTAAAATAGTTTAGGAAAAAATGTCACAAAATCAATTTAGTATAAAAATATTTTTGTGTGTGTGATTTAATTAATTGAGAGCATTTTATTACTACTTATAAATAGTCCTAAAAATATAATACCCAAAACCCGGAGACTCAAAATCCTTTGATTCTTGGAGGCGTCTTGGTGTACTTTTCCGCTTTTTGCATATTCGACTATTTGTAGAACTCCTTTTGTCAATCATCAAAACAACCCTGTCAAGGCATGTATTCACAAACCAGTCTCATACAGACACGTGTACACAAAGATTCCCAAAAGCATCTTTGTGATAAATGTAACAAATTCATATGAACAGTCATCAAAACAGATGATACAAAAATTAAATAATAAAATAATAAACTATAAACAGATGATTAATAATTAAGCAATAATCAGAGCTAACTTATAAACAGAGGCACGTGTACAACAGCAGAGGCAACAACAAAACAGAGGTAAATCAATCAGACGCAGACTTTTCAGAGGCACACACAACAGAGGCAACCATTTTCAAATTAAACATTTAATCCTTTATAAGATGAAGATTCAAATTCTTTCTTATAAAGTTGAATCTATCTTCAGCAAGAGGTTTTGTAAAGATATTTGCCCATTGATGGTCAGTATCAATAAATTTAATTTTAAGTATCTCTTCCTGAACATAGTCTCTAATGAAGTGATATTTAATTTCAATATGTTTAGCATGCAAATGCAAAATAGGATTTTTAGTCAAACATATTGCAGAGGTATTGTCACAGTATATAGGAATGTTACTCTCTTTACTCTGATAGTCCTTAAGCTAATATTTCATCCATAGTAATTGTGAGCTACTGCTTGCAGCAGATATATACTCAGCTTCTGTAGTTGATAGTGCAATTGTGCTTTGCCTTTTGCTGGACCAAGAGATAAGGTTTGCTCCAAGAAATTGGCAGCCACCACTTGTGCTCTTTCTTTCAATTCTATCTCCAGCAAAGTCAGCATCATATAAACCTACTAGCTTGTAATTTTCTGAGTTCTTATAAAGCTAACCATGGTTAGTAGTTCCTTTGAGATACTAAAGACTCTCTTAATAGCAGTTAAGTGAGATTCTCTAGGATCAAATTGAAATCTTGCACATAAGTAGACACTAAACATAATATTAGGCCTTGAGGCAGTTAGATAAAGGAGTGAACCAATCATACCTCTATACACTTTTTGATCTACCTTTTTACTCTATTCATCTTTGCCGAGAGCACGTGTTGGATGCATTGGTGTGCTCATAGGTTTGGTTTCCTCAAGCTTGAACTTCTTTAGGAGTTCTTTGACATATTTAGTTTGATGGATATAGGTTCCATCTTGACATTGCTTGATTTGAATACCAAGGAAGAATTTTAATTCGCCCATCATACTCATTTCAAACTCATTCTGCATAAGTTTAGAGAATTCTTCACAAAGAGATTCATTAGTAGCACCAAAGATAATATCATCAACATATATTTGAACTATAATAAAATGATTTTTAGATGATTTTCTAAAGAGTGTAGTGTCCATCTTTCTTCTTTCAAAACCGTTAGACATTAAAAAGGAACTTAATCTGTCATACCAAGCTCTTGGAGCTTGTTTAAGACCATAAAGAGCCTTTTTAAGTTTGAAAACATGTTCTGGATAAGTAATGTCTTCAAATCCAGGTGGTTGTTTTATAAACACTTCCTCACTTATAAAACCATTTAAAAATGCACTCTTAACATCCATTTGATATAAAGTAATGCTATGATGTGCAGCAAAACATAACAAGATTCTAATTGCTTCAAGTCTGGCTACAAGAGCAAAGGTTTCAGTATAATCAATACCTTCCTCTTGCGAGTACCCTTGAGCAACAAGTCTTGCCTTGTTTCTTACCACTTTGCTATCTTCATCAAGTTTGTTTCTGAAAACCCACTTGGTTCCAATGGCTTGCTTATCCTCTGGAGGAGGCATAAGCTTCCAAACATCATTCCTCTGAAATTGATTGAGCTCTGCTTGCATAGCAAGTATCCATCCATCGTCTGTTAGTGCTTCATCAATTGTTTTAGGTTCTATTTCTGATAACAAAGCAAAGTCAGAGTGTTCCCTTAGAGATGATCTTGTTCTAACTCTATCACTTAGTTCGCCAATAATCTGATCCTTTGGGTGATGAGGTTTGAACTTCCAGTCTGTTATTGGTTCTTCTTGAGTCTTATCACCAGACGCAGAATCAGAGTCAGCACCTATGACACCTTTATCTGTTTCTTTGCTTATTTATAGATCTGCAAAGACTTCATCCAGCTCTGACGTTTCATTGTCAGGCTTCTTGTCATCAAATCTCACAAGCATAGATTCATCAACAATTAATGTTTCTTTGTTGAATACTCTGTAAGCTTTAGAGCGTTCAGAATATCTTAAAAAGATAGCTTTATGCGATTTTAAATCGAATTTTCCAAGACTGTCCTTTGTATTAAGAACAAAACAGTCACATCCAAATTGGTGAAAGTATGAAATGTTGGGTTTTCTTCCTTTCCACAATTCATAAAGAGTCTTATTCAAGATAGATCTGATATAGATTCTATTTTGAATATAACATGCAGTGTTTACTGCTTCTGCCCAAAAGTGCTTTGCAATATTAGTTTCGTGAATCATGGTTCTGGCCATTTCTTGTAAAGATCTATTTTTCCTATCTATAACACCATTTTGCCGTGGTGTTCTAGGGGATGAAAAATTGTGAGAGATGCCATGCTCTTCGCAAAAGTTTTGAAATGATTCATTTTCAAATTCTCCACCATGATCACTTCTAATGGTTGTAATACAAAAACCTTTTTCATTTTGCACTTGTTTGCAGAACACAGAAAATATTGAAAATGACTCATCCTTGTGAGCTAGGAGTTTTACCCATGTCCATCTAGTATAGTCATCAACAATAACAAGCTCATATTTCTTTCCGGACAAAGATGCGAATATAGTTGGACCAAATAAATCTAAATGCAACAGCTCAAGTGGCCTTGAGGTGGAAACAATATTTTTGGATTCAAAAGAAGATTTTGTTTGTTTCCCTTTTTGGCATGCTTCACAAAGAGCATCAGATTGATACCTAAGATTTGGTAGGCCTCTAACAAGTTCTTTCTTGTTAAGCTTTGAGATTAATCCCAAGCTGGCATGCCCCAATCATTTGTGCCAAGTCCAATGCTCTTCATCAACTGACAAACAGCATTTTACATTTTGATTTGCCAACTTAGAAAGTCTTATTTTATAAATATTGTTCTATCTCTTTGCTTTAAAGAAAATGGATCCATCCTTTTTGCTTTTGACTATACAGGCATTATCACTAAAACCAACATCATAACCACTATCGCATAATTGACTTACACTTAGTAGCTTATACTTCAGGCCATCAACCAATAAGACATTATCAATAGAAGGTAGGAATTTCTCACCAACTTTTCCACTTCCAATAATTTTACCTTTTTGGTTTCCTCTGCAACCTACTGTTCCATTTTCTTTAAGTTGGAGTTCTTGGAACATACGCCTTTCTCCCGTCATGTGACGTGAGCATCCACTGGTCAAGTACCAGGATTGGTGTTATAACTCTGTTGCTACGCAGATCTGCAACATATACAAATTTGTCTTTAGGTACCCAAATCTTTTTGGGTCCTCTTTTGTTAGTTCTAGAAGGAAACTTGTCCTTCTTATTTTTCAATTTATAACAAGTATTTCTAATGTATCATTTCTTATTGCAAAAGGTACAAAGCAAACAGTCAATATGATTGTTGGTATCTTTGGTTTTCAAATTTGTGTTTTGGAAAGTGGGTTCCTCTGGTTTGTAACCAAGACCCTTTTTACCATTTTGGCTTACGCCCCAAATCATAGATACTTGTTTGCTTCGTGTAACACATTCAGCAAGGAATCTTTGAAATCCCTCTTCATATTTTGAAGAGTTGCATTCAGCCTTTTCCTCAGTCTTAGAGCTGTCATTCACCAAACGGTGATTTTCAGCTTTGAGCTTCTCATTCTCCTCATTGAGTATTTGATATTCTTTTGAAAGTTTTGAGAATTTCTTTTTCAAAGCTTTATACTCAGTGTTGAGTTTTGAAGACTCATCTAATAGTTCATCAAAAGCTATTTCAATATTAGAAGATGGATTAGAATCTACCTCTTCATCTTCTTCTTCACTATCTGACCCTATGGTAGCCATTAGAGCCATATTTACGTGTTCGTCATCATCATCAGATGAAGATGAGTCAGAATCATCCCATGTTTCCATGAGACCTTTCTTCTTCTCGCTTTTAAAACCACTTTTCCTTGGTTTCTCAAGTTGTGGACATTCAGACTTGAAATGTCCTGGATTTTTGCACTCGTAGCAAGTAACTTGGCTTTTGTCCTTGTAGTCCTTCTTATCCCTTGAGTCTTGCCTTTCCCTTGAGTCCTTTTTTTGGAACTACTTTCTGAACCTTCCTTTGTTTTTCCACATGCGTTGAATTTTCTTTGATATTAAGGAAATTTTTTCGTCTATGTCTCCATCGCTCTCATTAGATGATGCTTCGTCTATTTCAAGTTCATCTTGTAGAGCTTTGGAGGAAGATGCTTTGTTTGTATATTTCAAAGCAATAGACTTTGATTTCTTGGGAGGTTCTTCTTCATCTAGCTCAAGCTCATGAGCTCTCAAAGAACTCAGAAGATCTTCAAGTCGCAAGGCATTCGGTCCATTGGTTCCTGAATAACAGTGACCTTAGGTCTCCACTTCTTTGGCAGACTTCTTAAGATTTTCTTAACATGATCAACAGTGGTATAGCTCTTCTTAAGAACCTTTAGACCATGAACTGGTGTTTGGAATCTTCCAAACATAGTTTCAATGCTTTCACCCTCTTCCATTTTGAAGAGTTCATATTGTCTAACCAAGATATTAGCTCTAGTTTCTTGCACTTGGGAAGTACCCTCATAAGCCAAGGCCAATGAGTCCCAAATTTCCTTGGCAGTATCATTTTTTCCGCATTTCTCGTATTCCTTCTCAGAGATAGCACAGATAAGGAAATATCTTGCTTTCTGATATAGTTGATAAGCTTTCTTATGCTCTTCTGTCCATTTATCGCTAGGAATGGAATTTTCTTTGGAATCAACTGGTTCAGTGTATTGTTTTTGAACCATATCCCAGAGTTCGAGTTGTTGAGACTCAAAGAAGGATTTAACTTTATCTTTCCAGTAGTCGAAGTTTGTTCCAGTGTACAAAGGAGAACGGTTAACGTGACCACCGGCTTCGTTGCTTGCCATGAATAGAGAATAAGATATTTTCCTCTTACACTATTAAGTGCTCAACCAAGAGGCTGAGCTCTGATACCAATTGAACGTGGCAAAAAAACACAAGAAAGGGGGGATTTGAATTGGGTTTTAGAAACTTTTCGTAAAACTTGTGTGTTTATGAAAACCTTTTTAAAAACAACTAATTAATGAAATAAGGTAGTGCGTAAGTAAAAAGAAGAGAGAAGAGGGTGACACAATGATTTATACTAGTTCACTATCACCTGATAGCTACGTCTAGTCCCTTCTTACACTTGAAGGATTTCTCCACTATAATCAACCAGATTACAGTTGAGAGTATAATACTGCCAAGCTGGCTACACTCACAACTTCTTAGAACGACTTAGTACAGTCAAACCTCTAAGGAATACAACCACTACTGGGCTAAATACAATATTCAAAAATGTTTTGAAGCAATATCAAATAACTCTCATAGAGAGGATATATAATAAAAAGAAACTTCAACACAATGAATAACTTTCAAACTAAAAGAATAAAAACGATTAAGTGCTTTGTTGAATGTGATCTCAGATACTTGGAATGATTCTTGGTTGCTCACTTTGTATCACAGTGTTAACCTACTTCAGTGGATGAAGTAAGGTATATATATCTAGGGTTGTGAATGGTGCCGTTGAGACCTAACAGCTCTTTTCACCTAGGTCAAAAGACTTCAGATCCCCTTTTTGTGGCTTTAGCAAGTCACGTCGTTTTCCACTCTGCTCAAAGCATACTGACACAACAGACAGAATCAGAGTGTTTGTCTCTTGTGAGCTTTTTGAATATTAGACCCTTCGAGAGCAAGTTTCCTGATGATTATATTCGTTGACATTCCCTTTGGCCTTTAATACCTCGTACATTAAAATGCTTCATCAATGGGGTCTCTTAAATACGTGACATAGCCTTAAATAAGCTTCAGTCTGTTTTCTATCAGAGCTGTACTGCTCATCAAAGTGAGCACGAAACAGAGGCAACGCGTAGAATTCATTTGTCTTTCATATAACAGAAAGTCTTGTAGAATTACATGAGAGCTTCCATAGAGTGGTCTAACCATAGTCTGTTGTATGCGTTGACTGAAGACCAGAGCGTTGACCAATCAGAATGTGGTCTCAACAGTGTTGTCTACCAGAGCGTTGACTGACCAAACAGAGTTGACCAAGTCTTACCAGAGCTTTGTTTACCAACAGAGTTGACCAAGTCAAGAGCTAGTCTTGCCAGAGCTTGGTTTACCAACAGAGCTGACTAAGTCATGTATGGTCTCACCAGAGCGTTGACTACCAACAGAGTTGACCAACTTTAGAGCAAGGCTTTCACATCAAAATAGAGGATCAAAGTCAGACTTAGATGTGTGAAATTCAAGATTTCATTAAGTTTTCTGAGATATCTTCTTCTGATAAATAGTGATTTCTGCACACTAACAAACACATCAGAGAATAAATTGTTCTCTTAATCATTTGTTATCATCAAAACAATTAAGGGTCATTGTTTCTGAATCCACTTGATTCGAACAATATGGTCTATTGGCTTGACCAATATTAAAACCAAGTCTGTTCAGCATCTGCTCGACAGCTTGATTCATATTTTGTTATATCTGGTTCCCCATGATATTGTGCCTGAGGTTGGCTAAACCTTGATGCACTAGAGGTCCTTAATCCTGATTCGTTAGCAATACCTGCACTTGGCCATAAGCCAAGTTGTTCAAGTTCTGACCAAGGTTCTGGTTTGGTTGATTCACTTCATTCTACACCATTCTGGGGTTATTCACATCTTGTGGAATGCCCCCCATGCCTTGACCCTGAGGTATAACTCTTAGGCCTTGTTGAACATTATCGTTCACCGATGCTGCCAAACCCAATGCTTAATTTAACCTTTCCATTTGTAAAGCCAATGCATTGCATGCTTGGTTAGTAGTTTGCATAAGAGGCATAATCACTGCACCCATTTGCTGAGTGAACATGTGCACCATCTCATGATTACTATCATCAACTTGCTGTCGAATATTCGCCAACGAGTTTTGTGTTATTCCTCCATTATTTTGGGACATTTGCCTTGACATGTCCCCTGGTCCTGACCCCTGTCAATTGGTCATAATAGTAGTTACACCCACCATTCCTTGAGTGTTGGAAGAATTTCCAAACGGTACAAAAGGCTGGTTAGCATATTAGTTGAACATAGTTGAACCAATAGCAGGAACTGTCGAGTTATGCAAATAACCATAAGGCATCCCAAACGGAGGTTGTGTTACATGCGATGTCGGCCTAACGCTCGAATTCCTTGCGCTTTCAGGCGTTGTTTGAATTTCTGAAGCATTTTGAACCACTAAGGGCTCAGATATAACAGAGCCTGAAATAGGTTCGCTCATCGCATTAACCATTGCCATCCCAGTACCTATGCCGATGGCAGAATTATTCCCTTGTGGAAAATTCACAACCCCAGTATTCGTACTGGTGGTGGACGCATTTTAATTGCTCGTCGACGCATTCACGTTAGTAACATTTGGAATCGCGGCATTGTTATTCACGCTGTCACTCATGTTTCGCTGTCTAGATACGTTAAAAGCAGTTACTTTTCCACTTCTTAGACGCATAAAACCATCGTTTAAAACGAGTTACTCCAAACTCGTCCCACCGGGCGTGTCAATTTGTTTACTGGGAAATTTGGTTTTGTACAATATTGCTACCAAATTCGTCGAAGAAACAAATAATTAGTTTTCATGCGATTATGTGATCGACGAGTTACACGGTAATCTCGCTAAACAACGGTATCAAATGAAATAACGGTCAAATGTTCGATACATTATCAGTTTTCAAACTTTCTCGGCTATTAAACCATTAATTGGTGTGATGTTTTGCCAGTTTTTATTATAATAACTCCAGACAACAACCTAATTGTCGTCGAAATGGCATTAACAGTTTGAATAAGCAAGATTTGGCCGTCAACAGCCAATAACTTGATCGACAAATAATTAAACAGGGAATTATGTGAATAATATACGATGCAAAGTTATGAACAAGCATTCACAAAATTAAACATGCAGTTCGAAATTGAGACAGAAGTGTAAATAAAAGCATTTAAATGACTGAAATTCAAAGAAAAGCTTTTAAGACATATGAAAGTAAACGAGAGCATTTAAAGAACACGAAACAAAGAAATGCTTGTAAATGAGAATGAAAGTAGAATTTGACAAAAAGGCAAATTGCCAAAATGTAAAAATACTCAAGTAAAAGACATGAAATGTAAATGGCTGTTAAGTAAAAGATATGGAATAAAATACTGGAATTGCATTGGAATTGAAATAAATACAGTAAGCAAAGTGAATTTTAAAAGTAATATAGAAAGTATGAAATAAACAGAAGTTCGAAAAAAAAATAATCACAATGCAGTAAAGTTTGAATGTAAAATGCATATACAAAAGATAAATTTGCAGATAAGGTAAATGAAGAACAAGGCAATAATTGGAAATAAAATTGAATTGAATTGAATTGCAATTGTTGAATGAAAAAAAAGTTTGGAAGGCATACAGTGATCGTTTTTCTTTAATCTGCTTCGCCATCAAGATGTTAGGAATTTAGATCTTGTATCCAACCTGAATTACATCGTAAGAACTACTATTTATAGACAAAAATTGTAAAAAACTACCTATCATCCGACCTGACACGTATACGGACAAAAGGTCGGTAGTTGTTTCTACTAAAACTATTTAATCTCGACAGTAACACTTCCTGTCGAGCTGTACATGTGTTTCATAACGCCTAAGTCTAATTCGACCATGCTCATATTGACATCTTCGACGCTTCACACACTCCGTCGAACAACCGCCAAGTCACTTGGTCTTTCAAACTTAGCAAATTTTTGATCACTTATTCCTGGCTCCTTGCATCTTCACTCGTCGAATTCTTGAAGCTCCGTCGAGAAACACAAATCTGATATTTGGCACCTAACACAGCTCTAATATTCTGCTCTGGGTTATCCCCGCCATCCACTTTCTCTCCGTGCAATTCTCCTTGGCATGCCCATACATTCCACAAGCAAAACACACTAAGTGGATTCCTTCGTACTCAAATCTTTTGGTCTCCCCATCAATCTTGTAGCAGGACTTCAGGGACTTATCTAAATCGATTTCAACACAGGATCTAGCAAACTTACCTCTGGCATTGTTGGCAGTGTTGGGGTCGGTTTTGAGAGTGGAACCCAGAATGTCACCACTACAACCAATAGTTTTAATTATTTATTTCTTGGGGCCTATACTAAAATCAAGCATTTTCGACCACCAACTAAATTTCATTATTTACTTCTTGGGGCCCTACTAAAATCAATCATTTTCGACCACAAACTATAATTTATTACTTACCTCTAGGGGGCCACTAATACATTCAAGTATTTTATTATTTACTTTTTGAGGCCACTAATACATCTTTTACTAGTGCAAACAAACACGCATCAGTCCCTCATTACCGCATACTAAATACTAATACAGATAGTATGTGGCAATGTGGGTATATTTTAATTTAAAGTTTTATTTCAGTGTTTTATCTTTTTTATGTGTTAAGTTAGTTCTTTAAAGTTAATTTTAGTTTTAGTTTAATCCCACATGTTTTAAAGCTTTGACAATATTGGTCAAACTAGTCTGTTTTTGGCTTTTTACAACAGTTTTTTGGGTTCTGATTTGTGGCACAATTGATACGATAGATTGTGCTTGTGACACACATGCATTTCTCGTTGTAGATCAGCCAACAGTTTGCCTCGAAATTAACGTTTTAAAACATGTAGAATTAAATTGAAACAAAAAAAATAAATGACTAACTTAAAACTTTAAATTAAGATAAAAGACTTTGAAGTAACTAATATTAATAGCACTAAATAATAATATTTATTGCCAAGGCCACTGACATGTGCCTGTGACTTTTGTGTCCAACAACGGTTTTCCTAATTTGTAATATTGATTTGATTTGATTTGATTGCATCAATATTTTCATTTTTTGAAGATTGATTGCACCCAATATGATTCCATGATATTCATCCTCATCCTCGTTAGATCACAAAGTCAACAGCAGTAGAAAAGAAAAAATCACAATGACTCCGCGCCGCATGAGAGTGGTGATACGAATTGAGCCTAATTCTTCCTCAAAACCATGATCGTAAGGAAAAGATTGTTCAATCTTATATAAGCTCTACACCTAAATTCATGACTCTCGATATGAGACTCTAAGTTGGGTCAATTACTCCCATTTAACAAGTGGAATCCAGTAACAAGTGGTGCGGTTGGATAATTACTATGATAAAAAATAAAAAAAATGATGCAGTCACACTGATAAAATTCAGACAATGAATATTCTGAATTTGTATTTTGAATTCAAATTATTCAAATTAAAATAAGACGTGTCTGATTATTAAATAAGACGTGTCTGATTATTGTTGAAGGAATCTAATTTATGGATTAGGATGACGATAAAAAATTGCGTCCCTAATGTGGATGTCGCCTGCGTACGAAACCTACGTCACATACTTCATTTGCTTTGAAATGGAAGGAAAGGAGGGTGGCGATTGGTGTCGATGGGTGGGACTTTGCGCAACATCATACGCTCCGTATGTGTATGGACCGTATGTCTGTATGTTTACGGACAATTTTTTTTTAAATTTTTTATAAAAACTTTTTTTTAGAAAAAATATTTTTTTTTGAAAAAATTATTATAAAAGTGGTTAACGCAGTATAAATAAGTAGTTAATCAAGTTTACTAACTGGTTAACGATTACTCAGTGTCTATTAACCAGATAATGGATTGTGTTAACCACTTACATGAAATGCGTTAACCAGTTAAAAAAATATGCGTCTGTATTAACCAGTTATTGGATTGCGTTAACCACTTATATGAACTGCGTTAACCACTTACATAAACTGCGTTAACCAGTTAAAAAAAATTTGTGTCTATTAACCAGTTAGTGGACTACGTTAACCACTTACATGAACTGCGTTAACCAGTTAAAAAAATCTACAAAAAAAATACGTACAGAATCCGTACGATTCTGTACATGGTTGTACCATACGGACCGTACGGACATATAGTGTCACAGTGGGTGTCGCAAAAAGTGATGTACAAAAATCGTTTTCCAATAATAAATAACCAATATTTTTGAAGTCAAACATGCATATCGTCTCTTGGATTGACTTATCAATAATTTATTTGGAGTTATTTACTAACATAAACACTTGTCAGACTATTTGAGAGTGCTTATTAGGGCCAACCCAACACCCATTGAGGCCTAAAGCAAACATCACGACCGGGTTTGAATCCACAACCATAAGGTAAAAAGCATAATGCTATGCCATCTGTAACACCTGAGGACGAGATCGACCTCGTATTAGGACATCGTATCGAGACCTCGCGTCGAGACCTCCTGTCGAGACCCCGTGCCGAGATCGTATGCCGAGGTCGTATGACGAGCTGAGGAGACGCTTGCACGAGCATCCTGGTCGACATCGTGTCGAGATGATAACACTCGTATTTTTTTTTACGAATATTATTTAGCGTTAATTAGTATATTTTGTTGTGATTATGTTTTATTAAAGTAATTACTTGTTGTTTGGATTAATATCTTACTTTAAAATCTAGGTGTCGCTTATTTGTGGTTTTATGAAAGATAAATTCATTTAAAATGGTTTTCTTGTAATTAATTATTGTTTAAGAGATATTTAAGGGAGATAAGACCAAACTGTTTTTTTTCCACCAGCTGTAGATAAATATCACGCTTAGCCGCCTTAAACATTCACTTTCCAGTTTCTTCTTTCTTCTTCTAAATTTCCTCTTCTCTAAACCTCCATTGAAGAACATTGAGTTTCATTGAGCTTCACATAAACTTTCTTCATCAACCTTGTTTCTTATCATCTTCTCGACATATATCACCATCTCGACCATCTTTTGAGGTATGAAAAATAGAATTTTAGTTCTCTTCATGTTACTGTTAGCGCCACTTCTTCTCTCTATTTTTGCTAGTTTATATGCTTCCAAATCAGGTTATATTGATAGGTTTTCTTTTTCATGACATGACCTACCTTTCTAACCAATTATTTGAGCTTGTAAAACAAATTGCTTTCTCTGTTTTCTACAATAGGCAGTGCCCAAAACCCTCCCTATTTGGTTTGTTTTGATTTCTTGTTTTAGTTTGTTGTACGTTGCTTCTTGTTGATGTTTGTTGTTGATTTATTTGTTATAGAATCATATAACCTTTTTCATGAACTTTTGATCGAAAACCCTAACTTTGTGTTAGAGGAAAAATATGTATGAAAGAAGTTTTTAATAAAATTTTAGAGAAAAGGAGTTATTTTGTAATGTTTGAATTCTGGTTGTATTTGATTAAGTTCTTGAGTTTTAATGTTTACTTGGGTTGTGGTTAAGAATGGGATAATGAGAGCTAAGTGTTATTAGAACCCATAGATAGAACTAAGTTGTGCTCGTATTAGGCAGTGTGATTTCCGAGATCGTGCTGCAAGGAGATCAGGGTATACGAGAACACGAAACAGAGGTTGACTGAGAGCCGTACGTGTCGAGATCGAGTGAGAGAAGTCGTTGTCGAGCTCGTTTGAAGACAGCCGTGTTGAGGTCGTTGTCGAGCAGCGTTAGCTTGGAGTTCGGTAAGGGCACTTCTAGACATTCTAGGATTTTTATTGTTATATTTCTATGTATGGATTCCTTGATTTGTGTCGAGCTTGAAATGTTGTGATATGATTGGGTTTTTGCATGTATTTAATATGTGATTGAATATATGTTGTGAATTGTGTATTACTGTTGAATGCGTTTCTTCATGTTGAGATCGCTCTTTTTATTTGACATGCGGTTGAATATCTTGGCGTATAACTCTTTGAATATCGTATGCTTAATTGTTCATTGAGTGAGAGAGCTTAGCGAGTCGTTGGCGTTTGAAGTTGCGACCGGGATAAGCGGAGAGGTGCTAGGTCCCCTTTTCCGCTTATGGGGACTTAAGCGTTGCCACGTTATGGGACCCGAGTCGATCGCCCTAGGGAGAGCGAAGATCCCAAGGCTTCTACCGACTTTCCAAAGATACTGATACGGCGTGTGCATTCGAGAATAATTGTCAGTCGAGAGAAAATGGATAGCGAGTCGAGTCGAGTTTAGAGTGAGATGGTTGAGTTACGTTTGGTGATTGATAAACATTGTTGTGTTGCTTATTTCTTTATGCCGTGTTTATCTTGAATTGTTGAGAAGTTGACTCTTTCCGTGGTACCTTCAATCCATGATGGTTACCCAGGCGATGTCGAGGTGCGTGGAACTCGACAAGCAGATGATGGCGAGGAGGATCTCGGCGAGGATCGAGCGACGACCTATATTTGTCATGATTGATTATGTTTGTTGGATGTTTTTTTGGGATGATATTTTGTTTTTTTTTTTGTGTTCAGAGGTTGTGACCAGTTTGGGGTGGATGTCATTTTGAGCACTGTGGTAGATCGGTGGTTTTACTTTTGGAGCAGCCCTGCGTGGGTGTTCTGGAAGTACCCCAGGGTATGATTGCTCCTTGAAGTCGCTATACCTTAGGTGTATTTTCTTTGTACATTATTACTCTGTCTTTTTGTATGCACTTTTTATATCTTGTATATATAAGTATGTACTTGTTATACCTGCGTGTTGTTATTTAGGACTTAAGTCTTGTGTCTTAGTTGCACCATGTTTCGAAAAGCTGTAATTACTCTGATGTGCACGAGCTGGTCTTATAAAAAAAATAAAAATAATAGACCGTACTTTTCTAAAGGGCACAAGAGTATCGTTTTAAAACACATCGCATACAGGGTAACTTGAGCTCGATGTCTTGAGCTCGGTAACTCGAGCTCGGTATGTTGAGCTCGGTAGCGGTCCGGAAACGGGTCGTTACAATGTTGGTATCAGAGCAGCTTGATTCGATTTGGCCAGAACCGTGCATAGAAATTTGACCGTCACCGTGTGTCGGGATATATATATATGTGTTGGGTACCTAATTGTACTATGTTGATTGCTGTTTGATTAAGTGAAGCACTTATTGCTTGAAAAATTGTTTGAACTGTTTCTTGATTGAAGCAGTGTGTTTTAACACATCCTTGTTGTGAGATTCTGACAGGTTTTGAATCTTGTGGAATCTAATGCCACCTCGTAGGGATACGACGGCTGTACCTGGGAACGTCGACATGGAACGAGCGATTCAAGCTATGACCGAGATGGCTGCGGCCATGGCTCAGCAATCAGCTGCTGCAACTCAACAGTCTAACGCGATGGCTCAACAGACGGCAGCGTTGACACAGCAGAATTTGCAGCAACAGCAACGAGCAGAGCGAAATGCTGAAGCGAGAGGATTGGCAGACTTTAGGAAGCATGACCCACCGAAGTTCTACGGTGAGCCAAATCCAGATAAAGCTGATCTTTGGATGCAAGAGATCGAGAAGATCTTCGAGGCACTCCATTGCCCGAACAACGTAAAGGTAGACTACGCCACCTATCTGCTACTGGGAGATGCAGAATATTGGTGGAAAGGAGTGAAGCAAACATTTATAGCAGAACGTCGCGAGATGACCTGGGAGCTTTTCCGTGAAAGGTTCTTGGACAAGTACTTCCCAGATACTGCACGAGCTGAGAAGGAGCAAGAGTTTCTTCAATTGCAGCAAGGCAGCTCGACAGTGTCCGAGTATGCAGCCAAGTTCGAGTCACTGGCAAGGTACTTCAGTCCATTTAGTGACCGAGTTGACCAAAGATGGTTAAGTGAGAGGTTCCAACGAGGTCCGAGATTTGATATCCGTAAGTCGATGGTATCATTGAGGATTGAAACCTCCAAGAGCCGATAGATTGCTGTGTGTCGGTAGAAGGAGTAAGAAGCCACAAGAAGAAGACCGCCCAAAGCGACCAATGAGACCTCAGGGCATGGGACGTAGATTTGCACGTAAAGGAAAGCAACTTAAGAAGCCTTACAACCGACCTCGGGGAACAACAATAATAGAGGACAAGATCGTCCGATGACCCAGGAGCGAGAAGTGGAGATCAGGCACTGTCGAGGTGATTTGCTATCGTTGTGGAAGGCCAGGACATTATGCGAGTGATCGCACTCGGAAGGAGAATATATGTTTCAACCGCAAGAAGCCGTGACATTTTGCCAAGGATTGTCCCACACCTAAATGTAACCGCAATGCATGCGCGAAGGCAAAAGTGGAAGCGTCCAGTAGCTAAAGGCGAGTCTTCTCGCATGAGTGGCAGGAAGCGTAACAAGCCGATGACCTTATTCAAGGTGAATGTGAGATAGAGGGTAAATCCTTATCCGCCCTTCTTTGATTCGTGCAACCCATTCCTTTATTTCTTTTGATTGTGTGAACCATTTGAATCAATGTGACCGCTTACTGCTCAAATTGGTAGTTACGACCCCACCGCTAAAACCTTAGTCACAAACACCGCATGTCTTAATTGTGTAGTGGTTATTGAGTAGAAAGTTTGTGGTCAATTTGGTTTGTTTGCCTCTTAAGGGCTTAGATGTCATCCTCGGGATGGATTGGTTGTCATACCACCATGTCCTTCTTGACTGTGCCAGTAAACCGTAATTTTTCCGGACCTTGAGTCTCCAATTATCTTTCTCACGAACGTGTTGGAGTTTCTTTGAAAAGAAGGAACTAGGAATACATGTATCCGCTAGTTCGTAAGTTTCCAACAGATCGAAGTGAAGAATGTACCCGGTGTGTGACTTTGTGGGCGTTTTCAAGACGTGCCAGGGTTACCACCGGTCAGGCGAGAGGTCGAAGTTCTCCATCGACTGATTCCAGGAACAGGACCTATTTCAATAGCGCCCTACAGGATGTCTCCTGCCGAGATGAAGGAACCAAAGTCCCGTATTGAGCATTTGGAGTCAAAGCAATTCATACGACCGAAGCGTGTCACCGTGGGGAGCTCCGGTGTTGTTGGTCAAGAAGAAGGATGGACGATCCAGGCGCGGCGTGGACTATCGCCAACTCAACAAGGCTATCGTGAAGAACCCAGATCCGTTGCCACGTATTGACGACTTGATGGATCAACCGTGGAGCGGCGATGTTTTCAAAGATAGACTTGAAGCCCGCTACCATCGATTCGCGTGAAGGAGGAGGATGTCTCCAAAACAGCGCTCAGGACTAGGTATGGGCATTATGAGTACTTAGTGATGCCGTTTGGGTGACAAATGCGCCACCGTGTTTATGGACTATATGAATAGGATTTTCCATTCGTTTTTGGATCGATTCGTTGTAGTGTTCATTGGCGACATATTGATCTATTCAAGAACCGAGAAGAGCACGAAGAACACTTATGTCGAGTACTACGGATATTGCGTGAGAAGCAACTTTATGCGAACTCATCCAAGTGTGAATTTTGGCTCAAGAGGTGAATTTTCTTGGACACGTGATTTCCAAAGAAGGGATAGTGGATCCAACTAAGATTGAGGTGTGTTAGCGTGGGAACAAAGAAGGCGGTTCACGAGATCGAAGTTTTGTTGGCTTAGCCAGGCTATTATCGAAGATTCATCAAGGTTTTTCGAAGATTGTCGTGCCTCTTACACGACTTACGAGGAAGGATCAACCTTTTGCTTGGATCGAGGAGTGTGAATCCGCTTTTCAAAGGCGAAGGAGCTTTTGACAACGGCGCTGTGTTGATTTTGCCTCAACCCGAAGAGCCTTACGAGGTGTATTGTGATGCGCCACACCAGGGATTGGGATGCGTCGATGCAACAGGAAAGTGGTAGCGTATGCTTCAAGACATTTTAAGATTCACGAGAAGAACTACCCTACGCACGATTTGGAGGCGGCGATGGTTTTTGTGTCAAGATATGGAGGCACTATCTTTATGGGAGCACTCTTATCGCTTTTCGGCGATCACAAGAGCTTGAAGTACCTGCTCGATCGAAAGAGCTCAACATGCGTCGGCGAAGATGGAAATTTCTCAAGGACTACGACTTTACGTTGGAATATCATCCAGGAAAAGCTAATATAGTAGCAGATGCGTTGAGTAGGAAGAACGTTCTAGCTTCCGCAATGATGATCAAGGAGTTGGAGATGCTCGAGAAGATTCGAGACGTGAAGTTGAATGTGGAAGTTTCACCGTGGGAAGGCGAGATCCTGGTATGCTTACCATTTCTAACAGATTGTTGGGCGAGATCCGAGACCAAAGAGGTTCATGACGAGCTCCTGCAAGAGAAGGTCGATTGATAAGCGCAAGGAAGGCGACAGAATTCCAAGTCGGAACGGACAACATCTTAAGATGCAATGGCCGAGTATGTGTACCTAACGTAGTGGAGCTGAGAAAGTTAATACTTGACAAAGCGCATAAGAGCAATTTTAGTATTCACCAGGAGTTACGAAGATGTATCAAGACTTGAAGAAGCATTTTTGGTGGTCCGAATGAAGAAGCAAGTGGTCGAGCACGTAGCCGTGTTTAACGTGTCGAAAGCCGGTGGAGCACCAACGACCTGCGGGAATGCTACAATCGCTGATCGCATCAAAGATGGAAATGGGATAGTATTTCCATGGATTTCGTTGTAGGTTTACCGAAGGCGCAGAAGAAGAATGATTCGATTTGGTTGATCGTCGACCGATTGACCAAATCTGCTCATTCTTACCGAAGGTCGACATACAGCGTGGAAAAACTGACCAGAGATCTACATCACGGAGATAGTACGACTACATGGTATACCCTCTTCAATCGTGGCTCGACCGAGATCCGAAGTTCACGCCTCATTTTTGGAGGGAATTGCAAGAAGCGATGGGAACCGAGCTCAAGCTTAGCTCGGCATATCATCCCCGCATCGACGGTCAAACTGAGAGAACGATACAATCGCTTGAAGATTTGTTGCGAGCATGTACGTTAGATCACCGAGGAAGTTGGGACAATGTCTTACCATTGGTGGAGTTCACCTATAATAACAGTTTCCATGCAAGTATTGGAATGGCACCTTTTGAAGCACTGTATGGACGGAAGTGGGAGGCGCCTCTTTGGTGGTGGCAGGATGGCGGGAGTTACATTGTAGGACGGATATGATCCAAATAGACCATCGAGAAGATCCGCTTGATCGAGATAGGATGCGAACGTCACAAAGTCGATGTAAGAGTTATGCAGACCAAAGACGTCGACCACTCGAGTTCGAGGAAGGAGAGCATGTATTTCTTAGAGTTACCCCCACTACTGGAGTTGGTCGAGCGATCAAATCCAAGAAACTTACCCCTAAATTTATTGGACCTTATCAGATTCTTCGTCGTATTGGTCCAGTGGCATATCAGATTGCCTTGCCACCCTTCTTGTCGAACATACATGATGTCTTTCACGTCTCACAGTTGCGAAAGTATATTTCCGACCCTTCTCATGTTATCGAACCGGATATGATTCAACTGAAGGACGACCTATCTTTCGAAGCATCACCAGCAAGAATTGTTGATCGGAAAGTCAGAATGTCACGGAACAAAGAGATCCAACTTGTCAAAGTTGTGTGGGATCAGAAGACCGGAGATGCGACTTGGGAGCTGGAAGAGAAGATGAAGACTCAGACTCGAACTCTTTCATGGTAAGTAACTTATTTGCAATTTCGAGGACGAAATTTTTTTAGAGGGAGAGATTGTAACACCTGAGGACGAGATCGACCTCGTATTAGGACATCGTATCGAGACCTCGCGTCGAGACCTCCTGTCGAGACCCCGTGTCGAGATCGTATGCCGAGGTCGTATGACAAGCTGAGGAGACGCTTGCACGAGCACCCTGGTCGACATCGTGTCGAGATGATAACACTCGTATTTTTTTTACGAATATTATTTAGCGTTAATTAGTATATTTTGTTGTGATTATGTTTTATTAAAGTAATTACTTGTTGTTTGGATTAATATCTTACTTTAAAATCTAGGTGTCGCTTATTTGTGGTTTTATGAAAGATAAATTCATTTAAAATGGTTTTCTTGTAATTTATTATTGTTTAAGAGATATTTAAGGGAGATAAGACCAAACTGTTTTTTTCCACCAGCTGTAGATAAATATCACGCTTAGCCGCCTTAAACATTCACTTTCCAGTTTCTTCTTTCTTCTTCTCTAAATTTCCTCTTCTCTAAACCTCCATTGAAGAACATTGAGTTTCATTGAGCTTCTGCATAAACTTTCTTCATCAACCTTGTTTCTTATCATCTTCTCGACATATATCACCATCTCGACCATCTTTTGAGGTATGAAAAATAGAATTTTTGTTCTCTTCATGTTACTGTTAGCGCCACTTCTTCTCTCTATTTTTGCTAGTTTATATGCTTCCAAATCAGGTTATATTGATAGGTTTTCTTTTTCATGACATGACCTACCTTTCTAACCAATTATTTGAGCTTGTAAAACAAATTGCTTTCTCTGCTTTTACGCAATAGGCAGTGCCCAAAACCCTCCCTATTTGGTTTGTTTTGATTTCTTGTTTTAGTTTGTTGTACGTTGCTTCTTGTTGATGTTTGTTGTTGATTTATTTGTTATAGAATCATATAACCTTTTTCATGAACTTTTGATCGAAAACCCTAACTTTGTGTTAGAGGAAAAATATGTATGAAAGAAGTTTTTAATAAAATTTTAGAGAAAAGGAGTTATTTTGTAATGTTTGAATTCTGGTTGTATTTGTTTAAGTTCTTGAGTTTTAATGTTTACTTGGGTTGTGGTTAAGATTGGGATAATGAGAGCTAAGTGTTATTAGAACCCATAGATAGAACTAAGTTGTGCTCGTATTAGGCGGTGTGATTTAGAGATCGTCGCAAGGAGATCGAGGGTATACGAGAACACTAAATGAGGTTGACCGAGAGCGACTGCGATGTCGAGATCGAGTGAGAGAAGTCGTTGTCGAGCTCGTTTGAAGACACCGTGTTGAGGTCGTTGTCGGCGGCGTTAGCTTGGAGTTCGGTAAGGGCACTTCTAGACATTCTAGGATTTTTATTGTTATATTTCTATGTATGGATTCCTTGATTTGTGTCGAGCTTGAAATGTTGTGATATGATTGGGTTTTTGCATGTATTTAATATGTGATTGAATATATGTTGTGAATTGTGTATTGCCTGTTGAATTGCGTTTCTTCATGTTGAGATCGCTTCTTTTTATTTGACATGCGGTTGAATATCTTGCGTATAACTCTTTGAATATCGTATCTGGCGAATTGTTCATCGAGTGAGAGAGCTTAGCGAGTCGTTGGCGTTTGAAGTTGCGACCGGATAGCGGAGAGGGTGCTAGGTCCCCTTTTTTCCGTTTATGGGGACTTCTAGCGTTGCCACGTTATGGGACTGAGTCGATTGTCCTAGGGAGAGCGAAGATCCCAAGGCTTCGCTGGACTTTCCAAAGATATCTGATGCAGTGTGCATTCCAGAATAATTGTCGAGTCGAGAGAAAATGGATAGCGAGTTGAGTCGAGTTTAGAGTGAGATGGTTGAGTTACGTTTGGTGATTGATAAACATTGTTGTGTTGCTTATTTCTTTATGCCGTGTTTATCTTGAATTGTTGAGAAGTTGACCCTTTCCCGTGGTACCTTCAATCCATGATGGTTACCCAGGCGATGTCGAGGGTGCAGGAACTTCGACGGCCAGATGATGGCGAGGAGGAGCTCGACGAGGATCGCATGACGACCTATATTTGTCGTGATTGATTATGTTTGTTGGATGTTTTTGGGATGACTGCATTTTTGTTTTTTTGTGTTCAGAGGTTGCTTGGCCCGGTTTGAAATTTGGATGTCATTTTGAGCACAGGTAGACAGTGGTTTTACTTTTGGAGCGGCCCTGCGTGGGTGTCTGTGGAAGTACCCCAGTGGTATGATTGCTCCCTTGAAGTCGTCATACCTTAGGTGTATTTTCTTTGTACATTATTACTCTATCTTTTTGTATGCACTTTTTATATCTTGTATATATAAGTATGTACTTGTTATACCTGCGTGTTGTTATTTAGGACTTAAGTCTTGTGTCTTAGTTGCACCATGTTTCGAAAAGCTGTAATTACTCTGATGTGCACGAGCTGGTCTTATAAAAAAAAAATTATAGACCGTGCTTTTCTAAAGGGCACAAGAGTATCGTTTTAAAACACATCGCATACAGGGTAACTTGAGCTCGGTGTGCTGAGCTCGGTAACTCGAGCTCGGTATGTTGAGCTCGGTAGCGGTCCGGAAACGGGTCGTTTCACCATCCAAGCTAAACAAATTTATTATAAGTAATACGAATTCAGGCATTTATATTAAGTGAAAATAAAAAAAAATTAATCCTTTTTTGTCAAAAATTTTGAGGCCTAAAGCTATTGTCTTACTCGCTTGGGCCTTCGGTCGGGCCTGGTGCTAATGGAAACAACTTATGACATGTCCATAAGCTGTTTTTAGCTTATTTCCATAAGCTCTCAAGGATAGCTTATGAAAATAACTTATAACTTATATGAAAACAGTTTGACTATATTTTCTCTTTTATTATAGAAATAGTTTATACATAAGCAATTATATGGTAAGTGCTTATCGGTGGCGAATACAGAAAATATTTCTGTTGGGGGCAAAAAAAAAATTACCAAGAATTTTTTAGTGTGATGATCCTCACTTGTCCCGCATTTTTGTCTCTTGGTCTAATAGTCTTGATTGAAAATCATTAAAAAAATAAGCTCCACACTCTGAGTCTATTAATATCTTTCTCTATTTGTTTGACAATACAGTGTTTTTTTTTCTTTCAAAACTTGATGTGTGTTTGTTTCACTGTGTGTGTTTAGTGTTAGAGAAGAAGAAAAATTAAAAGGATTAAGGGATAAAATTACTACCAATTTATTCTCTCTTTGATATCTTATAACTTTCTACATTTATTTTAAAAAATACTTATCTTATGGGAGTAACACTTATTTTTTTATGGGGACAAAAATAATATTTATTAAGCATTTTCAAGTAAATTCTTTTTTCTCTTGGGGGCAATTGCCCCCAAAGCCTACAACGTGGATCCGCCACCGGTGCTTATAACATAGACGCTTAATTAAGTTGTTTATCCAAACAAACAAAAAAATTGCAATTCAATATTTAATAATAATGGTAATCAAATTCGTAATGGTCCAGAGAGCACAACCTAGTAGTAAAACATATGTAAGAGCTATGTGGACACTGGGAGCAGGATTTGAACCCGTACCACTCCATTTCCCCTCCCCTCTAACTTTTTCTTTCCCTGCTAACCATTTGTACTAGGACCAAAAAAAATTCGTAATGACTAAATACATTTTTTATGGTACTTGACTAAATACATATTTTTAATAATATATAGTATATTAAAAATATTTAAATTATGATAAATCAAATTTTAAATTTATATAAAATGATCATATTATATGTTTGGTTGAATAAAAAAACAAAAAAATAAATAATAAAAATTCATACATATAAAAAATAAATATATGGTTTTCTAAATGTGCAACATTACACATGTTAAGTCTTAGTAAATGCCTACTTTTTTATTAATTATCAATTTTTCTATTTGATGGGAAGAGAGAGATTGCAGTGAGAAAATAAATAGGAAAATTTGGTAATTAATAAGAAAAAATAAGTATTTAACGAGGTTTAACATGTACAAGGATGCACATTATACAATCAAATATTTTATTATTTACTTTTTGAGGCCACTAATACATCTTTTACTAGTGCAAACAAACACGCATCAGTCCCACATTACCACATGCTAAATACTTCTAAATAATAATATTTTGGTTTAAATATGTTTTTAGTCCCTCAAATTAGAGAAAAGTTTGGTTTTAGTCCCTAAAAAAATTTCGTCTGCTTTTGATCCCTTTAGTTTGAAAATATGTCACATTTAGTCCCTACGAGTTTAGTTTTAGTCCCTCAAAAAAATTTCATCTTCTTTTGGTCCCCTTAGTTTGGAAATGTGTCACATTTAGTCCCTGCGACTGTTTTCTTCTGCTCTTCAGTCCCTGCTTTTGGTTTGGTTTTAGTACTTCATTTCTCCCTCTCTCTACAACCCCTCTAACACAAGGTTCGATGTTATTATTCCCAGCAACATCAGTTGAAAAGCAGATGAAAACAGACGTAGGGACTAAATGTGACACATTTCCAAACTAAGGGACCAAAAGCAGACAAAATATTTTTGAGGGACTAAAACCAAACTCGCAGTGACTAAATGTGACACATTTTCAAATTAAAGGGACCAAAAGCAGACAAAATTTTTTTAATGGACTAAAACCAAATTTTTTCCTAATTTGAGGGACTAAAATCATATTTAACCCTAATATATTGTCAAGGCCACTTACGTGTACCTACGACTTTTGTGTCCAACAACGGTTTTCCCAATTTGTAATATTGATTTGATTTGATTACACCAATTTTTTTTTTAAAGATTGATTGCACCCAATATGATTCCATGATATTCATCCTCCTCCTTTTGGGAGGAGGCGGCGGCTTGCAGGCTCCCTTTTTCTTTCTTTTAGGAAGAATTATCTCCCTATCAATATCATCATAGTGCATCTAACAGTCACATCCTGGGTCACACATACTAGGATCTACGTCCCATATGAAATGACCATCAATTTTGTCAGTATATATTGGGTCTCCTTCTGAAGTAACAGCATGAATAGGACACCAATCTTCCGTAAGAATAGGATTGATCATCATGGTTTGGAAGATAGGAGGAGAAGTTGAGCTAGAGCTTTCTTCTGGTCTCTTGAAGATGGTTTTGACAGATCCATCAGTAGATCTTTTGAAAATAACATCTTGAGACTGGATTGGCTTTTTATCAAGGTGATGCTTCTCATAATTGGTTATCCATTCAAGAGGAATGAGCTGGGTTAGTTCTTCTCGAGGAATTCTTCTTGGAATCTGAACAATTGAAGGTACTTCATCTTCTCTATTAGTTACAACTAACAGAGAGTCAGAAGAACATCCGGAGATGGGGAGATCAATTGAGTGGTTTTGGAGACGATAAATTATCTGGTGATGAAGAGTGGCTGACAAAGCTTTTGGAACTTGATCAGCTTCAGTGATCTGAACTTGAACCTTGAGTCTGGTGGACAGAGTACTGTCCTTGAGGCTCACGTTGTAATTTGGAAACATAGTGAGAACTACACTTCCAGCATGAAGAGTAGTAAGAACAGTTCCAATTACAGCGTTTTCATAATGAAGATAGCTCGAATCAAGAAGAGCCATTCTGGCTGAAACAGACATGTTTTTTCTCCCATGAAGTGAGAGAATTAGTTTGACAGCTCCAAAGTGTAAAGCAGTGTATCCTTGAGATTTTCAGTGATTTATGAGACTTTGAGGAATCTCTAAGTCCACATACTGCTTCTGGCTTGTGGCTCTAAGCTGGCACTGATCCAATATTAAAAAAATTAAAATAAGAGTTGTCTAATTATTGTTGAATGAATATAATTTATGGATGTTATAAATACGTAGATTTGTTGGATGACTATATCAATTTGCTATCTTATTATATCTTTACCATATCTCTTGATTTGGTCCATAACTAGTAGTCCATTATCTCTATAAATAGGACTATTAGATTTGTCCTTGTACACACTTGATCATATTATCAATACAGAGATTATAACTAGTTCCCGAAGAACTAGCCTTTAAATCCATGTTCCTGAAGAACCGGTCTTTGAGTCTATATTTCTATTGTCTTGTGTCTCTACTTCCTTTTCTATTTATAACACGTTATCAGCACGAAACTCTACCATACGAGTGATTGCTTAAAAAGGTTTTATTGAAAGAACTCGTTTTCTTTCTCACACTCATTGGAAGATCATGTTTTTCTAGTATTTTTGTTTTTCATGTTATTTGGGTTTTTTCATGGAAATTTTATTCTCAAATTGTCTGACTATATGATTAATCATATTGTGTATAATAATCTTGATACAATTCTGGAAGAATTTCATATTCAAGCATCTCTATAGGATTGAATAAAACTATAAGTTTTCTTAGTCATCATTATATAAAAATTTGTGAAATAGTTCCTGGAAAACTAGACTTTTAGACCATGAATGAAATTTTGTATTAGATAGAAAATTTCTGAAGAACTTTATAACATGAGATTTGTTCATGAAGAACTTTATAATTTTTTTAGTGCTATGAAAAGTTCCTGAAGAACCTTACAATTGTTTTAGCACTACGTATTGTTCCTGAAGAACCTCATAATTTTTTTTAGTGCTGCATATAGTTCCCAAAGAACATCACAATTATTTTAGCTCTACGTAAGTTCCAGAAGAACTATATTTGATCTTAATACAGTTTGAAACAAAAGAGAAAAAAAATCTTTATTGATTGTATCTTTACATGATAGTTCTTGAATTACTAACATTTGAATCTCGTTGCCTATTTTCATATTATAGATGAGATCTTTAATTCCTAAAGAATTAACCTTTGAATCCTAGTTCCTGAAGAACTAGTCTAACCATTTGTAAAAACATGTGTTCTTTGCAAAAGATATTATCATTGATTTGTTTACATGTTTTTATATAAATTTGGATATTTGTGTATGTGATATATTGTAATTCTTGTTATTGTGATTCGTATATTTTTAGAATTCTTGTCCTTATTTTGTATAAAGATGTGATCTTTAATTATATTTTGAAAATTTTGTTGCTATATAAAGATATTATTTTTCTGATACAATATTTAATTAATCGTTCAAAATTTGTTGCTATAAAGATGTGACGTTCAATATAGTAATTATGTATTTTAAATTTGAAATGTATATTTTTAAATTTATGTTGGCGTTCAAACTTTGATTATGAAAATTATGCATATGATCATGTTCTTACAAATAATATGTATTTGGTTATGTCTATTTTTGATTAAAAAAATGGAGAAAATTTTTATTAGTTGATTCATGAAATGAAAAGTTGAATTGTTTGCTTGAAATTCATAAAGACACACGTATAAGTGCAAGAAATCTTATGTCCCTAGAAGAAACGATGAGATAACCTTTCTCAGCACCAAATGGAAGCTGAAGAGTACATTCGGGTATAGCATCAACCAAGTAGTATTCACGCCAATTGCTACCAAGCACGATCAAGTTTTCAACGGTGTAACAATCTTTATGTATGCTTCCTTTTTATGTAAGAATTTATGTATACATATTTTTTTTACGCCAAGATTAAATAGACACTATTTTTCAGTGTTTGCAAGTTTTGTCTCACAGTTGGCCCTGAAGTACCAAAGCAAATGAATAGCCAAAAATCTTTGCCTTTTATTGATCCTGAAGTACCAATGCATGATTTCAAGTAATTTGAAATATGAATTGATTATAAATTGGTCTTGAAATACCAGTATAAAATTTCAAGTAATTACGAAATTGGTCTTGAAATACCAATTTAAGATTTCAAGTAATTGTGAAATTGGTCTTGAAGTACCAATATTGGATCCACGCGTAATTGTTTTAAACGATAGATGTACGAACTAGAATAGTAATCTTTTTGGTCCAGAAGTACCAATATTTAGTGGACAGTGACACAACCTACACAATTATTTGTATTAAGAAATATTTTATACAATTAACATTAGCTGAAATTAATATTGATATTGTATCTGGTATTGCAAATATGATCGAAGGCTCTAGAAGAGCATGTGATATATTCCCAAGTAGAACAAAATTATCCATTGATGATGTGTTGTAATCTAGAAGATCCCGAAGAAATCTACTAAGTTTCAAAGATATACATCGCAATAAGTAACATTTGGAACAAAAAATGAGGGAGATTTGACATAAATAAGGATGACAGGGTCAAATCATATGCACCAGAAGCGCTCATATCTTACAACTTTTTATGCTTTGACATAATCGTCTTGGTCATCTCAGTTCAACTATGATGCGATGTATTATTGAAAATACAGATGGACACTTACTAAAGGATCATAGAATCTTTTTACCTGATGATTATTTTTGTCCTTCTTGTGCTCAAGATAATTACTTTTTTCTTTTAATGCTCAGATATGATTGGTTTTCTTTTAATGCTCAAATATGATTGGTTTGCATGTTATTATTACTTTTTGGATGATATATATTCCCCTATGTGCTAATTCTTTGAAAGGAAATGTCATGATTATTATGTAAAAATAATTAACTGAGAAATAAAAGACGTCGCTATTTAGCTGCACTATCATATGAGATATATGCGAGTTGAAATTTTAAAGTATTGCAAAACAATTCTTTTGAAGGTAATCTTGATTATCACTTGAAAATTTAGTGTCATTTACTGTTGTTAATTCAAATTATTTGAATATTTTTTATATAGTAGTTATAATAATATATATTATTTAAATATATGCAAGAGTTGAAATATTTGAATATATTTGAAAGCATGGTGTGAGTGCGAAATATTAATTTATTTATTCTGATATTTTCAAATGTCAATTATATGTTATATAATTGGATACAATATGATGAGAACATGCATTGATTAACAAATGTACTATTATATATTATATAATTTATAATTTATTGTATGGTTATATGGCTCTGCACTTTTGAATTATGCATTGTTTCATGTATATTTAGATATTGTGATATCTTGACATATATTTTATTATTATATAATTGATGAATCAGTTTTCCTCATCAGGGGAAGAAAAAGATAAAAGAATAAAAGCACAAGAAGTTTGTTGGAAGGCACAAACATTATCCATGTTGGATATATGCACAAATCAATGTGAACTTGAAGTTCAAAGAATAAGCCATTTGCAAAATGTTGCAAACCAATTACCAGATATTTTTACAAACACCCAAAAAGTCACTAAATCACATGTGTTAGTTGCAAATATTATCGCATGATTAATTGTCCCAGCAGGACAACTAGCGAGTAAGGCAACCAATGAATCTAAAGTACGCTAGAAGCGTTGTAGACCTATTAGTGTAAAAGATATTATTCCCAAAAAGGAGGGAATTCAATGTGATGATCCAAAAGAGATTATTGACACTCTAGAAGAGGTCAAAAACAATATAAATCAATAACTCCATATTTCCCGATAAGTAACCCCAGAAGTGGTTCCGGTACCGGTAAATTACGATATCTCATTTAACACTGGAAATATGAGGGGAAGATGTTGTTGATATGTTTTTGCATATGCAATATCAATTGATTATGAAATTATTAATTATGATGAGCATGAAGCTCGAATCATATAAGATTGTCGACATTAAATTGATTGGCCAAAGTGAATTAAAATAATGCAAGCCGAGCAAGACTTATTTGCCAAACCTAAAGCATTTGGACCAGTAGTCCAGACACCTGAAGTTGTCAACCTTTGTTATGAGTGCAATTACTTATAGAATTTTTTATTAGTTTGGCAGTCTTTGAAAGACTTGACATACATCAAATGAGTGTAGTGATAGCTTGCTTATATAGGTCATTGGATAGTGACAGATATATGAAAATCGCTGAAAGATTTAAGATGCCTGAAGCATATCCCTGAAAAATTCAAAATGCATGAAGCATATCCTTGAAGGATTTAAGATGCCTGAAGCATACTTCTAAAAAATTGAAAATGCAAGCACATCCCTGAAAGATTGAAGATGGCTAAAGCATAATCTTGAAGAATTATAGATATATGCAGGAAGCATAACCCTGAAAGATCTAAAACATCTGAAATGTTTTGACTGTTGTAATCAGTTTAATTTGGAAAAATGAGGACTTTGAATCTATAGTTCGAGACTCAAATGATGTTTTTAATGGACCTGAAGTTCGAACTCTCATGATACAAATGTGTTATTACACCTTATGGTTAACTAGAGAGTAGTCTCTATATTGAAAATCCTGGAAAGATTGAAACTATTGATAGCATCTATTTGAATTTATATACACTGGTAATTTTGATCTATTGTTTATCATATTAAACATTTAATATTGGTAAGAAATATTTGAGTTATATACATGATGCAATTATAGGTAACTATATTTATTTCCTTTTTCTCATATTGTTCAATATGATTGCTATGAATTTTGATTATTAATATTTTTAAAATTACTTGAAATTGTTCCAGACTATAGGTACTATAAATAAATATCTTCAAATAAAATATTTTGAAAGATAAGGTGTTGTCTCGGCCTACAGTTCGAGCATTTGCAACAAAGAACTTTGGTCCTGAAGTACCATATCATGTTGTTATTGAAATATTTTTTCTTAATGTTGCAAATAGCACAAGATTGGATAGAGTTTTGTAGTGAACTTGTTAGCAAGATTTTGTTCAGCACCAACCCGAAGACATTGGAATGAAGTCAAATAAGTTCTTCGTCTTTCTGATCCTCATAAAGCCTAATCACAATCAGATGATGTTTACACATGGAGAGAAACAGTTATACATTGACGTTTCGTGAAGCAAACAATCACAACTATCTCATCAAATCACTCAAATATATTGACTCTTCATTAAGCAAGTTGTGAATGCATATATATATTTTTTTGATAGGTAAATGTTAGTTGTTAGTAATTTATTTTAGTAGCTAGGATTTGAACCCTGGACCTCCTTCTTCCAACTCCTTCAAATGTCCCAGTTCAACCACTTGAGCTACACCTTGGGGACAAGTTGTGAATGCATATGACTGAGAACCATGACTCAGTATATTAGAGGAGCATGCATATTGATGAAAGAAGATAACAAGCCAACAATATTTCAAGAAGATAATGCATCATGAAAAGATTCGATCAAATGACAACTCATCAGATTTATTCACAAAAATATTGTCAACTTCAATTTTCAAGAAGCTCATTGATACGAAAATTAAATGACATTTCATAAATGATGTATTTATAAGGGGAAGTGTGTCACTATGAATATTGTACTCTTTTTCTTTCGCTAAGTTTTTATCCCACTGGGTTTTTCTTAGCAAGGTTTTAACGAGGCATGTTCATAGTGTATAGTCATCCAAGGGGAAGTGTTATAAATATGTAGATTTGGTGGATGACTATATCAATTTGTTATCCCATTATATCTTTACCATATCCCTTGATTTGATCCATAATTAGTATTCGATTATCTCTATAAATAGGACTATTAGGTTTGTCCTTGTACACACTTGATCATATTATCAATACAAAGATTATAGCTAGTTCCCGAAGAACTAGCCTTTAAATCCTGGTACCTGAAGAATGGTCTTTGAGTCTATATTTTTATTGTCTTGTCTCTCTACTTTCTTTTCTATTTATAACAATGGATTAGAATGACGATAAAAAATTGCGTCCCTAATGTGGTTGTCGTTCGCATACGAAACCTACGTCCTTGATCTTTCCCATCTGCTTACATCACCTACTTCCTTTGCTTTGAAATGTAAGGAAAGGAGGGTGGCGATTGGTGTCGATAGGTGGGTCAGCGAGAGCTACCAATCAATAATAAATAACCAATAGTTTTTTAAGTCAAACATGTATAGCGTCTGTTTGGTTTCGCTCATAGTGAGAAACCACATGATCAAAGGGATCAAAGAGATGTAGATCCATCTCATAAGAGAGTAAGCTTGAGAGCTTGATAGACAGTGATTCTCATAAGGAATCATATTGAAAAGATGAATAAAATGTGTACATTGGTTTCCTATTTATAGAGTTTGATCTCTAACTGACTTCGTAACTTCCTAACTGGTTTACTAACCTCCTATAGCTCTGTTACCCCCTTTAAGCTGATAGTGGGATCACCACAAGAAGCTTGAAATACCAAACAAATTTGTTACTAAAAAAAAATACACAGCCCAAAACGTGTAACATTGCCCAAAAAAAAAGATCAATGGCCCAAAAGAAAATGCAAGGCTGTCACAATTGCAAGGCCTCTCGCTTTTGGAAGTGAAACAACTACACAAGGGGATGCATTGGGATGAAAATGCGACCAGGTGAAAATGGGAATGAGATGCAACCACAGAGTTGTAACTTGGCAATGACAACTCAGCGACTCGGTAGTAGAGCCTTGTGGAATGTTCGAAACAATGAGTGAGACGATTTGAGGAGACCGACGGAGTGGCTTAGAAACAGGTGGTACACACGGGATCGAAGATGACGATCTAGACGTCGTGATGATCGATGAGCCAGATGTGGCTTTCAATGATGAAGACGATGCCCACTAGAGCTCCTCCTGGATCGAAGATGGCGATGTCAGCACCGTGGAGATCAGAGAAGACAAAACAACTTTCAACTGTGTCTATATTGGTCACGATATGTGGTTCCAGTGTCTCCACAATGGTGATGGTGGCAGAACTGTGCTTTACCGAATCCAAGCACGCTGAAACCAGATCCAGATAGTTGACGATGGAGATGACGTGATCTGCAATTGCGGTGCCAAAATTGGCATAATGATGTTTGAATCTGTAAAATACAAGTTCCGAACGATCTGCTATTAGATTTGGCAGATACAGACCCAAATCATCAACACCTTCAAATACCGAAATGAAGCAAATAATTTCTCCAATTTTGATGGATCCTCCATCAATTGTTGGGTTAATTTGCTTGATCGGAATCATCGGGTTAAGATTTGAGTCTCTGAAATTGCCAAAGACGAGATCACTGAGACTATTTTCTTCTTCTACCTCGGGTTCTGCATAAGGAGAACTCATTGATGTAGAATTGAAATCCTCTTCTCCATTAGTGACTGAGTTAGAATCAGATTCGGAAGCCCAAGGATCTTCATCCATGTTGATTGCGGCACTAGTGCGCGAAACGAAAAAAATTAGGTCTTTTACATCGGTTTTAGGTTTAACCTGTGTAAAAGTTGACGCGGTGGCAATTTTAAAATTGTCGCGTCACTTTTTACACCGGGTAAATAACCAACCGGTGTAAAAGGCTTGCAATTTAAAAACTGAAGACATTGTACACTGGGTTTCTATATAACCGGTGTTAAAAACTAAACATATTACACCGATTATTTACATAACCAGTGTTAAAAATCTTTCTTTTAATTAAAATAACTTTCTCCCTCTCATTCTCTGATACGCGCTAAACATTTCTTTGAGATAATCCTACTTCACCCTACCTGTTCTCTCTTTCTCTCTCGTCGCTACACTCTCCTTGTTTTCTCCGCCCAGTGGCGGAGCTTGGACCAAAATCTTGGGGGAGCCAAAAAATTTCATTGCATAACACAATTTTCACTGCGTGCATCAAATGGGTTTCTCTGTGTGGGTGGGACTGTGGGTGGACATGGGAGTTTATTCTTTTTGGGCTGGGCCTAATTAAAAAAGTAAAGCTACTAACTTTCTCACGTTTTGACTTAGAGCATCTTTAATGGTAGAACACAATATGGGTTCTTAACTCTCATTAAATGGGTTCTAACATACCACGTATGATTTAAGAACATGAACTAGTATTTGCTTCAATGATAGAACCCAATTTAGGTTCTTATCTTAATTTTTGTGGGTCCGATAATTTGCCCAACATTTTTATAAATATGATTTATATTCATTTTTATTTCAACTTAATTAAACTATTAATTAAAATTCATTCATTTTAAACTTACCCCAACGACATTATTTGCATGCTTTCATAATAAAATATTAATTAAAATGCTTTTTTTTTAATTTTTTTTTTGAAAAAGCCAAGGAAAATTTTATTAAATGAAATGAAATGATTACAGTGGGCTCAAGAAAAGCCCAATACATCCCGCAACACATTCATAGGCCTACTCTCATTACAAAAAATATTCCTCTTTTTACAAAAAAATACTTTTTAAAAAAAATATTCTAGAATCTTCAGGTTGGTTTTCGGTTTCACAACTCCCACATCCTTTTTTCTAACTCAAACCCTCACTTGTATCTGAACTCTCACATTTGCATCACTCCCCTCCTCCCTCACTCTCTCATCGGCATTACTCTTCCACTCCCCTTTTGGCACCTATTCCCTTTCCCCTTCTCCTCACTCCCCTCATCCCTCCTGTGAAGGTACTATGAAGATAAGAGCAGAAGAGGCAGTGCAGATCGGAATTCTAGATGCAACACACAACCTATTTTGATTTTTGATTATTTATGATTTATCTGGGATTTGGGCTTGTATTTTTCTGGGGGGTATTTTTGTTTCAGATCTGGTATTTTTTTAATCTCATTTGGAGGCCATGCACAATCTTTCTCTTCCCTTCCCTCGTTTTCTTTTCAACCTTTACCGTTGCTGTCAGGTTCTTAAATGTTCTTGTGAGCTAAGAACATGTCATTGGAGATTCTCTAATAGATCAGTATATATATATTTTTTTATTAAAAAATTGTTGAAAGACAGGGGGAGCCATGGCTCCCCTATGTCAACTCAAAGCTCCGCCTCTGTCTCCGCCATTCGAGCCCTCTCTCTTGCCGCTGCACTGTCGTAGTTCTCATCCTCTCTCATAGCCGTTCGGATACCTCTACTTCACGTGGTTCTCACCGCCGATCTCCTTCTCGTGGTTCTCGACGTCATTCTCCTTCGAAGCCCTTTCTCAGAGGCAAACCAAAAGCGACCACATCCACTTGTTCCTTCTCCGTGCTTATAGGTTTGTGCCACTGTTTCAGGTTAAAGTCCTTTAAGTTTACCTTTTCTTTCTTTGTCTCTGCTGTTTAGGTTTCACTCACCCTCACCGTCACGCTCTTCTGTTTCTCCTGACCAAAGCTTGAAAAATAGAAGAAGAAGAAGAAGAATCTCTCTTCTTCACCCTCTCTTCTGCTTAACCAACCTTCCATTTCCATAGGTGCGTCACTGCTTCATTTTTTTAACTCATTTTCTTTCTTTCTTTCTTTTTGTTTAGCTATTTTACTTTCGCTGGTGGGTTTCAAGTGTGTTTATGTTTTTCAGATAGAAATGTGTTGTGCTTTTTTGTTTTTGTCTTTTATATCTTTCATTTTTTAATTTCTCAGTTATTTGTTCTGATTCCTTAGCAAGCTCTAGTTTTTATTAATTATTTTAAACTGCTGCTTCCCTATTATGCTTTTCTTATCATTCAATTAAACTTCAGTTTGGTTGCTCATAATTGACTACTGTTGACAATAGATGATATCTTTAGATAAAAACCATGGTCGTGGGAGGGGCGTCGTACTCGCATGGCTTCCAGGAGGTCACATCCCTCTATTAGCAGGCCAATGATGATTGCAAGGGAGTATCGAGCTAGCTTTGTGAGGTTTGAGGATCGCGATGAGGATCGCGATTTGATGGATAACCAGTATGTTGATCCCCATGCCGACGCTGACAGTTGGGGGGCCAATCCTTCGTATGCGCATGCTTAAGAGGAGACCACTCACTACCAGGAGGCCTATAGCTGCCAGGGAGTTTCATCAAGGGCTGAACATTGTTCAGATCCCCAGCGATGACGATGAGATCGAAAAGTATATTCCATCCACATCAGAGTATTCTCACGTCGCACCCGAGTACACTCCATCGACTCCTTCGGAGGAATATACTGCCCGATTTTGTCCTAGTTGCTCCTCTAGTACTGGCCAAAACTAGCCTCAAGATGGACATTCGTCACCGCTGTTGTCGTTTGCATCACTTCCTTCTACTGATTCTTCAACTTCAATATGTTTTTGTTTAGGAGACGGAACCTTCCGAAGGCTTCATGATTCTTCTTCACATAATACATATTTTCTAGGGTTGATGCATTAGTTGAAAAGATACAATGAAGAGCAAGCTGATGCATGTTGTCCACCAGATGGTGGCGAAAACAATGAGTTCTTCTCTGGATTCTATGATGGTGTCAATAAAAATAGCTCCTTGGTTTTCCTCCTTGTGACATCCTGAGAAAATTAAGTGAATAAATAAAATAGTTCTAAAATAATAAAGAGGTTAAAAAGGAATAGAAGGAGACCAAAATGCCTTTAGAAACCCTAGAAAACCATTAGAAATCGAAGAAATTGGAAATTATCTAAAACACGGCCATCGCGACGCGATGGAAGAGTTCATCGCGACACGACCCACGCTGGTGGATAAGGCGGTGCAAGACACAATTAGAACGTTCTGGACCACGCTCGTTGCGACGCGATGGTCTTGCCGTCGCGACGTGATCCAAGTCAGTGCTGAAAACGTGGGGCTCTCCACTTCACCTATAAATAGACCCCCAACCCCTCATTTTCACCAACTTCTCCAAGGGACTTTGGGGAGGACATGGAGGAGCTCTAGGAGCACGACCGAGCGCGAGCAAAGGTAATCTTCTAAGCCAGGTATGGGGAGATCTGATCTCTATACACTAGGGATAGTAGGAATAGGATAGGTGTAGAATAGGAAAGTAGGGTGGCCCAAGCCCTACTAGGGGTTGATGCCCTAACACCCTAGGAAGGGTGTTGTGACTATGACTGCTAAGGATAGCAGTCAATAGTCCATCAACCATAGGTATAGTGTTGTGTGAAAACCTTAAGGTAGAGAACTTATACTTGTTTGATGATTGTGTATATTGTTTGGTGATATGTTAGTAGTATGTCGTCTGAGCGACGCTAGGATTAATTTGTGTGCTGATAATTGTTGTGCAATGTTTATTATTTAACTGTTTAATTATTACTGAAATATTATATATTTATTCTAATGGTGTGGGGGAAGTAAATAAATTGTTGGCTGAAATAAATAATAATAAGAGGCTGACAGGCTGACGTGATAAGTGTTGATGAGCTGTTAGGTACTGGATAATAAGTAAGCATATATATAGGCGTGCTGTAATCCACTGTAGTACACATAGGCTGTGTGCGAGGCCAGGTACCAGAGTGAGGGCACGATGCAGTCGGTATAGGACACGCTGGTCCTTGAGGATAGTCCAGGTCCGACAAGTCTACAGGTGACGGATGGCTAGCTACCATCCTGTCGGGATATTGGGTAGCCTGGTCATCCTGACGGGGTACTGTTGCATCACTGTCCATAGTGCCGATCCCGAGTTTTGCCCCGACACTTGTTCCTATCGAGGAGTAGGGATGCACTCTTAGGGGTACGATAAGTGGGATAAGGGGATGAACAACTGGCTCAGTCTGGTCGTTGTAATCTATTAAGGCAGAGTAGCTAAGGTGGGGCTACTTCTGTCATAATTAAGTGGTGTGGCCACGTAGGCATATAGATCCAAACTGCATGGATATGGGTAGTTAAGTGATGATCTTAAAAGTTGATTTGGAGATGGGTGACCTATTTTTTCGCATATTCTATTCTTCTACTTTTCCCCTTTGTTTTGTGTATAGTGTTCTTATCTCCTATGTTTTGTGTGTTGTTTGTTTTCTTTTCTATGTTTTATATATTTAGACCTTGAAGACTCACGAGAGAGTGAAGATGTCCCATTACTTCCATCCGTTGATGCTACAGGAGCCGAGCATTCCAATATGGGGTGATTTTGAAGTATATTATCATGACATGGATAGTGACTGTTCGGAGATTGACTACAACCGTCATGTCGTTATCTACACAAGACTAGTTAATATTTTCTTTCGTATTTTGGGATCACCGAGGGCCTCTTTCGTAGGGGATTTCAGGATTGCACAGCGGTTACCATTCAACCGCATATGGCGTGAACCTAGGCGACACTACCCTGCTACATCATCGTCATCTGGGTCTTTTAGTGTAGTCAGGGATAGTGTTGGAGTTAGGGGAATGCGTCGATCAGAGTCGACTATTCCCTCATGTTCCAGAGACCCATTGAGGGTTTACCAGCCTAGGTTCCAGGGACATCCTCACACAGGGGATTCCCGTCCCCCGCCACGATTTCACATTAGAATTCCCAGACCGGGCCAAATGTAGGAGACTTTCTCGGTGATCGTTGGACTTTTAGTTGTTGGACTTTTTGACTAGGGTGATACCTTTTTGTACCCATTAGGGTTTTGACACTGATATATATTATTCTTTTGGTGGTTCCGAGGTGGGAACCCTTGTATGTAAATACAACTTTGATGTAATATATATATATATATAACGAAAAGTTTTTTTCTTTTCTTGATTTCTATTATAAATACTATTATGCGCAATTATGGGATAGTAATATAAATAAAATAAGGGTCTCACACTCCTCGCTGAAGAAATTTGTCCCCAAGATGATGGGAAAACTAAGGAGTTATTTTCTTGACACCATCATAGAATCCAGAAAAGAACCCATTGTTTCTGCTATCATCTGGTGGACAAAATGCATCAGGTTGCTCTTTATTGTATCTTTTCAACTAATGCATCAACCCTAGAATTCTTGCATTATGTGAAGAAGAATCATGAAGCCTTCGGAAGGTTCCGTCTCCTAAACGGCAACATGTTGAAGTTGAAGAATTAGTAGAGGGAAGTGATGCAAACGACAATAGTGATGATGAGTGTCCATCTTGAGGCTAGTTTTGGCCAATCCTCAAGAAGCAACTAGGACAAAATCGGGCAGTAAATTCCTCCGAAGGAGTAGATTCCAAATGATATTGCTTTTTTATTCATGTGTAAATAATGTAGTAATGTAGATCTTTCCTTGTTTTGAAAAGTTTAATAATAATGTAGATATGTCATTGCTTTTTTATTTATGTATAAAATTGACTGCTAAATTAGATTATTGTTTGAATTTTGGGCAAATTTGGTGCCAATTCTTGTCAAATTTCCTGCATTATTGTCATTTTAGAAAATTGACTGATAAATTAGATTATTGCTTGAATTCTGGGCAAATTTGGTACTAATTCTTGTCAAATTTCCTGCATTATTGTCATTTTAGAAAGCCTCTGGGTAGGAATGGATAAAAATAAACAGAAAAAAAAGGTTACCTTTTACGCCGGTTATTTAGAGAATAGGTGTAAAAAGAGACCTTTCACACCGGTTATCCAAATAACTGGTGTTAATGGTCCTTCAAAAAAATAACAAATAAACGGAAATTGAAATTTTACACTGGATATATAACCGGGGTAAAAACCCCAACATACAACACCAAGAGCATCTACACTGGTACCAAAACCGGTGTAAAATATCAATTTTAACCGATGTAAAATCCTCTTTCTGGTCTAGTGCAGAAGCACGGTATCGCTTTGATACCATGTGAGAAACCACAAGATCAAAGAGATGAAGATCCATCTCATAGGAGAAGTAAGCTTGAGAGCTTGATAGAGAGTAATTCTCATAAGGAATCATATTGAAAAGATGAATAAAATGTGTACATTGGTTTCCTATTTATAGAGTTTGATCTCTAATTGACTCCCCAACTTCCTAACTGGTTTACTAACCTCCTATAGCTCTGTTACTCTTGAATACCTTACTTGGGTTTATTTACTAACATAAGCACTTGTCAGACTATTTCAGAGTGCTTATCAGGGCCAATCCAACACTCGTTGAGACTTAAAGCAAACTCAAGGTAAAGAGCATTATGCAATGTCATCCGAGCTAAACAAATTTATTGTAAGTTACACGAATTCGGACATTTATATTAAGTGAAAATGAAAATTTTGAGACTTTTTTTGTCAAAAATTTTGAGGCCTAAACTCCTTGCCTTACTTGCTTGGCCCTTGGACCGGCCCTAGTGCTTATGAAAACAGTTTGAGAAGTGTTTGGAACACACTCTCAAACACTCTTTCCAACACACTTTCTCTTATTGGTTGAAATTCACATGGGTCCCACAAAATTTATGCGAGACCCACACGATTTAGTAGGACCCATTTGAATTTCAACCAATAAGAGAGTGAGTATTGAGAAGAGAGTGTTGATAGCACTCCTCAAACAATTTATGACTTATTCATTAGCTGTTTTCAGCTTATTTCTATAAGCACTCAAAGATAGCTTATGAAAACAACTTATATGAAAACAGTTTGACTATATTTTCTCTTTTATTATAAAAATAGCTTATACATGAGTAATTATATGGTAAGTACTTATAACATGGCATTGTTATAAAAAAACGTTTAAAAGACTAAAAAGATAGAGAAGAACCGTATAAAAGAAAGCATAGAAAACGAAAGTAAAGAATATTTCATTTTATTCTTGTGTGTCCAACTCAAGTGGCTTACACCCTCTATTTATAGGGTTAATATTACATGGAGTTACAAGCATCATCGTAAGGAATAATAATACACATTAACATCTATATAAATGGGTGTCTCCTAATATTGATTTGATTTGATTGCACCAATATTTTCTATTTTTGAAGATTGATTGCACCCAATATCATTCCGGATTTAGATTCCATGCTGTAGTTGATCTCTATCTTTCTCTTCTCTCGCTTTTTTATTTTTTTTCAATAAATTAAATCCATGTGCTGAGAAGATAACACAAGTGGATCCAATGGTGTAAAATGGTGGAACTGTGTGAAACTGCGTGAATTCCCACTGCAGGGAAACTTAAGGCGTATCCCCCCCCCCCCCCGAATCATAAGTGAGAGAATAGGCATCCACCTCCTTTCTCCTTTTTAGAAGTGACTGTTTACTCATCTTTTCCGAAGTGAGCATATACTGAATCTCCCCTAGTGTAAGAAACTGGATTTCTATTTCTAAAACTTGCCTCTTGTAAGTGAGTGTATAAAATAGCATATCTAAGTTAGTTTGAAAGCCGGGTTATTTAAATCCCAATGCCCTCTTTGGACATTGTTAGAGTTCTCTAGTGCCTGAGTCTGTTACGGTGAGTGAGGAAGCCTTTAAATTGAAAGCAGACCTTTCTTTTATTCAAGTAGGAATTATAGGCAAGCTAGCAATTCTTCAAGTGAGAGTTTACATCCAGTGCTACATTTAGAGTTCCAGTTGCAGGAAAGGGAAAGAGACTTAGGAGAGCCAGCAAGCTAGGTTTTAAGTGAGCAATCTTGTGATTTCCTTGCCATCCAATTACAATTACAGTTGCTATCTAGTTTCAGTGCCAGTGAGTAAACCAGTTCAAGCAAGGGTAAATATTCCGATTCCGACTACACGATATTCATCCTCATCCTCGTTAGATCACAAAGTCAACAGCAGTAGAAACGAAAAAATCACAATGACTCGCGCCACATGAGAGTGGTGCGGTTGGATAATTACTTTACTATGATAAAAAAAAAATGATGCAGTCTTGACCAAAAAAAAAATGATGCAGTCACGCTGATAAAATTTAGACATTGAATATTCTGAATTTGTACTTTAAATTCAAATCAAATTATTAAAATTAAAATAAGAGTTGTCTGATTATTGTCGAATGATTCTAATTTATGGATTAGAATGACGATAAAAAATTGCGTCCCTAATGTGGATGCCGTCTGCGTACGAAACCTACGTCACATACTTCATTTGCTTTGAAATGGAAGGAAAGGAGGGAGGCGATTGGTGTTGATAGGTGGGACAGCGGATGTAATCAATCAATAATAAATAACCAGTATTTTTTAAGTCAAACATGCATATCTCTTTGGATTGAATTATCAATAATTTATTTAGGCTCGTTTACTAACATAAGTACTTGTCAGACTATTTAAGAATACTTTTCACGGCCAATTTAATACCCGTTAAGACTTACAACAAATATCATAATGGGTTTGAACCCACAACCACAAGGTAAAAAGTATAATGCTATGTCATCCAAACTAAACAAATTTATTATAAGTTATACGAATTCGGACATTTATATAAAGTGAAAACAAAAATTTTGAGACTTTTTTGTGAAAAATTTTGAGGCTTAAAGCTCTTGTTACTCGCTTGGGCCTTGGGTCGGGCCTGGTGCTTATGGAAACAACCTATGACATGTCCATAAGCTGTTTTCAGCTTATTTTCACAAGCTCTCAAGGATAGCTTTATGAAAACAACTTATAACTTATATATGAAAACAAATTGACTATATTTTCTCTTTTAATATATAAATAGTTTATACATAAGCAATTATATGGTAAGTGTTTATCAGTGGCGGATACAAAAAATATTTCTGTTGGGGGCAAAAAAAGTACCAAGAATTTTTTAGTGTGATGATCCTTCACTTGTTTTGCGTTCTTGTCTCTTGGTCTATTAGTCTTGATCGAAAATCATTAAAAAAATAATCTCTACACTCTGAGTCTCTTAATCTCTTTCTCTATTTGTTTGACAATGCAGTGTTTCTTTTTCAAAATTTGATGTGTGTTTGTTTCACTGTGCGTGTTTAGTGTTAGAGAAGAAGAAAAATTAAAAGGATTAAGGGATAAAATTACTATCAATTTATTCTCTCTTTAATATCTTATAACTTTCTACATTTATTTTAAAAAATATTTATCTTATGGGAGCAACACTTATTTTTTTATGGGGACAAAAATAATATTTATTAACCATTTTCAAGTAAATTCCTTTTTCTCTTGGGGCAATTGCACCCAAAGCCTACACCGTGGATCCGCCACTGATGCTTATAACTTAGACGCTTAATTAAGTTGTTTATCCAAATAAAAAAAATCGCGATTCAATATTTAATAATAATAGTAATCAAATTTGTAATGGTCCAGAGAGCACAGCCTAGTGATAAAACATACGTAAGAGCTGTGTAGACGCTGGGAGCAAGGTTCGAACTCATAGCACTCAACTTCCCTCCTCTCTAACTTTCACCTTCCCCGCTAACCATATGTACTAGGACCAAAAAAATTTGTAATGCCTAAATACATATTTTTTTGGTACGTGACTAATTACATATTTTTAATAATATATAATATATTAAAAATATTTAAATTATAACAAATCAAATTTTAAATTTATATAAAATAATCATATTATATGTTTTGTTGAATAAAATAATAAAATAATAAATAATAAAATGATGAATAATAAAAATTCATACATACGAAAAATAAATATATGGTTTTCTAACATGTGCAACATTACACATGTTAAGTCTTAGTAAATGCCTATTTTTTTATTAATTATCAATTTTTCTATTTGATGGGAAGAGAGATATTGTAGTGAAGAAATAAATAGAAAAATTTGATAATTACTTTTTGAGGCCACTAATACATCTTTTATTATTGCAAACAAACACGCAACAGTCCCACATTTTTTTTTGTCAGCTAGTAGAAATGGTAAACAACAAACACACACACATGCAAATGACAACACCCGGGTTCGAACTCCGGTCCCGACGTCCCCATGTCGCTGAAATTGCCAAAGCAACCGACAGTGGGGGACACGCAACAGTTCCACATTGCAACACACTAAATACTACTAAATAATAATATTTATTTATTGTCAAGGCCACTGACGTGTGCCTGTGACTTTTGTGTTTAACAACGGTTTTCCCAATTTGTAATATTAATTTGATTTGATTGCGCAATTTTTTTTTTTTTTTAAGATTGATTGCACCCAATATGATTCCATGATATTCATCCTCATTCTATTTCTTAGATCACAAGGTCAACAGCAATAGAAACCAAAAAATCACGATGACTCACGCCACATGAGAGTGGTGCGGTCGGATAATTACTATGATAAAAAAAATGATGCAGTCACGCTGATAAAATTTTGACAATGAATATTCTGAATTTGTACTTTAAATTCAAATTATTAAAATTAAAATAAGAGTTGTCTGATTATTGTCAAATGAATCTAATTTATGGATTAGAATGACGATAAAAAATTGCGTCCCTAATGTAGATGCCGTCTGCGTACGAAACCTACGGCGTTGATCTTTCCCATCTACTTACGTCACATACTTCGTTTGCTTTGAAATGGAAGGAAAGGAGGATGGCGATTGGTGTCGATAGGTGGGGACGTGGGAGAGCGAAAGCTACCAATCAATAATAAATAACCAGTATTGTCAAACATGTATAGCGTCTGTTTGGTTTCGCTCATTGTGAGAAACGGTCGCGATATTTAAACATTATAATGGCGACACCCACTGCCTGTACCATACGTCCGTACTTGTACGGACTATATATATATATATATATATATATATATATATACGGATTTTTTTATCCAAAATAAATATATTTTTTTAATTAATTAACGATTACTTTGTGTCTATTAACCAGATAACAGACTGCGTTAATTATTTCTATGAAATACGTTAATCACTTAAAAAAAAATCTGTATGTATTAACTAGTTAGTGGATTGCGTTAACCATTTATATGAACTGCGTTAATCACTTAGATGAACTGTGTTAACCAGTTAAAAAAAGCTATGTCTGTATTAACCAGTTAAAAAAAATCTGTGTATTAAGCAGTTAGTGGACTGCGATAACCACTTACATGAACTGCGTTAACCAGTTAAAAAAAAAATCTGTGTATTAACCAGTTAGTGGACTGCGTTAACCACTTACATGAACTGCGTTAACCAGTTAAAAAAATCTGTGTCTATTAATCAGTTAGTAGACTGCGTTAATCACTTACATGAAATGTGTTAACCACTTACATGAACTGCGTTAACCTGTAAAAAAAATCTGTTTCTGAAAAAAAAAACCGTACGATCCGTACAAGTCCGTACCGTACGGAAATACGATGTCACCGTAGGTGTCACAGAAACTGGTGTTCGTTTATCATTTTTCTTGTGAGAAACCACATGATCAAAGGGATCAAAGAGATTAAGCATGTGTTTGGAACTGCGGCTAAATCACGTCGCGTCGAAATTTTTGCGTCCCAATGCACGCCAACCGTGAAATTTCAGAAGCTTCAATTCGTAGATTTTGTGTTGCCGTGAAAATTGGACGCGAGTTTACTGTCACCGTGGAAAACAAATCGCGTAACCAAACATAGGCTAAGATCCATCTCATAGGAGAAGTAAACTTGAGAGCTTAATAGAGAGTAATTCTCGTAAGGAATCATATTGAAAATATAAATAAAATGTGTACATTGGTTTCCTATTTATAGAGTTTGATCTCCAACTGACTCCCAAACTTCCTAACTAGTTTACTAACCTCCTATAGCTTTGTTACCCCCTTCAAGCTGATAGTGGGATCAGCACAAGCAGTTTGAAATATAAGACAAATTTATAACTAAAAAAAAACATACACAGCCCAAAACGTGTAACATTGCCCAAAAAAAAAGATCAATGGGCCCAAAGAAAATGCAAGGCTGACACAATTGCAAGGCCTCCCGCTTCTGGAAGTGAAACAACTACACAAGGGGATGCATTGGGAAGGAAACGCGACCAGGTGAAAATGGGAATGAGATGCAACCACTGAGTTATAACTCGGCGATGACAACTCAGCGACTCGACAGCAGAGCCTTCTGGAATGTTTAAAACAATGAGTGAGATGATTTAAGGAGACCGATGGAGTGGCTTGGAAACAGGTGGTGCGCAGCGAGGTCGATGGTGGCGATTTTCGCCAGGATCGAAGATGACGATCCAGACGCTGTGATGATCGATGAGCCAGATGTGGCTTTCGATGATGAAGACGATGCCTATTGGAGCTCCTCCTGGATCGAAGACGGCGATGCCGCCACCATGGAGATCGGAGAAGACAAAACAACTTTCAACTGTGTCTACATTGGTCATGATCTATGGTTCCCGTGTCTTCACAATGGCGATGGTGGCAGAACTGCGCTTTACCGAATCCAAGCACGCTGAAACCAGATCCAGATAGTTGACGATGGAGATGATGTGATCTGCAATTGCGGTGCCGAAATTGACATGATGATGTTCGAATCAGTAAAATACAAGTTCCGAACGATCTGTTATTAGATTTGGCAGATATAGATCAAAATCATCAACAGCTTCAGATACCTAAAGGAAGCAAATAATTTCTCCAATTTTGATGGATCCTCCATCTATTGTTGGGTTAATTTTCTTGATCGGAATCATCGTGTTAAGATTTGAGTCTCTGAAATTGCCAAAGACGAGATCACTGAGACTGTTTTCTTCTTCAACCTCTAGTTCTGCATAACGAGAACTCATTGATGCAGAATCGAAATCCTCTTCTCCATTAGCGACTTAGTCAGAATCAGATTCGGAAGCCCAAGGACCTTCATCCATGTCGATTACAGGAAGCACGGTATCGCTCTGATATCATGTGAGAAACCACAAGATCAAAGAGATGAAGATCCATCTCATAGGAGATGTAAGCTTGAGAGCTTTGTTGGAACCTAAACGATTGAGAAGTTTAGACCCTCATGTTGGTGATTTCGGCAGTGTACCGAATCGCACAAGTAATAAAGTGATAAGTAAGATCGTCTCACTACAAGAAAACAGTCAATTTGCGGCGGTTTTTTTGTCATTTTGCGGGGGTTTTCGACCCCCGCAAATTGATTCGCGGGGGTTACGAAAACCGCCGCAGTTACGTGTGCCGCAACCTTTTTGCGGGGGTTTTTAGAAAATGCTGGTATCGTACTTATTTGAAGCGGTTATTTTGCGGAGGTTTTTAACCCCCACAGTTAGTAACGGTTATATTGCGGGACCTGGAAACCTCCTAAATGTGAAGTGATTTTGGGGCATTTTTGTTGCGGGAGTTCTAAACCTCCTAAAATTTGAACTTATTTTGAGGGGGTTATTAACCTCCTCTAAACGTTCTGTAGAATTTCAAAGAGACTTTTTTTCTCCCTCATCTCATTGTTAACACTTTTATATAACTTACAATTCGGAATGATTTTGTTACAAAATATTTCCATTTTTGGTTTTATATTTTCCTAATTTATGACAATTATAAAACATTCAATAAATTTAATTCAAATACTCAAAATTCCATTAAAAATATAACCATGATAACATAAATGTATTTCAAACATTTGTAGCTTCATCAAAAGAAGCATTTGTAGTTCAAATATCTAATGTAATACAACTCAAAACTTATAATATCTTAAAAGAAGTCTTATACTAAAAGATCCTAAAAAAACATCAAATGTTGCTGGCACCAGATGATCCTCTTGCATCCATAGGTGAATTAGGCTCACTTGTATCAACACTTGCTTGAGATAACAAAAGAAAAATAATGAGTTAATTGCAGCAATATTAACATCCTTTCAAGTTAACATCCAAAATGCAACCTAAAGACAATATTTTTCAAGTTAAACTTACCACTATAACTTTTGCTGCATCATTTACAACCGATCCATCCTTTTTTTTATGGGTTTCAATATACAATTTTTCTCGATCGATATTGTCCATTTCCAAAACCTAAAATAGGAAAAATGTCACAATAGATAAGAAACTATAATATAATAAAATCTATTAGGTTAATTAATATAACTACTTAATTGATATAACTACCATCTCATGTCTTGCTTGCTCCGTATTTCTTTATTTCTTTGACTAGTCTCCTATGAATAAACAAATAAAAGTTCACGTATTAATCAAATAATTTACTACGCCAACAATAATAGACCAAAGTAATCTAAATCGTACCAGTGTTTGTGGTTTTAGACGATAGGTAACAAATTGAGCCCATTGAACCAACTGGCACGTTACTTATGATTTCATCTCTAGTTTTGGTTTGATCATAGAACTCGTACCACAATTTCTGCCTACTTGCAGCCCACTTCTTCCCAAGGCTAAGTTTACAATATAAATTTAGTATAAATGGAAAGTTACACGTGTATAAAGCTAACCTTGATGTTGTGTTAAAGCACTCCTCAAAATAATCATTCTAATGCCTGTTGGTCCATTCCACCTATCAAAATTAATTGGAAATAGCACGCAATCAATTGCTAATGTTCCCAAATATCCTCAAAATATATATGTAATGCTCTTCATTTAAATGTTCAAAAACATGTGAAGGCATAATTATGTCAGATTAATTCACCTTTTGTTGGTTTCTTGCCTTCAATAGGATTTTTCTAAATTTGAGATTTACGCAATAAGCATGAAAAGAATCAACTCAAGCCAAATTAGTTTCATATATTTTAGTGCTACCAAAATCACCGTGTAAGAAAGAGAAGAGGGAAGTTTGAAAACAAACAAGTTCTTCTACTTTTGTCAGTTCTCATTCAATCTAGTTGTTGATTTGATTTGTGGAAAAGAAAGATCGAGACAAACCAAGCAACAACTTATTCAATTCCATTGACTACTCCTCTTTTCCCTTGTTCTACATTTCCTATTCCATTCAAAGGACAAGGACTGAAAGCTGAATAGAAGTATTCTAGTTCATGATATGGTGAAAATTGAAAATCGAGCAAGCAGAAAGACATTATATGAACATTGATTTTAAGGAAGAGTGATAGAAACTATGATAACTCATAACTATATGTTGCTAATATAGGGATAGGATATGAAAATGTAAATTAGAATGAATCTTAATTCGAGTGCCAAATTATATAGGAACTAATACAAGAATAACAAGTGTCAAAGTAATGTCAAAGGTTAGCTACGCCTACACCTTGAAGACACTTTTTCCCATTTTGATCAAGAACATGAAAATCGAATAAAGTGGTAAAAATCATACAAAAATTAGAATAAAGGAATACATAATTAACAAATCAATGGTGTTTAGTTGATGGGAAATTGAGAACTATGAAGGGTACCCCACCATCCATGAACCATTCCATCAGATGAAATATAAGCTCTTCTCCCAATGAGATTCACATCAGTTAGTACCTGAACCACTTCCATCAAGCTGCCACGCACGCCTATTTGCACTATCAGCCTGCAATTCCAATGAAAAATTGGTAACTAAAATGACCCTTCTGCAATAAAGGAAAGATAAGACCATGAAGGTTCAAATTTGGAACCTTTATCACAGTGGTTGTTCTACTTGAGGTGTTATACACAGTGAATCTACAAAACAGCAAATGAAAAAAATTGAGAGAAACGAGTGTAAAATAGAGTCCTTATTTATTCAAGAGAAGTTTTATTTTGAAAAAAAAAAAAAAGAGTTTGCAGCCAACATCCAAATGCAGTAATATACTGAAGAGAAGAGAGAAGGAAAGTGTAAAATAGAATCCAAGGAACAAGCACTAAACACGCCAAGCCAATATCCAATCGCTTATCACTCCTCTGCGCAAGGCCCTGTTGAAAATCGTGAGCAGCAAAAAAAGAGGACATGTGATAATAAGAATTCGGAAGAGAATGGGAGATAATCGAAAAGAAACCTCTCGCCGATGCCGATGCCGGCGCATTATTCCCGCTACTGATCTCATCGCCGCCTCCCATTTGTCGTCGCGCTTCCTCGCCATGTGTGCCACCGGCCTGAACGACGTCCCTCACCGTCGCGAACTTCGGCGTAACCGCCAACCCATCTCTCTGCCTCGCCTCTCCCCATTATGCTCTCTCTCACTCACTTTTCACTTACTTTCTTTCCCCACTCTCCTTCCTCTGTTCCAGCCTCCTTCTCTCTCAGCACCAGTGGCCGGCAAACTTAGAGCGAAGGTTCAAGGGTTAGTGAATGAAAAAATTGGGAACTAGGGTTTAGCAAAGATGTTTTTGGGGAATAATGAGACTTGTCTAGCCGAAGAAAGGTAAAAAAAATTGAGAGAAAATAGATGCGGGATGAGGAAAAAAAGGGCTCGCGCATCTTTAGTTCCCCCCTCTTTCAGAACCGCCCTCAAACGATTTTAGAACCGCCCCAACTATAGAAACTTTGAGGCGGTCATTGTAAACGCCACATAAAACGCCGCATAAATCATTGTTAATGCCGCATTGTAAACACCGAAGGCGGTTGGGAGCAAACCGCTGCAATTTAATCGCTGCTAATTGACTGTTTTCTTGTAGTGTCTCCACAGGGATTGCGATTGATTATTCAACTAAACAAAGTTCGTAACTATTTTGAACGAGAACCGAATAGTGGTATTTGGAAATAAGTAGATTCGTAACAACTGAAAATAACAATAACAACTATTTGTAATTAAATGGTATAAAAACGACTAGGGGTTTGAATCCTCTTGTATCCACTCTCATGCATTTCATACAAATAGAAGTTCGAATCAACTAAATTAGTTTAAGAACAATCCTTTACCTCATAAACCCTTTACTCTAACTAAAACCCCCAATCCCTTAGGTGATTTATAGTTAGGTTAAGCATTAAGAATAGTGATTCATAAGAACACATAATCACAAAGTTATATTCCTATACTCATCATGACTATGGCTAACAATCTCAGTTCAAGTTCTTCACCCAATTTCCCAATCATCATGAAAAACCCCAATCGATTCAATAGCGGCCAAGTATCGAAAAGCATTAAGCGCAGAGAATTGAAAGCTCAATTGAAATGAAATAAACTTGCTTTAATATAATAGAATTAACTACATAAAAGTTTCATCAAGATTCATCTAACCCTAGTTTAAAAAGCTTAGTTACTCATAGAGAAAGAAAAGCCAAACCAGAAATTCATGAGAATTAATGAAGAGATCGTCCCCAATCCTCCACCGTGCCTCCAAATAACAAAGTTCGAACCCTAGACAAGTCTCTAAAGTGTCTATTTATAGTCTAGGGTGAAAAGGAGTAAAAAACAGGTCCAAAACATGTAAACACGTAAAATTAAGGCCCAGGGTGTCACGAGCACGGCTGTGGCGTGAGGCACGGCTAGGCCGTGCTTCATTCTGTTTCTCGCACTGTTTAGGTGTTGTCGCAACACGGCCGTGCTTCCTGACACGGCTAGGCCGTGCTTCATGTTGTTTTGTATTTTTCACCTCTTTAACGTCCGAATTAGCTCAAGGTGTATTCATGAAAGTTGAAGCTATGGATCTTAGCTTTCCAATGGCACCGGTTTCATCTCATTTGAACACCTAAAACTCCAGATATGATTAAAACATTGAACAAGTGTCAGGCTGAGACAGCATTATATTATCAACTTGTAACACAAATTACCCCAACTTATTCCAAGTGATTTTTCTCCTTTTTCCTAGGACAAATACCTTCCTTTAAGCACAATTGAACCAAAACCAAGTGTGTTATTCAAATCAAGCCAAATGCATAAATAACATGGATAAAAATGATAAAAATGACTAAGATGCGATGCAAAACTAACACTAAACTATATGCTATTTCGAACGCATCACCTCATTAATTTTGATGATAACAAAGTATCTTCTGATAAGTCTTTGAGTGTACAGGTATTAAAATCTCTTATGTTTTATCTCACTCAAGCAAGAAGAAGAAACTCCCAAGTATTAAATACATTCCATGTGTGTCAGCATCCGATTCACTCCAATGTCTTGTGTATAGCAAGCGTCCGGTAGTGTTATTCTTTGACATGTGGATTACTCAATTGCTGCGAGCGTCTGTCTCCTGTTCTGAGCGAGCATCTGGCCTTTTAATGAATCACGTGATGGTCACGTTTGTGCTCTTCTACCTCAGCTATTTGGAAGGAATTCGAATTTGATTTTGCGCGCTCATTTTGATGTACGAGCTATCAAAGGTGACACCTTTGGTATAAGACAAAATTCGTACAAGGCAATTGTGAAAAGCAGATAGAATAAAAATGGTAATATGTACTATTCTGATATTCTTTGGAAAGGAAGAAAAGGACAGCTTTTCAAATTACCTTACTCAATGATATGGAGCTGAAATTTACTGCAACGATAATACCCCTCAGAGACTCCTATAAATACCCCAAGGTATTCATTGAAGAATGTTGCCAAAAACTGCTAGAAACTACATTCTGAAAGAGCTATTACTCAAGTGAGCAATCAAGTTTCGTGCCAAGTTTCTCGACAACAAGAACTGAACTTCAGCGTCTGATACTTTCGTTTTAGAAAGCTATTTGTTTTTGAGCTTAATCTTTTAATCCTCTCTGTGAGAGTTATTTTGATTGTATTCAAAACTATCTTTGTGAAAGTTGTATTGCCTAGTTAAGGCTTTGTTCCTCAAAGGAACGTACTGAGTCATTTTGAGAAGTTAAGAGTATTTGTGACAGTAGAATACTCTTAAGAAAATTTGTAATCAGTTGATTATAGTGGAAAATCCTTTAAGAACGAAGGGACTAGACGTAGCTACCAGGTTGGTGGTGAACTAGTATAAATCTCTGTGTCTCTTGCTTTAATGCTTTATACTTACGTTTATCTTGCGTATAAAAACAAGTTTTCATAAACTTCATTTCCAGCGTTTGGTCTTACTCCAGCATCCGATTTCAAACAAATTCAAAATACAGTGTTATAAAGTGTTTTTAACTTGAAGTTTGCGAAAAGTTTTTAACACAATTCAACCCCTCTTCTTGTGTTCACGTTCATTTGGTACCAGAGCTCGGCCTCTTGGTTGAGCACTTAACAGTGTTAAGAGAAAAGATCCTATACTGTGAACATGTCTGCAAAAGGTGGTCATATGAACCGTCCTCCCCTATTTACTGGAGAAAAATTTGACTACTGAAAAGATAAGATAAAAGCTTTCTTTGAGACACAATAACTTGAGTTGTGAGATATTGTTAAAAGTGGTTACCTTATTCCTACTAATGCTGCTGGTGTTGCTATTGCCAGAGAAAACTGGAATGATGAGCAGAAAAAGAGATATCAAATCAATCAAAAAGCTAGATTCATTCTTATCTGTGCTATGTTAGAAAAAGAATATGATAAATATGGCAAATTCGATACTACCAAAGAGATATGGGATTCTCTTGTTTTGTCTTATGAGGGCTCTGCCCAGGTAAGAGAAACTAAAGCTAGCATGTTGGTTTGCCAATATGAATTGTTTAAGATGAAAGATGGTGAAAACATTGAGTCTATGTTTGGAAGGTTCTAAACACTCGTTCATGGGTTACAGGCCCTTGGAAAAAGTTATACCACACCTGACCATGTGAAAAAGATCCTAAGAAGTTTGACCAAGCAGTGGAGACACAAAGTCACTGTTATTCAAAAAGCAAAAGATTTAAATGTCTTAAGACTTGAAGATCTTTTGAGTTCTCTGAAAGCTCATGAATTTGAGTTGAATGAGGAAGAACATGTAAAGAAAAGCAAGTTTATTGCTTTGAAAGTCAACAAACATAAAGCCAGTACTTCTAAAGCCCTTCAGGCTGAAGAAGAATTAGAAGATGAAGCTTTAGAAGGAGACGTTGATGGGTCGGATGATGAGCTCACGTTCATATCAAGGAAGATCCAAAGGATGTGGAAGAAAAGAAACTTCAAGAAGAAATTCCACAAGAAAGATGTCGAGGACAAGAAGGAAAGCAAAGACAAAAGCCAAGTTGTCTGCTATGAATGTAAAAAACCTGGACACTTCAAATCTAAATGTCCTAATCTTAAGAAGAAGCCCACAAGAAGTTCCTTCAAGGGAAAAAAAAAGAGTCTCATGGCTACATGGGAAGATTTGGATTCATCATCCTCTGAGGAAGATAATGATGAAGAACCCAATCTTGCCCTCATGGCAAATACTGACTTAGACTCTGAAGAAGAAGTTAAAGAGACATGCTTAGCAACAAGGTCAACACACCTATCTTGGTACTTAGACAGTGGATGCTCCGTCACATGACTGGAGAAAAGCATATGTTTCAAGAGCTAAGGCCTAGAGAAGAAGGATTTGTTAGTTTCGGAGGAAACCAGAAAGGTAAAATAGTTGGAATTGGTCAGATTGGTAAAGACACTCTTCCTTCTATTGATAATATACTTTATGTTGAAGGACTAAAACATAATCTATTGAGCATAAGTCAATTATGTGATAATGGTTATTATGTCATTTTTACAGAAACTGGGTGTTCAGTAAAAAGCAAGAAAGATGGCTCTATTTTCTTTACAACAAAGACGAAACAAAATATTTATAAAATTGATCTTTCTGAACTTGCAAAACAAGATGTCAAGTGTCTCATGTCTATTGAAGATGAATAATGGATTTGGCATAAAAGATTGGTCAGCCAGTTTGAGATTAATCTCAAAACTAAACAAGCACAGTCTTGTTACAGGCTTACCAAATCTTAAATTTCAATCTGATGCTCTTTGTGAGGCATGTCAAAGAGGAAAACAAGTCAAAACTTCTTTTCATTCTAAAAATATTGTCTCAACCTCTAGACCACTTGAGCCTTTGCATCTTGATCTTTTTGGTCCAACAAGGACAACCTCTTTAATTGGAAAGAAATATGAGTTAGTCATTGTTGATAATTTTACTAGGTGGACATGGGTTAGATTCCTTGCCCACAAGGATGAGTCATTCAAAGTATTTACTGTTTTCTGCATATCAGTTTAAAATGAAAAAGGAATTTGTATTTCTTCAATTAGAAGTGATCATGGAGGAGAATTTGAAACTGAAAGCTTTCAAAAAATTTGTGAAGAAAATTGCATCTCCCACAATTTCTCCTCTCCTAGAACACCATAACAAAATGGTGTTGTAGAAAGGAAAAGTAGGTCCCTCCAAGAAATGGCCAGGACCATGATCAATGAAGCTGTTACTGCAAAATATTTTTGGGCAGAAGTAGTAAACACAGCTTGTTATATTCAAAATAGAATTCTTATTAGACATATTTTGAAGAAGACTCCATATGAACTTTGGAAAGGTAGAAAACCAAACATATCTTATTTTCATCTCTTTGGTTGCATATGTTATATTCTGAATACTGAGGATCAACTTGGTAAGTTTGATTCCAAAGCTGACAAAGGTATCTTTTTAGGATACTCTGAAAGATCTAAAGCTTTTAGAATATACAATAAAGAAACTTTGATAGTGGAAGAATTCATTCATGTCAAGTTTGATGATAAGAAGCCTGACTTATTTTTAGATTTAAATATTGGTGGTACAACAAACAGTAAACTGGCATCTTCAGCGTTCGGTGGTAACCAGACACTAGATTCTACTCAAGCAGAAGTTGAAGCCAAAAAGAGTTGGAGATACAAAACCAATCATACTAAGGATCAAATCATAGGAGAACCTAGAGATAGAGTTAGAACAAGATCCTCTTTCAAAGAGCATGTAGATATTGCACTTCTTTCTGAAATGGAACCTAAAACGATTGATCAAGCTTTGAAAGATGAAGGTTGGATTCTGGCTATGCAAGAAGAGTTGAATCAATTTCAAAGAAACGATGTTTGGAAGTCAGTCACTGTAACACCCGGTTTCCGGAGTGCTACTGTGCAACCCAATCTAATGTTGAAAACATTTAATGCTTATATGCTTTCAACAAAGAGTACTCTTCTGTCTTTTGCAATGGAAAATAGGAGAATTTTTTTTTTCTTTCCTTTGAAACCCTTTTAAAAAATAAGACATAAAGAGTACTACAATTTTCTAAATAATGGAAAATTAGTCTTTTACAAATATCAGAGTATAACGCATCACAATCAATACTTGTCATAACATAAAACGTAACATAATCGTTTTGCACTGAGGCGAGGTTTTCTGAAATAGAGTAATTACAAAACAACAAAGACAAAACCCTAAGCTAATACATCAAGATTTAACAAATTCTAAGCAAAAAAACTCCAAAATCATTGAGATCTCATTCATGACAGCCATGAGAAGAGGAAAGTGATCAAGAACACTTACCAACAAGATTTGAGATGATGGATCAAGGATTAAGAACAAGGATTGAAAGTTGTAAGCTTAAACACCAATTTCCTTCAAGGATCAACACTAAAATCATGAGGAACAACACAAATACCATGAAAACCCAACCATGGCAGCCATGAAGAAAAGGTAAATAAGCTTACCACAATGATGGAGATGATTGAACAAGAAGGAAGGAGAAAGGATTAGGATTTAGCTTTCAAAATCACAAGATTAAGCACCTAAATCAACTTTCTCTTTCTAGAATTTTTCCCAAGCTTTCCAACAATGGAAGAAGTGAAAGAATGAAGTCTAGTTCAGCTAGGGAGCCACGAAAATTTTGGCGACAAGGAAGGAACAAAAAGTTGTTCATTTAGTTGGAAACTAACCGAACTAGTTACAAACTAACTAAACTAACTAACTACAATTACAACTTAACCAATCATCATGCAACACTTGTCAAGGAAGGTTCTAAAGGATGATGTTCAGCTCCCCTAGCCCTTATCTCAATTGCCACTTGTCCCAAAATATCTAGATATTTCGTTTCGTCGCTCGCCAATCGGTGTCAAGCGTTACAGATATTAGGTTTTTCTACCAAAAACTCTAAAAATAAATCTAATAAATTATTCTATAATCAAAAATTATTAATCAACCAAAATGTCCCTAAAAATATTAGAAGTATTTCTATGAATGTCGCTTTCTCGATTTACGAGCTAAACCGCTACCGTAATGTAGTTATAGGCGTAGACAACACCTTATATTTTTCTGATGCCCAAAAATTCCATAAAAAATTTCAATAAATCATAAATATTGGAAAATGCTAAGATCTCAAATTTTATAAAATTTGGATCAAGTTTGGGCATGTTTCAATTAGAACTCGCCCAATAGCCTAGTTACGGCAGAATTCAATAGAATTTTCGCAGCGTAATAAAAACTGTAAGTTAGTGAGGATCACTAATTTCAATTTCTCTTATCAACTAAATATTATTCAAACAATAAAATCATCAATACAAAATTATTAAAATATAGGTCACCTTAAATACGACAGAAAACCAACAATTAATAAAATAGCTCAACGTCAAAAATTTAAACTGTGACTTAAAAATACTTATTAAATCCTGAAAATTATTTCTCATTCAATAAAATAATTTTCTTTAATCAAACAACAATTTTTTACATTTTTCAAGATTAATTCATAGTAAAAACAGTATACGTCTACACTGTCTCTTAATCTGAATTAATTACTAAGACAGTAAATTGTTTACAACAAATGTAGCAACTCTTTGTACTTTTCATAAATCATCAAGGTGATCAATCTCTATGATTTATTTCTATGTAGTCGGAACTGTAAAATAATTTTCACAAAAATTGGGGTATTACATTACCACCCTCCTTAAAAAAATTTCGTCCCCAAAAATTCATTTACAAACCAAAACAAAATCAGGAAATCTGAAAAATCATAACTTAACACTAAAAGCATATCATAAACTTTGGACTTTGAAAACTAATACGACTTGAAAGTTATTACATTCAAGCAGGCAGCATCAAAGCATACATTCCATTCATACATCATAACAAGTTAAAACACTACATCAATTAACTTAAACGTCTACAAATACAATACTCCACGTCCATGTCGAAGAAGTCCTCGTGAACGACGCCTTATTCCAACTACGATCTCTACTCCATCACTATCATGAACACAGTCACAGCAACACTGAGTCGCGGCTACATGCTAATAACAATAAAATCGCACTAACATAAATACACCTACACAACCACGTTTTCAAAACAAAACCTAAGGTCAAATTTCTTTTATTTTTAAAAGTCTAACTTCTAAAATATTGCATCAAGAATATTATTGTTCCTTTGAGATTAGGTTTTTCATTGCCTTAAAATTATGAAGACACATTGTAATCAAAAACTAAAACTTGCATCAAACACCAACAACAAAATCACTAAAAATCAAGTATTAAAGCATAAAATCATTTTAGTTCTCTCAAAGAGCCTCACAGCTTGCACACCTACACACTCAAAAGCTTTTTAACAAAAGATCAACACCAAGCTTTGCTTTAAAACTCCTAAACCACAACAATAACAAAATCCACAACAGATCAACTAGAAAGGTCATGAAATAACTCACTGTTTTCATGCAACAAAAGAAAAGAAAATTTTTCCAAAGCCATCAACAAAATAATTTAAAACAACCCAAAATCAAAAGCTTAAGTAATTTGAAATACTCATCCACAAGTTCTTCAAAAACCCACGATTTTATGACATCAAAATGAAAGGAAAATTCTAAAAATTATTAACCACAAAATCAACAACAGCATAAATCACAAATAATTATACAACAATTACAAGAACATACATCGTAATACCAAATGTATATTGAAAATTTGGATTTTGGAATTTAATACAATAATAAAATATGTCACAAAGTCAAAGCACTTATGTGGTCTATACTTAGAACCACGCACACACCATAATACATATAATATGATAATTATAGCGTCACCTACGAATAATCTCTCTTGTAAATCTCGATCCGCTCAAAACTCCTTGTGTCGCGTTTCCTGAGATGAAGTCTTCAGATGATGAGTTCTCCGCTTCGCTTAGTGCGTAAACATATCCTTTATTGGTTGATCTTACAGCTCCAACATTGTTGACATGAGACTCAGCTCGTGGTATGATAACATCAATATTGCATCATTTTATTAGGGATAGTAGAGTGTAATTTGAATAATTATTGAATGGTTTCACATACAATTCACTCTATTTTCATCTTAAATGTGCAGAAATAGAAATTAAGCAACATGATGAAGAAATGCAAGTTTGGGCTTAAAAGTGGGCTAAAAGAGGCCCATAATGCTAAACACGGCCTTCGCATAATATAATGAAGCATGTCCATGCTTACCTAAAGCAGCAATTAGCAATTAGCCACGAGCAGGCCTCACGCACGTCCATGCTTTCCCCGGATAGCTGGTTGGTATTTTAATCATATCTGGAGCTGTAGATATCGGATTAAGGCGTTCTTTGTGGCGTTGGAAAGCTAAGAGAATTTCCTACAACTTTGTCAAAAATTGGATGGAGCACGGCCTTGTCATCATGGAGCACGGCCTCTTCATCATGGAGCACGGCCGTGCTCAACCAAAACTATCAGAAAATCATGTCGGCAAAGTCGGTGACGTGTAAAACAGGTGTATATAGAGCACGGCCTTGGAGCACGGCCGTGCTGGTGTTGTGCTGACCCCAAATTTTGCCTATAAAAGGAACGCTCAGCAGAACATTTGAAAACATTCCGGGATCGACTTTCTCCCAAATTCTTTTCTTCCCCTGTAATATTTCAGTCTTATTTTACTAGTTTTAGTTGTTACTATGTTTGTTTTTATAACTAGTTTATTATTTCCTTCTACTTAGTAGTGGAATAAAACCCCGTCACTGAGGTGATGGGGGATCTAATGTCGTATCTGTGATCATTAAATAATTTATAATATTAGTACTTAATCTCTTCTATGATTAAATTATTCCTAGTGAATCTATTCTATAAGAACTGATCATTCTTTACTCACCTAATTAATTGTGTGGCGATCGTACCTTCAATTAGTTAACGGAACTCTAGGGATAATTGAATTTGCATGCTCTGCCGGATCAAGGATTGCGTGTTCATTTTCAAATACCATTGAATTGATAAATCTATTGGTACTTTATGCTCTTTCTATTTACTTGCTTTGAATGATCAAACAAAGTAAAAAATTAGAAAGAAGACTGTTAACATTGCATGATCATTGGGTGTTAATAGCTTTTGAATAGAGATTGCTAATCAGTTAGAATTATTGCTCTTATTATAAATTGGTCAGATACACAGATATACGCATTAGTGATCCCGTTACCTTGGTGACATTTATTTTATTTGCTTTCTTTTTATTTATTTTTATATGACTTATCTTTTACACACTCTTTGTGTAATTTCACTTCAACCATTTGTCTAAATAACAAATTAATCTAAGTAGAGCAGTATTCGTTTCAATTCCCTGTGGAGACGATAATCTTATATACTATAATTTGACGTTTAATCGTGCACTTGCGATTTTGATGCAACAAGTTTTTGGCACCGTTGCCGGGGAATTTTTAATGATATTGATCAAAATGATTAATTGTTAATTTAGACGCTTTTTGTAATTATTTTATTTTCTCTTATTTTTATTTTTATCTTTTATTTTTCTTTTTCTTTCTTGTCATTTAAATTCCAGTATAAATCGCCTACAGAAGGTTCATCCTACTATATGGACGGTTATATTTTTTCTTTGTATTTCTTATTATTTAAATTCTAGTATAACCGCCTACAGAAGGTTTTACCTACTACATGGACGGTTTTATTTTATTTTTTTGCCTTTTATTTTTTCTTTCATTTTATTGTTGTATAGCATCTCCTGTTGGAAGATTATGTCTCCTGTTGGAAGAGTAGATTTTATTTTTCTTTGTTTTAAATTTTATTTCTATTTTCTTTTCTTTTAATTTCTAAAAAATTAAAAAAAAGGATAATGTTTCCTAATTTAGAACTTAATTGATCTGGATTAGGATAGTGTACTTCTGACATTTATTTGTTGAAAGGTCCCCTTGAGGTGTACTAAGAGCTGGAAGTGATTGCCGGCAAGGATTGGGTAAACTCGGGACTTTGAATAGACAAGGTTGAGCTTCGCACGTTGCTCATAAAAAAAGGATCGTGTGCTACCCTTTACAGAAAGGCTTCTTCTTATGGAAGTAAACATAGGAAAGATTTGTGGGTAATCATGCTGAGAAACCCTCTAGCTTTTGTCTTCTGTAGCCACCTAGGAGGTAAGACTTTGGGTTCCAACAAATGGAGCATTATGATTAAATAAAATATACATTCATCTGTGACAAACTGTCAGTTTTGGAAAGAAAACGCCTACTGCATCTCCTCCAGAACATGCTCGTGAAATTTTCCACAGGGGAGTCCCTTTCCACTCTTTACTTTTAGCACTTAAATTTATTGTTATATCTTTATGTGCTTATGCTATGATTACTAGCATTGAGGACAATGTTAGAAATAAGTGTGGGGGGAGAACAACATGACTGATGAATTTTCAAATAAATTGAAAATTTGAAGTTAATTAATTTTTGGGGAAATTAAAATTTTTAGACAGCTTTAAATTTCTTAAAAGAAAATATTCTCTGAAAACTGAGAAATTTGAATAAGCCCTTCATTGACAAAATCTCCAAGAAAAACTTCTATATGTGAGAATTCGAGCCTAATCTAGGGGTTACATTTAACAGATTGATTTTTAAAACCCCTATTTTTCATATGAGTGTTTTCAGTATCAACTGTGTTCTAGAACTTGACATATCACCATTCAAAGCGAAACTAATTTACAAAATTTTTGAAAAATGTTTGAGGCACTTAGGATTGTTTCTAGCCTCCAACAATTGGAAATTTTTACCAACTAGCTGCCCACTTCGAGCCTTCAAGATAAAATTCATTTGATACCTCATATTCCTTTGAAAGAACTACAAAATTGGTTATCATTGAGTTACAAAGAGCAACGTGGCATTGGTAAAAAAAAAATATTAAGAGGAAAAGGAAAAAAAAGTGCGATGAGGAAGTATAAAAAAAAATAAAAAAAAAGTTTATGAAAATGTGGTTTTCTGCACCTAAAAAAGCCAAAATTGTGAAACAAGGATTTATCCTCAAAAAGAAATAACTGAATTTTCCAAAGCCCTTGTAAAACCATTTTTCTGGATCTTCATACCTTGAATTTCTACCCTTAGCCTCATTACAACCTTATACCAAGACTTCTTGATTTCAAAATTTTCTGTGAATTGTTAGTCGAGTTTTGGTCTATTGTCAAGCCTATGGTAATACATTATTTCTGAGAAAATTGTGTGAATTCCCCTTAACCATTGAAACACTCGAGAGATTAAAAGGGAGTGACATATTCTTGGTTGATTTAAATATCAAAGTGCTTATCTTTTTAAAAGTTTCAATCAAGTGGAAATATTTTTTTCAAAGAGATAAAAAGCTGTCTTTCAGAAACATTTGCTCTGCCCTATTCATTGTTAGCTGTTGTTGAAAAATTATTGAGAATTCATAAAACCAAATTGCTTGAGGGCAAGCAAAATTCAAGTGTGGGGGTATTGATAACATCAATATTGCATCATTTTATTAGGGGTAGTAGAGTGTAATTTGAATAATTATTGAATGGTTTCACATACAATTCACTCTATTTTCATCTTAAATGTGTAGAAATAGAAATTAAGCAACATGATGAAGAAATGCAAGTTTGGGCTTAAAAGTGGGCTAAAAGAGGCCCATAATGCTAAACACGGCCTTCGTATAATATAATGAAGCATGTCCATGCTTACCTAAAGCAGCAATTAGCAATTAGCCACGAGCAGGCCTCACGCACGTCCACGCTTTCACCGGATAGCTTGTTGGTGTTTTAATCATATCTGGAGCTGTAGATATCGGATTAAGGCGTTCTTTGTGGCGTTGGAAAGCTAAGAGAATTTCCTACAATTTTGTCAAAAATTGGATGGAGCACGGCCTTGTCATCATGGAGCACGGCCTTTTCATCATGGAGCACGGCTGTGCTCAACCAAAAATTATCAGAAAATCATGTCGGCAAGGTCGGTGACGTGTAAAACAGGTGTATATGGAGCACGGCCGTGCTGGTGTTGTGCTGACCCCAAATTTTGCCTATAAAAGGAACGCTCAGCAGAACATTTGAAAACACTCCGGGATTGACTTTCTCCCAAATTCATTTCTTCCCCTGTAATATTTCAGTCTTATTTTACTAGTTTTAGTTGTTACTCTGTTTGTTTTTATATCTAGTTTATTATTTCCTTCAACTTAGTAGTGGAATAAAACCCCGTCACTGAGGTGATGGGGGATCTAATACCGTATCTGTGATCATTAAATAATTTATAATATTAGTACTTAATCTCTTCTATGATTAAATTATTCCTAGTGAATTTATTCTATAAGAACTGATCATTCTTTACTCAGCTAATTAATTGTGTGGCGATCGTACCTTCAATTAGTTAACGGAACTCTAGGGATAATTGATTCTACATGCTCTGTCGGATCAAGGATTGCGTGTTCATTTTCAGTCAGTCATTGAATTGATAAATCTATTGGTACTTTATGCTCTTTCTATTTACTTGCTTTGAATGATCAAACAAAGTAATAAATTAGAAAGAAGACTATTAACATTGCATGATCATTGGGTGTTAATAGCTTTTGAATAGAGATTGGTAATCAGTTAGAATTATTGCTCTTATTATAAGTTGGTCAGATACACAGATATACGCATTAATGATCCCGTTACCTTGGTGACATTTATTTTATTTGCTTTCTTTTTATTTATTTTTATATGACTTATCTTTTACACACTCTTTGTGTAATTTCACTTCAACCATTTTCCTAAATAACAAATTAATCTAAGTAGAGCAGTATTCGTTTCAATTCCCTGTGGAGACGATAATCTTATATACTATAACTTGACGTTTAATCGTGCACTTGCGATTTTGATGCAACATGGTACTTCGCAGTCTCTGGACAATTGTCTTGGTTCCTTGCAGTTAAGACATAACCTTTCCTTGGTTGGTTACTGGTTAGCCTTGTGCCCTTCATCTTTACCGTTGAAGTAGTGCGTCTTCGGCTATCGATGCTTGTGATTCCCCCTTCTGCCTATCACGTAGACATATCCTCCAATAGCTGGGCACACAACCTTCACAGCATCTGCAGTTGATCCACCTTTGGCAATTGATAGTCCTTAGAAATATGTCCTGACTTCTTGCAGTTACTGCATAGTCGGTCCTTCATTGAGCATTCATCAGCTAACTATTCCTTGCTTCCATATTGGTGACAGTTCCACTTCAACTCCTGGCCATTCCCAATAGCCAACGCCACAGGACAATTCCGATTGTGTTCATTACCCTGAGGATGGAGATAAGATGTTCCTTGTTGTTGTCTTCCACTTTTCCTTGACAATCTGGCCTAACTGGCCCTCCAATAGCTCGCTTCCCCATTTGTTGTCTTAGCCAATCATGTTGATTCCTCGCAGTAATCTATTGTGCGACAGTAGTTGCTATCCAGACTATCACTCGAATTACGTGATTCACGTCTAAGTTACTAGCTTTAGCAGAAAGACTCATTCGTGTCAAAGACATTGAATTTCTACGACATAAACTAACCAGAATCCCCAAAATAAAATCAATCATTTGAGATGATTGCACACAATTTCATACAATGTCCGCCTGTTTCAACTAGGAAACATTACAGACAATCACAAAAAAAGTTCACATAACCTAGGCATAATAAACTTATACCCGACAATTCCCAACAATCTAGGCCAGCTTAGACAAAGTGATCCGGTTAGAACCGAACTGTTTTGATACCACTATTGTAACACCCGTTTCCGGAGCGCTACTGTGCAACCCAATCTAATGCTGAAAACATTTAATGCTTGTATGCTTTCAACAAATAGTACTCTTCTGTCTTTTGCAATGGAAAATAGGAGAAATTTTTTTTTCTTTCCTTTGAAACCCTTTTCAAAAATAAGAAATAAAGAGTACTACAATTTTCTAAATAATGCAAAATCAGTCTTTTACAAATATCAGAGTATAACACATCACAATCAATACATCTCATAACATAAAACATAACATAATCGTTTTGCACTAAGGAGAGGTTTTTTGAAATAGAGTAATTACAAAACAACAAAGACAAAACCCTAAGCTAATACATCAAGATTTAACAAATTCTAAGCAAAACAACTCCAAAATCATTGACATATCATCCATGACAGCCATGAGAAGAGGAAAGTGATCAAGAACACTTACCAACAAGATTTGAGATGTTGGATCAAGGATTAAGAACAAAGATTGAAAGTTGTAAGCTTAAACACCAATTTCCTTCAAGAATGAATACTAAAATCATGAGGAACAACACTAATACCATGAAAACCCAACCATGGCAACCATGGCAGCCACAATGATGGAGATGATTGAACAAGAAGGAAGGAGAAAGGATTAGGTTTTAGCTTTCAAAATCACAAGATTAAGCACCTAAATCAACTTTCTCTTTCTAGAATTTTTTCCAAGCTTTCCAACAATGGAAGAAGTGAAAGAATGAAGTCCAATTCAGCTAGGGAGCCACGAAAATTTTGGGGACTAGGAAGGAACAAAAATTGTTCATTTAGTTGAAAACTAACCAAACTAGTTACAAACTAACTAAACTAACTAACTACAAATACAACTTAACTAATCATCATGCAACACTTGTCAAGCAAGGTTCTAAAGGATGATGTTCAGCTCCCCTAGCCCTTATCTCAATTGCCACTTGTCCCAAAATATCTAGATATTTCGTTTCGTTGCGTTCTCATTCAATCGGGTGCGGGGCGTTACGCGTATATTAGGGTTTTTCTACCAAAAACTCCAAAAATAAATCTAATAAATTATTCTATAATCAAAAATTATTAATCAACCAAAACGTCCCTAAAAATATTAGAAGTATTTCTATGAATGTCGCTTTCTCGATTTACGAGCTAAACCGCTACCGTAATGCAATTATAGGCGTAGATAACACCCTATATTTTTCTGATGCCCAAAAATCCCATAAAAAATTCCAATAAATCATAAATATTGAAATATGCTAAGATCTCGAATTTTATAAAATTTGGATCACGTTTGGGCATGTTTCAATTAGAAACTCGCCCAGTAGCCTAGTTACAGCAGAATTCAATAGAATTCTCGCAGCGTATTAAAAACTGTAAGTTAGTGAGGATTACTAATTTAAATTTCTCTTATCAACTAAATATTATTCTAACAATAAAATCATCAATACAAAATTATTAAATTAAAAGTAACCTTAAATATGACATAAAACCAACAATTAATAAAATAGCTCAACATCAAAAATTTAAACTGACTTAAAAATACTTATTAAATCCTGAAAATTATTTCTCATTCAATAAAATAATTTTCTTTAATCAAACACCAATTTTTCTCATTTTTCAAGATTAATTCATATTAAAAAAGTATACCTCTACACTGTCTCTTAATCTGAATTAATTACTAAAACAGTAAATTGTTTACAACAAATGTAGCAGCTCTTTGTACTTTTCATAAATCATCAAGGTGATCAATCTCTATGATTTATTTCCAAGTAGTCGGAACTGTAAAATAATTTTCACAAAAATTTGGATGTTACAGTCACTCTACCAGAAGATAAGCAAGCTATTGGTAATAAATGGGTATTTAGAAATAAGCTTGATGAAGATGGTATGGTTGTGAGAAACAAAGCATGATTAGTTGCTTAAGGTTACTCATAGGAAGAAGATATAGATTTTACAGAAACTTTTGCACCTGTTGCAAGGTTAGAAGCTATTCGTATTTTACTTTCATTTGTTGCACACTATGAGATAATTCTTCATCAAATGGATGTGAAATGTACTTTCTTGAATGATTTTATAACTGAGGAAGTCTATGTGAAACAACCTCCTGGTTTTGAAGATATTGAATTTCCAGAACATGTTTTTAAACTTAAAAAGGTTCTGTATGGTCTTAAGCAAGCTCCTAGAGCTTGGTATGATAGACTAAGTTCCTTTTTAATGGTAAATGGCTTTACCAGAGGTATAGTAGACACTACTCTATTTAGAAAAATATCAAACAAGCATTTTATACTTGTTCAAATTTATGTTGATGATATTATATTTGGAGCTACTAATGAAAGTCTATGCAAAGAATTTTCCAATTTAATGCGAACTGAATTTGAGATGAGCATGATGGGAGAGTTAAATTTTTCCTTGGAATTCAAATTAAGCAATGCAATGATGGTATTTATATACATCAAAGCAAATACATCAAGGAATTGTTAAAGAAATTTAAGATGGTGGATTGCAAGCCAATGTGCACTCCTATGCATCCCACGTGCATTCTTGGGAAAGATGAAACTGGTAAGAAGGTCGATTAGAAAATATACAGAGGTATGATTGGATCTCTATTTTATCTTACTGCTTCAAGACTTGATATTATGTTCAGCGTCTGCCTGTGTGCTAGATTTCAATCTAATCCTAAATAATCACACTTGAGTGCTGTTAAAAGAATATTTAGATATTTGCAAGGATCTACTAATCTTGGTTTGCTTTATAAGAAATCAAAAAATTGCAAGTTAGTAGGTTTCTGTGATGCTGACTTTGCTGGAGACCGAATTGAGAGAAAAAGCACAAGTGGAGGCTGCCAATTCCTTGGAGCAAATCTTGTGTCTTGGTCAAGCAAAAGACAAAGCACTATTGCACTCTCAACAGTAGAAGCTGAATACATCTCAGCAGCAAGTTGCGGTTCTCAACTTCTGCGGATGAAATATCAACTTGAAGACTACTTGATAAAAGAGAGTAACATTCCTATCTTCTGTAATAATACATCTGCAATTTGTCTTACTAAGAATTCAATATTGCATCCTAGAGCAAAGCACATTGAGATTAAGCATTACTTCATAAGAGACTATGTTCAGAAGGGTATTCTTGAAATAAAATTTGTTGACACTGATCATCAGTGGGCTGATATTTTTACAAAACCCCTTGCTGAAGACAGATTCAACTTTATAAGAAGAAATTTAAATTTTCATCTTATAGAAGAATGATTAATCTCAGCGTCTTATGATATGCATCATTCAGCATCTGGTATGACATAAGCATTCACACGTGTACTCATATGATATGCCATTCATAATGCATAACTCAACGTCCGGTGAATTCATTTGCATGCGTCCGAGCACACACGTGTTGAACTCGTGTGGGACTTAAGCGTCTCATCACACCTAATCTGAGTCATGATTATTTATGTTTTCAATAAAATCTTTTTCTTGATTTTATCCTCATTTTGGCAACTGCATTTATTGAAAAAGGGGAACCTTTATTTTATTTTCTTTTTGAATTACTTTTATTCAGAGGAAATGTGAAGAGTTTTTAAAAAAGTAATTGTACCATTATCAAAACTTTCCCACTACTACTTTGCTTTCGCTCCACACTCTGTTTTTGTCTGTGAAAACTGTTCTGTGTGTGTGTGTGTGTGTGTGAATTTCTCTGAAACCCTAAACCTCCATCAAATCACTCTCCAACTGCTACCATGGCCAATGTTAAGGTCGGTGACTACAGTGCTATCTATGATACCGAGAAAGAAGCAAAGGTCCTAAATGAGAACATGATTGATTTGGATGAGTTCAAAATGTATGGTTTTGATTTCACTGAAGGTTTTGAGGTTATGGGTTGGTCAAAATATTTCTTTTCGAGTTCTTTTGTTGAAGTTATGGTTACTGATATCAAGGAACTATGGGGAAACATTACCTTTCAAAATGGTAAAATAGTAGGCCATGTTAGAGGATTCAAGTTAGAATTTTCTATTGAAGACCTTGCTGAGGTTGCTGGTTGTCCACTGGAAGGAATTGTTTCTACAATTGATGGGAAAAAGCTTTCAATGGTATTGAGAAAGTGAATGAAACTCTATTCAAAAACTACTCTGAGTGGAAGGAAACTCCTACTGCCAAGCATCTGAAGAGTCACTTCAGAGTACTTCACAAGATCATAGCCAAGAGTGTTCTTCTGAAGGCTGGGTCTAGTGACATAGTGAACTATGAGCAAAAGTTCATTATGAGGACTTACTTAGCAAGAAGCAGAAGGTGCCTCCTACCCCTCAAGAGAATGTTGAAGCAGAAGATGATGAGGATCTGGTTCCCATCAAGAAAATAATGGAGAAGAAGAAGAAGACAGAAGCTGAAAAACCTATTTCAGCGTCTGGTCTCAGGAAGCAAGCTCCTCCTCCTCCTCCTATTGTTGCCACTCAAGGCAAAAGAAGAAGACTTATTAAGCATTTTGAGCTTAACCCAAAGGTACTTGATTTTACAGTTGATGATTCTGTAACTACCTTTGAGTCTGATGATACTATTTTTGCACCACCATTGTCTGTTGCACAACCACAAACAAAACCACAACCACAAACCAAACAACAAACCACTGCCCTAATACATACAGAAACTCCCCAATTAACCAAATTAACCACAAGACCTAGAACAATCATTTTTCCCTCACCACAGACGTCTACCTCCTCATACACATCCCTCTCCACATACATTTCATCACTTCACTCTCACCCTTTCAACCTTCTCTTCAAAATCCATCCAAACAAGCCCAAAAACTACACTGTCAAAAAGACTTCACCTCTCCCACTTACCCTCACTTACAAACCTACCTCCTTTTCTGGTGCAAAGAAGCTTGTATCTACCATTAACAGACCAAGGTTTGTTAGAGAAGATGTGTATCATTCCATTTATGATCACCCTTCTCTATGGCATTTGAAAACATTCACCTCTGGGGTTGCAAGACTTGAAGTTACCTCTCCATTAAGAGTTGTATTCAAAGAAGGAAATGAAAAAATTGATATGTCCTTCAAAGGATGATTGAGACCTCAATCAAACAGCAGAATAATTCCTTTCTCTGTTGATCTTCCCAGGCTCCTACCACAGAATGAACTCTTAATCTTGAGGAATACGGAAGGTGGATAACAGATGAAGAAGTGGCCCTTATGACTCATTGCCTTGAGATGAAAAGGCTTGAGCTTGTTCGTCAATATAGAAACCCTACTTCAACATCTGTCAAGATTGCCCTTGATAGGCAAAGGTGGTTGCCTTGGTCTATTCCTGGAAAAAGGAAGGAACCAGCTCTTGGGAAAATACCGTTTAGTAAAATTGGACTGAAAGAATATGAGAAGGCTCCCCGGAGATATGATCTCAAATGATTCTCTAAGCTTAAGGAGTTGTGTGAAGACCATGCTAGGAGATTCTACCTGAATTCTCTAAAGATAGATGAATAGAGAACTGGCTCCTCTGGCTGCTGTGATGCAGAAAAATCAAAGATTCCTACAATCGGCTCTATCACCAGGGTACCTAACACTAATCTTGGAGCACTGTATTTCGATGATATGTTTATGTGTTCTGTGATCAGGCCTTTGAATGCTATGATGATTTATGACCAATGGGCTGCTGTTTGCAAACATTTTGATATTAGTTACACTTGGAGTCAAATGACTGTGTCTTGGAAAGACAAAGCCATTTTCCCTCATTTTGTGCCTATGGATATTGAAGATGATGATAGGGAGTATCTGCGAAGATTGTATCTTGCTAAAAATGAAGGACTCGACTTTATTTTTGAAACAATAGGAATCTTTGTTAGAAGAATTTTTAGAGAAGCTGCTGCTATGAAATTTGATGCTTTTGTTGAAGATCTGATCAAGTATAGGGAAATTATCTTCATGAGTCTGTTGTATCCTAAAGAGAATGTGCAGAAATGGGAAATGGCTATGGAAGTTGAGAAACGGAAGCTGGGAAGTTTTATCAAATGGTTCTTGCCAAATGATAACTTCTTCCAGATGGCAAAGGAAAAGAAAGAGATAAGATTGAAGTTGTCCAATTGGGTGCTAGCAGAGCATCAGTAGCAGAAACCAGAAACTGTTGAACCTGTTCCAGAAGCTGAACCTTCATCTGCTCCTCCTACTGCAGATGATGATGTTGTCATCTTGCCTAGAGCTGAATTTGAAGCTATCATGGCTACAAATCAGAAGGTGTACCAGTTGGAAAGCACTGTGAATCTTCTGTTGGAACGATTCAATCAACTACTTCCTCCTCCTCCACTAAATCCTTAAACACTTTGTTTTTATTTTTTTTTATTTGGTACTGTGTGATAATTTTTTTTTTAGTAAAAGTATATGTTGCACTTAGTATCATTTTGGAACAATTATTTTGCTTACTTGGTACTATTATATTTCTATGATCTGACCTTTTATCTTCAAATTTTTCTAGTATTATATCTTATTGTTTTGACTATGATGTGATTTACACTCTCTTTGTCTGATGATAAAAGGAGTAGTAAAAGAAAGGTATGATGAACACATTGAAATTCCGATGGACACGTTGAAGTATCTTACATTTCATGAAAGAAAGGTCTGATGAACACGTTGAAAGTCCGATGGACACGTTGAAATATCATACATTTCATGCATAAATCATACATAACACATTTCTAAATTGCTTTGATACTTTATAAGATTTACTGCTCTGATAATCATTAATATCTATTGGTTTATTATATTGGCACAATGAATTTCAGCATTTGTTTGCTGAGTATACTCATCATTGGTACAATTATTTCAGCATCCGATCCCCACGTCTAATTGAATATATGCTCTGATGTTATTATGTATTTTTGCGATCACAATAAATGATATGATTATTAAAAATTGCTCTAATATCTGAATTATTTAATTTTATCTGAGTTGTTGAACTCAGGGAGAGACCCTTAAAATTATTTATCGAAATTAAATTGTTCATCAACCTTGGATATTTGTCATCATCAAAAAGGGGGAGATTGTTGGAACCTAAACGATTGAGAAGTTTAGACCCTCATTAATTTGATGATAACAAAGTATCCTCTGATAAGTCTTTGAGTGTGCAAGTATTAAAATCTCTTATGTTTTATCTCACTCAAGCAAGAAGAAGAAACTCACAAGTATTGAATACATTCCATGTGTGTTAACATCTAATTTACTCCAGCGTCTTGTGTATAGCGAGTGTCCGGTAGTGTTATTCTTTGACACGTGGATTACTCAATTGTTGCGAGCGTCCGTCTCCTATTCTGAGCGAGCATCTGGTCTTTTAATGAATTACGTGATGGTCACGTTTGTGCTCTTCTACCTCAACTATTTGGAACGGAATTCGAATTTGATTTTGTGCGCTCATTTTGATGTACGAGCTATCAAAGGTGACACCTTTGGTATAAGACAAAATTCGTACAAGGCAATTGTGAAAAGCAGATAGTATAAAAATGGTAATATGTACTATTCTGATATTCTCTGAAAAGGAAGAAAAGGAAAACTTTTCAAATTACCTCACTCAATGATATGAAGCTGAAATTTACTGCAACGATAATACCCTTCAGAGACTCCTATAAATACCCCAAGGTATTCATTGAAGAATGTTGCCAAAAATTGCTAGAAACTACATTCTGAAAGAGCTATTACTCAAGTGAGCAATCAAGTTTCGTGCCAAGTTTCTGGACAACAAGAACTGAACCTCAGTGTCTGATAATTTCGTTTTAGAAAGCTATTTGTTTTTTAGCTTAATCTTTTCATCCTCTCTGTGAGAGTTATTTTGATTGTTTTCAAAACTATTTTTGTGAAAGTTGTATTGCCTAGTTAAGGCTTTGTTCTTCAAAGGCTCGAACGTACTGAGTCGTTTTGAGAAGTTAAGAGTATTGTCAAGTTTGTGACAGTAGAATACTCTTAAGAAAATTTGTAATCAGTTGATTATAGTGGAAAATCCTTCAGGAATGAAGGGACTAGACGTAGCTACCAGGTTGGTGGTGAACTAGTATAAATCTCTGTGTCTCTTGCTTTACTGCTTTATACTTACGTTTATCTTGCACATAAAAACAAGTTTTCATAAACTTCATTTCCAGCGTCTGGTCTTACTCCAGCATCCGATTTCAAACAGATTCAAAATCCAGTGTTATAAAGTGTTTTTAACTTGAAGTTTGCGAAAAGTTTTCAACACAATTCAACCCCCTTCTTATGTTCATGTTCAAGCTTGATAGAGAGTAATTCTCATAAGGAATATATTGAAAAGATGAAAAAAATATGTACATTGGTTTTCTATTTATAGAGTTTGATCTCTAACTGACTCCCCAACTTCCTAACTGGTTTACTAACCTCCTATAGCTCTGTTACTCATGAATACCTTATTTGGGTTTATTTACTAACATAAGCACTTGTCAGACTATTTGAGAGTGCTTATAAGGGCCAATCCAACACCAGTTGATACCTAAAGCAAACTCGAGATAAAGAGCATTATGCAATGTCATCCAAGCTAAACAAATTTATTGCAAGTTACACGAATTCGAGCATTTATATTAAGTAAAAATGAAAATTTTGAGACTTTTTTTGGTAAAAAATTTTGAGGCCTAAACTCCTTGTCGTACTCGCTTGGGCGTTGGACTAGCCCTGGAGCTTATGAAAACAGTTTGAGAAGTGCTTGGAACACACTCTCAAACACTATTTCTAACACACTCTCTCTTATTAGTTGAAATTCACATGGGTCCCACCAAATTTATGTGGGACCCACATGATTTAATGAGACCCATTTGAATTTCAACCAATAAGAGAATGAGTATTGAGAAGAGAGTGTTGATAGCACTCCTCAAACAGTTTATGACATGTTCATAAGCTATTTTCATCATATTTCCATAAGCACTCAAAGATAGCTTATGAAAACAACTTATATGAAAACAGTTTGACTATATTTTCTTTTTTATTATAAAAATAGCTTATACATGAGTAACTATATGGTGAGTGCTTATAACATAGGCACTGTTATAAAAATAAGTATAAAAGACTAAAAAGATAGGGAAGAACTATATAAAAGAAAGCATAGAGAACTCAAGGGATGAAGGAGAAACTAGAAAGTAAAGAATATTTCATTCTATTCTTGTGTGTCCAACTCAAGTGGCTTACACCCTCTATTTATAGGGTCAATATTACATGGAGTTACAAGCATCATCATAAGGAATAATAATACACATTAACATCCACATAAATGGATGTCTCATAATATTCTTTATACTATGTAACTCTTGGACATCCATCTTCAATATTATTCATAACACTCCCCCTTGATGTTCATTAAGAATATGCCTCATTAAAACCTTACTCAGAAAAACCCCAGTGGGGAAAAAAATCCTAGTGAAGGAAAAAGAGTACAATATTCTTTACATGGGAACTGCCTCGTTAAAAACCTTGCCAGAAAAACCCAATGGGACAAAACTATGGTGAAGGAAAAAAGAGTACAGTTTTCTCCCCTTGTTAGAAGCATCACTTAAGAATATGAATTCTAACATTCTGATTTTCTCCCCCTGAAGCATTTGACGCAATATACTTCGCTCTGTCACTAAGTATAATTGGCTTGCGACGCGATCTAAGTCGGTGGTTCAGCACGCGAGATTGCTGACATGTGTCCCAGCTCGCGACGCGAGTTGTCTTATGCCTTAGGGCCATCGCGAGGTGATGGACCCAAAATCTCTATAAATACCACCCTATACCCTCCATTTTCCTCACCTTCTTCCAAGGCCCTCTTAGGAGTGTGTGAGGGAGATTCTAGAGGCGTGACGGGACGCGAGAACGGGACACAAGCGGCAGCGATCCTCTAAGCCAAGTAAGGGGAAGATACCTTAATCTCTAGGGAAAATAGGTAGTAGAGTAGTCTGTTTGTATGTGTAGGGTTCCTTAGCCCTACTAGGGGTTGGAAGTAGCAATTCCTTAGGAGAGGGGTTGTGGTGTACAGCGACTAAGGATAGTCACTGTAGACCTACCAACCAACATAGGTTATGGTTTTGAGATTAGTAGACAGTCGCTTATGCGATGTAGGGAATAATTAATATGTTGTTAAATATGATAAGTGATGACTTATGATATTCTGTTTTATGCCTGATATTTATGTGCTAGTTGCATATAATATCTGTAAGTATGATGATTGATGTATGGTCCTAGAGCCAAGGGTGATACCCTCTAGTTAGAGGTTTGTGAATCCCTAGATGGTAATAGCAAGTATTACCATCGATATCCTGTTTATCAGTGGTGATAGCCGGGTCAGTGTACCCGAGGTTGGTGTACTGAGGTATAGACGGAGTGGTGTTGAGATAGTCGGTGGTCTTGAGAGAATGGTTCTCGACCAAGACCTTGAGAGGATGGTTCTCGGTCTTTTCAACGAGTCTTTCCATGTCCGTGGTACCAAAATATGGAGTAGTATTGGGGATAGTCGGTGGCCTTGAGAGGATGGTTCTCGGTCAACCGGACGAGTCTCCAGGACTCCACGTCTAACAGGTGGACAATCTTGGCCATTCTCTGTATAGGGAATGTCGTCCTTGCGTGCAGGATGGTGCCTTACTCCAGTGATCAAGTATGGTAGTATGGGATGTTGTAATCAGTAATGGGAGATGGTAGCGTATTAGGATATGTTCCCGAGACAACCAACTTAAGTCTCGTTTCTGTGCCCTAAGACTGTGGTAATCGGTCTAGGGAGAAAGGTAGGTGATCAGTCATACTCAGTACCCTAGGACTGTGGTAATCGATCTAGGGAAATGGGTCGATGATCAGCCCGAAAAATCAGTGACATTTGATATGTTTGTGGTATCAGAGTATTAACCATGTGGTTGGGTTGTCAGTATGATGTGTCTGTATGAATTGGTCTGTGACCGTGTACTTAAAGGTCTGAATCTAATCCTTGAGGTGTCAGTTGTAATAAGATGTGATGATATTGTGCTGAACATGATAACATGTATTCTACTATGTTATTTTCCTATTTATTGGGGGTTAATGAGTATCTTACCCATTTGTTTTCTGTGTTTTCTATGTTGTTCGATGGTAATCAACAGATGAATAAGAAGATTAAGTACTAAAGCTTGGGAAACAGTGTTGTGTCACGGCCAGTATGTCCTGTTGCATACTCTAATGTTGATTTGAAGATGTATTGTTGCTGAGTCAGAATAAAGTGACACCCTATCTCGGTAGGGTGTTACCGCTGTCGCCTGAGTTTAACGATGGTTTAGCCGTCGGTAATATACTGAGCGTGAAATCGTCGATATACATACCGACAGCTTTGTGATGGTGTTCTCCCTCAGTATTAATGACAGATTACCGACGACCTTGACGTCAGTTTATAGTTATCCACGGTCTCTAGCAGTCAGTAATATCGGCGGATTACCGACGGCTTCAGATGGAAGATGATTGATGGTATACCGACGGCCAAGCCATTGGTAAGCTTAAATTATTTTTTTTAAAGAATTTTTTTTTTGTTTTTCTAGCAGCTTAAAGTTTACAATAACAATAACCACAACAGCAACAACAAGGGCCTCAATGACCATTAATTTCGTGCACAAAACATAAATAACCACAAAAATAGCATCAATTTGATGCATACATAACTACAAATATATATTTTCAAATCATACAAGATGTATGCCAAACAAGTACATAAAAACCAATAAAACAAGTCCGAAAAATACACCCTAGCCTAATGGTCAGACTCATCCTCCTCAGACTCATGATAGTCCGAATGGCGATGAGGACAAGTGGCGGCGTGGGCCTAAATGACAACAACACTATCAGATAAGGCCTTCAATTGCTGCTCGAAGGTCGTATCCCACTCTAGTGCGCGCTTCTCGGCCTGTCATACATCCTCCCATGCTTGTTGAGCCTTCTCCTCTGCCGCCTTTGCTCGCTCCTCCAAAGCCCTCAAATGTTCAGTCACCTCGGCAGAGTACTAAGTCGGGACCTGAGTACTGCATCCAGATGCATGAGACTCTTGGGTCAGGGAGGAGACACCTAGCCTATAACGCGAGGACATGTCGTCAAAACCTTAGAGATGTACCCGAGTCTTTCCCCCAGTAGATTGGACCTATAAATCTAACTGAGCTGCAGGGTCAACCTCCTGGGAGCCACTGCCAGATGCCTCCCCTCCCTAGGAGGCCTGCTCCACCTTTGACTGAAATGATTCTTGTTCAAAAGAAAATAGCATTAAACCTGGTTACATTATCTTATTGTTAAAACAAAATCAAATAAATAAAAAATGCAATGTTTCATTTACATATGTCTCCTTGGCCTTGTCGTCCACCCAAGACTTGTCCTTCTTCTTGAGGTGAGTCTTTAAGAAGATCTCATCCACCGTGGGATCTCTACCTAACTCTCGAGCCTGAACCACAATAAAAAAATAAATATTGAATGCTATTCCGCTTTATAAGTTTAATTTTAGGCAATCAAGTGTTTAAGTTAAAAAACGTACCAGCCGTAAGGCATGCTCAGTGATGGATATCGATCCACCTGTATATACAGATCCACCCTTAGAAGAGGCACGATTCTTCTTGGCCTTGGTGGATTTCTCCTTAAAGGCGGGGGAGTCCCAGAACCCCTCCAACACGCCTTAGAACCTCCTCATAAAGATGCTTTGAGCCTTTACTGTTGAAGATTTTCTTAACCTCATGCTCATGCTCAGGTTTCCTGGCAACATATTTCTGTAATATTATATTACAAATAAGTTATAATACATTCATTATTAATATTAAGACACAATCACTGAACTTAAGTAAGAAGAAAAATAGCATAAACTTACTCTAAGTTTCTCGAACCAATGTTTCTGCACATCTTCTGAGATCTCTCCCCAGCTAGCGTATAGATCACGAAACTGTGACTCAATGACTGATATGATGGCCCTAGAGGCCACCCTAAATGGTAGCAATCTGTAAACAAGTTATAAACAAAATATCAAATACACACAAATAGACATGTACATATAAAAGTGATAAGTTAATATGAATTAGTTACGTACCCTCGGCCAAGAGGCTTAACAATTGATCTCCCATCAGGTGTCGTCTCATGTACCTCCTCACGGTTATGATGAGAATGTCGAGACTCCTGTCCCATCGGACCACTAGGCACAACATGTGAAGGTCTTACATGCCCCTCACCCTGAGTATGCCGCTCTGAAATGGACGTCAACGGGGACAGGGAACATGCTCCTACGCAGGCTCCTGCGCATGCTCCTGAACAGGCTGTGAAGGTATGACCTTTTGTTATAAATGAGAAAAAACAAAAGCCAGAAATAACTAGCTCATTATAAACCTGCACAGGAGGAGGTATGAAACCCGGATTCGGGATTATCAATATAGCTGGGTCGAGAGTAGCCACTACAGTCATTGAACGGAGGCACCAGTACTGTCAGGCCGGTGTCAAGCGTCATCATCGATGGCGATTATGCAGATCTTTGCATATACTGAGCCGCCTGTCTCAGATTATGCGGCAAAATCATTCAATTCCTCTTCGGAGGAATCTTAGCCCTTTTCTCTTTAAGAGGCATCTGCCAAAAACAAAAACAAGCAAACAACAAGGTGTGTGGAACAATATAAATGGTTAATCAAGGCAATTTAAATGAAACTTTAACAACAAAAAATTAACTTATATATCATCTTTACATATATGTTCACACAAATAGTCTTATACAACAAACATTATCTCAATAATAAAAATAAATGGGACATGACACTTCAAGCAATGTCATCATCTTCGTCATCCACATCCATATTATCATCTCCGTCATTAGCCTCCAAATCAGACACATAACTATCTTCACTAGAGTCAACATCTACTTCATTCTCAATATCAATGTTTGGAATTGATGTAACGTCAACCTTTTCATCACTATGTGTTTCATCACGCAAGCATTCGATTTCTTCAATGTTGGTTATCTGTTCAATGCGTGTCATCTCTTCATTATGATAGGGTATGTCTTTGTCAATGTCATTCACCTCTACATGACCCCTGGGCTCTGTTTTTTATCACTGCACACCAACCATGTTTGTTTGTTCTCATATTTGAGTAGGGTGCATAATACACTTGTCCGGCCTTTTGTGCTATTATGAATGGATCGTAACAATCATAATGCTTATTCATCTTGATATCTATAATATCATACTGCGGATGAACCTTTGTTCCTGTATTCCATCTCGGATCAAACCATTGACAATAAAACAACGCTACCATCTGAGGCAAATTGTGTTACTCTAACTCAAAGACATGTTGAATAACTCCGTAGAAATCATCTTCTCCTCCTTCTGTAAGCCCCTTTACAAAAACCCCACTGTTTATGGCTTTTTTTACCTGGACTCTGGACCCCATGCTAATGATATCAAGTTTGTGTCTGTCATGCCATTTGCCTCATTAGTAGCCTATACAAACAATAAATCCACACTAAGTATAAGAAGTTTGAATTTCTGTGCAATAAAATTTTGGTCCAATACTTTGACAAGACACTTACATATGACTGCATGTATTTGAGTTTGAGCTGAAGGATCTTCTTCATTGATGGAATTATATTGCAAAAAATAACTGAGAGGAAAGAGAGAATTATTGTAACATATACTTGGTAAATACACCGAGTGTGTGTCTGAATTTGTGTTACTTACTCAATATATGGCTTAACCTCATTGCAATTGATGAGGTACATGAGCAGACTTCTATTTGGCATAACTCAACTAGTGAGTTTGGGGTTGCCCACTAGGACGTCCTAGTTGGCTGCTAATTGACAGTGTTGATGTGACAACATCGTTCAATCTTATAGCTTCATTACGTTAACTTTTGGCATACAAGCTAATTGTTTTGAAATAGTGGGAACAAAAATATGTTGTCTCTTGGTGTAAGTAGGACATACATATTGAGCCTTCCACTCTGGCCTTGTTTTTCACTGTTCGTTTAAAATCACCCATCATTCTGAAAATAAATTAGAATTGTAGGCTTAATATACAAATGGAAATATGATAAAGATATTAGTATTGATTACTAAATACATTTCAAATGGATACATCCATCAATATTGAACTAGACCACTAAGTCTTGCCTCATGGGGAAGCTGAATTAGAAGATGCTCCATTGGATCAAAGAATCCTGGTGGGAAGATTCTTTCGAGTTTGCATATGATCAATGGAATGTTTTCATTCAATTTGATCAATTTATCTTGCCTCAGGTTATTACTACATAGGCTCTTAAAGAATAGGCTTAATTTTGTAAGTGGTTTCCACACAAGGTCAGGCAATGAACTAAATGCAAATGAGAGTAAAAGACTCCATAAATACGTGACAGTCATGACTCTTCATCCTATATATTCGCCCTTTATCATCTTTTGCACATCTAGCCAACTTTAAAGCATACCCATCTGGCATCTTAAGCTCCCTAATCTATTTACAAACTTTATTTGCCTCATCAGAAGAAAGACAATAACTTGCCTTAGGTTTTGTCATTTTTCCGTTGTTACATGGAATCAACTCCAAGTCGCTACACTGGTAAATGAGGGCTAAGTGCATTCTTGCTTTTTCATTGTCCTTTGTTTGGCCTTTAACATTCATGACTGTGGTAAACACATTATCAAAAACATTTTTCTCGATGTGCATCACATCTAGATTGTGTCTTAATAAGTGATCTTTCCAGTACAGAAGATCCCAGAATATGCTCTGCTTTATCCAATTGTGATTACGTCCATATTCGGGTAACTTAATAGCATCTCCATGTTCTACCACACATGGAACCTCATTGACCCAATTCTATTTGTCATCCTCGTCTTCCTCGTTTCTCTCATCGTCGATACTTTGGAACTCATATCTCGGTCCAAGTGCGTCGTCTACCATATGTTGCATTAACATGAAAGGATCATCATTATCCACAAGTCCACTACTACTTGGCACATTTGTTGGGTCGACATGTGGCACTTCTTCACCGTGATTAGTCCAATACCAATAATTTGGTTGGAACCCAACCCTATACAAGTGGATTTTGACCTGTTCTGTAGATAGTATGGGTCTGCCTATGCAGTTAACACAAGGACATCTAATGCCACCCTCGGTTACAATGTAAGGTTCTGCTCCAGCCTTCCTTATGAACTTCTCCACCCCCTTACGAAACTCGGTGTCAACCCCCCTCTACCAAGATTAAGCCTATCATATAGCCAACTATGATCTGGAGGGTTACCATCCATTTTCTGAAAAGGATAATTCAAATTAAAAATAGAAAATAACCAGCAGACCTCTCCTTGTACTCATCTTCCAATGGAGGATAACTTACATCAAATTGAAAATACAAAAAATAAATACCACGTGGAACACTAAAGCCAAGATGCACATCAAAATCACACTTATTTTCAACCATCAAAAGGAGTGATAACTTACATGAAATCAATAAGTCCACAACCGATATAATCATGTTCTCAATGCACACATGTATCAGCATACCACCATTTCATCCACGTTTTAACACTACCACCAATTCCCTTCATTACATAGTAATGGTATCATGGTGGAAGACACTCCTTCGACCTATCGCACAGCGACCTCGATTTCAGAACAAATCCTCTAATTTGTGGACCCCTCGGGGCTGATTTTGATGGGGATTGTGTCCCATATGTTTTATCTAAAATCACTTACCGCAAGAGCTAAGGTAGTAGATGTATTGTCTGTAAAGAAACAACTTCTTAGCTCTCACAGTGGGAATCTGAATCTTCAGTTAAATACAAATTCGTTTTTAGTTATTGACCAACAGCTTGAGTAACAATAACAAATCTGTAGTTAATCGAAGATTCAAATTCCCGTTGTGATAGCTAAGAAGTTGTTTCTTTACAGACAATACATCTACTACCTTAGCTCTTGTGGCAGGTGATGGATAAAACAAATGGGACACCATCCCCATCAAAATCACCCCCGAGGGTCCTCAAATCAGCGGATTTGTTCTGACACCTCAGTCGTTGTGTGACAGGTCGGAGGAGTGTCTTCCACCATGATACCGTTGCTGTGTAATGGGGGGATCTGTTGGTAGTGTTAAAACATGGATGAAATGGTGGTTTGCTGATACATGTGTGCATTGAGAACATGATTCTATCGGTTGTGGACTTATTGATAGGGCTGGTAGGTCCTCAAATCATATGAATTGTTCTCAAATTGAAAATACAACAGATATTAAATATCCATGAGTCAAATAAAGAGTCATAAGAGTCAAATGAAATAGTCATAAAAGTCATTAGACATCTAATGGTTCTTGTTGGAGGGCTCCCCGGGACAAAAGCGAGCTGTAGAAATGTCAGAAGGAGATGATGGAGGGCTCTCTGAACTTTTAGGCAAGGGACTGATTTGTCCAGTACGTCGTAACTCCTCCCACTCCTTGGAGGTCGTCGGAGTGTACTCCGGTGTCTCGTTGTCGTTGCTCGACAGTAATACTCCTCGTACCCATACTCCAAACACAATTCAATCTACACATAAAAATCATACTTAGGGTTTCTTAGGGTTTCTTAAAAAGAAAAAAGCTTCCAAACATAGTTTAGCAATTTTTCAATATGAAGCCTATTCACTTACTTTGAATTTCCTATTCAAACATATTTCCTATTTAGCTACAACCATTCAAACACATGAAACACATTCTAGTATCCAAACACATTTTAGCAATTATGAATGGCATTTGAAACACATACCCAAAAATGAAGCCTATTCACATAATTTGAGTTTCCTACTCAAACACATTTCCTATTTTAACTACAAACATATTTATAAACAGAATCAACATATTTAACAAAATCAAGGTACTTTACAACAACCACATAAACAGATTCTTTCATGTTCAAAAACAAATTTAATAATGCACAAGCAATCACAAATTTAGTTTAGGATTCACCTACCTTTTGTGAACTCTGAAATGGACAAAAAGAGAGAGCTTCCTTGCAATGTCCTCCTTACTTGACCTAACCTGAACAAATCAAAATCAAAATTAATAACAAATAAATGACTTAAATCAAAGTTAAAACAAATAATACACTTAGTAACCTAAAATGAAAATTATTGACCAAACAACATCTAAATAAAAATCAATTACCCTAGGCTAAATCAACCAGACATTTACACATTCTCCTTCAACTAATTTACACAACCATAATTTACCAAACAACATCTGAATACAAATTCTCCTTGAACTAATTTATATAGGAACTAATTTATCAGCAATTAAATTCAAAAAAATTAATTTACATTAGTCTGAATCAAAAGCTAATTTACACAGGAACTAACCTACGATAGAGTCAACTTCTCCTAGAATTAATTTACATAGGAATTAAATTCAAAAATTAATTTACCTTATTTCCACTGCAGATTCAATTTCTCCTACAATCAGAAACGTACAGCCCTTCCTGTAATCAGTGCTACATAAAACTAAGAACATTGTTCAATTAAAAAAAAGAAATATATAGTATGGGGAGGGGAGAACCAAAATAAAAAACAAAAAAAATTGAGAAGAACAAACGAATTTACCGGGGAGAGGGTTCCACGGTGAGGGAGAGGGGAATGGGATAGGTATGTATGGGGGAGGGGGTTTCACGGTGAGGGAGATCAGAGGAGGGGGAGTGGCTTCCACAGAGACGGAGAGGCCAGAGAGGGGAAGAGGATTCACAGCAGAGGACTCACGTTTCAGGGCTAACAGCAGAGAGGAGAGGAGGGAGAAGGGAAAAAGGGAAAATGAGGGAGAGGGAAAGGGAAAAAGTATTTAGTGAGGATATTACCGACAGCTTGGCCATTGGGAATTAAATAATTCAAACACGTGCCACCGTCCGGGGAGTTAATTGCGTTCGCCGTCCACATGTATCGACGACCAAGCCATCAGAAAAGTCATCTGTATTAATTATTTAAAAAAATGCCGCTGTCAACAATAAGTTGTCGGTACGCCGTCGGTAAATTAATAAAAAAATAAAAAATTTAGTAAAAATTTCAAATTTACCGACGACTACATTGGTTATCGATATTACCGATGGCTAAACTTGAAAACTAACAAAATTCGAAACGGTCCTTGTACCGGCGGTTTACCGACGGCCAAGCCATCAGTAATAAAATATTTAACGATGGTCGCGGGGCCGTCGGTAATGTGTCGTGGGTATTTCAGCATTTTCTTGTAGTGTTGGCCAATCATTGTTTTGTTTATAATCCTTAATAGACTTTGGTGCTTGATCCTCATTATCATTCATCACATTTAGCGCTATATTTTATGCAAAAACGTCGTCAACGTAGGCTTCATTTCGGTTCCATTCATGACATAATTTATTGAGATATCTTTATTTTCAAAAATTTTAGGTACCTGATCAGTCTCTTCTAGAAATGAAAAATCAATTATGTCTGGGAACTCTTATGGAGTTTTCATATCCTCACTTGGGCCATCTTGCTTTTTAGCTCCTTTTCTTGTTCGAGAATTTTTATCTTTGGAACCGACAGGTCTACCATGCTTCATGCATGGTTGAGACTCACTTGCAATGTTAGATTGTCCAACAGGGACATCAATTTTTATTGGAGCATTAGCAGCTGGTTTATATGATTTAATCACCCTTTTTATCTCAGTGAATGCATTTGGTAATTGAATCACTAAGCTTTGCAACTGAATTATCTTTTGAACTTCCAGTTCACATTATTTTGTACGAGGATCAAGATAAGATAAAGTTAATTCATTCCAACTAATCTGCTTTCCAGCTGCTTATTCTCTCCCCTTAATACTGGGAAAAGTGATTCATCAAAATGTGTATCGGCAAATCAAACTATAAATAAATTTCTCGTTGTTGGTTCAAGATACTTAGTATAGATGGGGATTCATATCCAAAAAAATATTTCTAGCCTTCTCTGAGGACACATCTTTGTGCGTTGTGGTGGAGTAATTAGAACATACACTGCATATCCAAAAATTCTTAGATGGGAAATATTAGGTTCTTAAACAAAAGCCAATTGCAAAGGGGAGGATTTGCGATAACTTGTTGGCCTGATGCGAATCAATGTTGCGACATGCAAGATTGTATGTCCCCAAGTAGAAATTGAAAGTCTTCATCTCAAAAGTATTGGTCTTGTAACTACCTTATCCATTTTCTGTATGAACATGTGCTCAAGAGATTAAGGAGAACGTGTTATAAAAATAAGTATAAAAGACTAAAAAGATAGAGAAGAACTATAGAGAACTCAAGAGATGAACACTACTAGAAAAATCGATTTTAGAGAGGGACAAAATCCCTCGCTAAACATACCAAAATCTGTCACAAACCGCATTAGCGATGGATTTTGTGATGGACATGAATTCGTAACTGAATTTGGCGTCGCAAAAATTTTAGCGAGGGAAATCAAGATCCGTCGTAATTTCTGACGGAAAATCTCCCTCACAATTCCATAATAATCCGTTGCTAAATATAGGCACAAATCAAAGAAAAAATGGCATTTTCTGTTGCTAATAGTGAGGGATCTAATCCTTCCTCACCATCATTCTCCCTTCCCCAACATCCTTCTTCTCCGATGCCACCACAGATCTCGGCCCCCCAACCTCCTTATTTCGCATCTCCTTCGCCCTCTCACCTTCTTCTTCCTCTTCCTTTCTCCTTAGATCCTGTTCCTCACAGATCCGCTTTCACCATCGCTCTCTCTCTCTCCATCCATGCCATTGCCTCCTCCTTCTCCCACCTTCTTCCTCTGCTCTCTCATTCAAAATTTTATTTCTTAAAATATGTGTGCACGATTGTGAGAGTGAGACTTAGGTATCAAGAGGATGACTTACTTGCGAGATGAATGATATGTTTATATTTGTGTGTATGCTATTCGTGTATGTATTCTATTTATGCCTTTTCATGTTTATATGGTGTGTTATGTGTTTCTTGGCTTCCCATTTTCTATGTTTCTAGGTATATTGCAGGTATGTTTAGACCTAATGAAGGTAGAGACCAACATGGACTACACTGTTGAACTCATTGGCATACCTCAATTGCCAATAGGTTTTAAAAAAAATCAAAATTAATTAATTCATAGAATAATTACTTGACTTTGGGTTCTAATAGTACCAGGGAAAAATTAAAAAGATACGACTTTGAAGTTTAGAACATGGAGTATTTTATATTAATATTTTATTACTATTAATGTTTATCAGCTTTTAATTTAAATATCTCTATTAATTTTTACTTTTTCTAGTTTAGAATATCTTTATTTTCAATTTTAATATTTTTAAATTAATTCCAATATTTAATACATAAATTCTTTTTTAAAGTTTTTTATTTTTATTTGTTAATCAATGTCATTTCTGTTTTAGAAATATTTAATTAACGAAATTGAATTTATATATTATTATTAGTATTTAACCAAAATACACACAAACTTATCTCAAATAGATAAGAAATAATCAATTGACATAATATATAATTCTATATAATTTTAAAATGTAGAATTTTTTTTTAGATATAAGTTATTGAAAAAAACCAATCATTTCAAAAAAAAAAATAGTGATGGAAAATATCCCTCGCTAATCATTGAGTTTAAAATCCTTCACAAAATCTGTCACTATTAGTGAGGGACAATATCCCTCGCTGATCATTGAGTTTAAAAATATTTATGACGAATTTAGTGACAGAGGAGTTAGAGAAGGTATCTTTCCGTCTCAAAAATCCCTCACGAAATGTTTTTTAATCAATTCGTGACGGATTTTATGACGGATAAATTAGCGACAGATGTGTTTTGTCGTTAAATCTGTCACTAACTGTATCTTACAAATTTTGTGACGAATTTAGTAATGGATGAGTTAGAGGGAGTATCTTTCCGTCTTAAAAATCTCTCGCTAAATGTATTTTAGTCAATTTGTGACGAATTTTGTGATGGATAAATTAGCGACGGATTTTTTTTGTCACTAACACCGTCACAAACTAGATACAACTTAAGTCCACCTGATATCTTGTTTTAAATCTGTCGTTATTAGTGAGGGATATGCGTCCCTCTCAAATTTTTCTCTCTAAAATTGATTTTTCTAGTAGTGGAAGGAGAAACTAGAAAGTAAAGCATATTTCATTCTATTCTTGTGTGTCCAACTCAAGTGGCTTATATCCTCTATTTATAGGATCAATATTACATAGGTGTCTCCTGATATTTTATGTAACTCTTGGACATCCATCTTCAATATTATTCATAACGGACACTTAATTAAGTTGTTTATCCAAACAGAGAAGATTGCGATTCAATATTTAATCTATACCATTATATAAAGAGAAGGGGTGCTGGTAACTGTTTTTTTGGTGTACTACTTTTTTTCCCATTTTACCCTTTTAACTATTGATACACTATTAAATGGTTAACTAAACGGTTATTACACGGTTAAGTGAAGAACAACCCCCCACTATCCACAAAAACCAAAAATTTCTTGCTTTGAAACCCAACTACCTCATTGCAATAATATTATGTCATTCATTAAAAGATGTAAACAAAATAAATAAAATAAGGAAGAAAATTAAATTTAAAACAACATTATACAACAAATTATAATGTTAAACATTAAAACGCGATAAAATAATACATATTGTAATGCAGTAGAAATGCGGAAAGACGGGCACGGGAGTGCCCATCTTGCCGCTAATAATAATAATAATAATAATAATAATAATAATAATAATAATAATAATAATAATAATCAAATTCGTAATGACTAAATTCATATTTTTAATAATATATAATATATTAAAAATATTTAAATTATGATAAATCAAATTTTAAATTAATATAAAATGATCATATTATATGTTTTGTTGAATAAAAACATATATAATAAAAAGATGAATAATAAAACTTCATACATATTTTTTTTTTTAAATGAAGGAAAGGAGCCTCGTTAAAACCTTCTGATGCAAAACCCTCCTTAGGGAAAAAAGCATCTAGAAGGAAAAAGAGTGCTCCTCCCTGTTATTATAGAAAAAAATGGCAAACAGAATCAGAATCTAACATGGGGGGGACTACACCAAAACCCCATGCAAAGAAAAAGATAGCAACAGAAACAACCCCAAATACAAGGGAGAAACAACCAAACAAATAACTAAGCAAATCTATAGGCAGAAAAGCCAAACCTATTATTAAAAAACTCAACAGCAATAAAAGAAGGGATGTTATTCCACCAAATAAAGTCCGTCTGAGAGGCCCCGAATTTGGCCAGCTTATCCGCACAAGCATTCCCCTCCCTGTAGATATGCGAGAAAACGAACTGCATGGAAGAGGTGAGGGCCATACAATTATGCCATCTGTTACGAAGGAACCAGGGGATGACAGTAGAATTGTTGAAGGCTTTAAGAACAATTAAGGAGTCACATTCAAGCCATAACCTATGCCAACCCTTGGAATAAGCAATCTCAATAGCTACCATAGCACCGATGAATTCCGCCTGTAGAGCATCAAGGGATCCAAGAGGCTTAGCGAAGCAACCCAACACATATGAAAAACTTCATACATATGAAAAATAAATATATGGTTTTCTAACATGTGCAACAATACACATGTTAAGTCTCAGTAAATGCCTACTTTTTTTAGGGTTAATACCCCTTTTGGTCTCTGTAATTTGAGCAAAATTCGATTTTAGTCCCTGTAAAATTTTTTGTTTCGATTTAGTCCCTGTAATTTAATATTCTTCCACTTTTAGTCTCATTGTCAAATCCCTATTAAATACAGGGACTAAAAGTGAAAGAATCTTAAAATTACAGGGACTAAAAGTGGAAGAAAAACTCGATGTTTTTAATAGGGATTTGACAGCGGGAACTAAAAGTGAAAGAATCTTAAATTACAGGGATTAATCGAAACAAAAAATTTTATAGGGACTAAAACCGTATTTCGCTCAAATTATAGGGATCAAAAGGGGTATTAACCCTTTTTTATTAATTATCAATTTTTATATTTGATGGGAAGAGAGAGATTGCAATGAGAAAATAAATAGGAAAATTTGGTAATTAATAAGAAAAAAAATAAACATTTAACGATGCTTAACATGTTCTAGAATGCACATTATACATGTTAGAAAAACCCAGTAAATAATTACAAACAAATAAAATAGTGATCAATTCAAATTTTTCATCACTTCTTTACTAGTTTTCATTTGTTATCAGATCAACTTTCTTTGGTTAAACAAATTAATCAAATACCAAATTGAATCTCGATTTGGTCTAAGGATGACAATGGGTACTCTCTGGGTAGGGTACTACAGTACTCGTCTCCATAACCACGTTCGAAAAAAAAATTACCCATACCCGGACTCATACCTGTGTGGGTAGTAACTTCAGTATCCTTACTCGTACCCTCTAGGTACCTAAGTACTCGTTACCCGCACTTTAACCATGAAAAGATATTAAATAACAAAAGGAACATTGTAACATTTAAAAAATGATCCAAAGATCTTTTAAATCTACTCACAAAACATTACAAATCAGAGTATTTAACTAATTATAAACATCCAAAATAAATAATTGTGTGTGTGCGCGCACGCGAGCGAGTGCGGGGCGGGTACCATAGTACTCGTACTTGCACCCATACACATTCAAATTTGTCGGTAATTAACCCTTACTCATTGTGCAGATAATTACTCTACCCATCGTCGGTAATTTTTGCGAAAATCAATGGATAGGGTATGAGATGACCCCTACCCATTTTCCCCAAATAATTAAAACCTTAAACGAGTAATTAGGCAATATAGATATACTGAAAATACTGATGTATTTATAACTAAATATATTATCACATACATATATGAGATTACATATCTAAGGATCCCACCACAACCTATACAAACACATATACAGACTATGACTCACTGGCAGTATTACGTAACTGGAAAGAGAGAGGCATTCTTGCTAAGTACCCTCTATATGCTCCAAGCTACTGGCAATGCCTCCATCAAGTACACACTAAATGCCCTCAAGAAAGGATACTATTGCTCTGTTTTATGTAAAAAAGAACATAAAACACAAAAATAGAAGGAGCTGAGAAACACAATACACACCATAAAAGTCCGAAAAGCAGGATAGAAAGTATATACAAATGGCACACGCTCAAGCAAGCAAAATAAATTATCGCGTCTACCTAGATCACATCCACTATCCCTTAGGCCCGCACCACTATCTCTAAGCCTAGTTCCACCCACTTCCTTCTCCTATCCTATAGCCCTTTACATATCCTATTCATAACTAGTTTGTACCGTCACTAGCTAAACTATCCGCTCTAACAGCGTTTATGTCCCTTTCACAGCTCCTGGTCAACTTCGGTTGTCCCTACCATCTATCAAGGTCTAACCTAGTAGCTAAGGCCTAACGATATTCACTCGATACTCTTATCATATAAGTAGTTCATCTCAATCACAGGCAGGGTCAACAGGCACAAACCAAGCATATCTCAAGCATTAGACTAGCACAGACAGCACATGGATCAATCCTAGCATCGCTTTGGGCGACCATTAACTAACATATTATTCAGCAACATAGTCACACTGATACCAATAATCATAGTCAGCAGCATAGTCACACAAATACAAACAATCAACACCCCACCAATCAGCATAAGTCATATAGGCTACCATCTATCCATAAGTATTAATAGATTGTTCCTATAGTTAACACCTCTGACAACTGTCATCAGCTATCATAGGTCACAACCCCTCTCCTGAGGTGCTATGGTTATCAACTGCTAGTAGGGCTTGGGTCACCCTATGCGTTTTTGTATGCACTACTCTATCCTACATTCCCTTGAGTGTAAGGTTTCTTGCTCCCACATGATTAGAAGACCCTTGAAGTTACTGTTGTTACCTGCACCTCCGAGCTTGCTACTCGTACCCCTGAACAGCGGCTACTCACACCCTCAGACAGCTGTTAATTAATCCCCCTCGAGGGTATCCTACTAAGAGCTTTCTGGTGCGCAAGATCCTCTCTTGAGGCAAATGCAGAGCATACTTACTTAGAGGAAATTCTAGAGAGGGGATTCCTAGAGAGAGTAAATCTAGAGAGAGAAGGGGAATTGAGGAAGGTGTGTGGAGGAATGAGAATGAGAGGTGCTATTTATAGTGGGTGGATCGTGACTTGCTTTCTAAGTTACCTGGTCTCTAAGTTTAATTAGCCTGCAAGTTTCTCCAAAACTACTACTTGCACCCCTTATCCTCAAGTTGCGAAACCGCTCCTCGAGGTCTCATTCCTTTCCTTACCCTCGAGGATTTCCTATTAAAAGCTTCCTAATGCATAGGATCCTCACTCGAGGCAAGTGCAGAGCATACTTACCCTTTTGAAAAAGTTTATTGAGAGAGTAAGAGAAGAGGATTTGGTGTAGGAAATGAAGGGAGGGTGAGCACCTATTTATAAGTGAGTTTCGACCCCATCATGTTGCGATGGTCCTTATGTAAGTACTGTTGCATTACGATGGTACCCCTTCCTTTACACACATGTCCAAAAACTAAGGGTGATACTGTCAGGTACATGTCGCATTGCGATGGAACCTAGTTATGGTACCGTCGATTCACGATGAGGTTTATAGGAAAATATCTAGTTTTCCTTCTTCTAGAAGCTTCTAGGGGGTTCCACATCCTTCCGGGGGTGTTTTCATCCTTTTAGGGTTTCTAGATCTTTTCTAAGGTTTATGGGCCCCACTTAAATCTATTTTATCCCAAATCAAGGTTTTTAACTTCTGTTTATCACCTAATCACTTACCTAATTATGTTTCTAACATCAACTTGAGATTACTGGAAATTTGGGATGTTACAGGGTGCCAATTATCATCCCTAATTTTACCATTCAATTTGTTTTTATTTTGATATAATCCAATTTGGTTTTTAAAGCAATAGATTGCAAACCTTGTCATGGCAAGATACAATCACATTGTAAATTTTTATGGGATTAAAAATATTTTTATTTCTGTAAATTTAATAAATTTTAGTTTTTAATTTTTTAAATTTATATCAATAATAATAATAATGTGTTTTAGTCCCTCATTAATCCTTAAAATTCTAAATATGTTATTTTTATTTTTTGACAAATTTTTAAATAAAGACTAAAATAAATGAAATTAAAAAACTAAAACTTATTTATTTTATTAGAACTATGAATTTTAATCCATTTTAAATTTACAACTAAAAACACATAGGGATGTCAACTTCCACCTATAGGTGGGGATTCCTGTAGGGACAACCTTGTTTGGGGCCTATGGGAATGGGAATAGGGAAGAAAATCCCCTCGAGGCCACTTTGGAGAGGAGGAAAAGGATCATACTCCCCGTCTCATGGAGTCCATGTCCCAATGAATTTCAATAAAACCCTTATATTATAGATATATATTACAATTAAACCATTTTAAATATATATTATTTTTCCTGTAAAAAATATATTATTTTATTAAATTTAAAAATTATTGAATCACTTCTTCATATGTTCCAATACTTTAAGATTCCAACTTTTAACACTAAGAAGAATTTATATTTTAACTTTAAATTTAAGACTTTTTTTAGTTTTACATATTTTTTTGATTTTACAGATTTTCCTTTATTATGTGCTAACTATTTATGAATTACAGGGTCTTCATGGGATTCGTGGATAAGGGAGAAAAACTCCTCATAACAGGGATCGGGATCAAGGATGGGGACGGGGATGGGGACCAATATGAAATATGTGGATTGGGAGCAGGGGAGTACTCCCTGCCCTAGCTTACCTTATTGACATTCCTAAAAACACCGGATTTGAAATAAATAAAAAAAGTATTGAGCAGAAAAACCAGATCACTAAATATGACATGTGTTCCAGTGAATCATTGTTTTAAAAATAATATGACATGTGTTCTGGTGAATCATTATTTCAAAAATAATAATAATCATCATCTTTTTGGTGGGGTTCGAGAAGAGGAACGGCTAGAGGGATCAATTGGCTTAGTTAGGACCATCTCACAATGAGGAAGGAATAAGGAGGTATGGGATTCCGATACTTTTATGTCTATAATTTATCTATGCTAGGGAAGCAAGGTTAGAAGTTTATGACCGACCAAGATATTATTGTTTCGCGTGTTTTCAAGGCTAAATACTTCCCGAATGGGGATTTTGTGGGGGCTCGGTTGGGTCACAACCCAAGTTTTGTTTGGCGTAGCATCCATGCTTCACAGGTAGTAGATGATGATAATTTGTGTGTTCAAAGTCCTCCTGTGGCAGGTTATGAGAACATGGTAGTGGAAGATTTAATGCAACCAACTTTAACCGATTGGAACATGAATCTTCTGTAGTCCCTCTTCGGTGTAGATGATATCAACTGCATAGTCTGTACCCCCTACTGCTAGGATGAATCCGAGGACAAACTGATTTGGAGGTGTGCACGGAACGAAATTTACAGTGTAAAATCAGCATATCACCTACTCATGGAGGAAGTAATTGATAATTCAGAGATGCGAGTCCCTGGGGAGTGAATGCGAATCTGGAAATTGCGCGTCCCACATAAAATCAAGCTATTGCTATAGAGGCTCGCTAGGAGGTGCCTACCTACAAGAGATCGCATTGCTTCCAAAGGTGTGGAGTGTCCTACTTGCTGTCCTTTATGCTCTCGAGGGTGGAAGATGATTGGCATTGTTTTGTGGGAAGCCCCCTTGTGATTAAGGTCTGGGAAGCTACTGATTTGTGGCTGGTAATTCGGCCTATAGTTGATGTTGAGTATACCATGTCAGGTTTCATCTTTCGCTGCCTATCCACTCTGTCACAACAGCAATGCAAAGAAATGGCAATGATTCTTAGCTGTGTGTGGAGGAGACGCAATGATAAGGTATGGAATGATGAGGAGAAGCTAGTCCATCTATTAGTTCAGATATCCATGGAATATTTGAGGGACTAGGAGAGCATGAGAAATCGGCCAAGACATATGATACATTCACAACAAAGTCACAAAGACATCAGGTGGGTGAAACCAAATGCAGGTGAGTATAAGTGCAACATTGATGCAGCAATGTTGGTGGAGCAAGGTTGCTATGGAGTTGGGATGCGTTTGAGAAGGGACAACAGAGAGTTCGTTAAAGCCATGATGAGGTGGTATAGATGGGTACCATCGCCACAGGAAGTAGAAGCCAGAGGTTTATGGGATGCTATTTCTTGGTTGCGTACGCTAGGAGATCTCTAGGTGACCATCGAAATGGATTGTTTACCAGTTGTTGATGGGCTTGTTGACGATCACCATTGTGATACGGAACTAGGATTTATTCTAGCACTTTGTAAGGCTAATCTGAATTCTTGTAACAACTTGAGGGTGAGTTTTATTAGGCGGCAAACAAATTTTGTAGCTCATACATTAGCTAGGGCAGCAAAATTGTATGCTAGTCACCACATTTTTGATGTAGTGCCAACTTGTATTACTGGACTTATTATGAATGAAATGCTATAAGTATGTTTCTGTGAAAATAATAATAATAATAATAATAATAATAATAATAATAATAATAATAATAATAATAATAAAAGACACCCGAAAAAAAAAGAATAGAAGAGGTTTCTTGATGCCTAAATTAAAAAAGGAAGAGGTTTAATGTAATAAAGCTACTATTTTAATTAGAATTTGGGTTTAGGCCTAATTCAACCCCAAGAGCTAGCTCATGGGTGAGAGTTGCTCCCCACTTATAACCACTAATCAGGTCATCTCATTATTCCATGTGGGACTTCCAACACACCCCCTCACACCCAGGACTGGACATCTGGAGTATGACCCGAGTGGTCCAATAACGGGTAGCCCAACAATGGATCTATGATAGGCTTTGATACCAAATTAGAATTTGGATTTGGGCCTAACTCAACCCCAAAAGCTAGCTCATGGGGTGAGGGTTGCTCCCCACTTATAACCACTAATCAGGCCATCTCATTCTTCCATGTGGGACTTCCAACAATTTTCAAACTAGTAGAAACTACTAGTTTCAAACTAGTCCTGAAACGACAATGAGAGGTAAGACTAAGAACGGTGAGATGCAAGTAATAGTGACGTTGGATTGCGATTAAGAGTGAAACTAAGTTGGCCTAATAAGACTTTGTTTAATTAGGTCTGACATGTTCTAAAAAATTATGGCTTAAGGTTGACTTGTTACTTGTTATAGCTTTTGTTAAGGTCTGACATGTCCTTTTTGAAAGCCTGACTTATTAGCCTGTTTAAAAACTTGTTACCCGACTTATCTCTAAATAAGTTAAAGGGCTAATAAGCAACTACTAAATAAAGGTGGAAATAAAGTAGGATATGTTAAGCTTTCTAGAATGGATATTATCTTTTGAATTTGATATATGTCTTTTTTAATATTCGATTTAATCTATTTATAATTTTGACATGACATAAAAGTCTTTTAAAAACTTATTTTGCAATAAGGTCTTTAATTAAATCATACGCTTAAAAATAAATATGCCTTTAAATATTGTATTTATATTTACTTAAATAGATCAACCTATTTAGGATACTAGACTTTTTAGATGACTTGAAGTCTGATATTTTTAGCTAAATGGGTTTTTACAAAACAAATTTGGTCTTATTTATTTAAAAAAAACAAAGTTTGTCCTGGTCTGGTCTGAGCCTATTATAAGCTAAGTCATAGCCCCTGTTGAGCAATCTAGCCTATTTTCAAATCTAACTGTGATTGCACGCAAAGAGGGTGAGTTTATCCGTGTTAGACGAAACCATTTCTTTGAAGAAGCCAACAACTTCAGGTAGAAGACCCTGCAAATTACTACCTTTGTCCCTATATATAGGACCCTTTTGAAAAAATTTCTTGTCCCTTTTTATAACTTGCTTCCCAAATTACTAAACGCATTAATTTTTTTTGACAAAAATACCCTTAATTATTTAAAAACTCGAGACAATAATTAATGTGAAAAAATTATGAGCCCCAATAACTAAAGGATAATTTTGAAATAACAATACACATTTCTGAGAAATTTAATGTACCTAACTGAGTTAATTAATTTTATTAATTATTGTGAATAATGATACAGGTAATGATAACGTATCCTTGTAAAGCACTATTTATTTATTTATTTTTCCTAAAAAGATTTTATTTTACCCAACTTGATAAAAATAATTTTTTTACGGAAACTTGAAAAAATAATTTTAAAGTGGGTGACGTATAATACTATTGTAGTTGCACAAATGATTAAGTGTGTATTTTTTAACTTAATTTCTTTTGAAAAATATTTTAAAAAATATTTTGAAATAATATTTTAAATATAAATTATTTTAGATATAAAAATTTAACTTAATTTCATTAAATATATAAATTTGTTTAATGAATTAATCAATTATATAGATAATTAAGGTTAAATTAATCTCTAGATGTCTATAGTATTATGTTTATTACTAATTTTTATTTAAAATTATTATAATTTATTTTTTGAAAAAAAAACTAATATTTTCAAGAATTTGAAAGCACCGATAAAAAAATGAATTTGAAACCAAGTTGCTAAATGTAAATATTGTTTGAAGTCCATTAAGGTTTTATTTGATTGGAGTGAAGAAAATATAAAGAAAGAAAATGGTGAAAAAGAGTAGAAGAAAAGAAAATGTCACTACAACAAATTCTGCAAAAGATGGCGCTACTTTAAGCAGCGCTTGGAACAAAAAACGCTACTTTTGTTCATACTGAATCAATAAACAGCGCTTATAATATAAAACGCTTCTTTTGGTTTTGACAATAAGCAAGACAAAAAAGAGCGCTTGGAACCAAAAACGTTGTTTTAGGTCCACCGAAACAATAAACAGCCCTTATAATATAAATGCGCTGTTTTTGCTTTCTTTGGTTTTCACAATAATCAGCGCTTAATATTGAAGCACTGTTTTTGCTCAAAATATTAAATAAAAACGCGCTGTTTCCTCCTCTCTCTACCTCACTCGCGTTTCGTGTTCTGCTCTCTTTCTCTCATCTCCTCCTAGGAGCCCACCCAAGAAGCAACCACAAATCCACAAAAAACCCTAATTCCTCTTCACTCGACGCAGATCCTCAGGAACTCTTCCCTCGCAACACTTGGTGCAGACCCTCAGGAACCCTAATCCTCTGTTCTCCAAAGACACTCAGCAACCCCAATGCTGAGTGCGGTGCTGGAACCTTAATGGCTTGACTGCCTCTCTTTCTCTGCCTCTCTTCATGGCTTCTCTCCAGCAGGGTTGACTCACTCTCGTTCCTCACTCTGTTGCTCATTCTCGTTCACCACTTTCCTCACTTATGCGATGTGATTTCACTCTCTCAGCGTTTTTCAACCAGCTTTCTCAGCATGCGACCTCTCCTCTCTCTCGCGTTTCTGCTTCGATCTGGACACCGCTCTCAGCGGTCTCGCTCTCTCTCTAGGTTTGGTTCGATCTGGTCCATTTTCCTTATTTTTGAGTTTGGTTTTGTTTTGATTTCAGGTCCATATTCCCAAAGATACAAGATTTGGAATGAGAAAGTAAGGGGCAGAGCATTCGGGAAGAAATAATGCAAGGCAGAGCATTCGAGAAGAAAGAATCTGGATTTGTATTCTTCTTGGATCTATATTTTTCTCTTGGATCTGTATTGTTTGGATCTGTAATCTTGGATGCAAGTCAATCGTAGCTTAGGTTTTTTTTTTCTTGGATCTGTATTCTTCTCTTGGATCTGTATTTTCTTGGATCTGTATTCTTCCCTGTTTTGGATCTGTGTTTGGTTCATCGCAATGGGAATTTAGTTCTGTTTGTTTCTGTTTAGAACATCAACACTGAAAAAATAGGTAATAAACAGTGCTTTCTTTATGAAGCGCTGCTTATTCGCATAAAAAATAGGGAATAAACAGCGCTTCCTTCAGGGAAGCGCTGTTTATTGTCATTTTTTCATGCGAATAAGCAGCGCTTCATAAAGGAAGCGCTGTTTATTGTTAGTTTTCAGCAGCGCTGCAAAAACACTGTTTTTTAAACACATTCGGCAGCGGCTGAATATTCAGCGCCTTTAAGCGATGTTTAAGGCAAAAAAATAAGCGTTGTTTATTGTCTTTTTTGTTGTAGTGTGTTTACTTGTTATTTTATTTGTGTGGTTAGGCGGAAAAGTGTAAAAAGAAAAATATGTATTACAAAATTAATCAATCAATCCCACCACTTTCTAATTTTGTTCAAGGCCATGTTTCCATCCCCTCTCATACGCTAACCCCAAAATCCCTCAATACCCGTTGGACAAACTTCTGCAGCCGCCTGAAACCCGACTGGTCCGAAGCAAGACAAAAGTGAGCGAGCAGGTGATGGTGGGTCATGGGTCAACGGGTCAACTCAGTCAGTTTCGTGCGGTCTTTTATGGCACGGGTTTTGTTTTATAAAAATAGTAGAAAACCGAATCCGGCCGAAAAAATAGAAATTCAAATTTTTACTAAATAACACGACGTCGTTTGACATGGAGGGGGTTAAACTCAAATCAACGCTAACTCTCTTCTCATTTCTCACTCAGCTCTCTCTCTAGAAACCCTAACGGCTACCACCGCTCTCACCTTTCTCAATCTCTCCTCATCTCGCATCTCTCAACTAAGTGAGCATTTGTCCCGACCGTCTTCCTCGTATCCCCCCATCGATCTGTCGTCGACGTCTAATAGGAGTCTCCTTTTTCTCCTTCTCACACTCCCCTCTTTTTCTCCCTCACAATTTGTTCTGTTTTTGCTTTCTTGACAGGGGTCCTCACAGTGTGTATATTATTATTCATATATACTTTAGTCTCGAGCATTAGTGTGCATTTGCAAATACCCACCCGTTGTTGCTTATTGGACCAGGAAGGAGGGGTACACTTGCTAATATTGGTAAAGAGACAAAAGAAGAATTTTGAGAATACATTGTTTATTATTATTTGATCAAAGATATCAAACTGATAATAGTGTACAAGCCCTATATATAGGGTATTAATCCTGAACAAGAAGAAAAACCAATGGGCCTATAAGACCAACTAAGTCCGGCCCAAATACAGACTCAACACAGGCCTAAAATTAATATATACACTAACCCAATCAAATACAAAGAAACTAATAATGAATATATTGCTAATACCCCCCTCAAGCTGGAGAGTAAATGCTTAATACTCGTAAATTGGATAACAAATTCAGAAACGGTGTTGTATCCAGGGTCTTGGTAAAAATGTCAGCCAACTGATCTGATGTAAAGATGAGCATAAGATGGAAGAGTTTAGATTAAAGCTTCTCCCGAACGACGTGGCAATCGATCTTGATATGCTTGGTACGTTCATGGAATGATAGATTGGATGCAATGTCTGGCTGATTGATTGTCATAGTATAATAGGGCAGGTTTGACAGAATTTATTCGTAATTCATCTGGAATGGAAGTCAGCCACTGAATCTCTCTTACAGTGGTAGCCAAAGCTCGATACTCGGCCTCAGATGAAGACAAAGAAACAGTCATTTGTTTCTTGGATTTCCATGATATCAATGAGTCTTCAAAAAATATGCAATAACCAGTGGTTGAATTTCTTTGTGTCGATACAACTGGCCCAATCCGAATCTGAAAAAGCCTTCAATTGGGGCTAAGATTTTGCTGATAGCAGTATGCCATGTGTAGGAGATGTTTTGAGATATTTTAGAACTCACAAAGCTGCCTGGTAGTGGTAGAAGTGGGGCAGCTCATGTATTGACTCGACTGTTGGACTGAGTTGCTAATATCTGGCCTGGTGTTGGTCAAGTACAATAGTCGGCCGATTAATCTACGGTATATAGTAGGATCTTCAAGCAAAGTGCCTTGAATTTTGTGCAGTTTTGTGTCTTTACTCATAGGTGTAGGAGTAGTTTTGGATGCCAAAAGACCTGTATCTGCAAGAATATCTAAGGTATATTTTCTTTGGCAAAGGTGAATGCCCTGGGTGGATCTAGCTACCTCAAGACTCAAAAAATATTTGAGATTACCAAGATCCTGGATTTTAAAAGTTTGGTTGAGGTAAGCTTTCACAGAATCCAACTCAGTGGCATTATTCCCAGCCAATAAAATATCGTCAACATAAACCAATAAAACAGTAATGGAATGAGCAGTGTGCTTAAAAAATAAAGAATAATCCGAGTTAGATTGAGGAAAACCAAAGGAAATCAGAGAAGAGGATAATTTGGAAAACCATTATCTGCTGGATTGTTTCAAACCATATATGGATTTCGTTAGTCCATGTAGACTTCCTCATTAAGTTCACCATAGAGAAAAGTATTATGAACATTAAGTTGTCTAAGAAACCAATTATTAGAGGCAACAATAACTAAAATTAATCTAATTGTAGTAATCTTAGCAACTGGAGAAAAGGTATCAAAATAATCTATACCTTCAGTTTGGTTGAAACCCCTAGCTACGAGTCTAGCTTTATACCTTTCTATAGTACCATCGGATTGGAGTTTAATTTTGTATATGCATTTACATCCAATAGATTTATTACCAGGAGGAAAAGTAACAAATTCCCAAGTATCATTTTGATTGAGGGTAGAAATTTTATTGTCCATGGCTTGTTTCTAAGTTTCGGACTTTTTGGCTTGTTTAAAAGTTTTGGGTTCATCCATAGTGGATAAAGTCAAAACATAGTTTTTATGAGCAACAGAAAGATTGAAGTAATTTAAACTAGATGAAATGGAATAAAGGATATTGGAATCATGCAAAACAGAATCAGTATTGAGCATGTTACAATGATAATCTTTCAAATAATCAGGGGCTTTCTTTATTCCAGATGATCTCCTAACTTGGAATTCGTTATCCTCAGCATGTTCAAATTCAGATATATCTTGATTAGTAGGAAAATCAGAAGTAAGATGGTGTGCAGAATTATTGTCCAGCTGAGGAACATCAATTAAAAGGGATTGGTCAGCATGTTCTTCTGTGTCATCAGTGAAAGTGTTTTGTTGGGAATTTGGTGTAGGGATATTACTAGAATAAGGAAAAATGTTTGCATAAAATATGACATGTCTACTTATGAAAATAGATCTAAGTTGTAGATCAAACAGAATGTAACCTTTAGTACCAGTTTGAAAACCGAGAAAAATACATTTTCTTACCCTACTACCTAGTTTGGTTCTATTTTGAGTTAGAGAAGAAGCAAAAGCAAGACAACCAAAAACTTTGAAATCAAGAAAAGTAGGGGTTTTGTTGTGTAGCATTTCAAAAAGGGAAATATTGTTTAAAACCTTGGTTGGTAATCTATTTATGATAAACACAACATGAGAAACAGCATAATTCCCGAAAATTTTAGGAAGTTTAAGGTGATCAAGAATAGCAAGCGTAATATCTAAAACGTATCTTGTTTTCTTTCAACTTTAGAATTCTGTTGGGGTGTTTCAACATAAGAGGTTTGATGGATAATGCCTAAGTTATCATAAAATTGAGGCATATTAAACTCCTGACCATTGTCAGTTCTAATAATCTTGATTTTGGTATCATATTGATTAAGAACATAATTGATGAACTTAGAAATGCTATTTCTGGTTTCAGATTTAGACTTTAATAAAAAAAACCCAAGTATGTCTAGTGAAATCATCCACAACGGTTAAAAAATATTTATGTCCATGAAAGGAAGGAGTATTTAGAGATCCCCATATATCCATGTGAATTAAATCAAAGGGTTTCATAGTTTTAGTCTCACTTAGAGAGAAAGGCAGTTTTGTTTGTTTGGCTTTATGACAAGAATCACAAACAAAATGTTTATTGATTTTGATATAAGGGAATGTAGTACAAAGATGTTGTAAAGTGGAAAAAGTGGCATGACCTAACCTATAATGTCATATATCAATGTCACTATTATTCACATTATGAGCAGAATTTACAAGGGAGTTAGAATGGCCATTGGCAGGGTTAGGCATGACAGAATGATGTAAAACATAGAGACCTTGATGTACTTCAGCAATCCTAATCATTTTCTGTGAAGGGAGTGCCTAAATGTGACAACAAGTAGGTGTAAAATTGCAATTATAATTGAGAGATGTGATAAGTAATTGGACAAAAATTAAATTGAGGTGGAAATTAGGAATATGAATGACATTATATAGAGTGATATCATCAGATATAACTATAGTGCCAGAATTTCTGGCAGTGATTTGTGTGTCATTAGGTAAATCTATGGTGATAGGTGTTATGGAATTGTATGTGTAAAATAGAAATTTGTGTGGTGTGGCATGTATAATTGAACCTTTGTCTAAAATCCAAAGTATGTTAGAAGATTGGAGATTACTTGAAGTGGATATATGCGAAATCTGTTGGGAATCAAGAGATAGACTTTTAAAAAATTCTTTTAAAGTCAATCTAAAATGTGGAAAATTCCCTTGCCAAGATAGTTTAGAACTACGAGAATCACAAGTTGTTCGTGTTTACCTCTTGAAGTGTGAGCAACGATCACCAATACCGCAAAAGAGCAGCATCTCTACTCAGTCCATGCGAGCAAAGAGTGGCTGATGTCACACACACCTAGGAATGAGCTAAGCATGTCCATTTATAGTGGATAGTAAACTCACCTTAATTTTGACCTACTTCCTTATTGGGCTCGTACACTACGAGCCAAATCCTTGTTATTTCAATTAAATTATACTTAATTAAATTAACCATTAATTAATTAATTCATATTTAATTAATTGATAACATGACTAAATTAAATCATATTTAATTTAACCTAATGCTATGTAATTTGCTCTATGCGTGTAACCCTATAGGTTCTCACTGGATTGACATAATATTAAATATTATAAACAGTGATTGACATCTAGCAATGCATTACTGCTACTCAGCCCATGAGAATATCGGTGATCTAACTTTACTTATCGCGACCAAAATTGCCGTAAAGTCTTTGTCCCTTCATCCATGTGTCTTAGTTGAACACGAGGCATAAATGTGTCATCTTCGTTAAGTCCAATCATATGTTCCTCAATCTTCAAGTAGACGTGTAATCACGAAATGAGTCCAAGATCCCATATTGACCAACCTCGGTATGGCCATGCATATGTTCACGTCCTACTCTATCGAGAGGCCCAAGACACTACTCCTGTTATGTAGGAGGGACGAATCTTGTCTACATCACTCGCACCCCTCAACATGATTCATTGTAGGTCCAAGTATTACCTTTATGATCATCCTGCTATGGATGATGTTTGATAACATTAAAACCTACAACTCCTCATATAGGAATCGTAGGGACTTCAAGTCGAATGACTGCTTCACTATGGTCGCCATGAGGAGCACCTATGACACTTACATAACTATTATGAAGCGTCCTCATAGTAGGTCAATCCGATATAAATATTACACCTAATATTTATATCTGTGTGCTAACTTGATATCGCATATCTATGACCCGTGAGATGTGGTCATCAGTGTACTCATACAATAGTCTCTATGTATTATTGTCGTCCTAGTTAACAATTATACTTCAACTACGGATACTTTAAGAATAGTGTTCTATATTTCAATGGGGTCTCACGATCAAATCATATTTGATGTTCCACTGAGCGATCTATCTATTCTAAGGACTTTATTATGCTATACACTAACAACATAATAAATGACGCCTTTACATATATTAGATATATGATTAAATTCATGATACAAATAATAATCTATACAAAATAGATTGGCCACTAGGGCTTATACTAACAAAATCAGGTGCTTACTTGTAGATGCAGTGTTGTTAGCAGGTTTCGCTTCTATTTTGGATTGACGAAGGACGTTCATCAACTGTTGATAGTCCTCCTGAGTCAATTGAATAGTTGGCTTGTTTTGTTGGTTGCCTGAGGAATTGTTTTCAACTGAAGCAGTTGTAACTGCAGCATTTGTGTTGGAGAAAGCGTTCTTGGGATGATAACCCGGTGGAAATCCATGTTTGAAGAAACATGACTCCATAGTTTGGTATGGGCGAACACAGAATGTACATCGTTTGTTTTTGTTGTTTGATCGACTGCGCCCACGGTCTCCTTAATTAGAAGAATTTCCTCTCCCTTGAGAACTAGGGTTTCTGTTGGATTGCGACCAAGAAGAATTGAAATTGGCAGCGGCTATGGGATTAGGTTCTCCATTGTTAGGGTCAAGGGACTTTCATTCTTGTTGTGCGACTAAGGCAAAAACCTTATTTATAGAAGGGAGAGGATCAAGGGGGAGAATTTGAGTCTTTACATTGTTGAAATTATCGTTTAAACCCTTCAAGAAACAGAGGACGTATTCATTGTCGCGGTGGATTTTCATTTGTTTGGTGAGGTTACACGGGCAAGGTGTGTTGCATACACAAGAAGGAGTGGGTCTCAGAGACTCAAGACTCAAGCTCTTCCCACAGGGTTTTGAAGTCAGTGAAATAAGTCAGTGTGTTTCGATCTCTTTGTTTTAAGGAGTGAATTTCATGCAAAATGTCAGAAAATCTGAAATAGTTGTCTCTTGTGAATCTGTCTTGAAGGTTAAGCTAGAAAGACCATGTGTTGTCGATGTAGACAATGCTCTGAGCGATATGCAACGTTAAGCTTCGGTTGATCCAAGAAACGATGATGTTATTACATCATTCCCAAACATCAAAGAGAGGACAGTAGGAGAGGGTGTAGGAATGTTTCCATCGACGAATTTGTACTTGTTTTTTGTGTGCAAGAAGAGCCCTTTTCATGGCCCAGCTCCATGAGTGGATGTTATCTCCATTGAGTGGTGGGGAAACTAAGATGTCGCATGGGTTTTCACCAGGATGAATGTAATACGGGCTCAAAGAAGCTTGATTTGGATCATGATTCACCGGAATGTTGACCGTGGTCTCTAAATCATTGTCGCTGGAATAATTGTTGTTTTCTGATTTTTCAGAGTTCACCATTGTTGATGAGTAAAGAAAGAAGAAGAAAGAAAGAAGAGCTGTAAGAGACGCGGCGGTTTTGGGGAGACACGCTGCAGAATTAGGGTTTCGTAGTCTGATACCATAATATTGGTAAACAGACGAAAGAAGAATTCTGAGAATACATCGTTTATTATTGTTTGATCAAAGATATCAAACTGATAACGGTGTACAAGCCCTATATACAGGGTATTAACCTGGAACAAGAAGAAAAACCAATAGGCCTACAAGACCAACTAAGTCCGGCCCAAATACAGACTCAACACAGGCCTAAAATTAATATATACACTAACCCAATCAAATAAAAACAAACTAATAATGAATATATTGCTAATACTTGCAGATGTATATTTAAAGGCCCAATCTAACATTTAGCTTGCTAAATTCGGGACAGAACAAATGTTTCCTCAAACTCACTCTTCATCCGCATTAACCTTGCTTTTCGTTTTGAGTAAAATCTATTGGCACCATGGCATTTAGCCACCCTGCGGTGGCTTTCAAGCATCAACGTCAGCATCTATTACACGGACATATACCACAAACACAAATCAGTAGTACTAGATATTACTATTTATTATCGAGGCCCAGCTACCACCCTTATTGTTTACTTCCTGGGGCCACTACTAAAATCAAACATTTTCGACCACCTACTAAATTATACTAGTATTATTATTATTATTTAGTTGTTGGGGCCACAACAAAATCAAGCATTTTCAAACACCAACTAATTTTTATTAATTACCTTGTGGGCCACTACTAAAATCAAGTATTTTCGACCACAAACTAGATGTTATTACTGTTTACACCCAAAATATTTCTAAGAGCTAGCCGAAGCTAGCAGAAGCCGAATTCATCAAGTAGCCGATTGGTTGTCAGTCGAGTCGCAGATTAGCCGAAATTGCAGCTGATAGAGTCACAAGCAGGAAACTGGAAGCTAGACATGGGCCTTAGGCTTATTGGGTTGCAAGGAAGATATTAGGCTCATTGGGTTAGCGTGGAGTCACACATTGGATCAGATTCTTGCTCCATGAGCCGAGTGACGTAGAAATAATTTTGATTTAATTTAAATCCAAGGTAAAACATAGTCAAGATTTTTCTCCACAATTTTAGGAGTTGAGCGAATGAACCTGAGATAAAGTCTACGTTGACAAGACAGTTGAAAGGGGAGACGTGGCCATGACGTGGTAGTGCGCCTAGATTTTAGGATCATGGTTACTGGAACATGGCATGGCTCAGCCGAATAACTGCCAACTAAGAATTTATCATTGTTAGCCAACTGAACGTGGTAAATAGGGGTAGTTCTCAGTTGTTACTATAAATTCCGAAGTTGTACATAATTTTAGACACACTCAATCAATCAAACAACTTATTTTCGCTCAAGCTTTTATTCTATCTTTATGTTTACCTTTGCGTTCTTATTTTTATCTTAGTTCACCAACTTAACCCTTTTTGGAGTGAGTTAAGGGACCCATAGCTGAGGAACAGAGTTCCTTTCTCGGCGTAATCGCTTGAAGAAAAGGGAATCACTGTTGTGGAGTTTAGCCGATCTGCGGCTAAGTTACATTCCAATCAACAAATTTGGCATGCCTGGTGGAACCAAAGTGAACGAATCAACACGTTTGAATCCCCAGGTCAGGATTACCATTGGCGTATGCACTTGCGTTCTAGCAAGAGCTTGAGCAGTATGACTACTAAGAGCAATCCCAGGAAGCCTTCTGAAGCGAGCCCCCCTCATGGAGTTCCTCCTCAAATAGCAGAGCCGGTTCACGCAGAGACACAGCCTGAAACTCAACCCAACGAGCCCAACGACCCACCATTGGTGATGTCCACTTCGTTTATACGCCAACAACTCGATTTGGGAATCAATGATATCATGTACCAAGTGTCACAACAATTGGCTGATATCGTGAAGCCCATGGTACACAATGAAGTGCAGCAAGCCAGGGAAATAGAAGCTAAGAGGGCTCACTCAGGTAAAAGCTCTATCAACTCTGCTATTCCAATGCAAGCGGGGTACACTACCTAGGCAGGACTCGTCACCCGGTAGAATCTGCGGCTCGAGCGGACCAACTCGAGGTTCAGTAGAGCACGCGATTCTGGCGAGGTGCGACAAGTTGACCTACATCTGAGCGAGGCTACCTTGAGTTCATTAGAATATAGGGCGGTACCTTTGAATCCAATTAATTCCCAGCCTAGTACTTTTGCCACGTTGAACACTAGAGGTCAACAAGTGGTGAATGATACAACTAACCAGACTAATCTTCATTTTGGACAGGTGCAGATGGTTAGGAGGCCACCAAATGCAGTGGGGCCAATTGGTATGCCGCAAGTTATGCCATATGTTCGCTGGCGTTGCTACGTGTGCAACTAACCCACAAAGATATCTTTGGGGCAAACTCTTGGTGCAGGAGTGGGTGGAGCAAGACCACCTGGGGGATATGCATGTAAACAGCCATGGAACAACGTTCCACCTGTATCGGCTAACCTTCCATTCTATCCACCCTATCCTGAAGTGTCTGCAGGTGCTCAAATGGGGTCAACTCCTCCAAGGGCACCTGGTTTGATGGTGGAGCAGTCATGGGGACAAATCCCACCTCTACCATTTAATGCAAGTGTTCCTAGAACTCAACCTAGGGTGCCAGGTGAAGGAAGCATGGAGCAGCCATGGGGGGTTCACCCACCTCCATTGTTTACTCAACCAGGTTACCCCAATCCTCCAGAGCAAGTATCTCAGGAACATCCCCCAGCATGGAGACAACAACCACAGGCAATTACTCCTAACTTGGGAGAAGTGAGGCCAGGGGGATCACAGCTGCTACACTCAGCAGTCATTGCAGATACCATCAAGAAGTACTTTAGCGTGCAGCTGAAGCCTTTGGATAGGCCAATCTACAGAAAACCATACCCTGAGTGGGTAGATAGGTTGGTACCTCTGCCTAGGGGATACAAGACTCCAGATTTTTCCACTTTCTCTGGAGAAGATGGTAAATCGACTATGGAGCATATAGGCAAATTAACTGCCCAGTGTGGTGAAAGGAACCAGAATGAGTATCACAAGTTGCAGCTGTTCCCCTTGTCACTTATAGGGATAGCATTTACATGGTATTCCTCTTTACCATCCAACTCTATACAAATATGGGCAGACATGGAGAGGTGCTTCCATGACAGGTTTTACTGGCCTCAACCTGAAGTCACTGCGGCTGACCTCATGAACCTAAGACAATAGGTAGATGAGTCGGCTGCTGACTTTGTGAAAAGATTCAGAAAGGTAGCTGGAAAATGTTCAGTGCAATTCCCTGAATCAGAATATGCAGCCATGGCCATTAGTAGCATGCACCCCCAACTCAAAGAGGGACTAGCTGGCCAAGCTTGCACTGATTTGAACCAGTTAGTATCAAGGGCCATGCGCATTGAACAGTTTATTCAGGTGAAAGATAAGAGGCGAGCCAGTAGAGGGAGAGGCCCTCAGTTGGTATCCATTGTAGAAAATGAAGACTCTGATGATGATTCAGCCGATTTCGCGGCAGACATCATGGCAGCTAAGATTGTGAAGGGTAAAGGCTACTCTTGTCCTGCCCTGAGAGCTGCCAAAGGAAAAGAGTTAAAGTCAGGGGATAGCAAGGTGGAATATTCCTTTGATATTTCCAAAGCAGACAAGATCTTTGACTACTTGCTTAAAGATAAGCAAATTCAGCTGCTGGATAGGCACAAGATCCCACCTGCTGAGGAGTTAAAAGATAAGAAATACTGCAAGTGGCACAATTCTTATAATCATACAATTGTAAACTGCATGGTTTTCAGGAAAGCCATTCAGAAGGAAATAAAAGAAGGAAGGTTCAAACTTGCAGATAAAGGCATTGCTGAGATGACAGTGGATACTGACCCATTCCCTGCTTTGGGGATAAACATGGTCTCATTCTCAAAGTTTGATGATGCAGAACCTAGTCACAAACGAAGGATATCTGTTCAACAAGTTTGGAGGCCTAAGAAGGGGTTAGCCGATTCAAACCATATTGATCAGCTGAAACCTGAGGCTGCCAAGACTTCTATTTTTGACAGATTGAGAAAACCTCAGCCAGCAGTTGAACACAGGCAGGGGCAAGCCACCTAGGCCAGGTAGGCTCACCTAGGAATTGGTCAAACGGTATGTTGAACATGGCCAAACCCCAACAGAGAAACCTGACAAGACAAAGGGCAAGGCACCCATTACTAAAACTGGGGGACAAGATCGGCTAACCATTAAAGAAAGTGGTAGGCTATCTTTACCCATGGTTGATGAGGAGCCTATCCGCAAAGGCAAAAGAAGGGTGGCTGAGTTCACTATGAAAGGAGGCATGTCTTCTTTGAAGATAACAGTGAGGAATGATGAGAAACTGAAGCCTCAGAGAATGCTGAAGCCTCCTGCTAATGTCACAAAAAGACATTGGTTTTTGAACAAGTATGCTAAGGACAAGAAGGCCATACCAGCAGTATTGTCAAGGACCCAAAAGAGAAGAATGCAGAGAATGAGGTCTGTTCAGAAAATGAAACAAACTCTGCAGATGCTAGCCGATGTCAAGAATAGGGAGAAGAGGGAAATCCCTTGGAGACTGTGAGCGACATGCTAGATAAAGCTTTTCGAAAGCTAGACCCTGGAGAAGCTAAGACAGAGGAAATTCCTAAAAGTACAGAACCAGTCACTGAACAGGATCCTGTTCCTGAAGCTAAGGGTCTAATTGCCTCAGTCGATGTGGATGAGGAAGCAATCATCATAGAGGGCTCAGTATCCCAGAGATGCATTGGGAACAAGATGATGCTATGGAGGACTCACTGCTGGATCTCTTGTTCAATGAAGAAGCTGATGGCCTGTTAGCTGAGATAGAGGCCATTAGTTTGTTCCCTGAGGAGTTTTGGGCAGATAAACCCTAACTTGGAAGCTTGGAGGGTGATGTGTTTGCCAAAGAAACAGAATGGGCCACGTTAGTTGATACATCGGCTGATGAGGTTGCCAAGGTGGTTTTTGAGAAGCCTACTGAGGAAATGATGAAACAATTGAAACCTCTGTCCATCAAGGCTTATATCAATGGAAAGATCTTTGGGAAAGTCTTTGTAAATGGTGGGGCTGTGTTGAATGTAATTCCTGTTGCAACCATGAGGAAACTCGGAAAGAGTCTTGAGGACTTAGTCCCTACCAACATGAAAATCTCCAACTTCATGGGGGAACCATCTACAGCTCTTGAAGTCTTGATAGCTGAGGTCATATTAAGCCCCAAAACCCTCAAAGTAGCTTTCTTTGTGGTTGATGGTAAGCCTTCCTATAGTGTAATCTTGGGTAGGGATTGGATCCACACCAGTCAGTGTGTACCCTCCACACTTCACCAAAAGCTCATGTTCTGGGTTGGAGATAACATAGAGATAGTTGAAGCTGATAAAAACCCTTTCTCAGCTGAGGTAAAAATATTGGAGGCACTGTTTTATTCTCCCCACTTAGGGCCCATTGCTGTTCCAGAAGACTATGAGGAAGGTGTGTGGAAGGCATGCAATCTTACTAATGAAGGATTCAAGTTAAAGTCTCAGGCCGAATCACGGCCTAATGCACAGGTGATTAATGAATAAAGAATCACAAGTGCTTGAAGACTTGTTGGGTCGGCTAGAGATCTTTAAGGCCGAGTCCAAGGTGATAAATGCCATGATGGAAGAAAACGACACTGAGAGTGAAGGGGAAGAAGAGGACTTGCTCTTCAAAGAAGAAGGTACGGCAGCTAAGCCTAATAAGGCATGTGCAGCTGAGCCTATGGAGTTGGACTCTCCTCTTCACAAGACTGCACCTGCTTTTGAGGCAGATGATCCTTTGATTGAAATCAACTTGGGTACACCAGAAGAACCCAGAACTGTAAAGGTGAATGGGTTACTTGAGGAGGACAAACAAGGCAAGATAGTCGAATTAATCCAGCAGTACAAAGATTGCTTTGCCTGGAACTACTATGAAATGCTTGGTTTGGCAAGGGAACTGGTGGAACACAGGTTGCCCATTAAGGAAGGATACAAACCTTTTAAGCAGGCTCCTCACAGATTCAATCCCCAATTGATGCCTCAAATCAAAGTTGAAATTGAAAAACTATTGAAGGCAGGCTTCATAAGGACAGTCAGAATGAGTACGCTATGCCTGTGGCTGACATGTTAGTCGATGCGACAACCACTCATGGTATCCTCACCTTTATGGATGGATACTCAGGGTACAACCAGATCTTTCTAGCAAAAGAAGATACTCACAAGACAGCCTTCAGATGTCCAAGAGCTTTGGGGATATATGAATGGGTAGTCATGCCTTTTGTGCTCAAGAATGCAGGAGCTACTTACCAAAGGGCCATGAACTCCATTTTTCATGACTTGATTGGTAAGACCATGGAAGTATACATTGATGATGTACTGGTCAAATCTGAAAGCTTTGAAAGCCATTTGGTAGATCTAGAGCAGGCCCTAAAAAGAATGTGGGCCCATGGTTTGAAGATGAATCCTGCCAAGTGTGCCTTTGGAGTTGCAGCTGGCAATTTCTTAGGATTCCTGGTCCACCATCAAGGAAAAGAAGTAGACAAGAATAAAGTGAAAGCTATCCAGGAAGCCAGGCTTCCTAGGAATAAGAAAGAACTTCAAAGTTTGATTGGAAAGATCAATTTCCTAAGGAGGTCATAGCTAATTCGGTTGGGAAAATGAAGGCTTTTTTCCCTTTGTTAAAGCTAAAAGATACTGATGATATGATATGGGGGAGAAAGCATCAGCAAGCCTTTGATCAGATCAAGCAGGCATTGGCCAAACCTCCTGTGCTAATGCCTCTAGTATCAGGAAGGCCACTTAAATTATACATAGTTGCAGAAGAAGAATCAATCGGCTACTTGCTAGCACAGGGTGCTGATGATGGAATAGAGAGAGCTGTGTACTACCTTAGCCGCACCTTAAATGATGCAGAGACAAGATATACCCATATTGAGAAATTATGTTTGTCATTGTTCTATGCTTGTACAAAATTAGAATATTACCTGTTGCCTAAAGAAATTCTGGTTTTGTGCAAAATTGATATTGTTAGGTATTTACTTAATAGGTCTGTCTTACAACGTCGACTAATGAAGTGGGCCATTAATTTAAACGCTTTTGCACTGAAATACGTTCCATTAAGAGCAATGAAAGGTCAAGCAGTAGCCGATTTCTTGGCTCAACACCCTTGTGTTGAAATCAATGATCCATTAGCTGAGCAAGTTACGTGCATCAACTTGAAACCGTGGGTGTTGATGTTCGACGGGTCAAGGACTCAAAAAGGGGTAGTTGCTGGCATCACCATTACCAGTCCAATAGGAAAGGGTTGAAAATTCATGTGCCAGCTGGATCTTGGTTGTTCCAATAATCAGGCAGAATATGAGGCTTTGATTTTGGGACTTAAGATCCTAGCAGCCTTGAAGGCAAATTATGTTCAAGTTATGGGATTCACAGTTGGTCATAAAACAGCTAACTGGGGAGTACAAGTGTCATAATCCTAACTTGAAGGAATGCTATGAAACAGCTAGCAGGCTATTACGCTTGTTTGCTGATGCAATAGCATTCCACATTCCCAGAGAAGAGAATGAAGAAGCTAATGATTTGGCTCAGCAAGCCTCAGGGTACAAAGACATGATAGTTGAAGTAAAACATGAAGAGTACCCAGTGTGAAAATGTGCTCCAATAGGAACGATCGACTATTGAAAATAGGAATTAATCGACTATCTTAAAGATCCTTCAAGTAGTACTGACTTCAAGCTTAAACAGAAAGCACTTAAGTATGTATTGATAGATGATGAACTCTACAGGAGAGCCATTAATGGAGTATTGCTTAAGTGCATCAACAAAGATGAGTCCATGAAGGTCATGGGGGAAGTACATGAAGGAATATGTGGTTCTCATAGGGCTGGACCCACGATGAAATGGCTAATATACAGACATGGATATTATTGGCCTACCATTACAGCTGACTGTTATCAATATGCCAAAGGGTGTGAGGCATGTCAGCTGCATCGTCCAATTCAAAGGGTCCCAGCCGAAAATCTACACCCAGTTATAAAGCCTTGGCCATTCAGGGGATGGGCAATGGATTTGATAGGCAAAATCTATCCACCTTCATCCTAGAGGCATGCGTTTATCATAGGTGTGACTGACTACTTCACCAAGTGGGTAGAGGCCCAACCGATGGTGAATGTAACTCAAGAGGAGGTGATTAGATTTATACAATGCCAAATCATTTATAGGTTTGGTATACCTGAAACCATCACCACAGATCAAGGCACTATGTTCACTGGGGAGAAAGTGGTGGCCTTTACACAACAGTTTGGGATTAAGTTGATTCATTCATCCCCTTATTATGCTCAAGCCAACGGGCAGGCAGAGGCTACCAACAAAATTCTTATTGATTTAATCAAGAAGAATATTGAAGATAAGCCCAGAAAGTGGCATGAAACACTAAATGAGGTCTTGTGGGCTGTAAGGAATTCCAAATGCAATGCAACTGGATTTACTCCTTATCGGCTAACATATGGCCAAGATGCAGTGTTGCCATTAGAGATAAATGTGACTTCATTAAGAGTAGCAAAGCAAAACTTGCTAAGTCTAGATGACAACCAGTAAGCCATGTTAATGGAGCTAGATTCTGTTGATGAAGATCGGCTCATGGCCTTAAATAGAATTGAGCATAGCAAGCGAAAAATGGCTAAAGCCTACAACAAAAATGTGAAAACAAAAAGGTTTGTTGAAGGAGATATGGTTTGGAAAACCATATTACCTATTGAGATTAAAGATCCTAAGTTTGGGAAATGGTCACCAAATTGGGAAGGGCCATTTGTTGTTAGTAAGGTTTATCATGGTGGTGCGTATCGGCTAGTTAACACGCAAGACGAAGAACTAAACAGAAGCATCAATGGAAAATACCTCAAGAGATACTACCCTACTATGTGGGAAGGCATACTGGGGGAATAAAGGAAATTGCATTAAACTTAAAAGAAATTGTCCTTGGTGACCACAGGCCGGCCACTAGCCTAAAATTACTGGAATTCAAAGAAAACAACAAAGAGGGTTAGGTAGCTGCAGCCTCAGGTACATCACTTGCTTTTCCTTCAGTATGCTCAGGACCTGGATCGGTTGACGGTGCAGAAGCATCAGTCATAGCTGAAGCTGCAGCTGCATCAGGGGTAGGCTCAACCAACGCCTCCATCCCAGGGACAATAGAATCTACAGGGTCATTTTGTTGTGTGGCTGAAATAGTGGCCACCACAGGAACTTCCTTCCTCCTGGCTTCATCCAGTTGCTTCTTGAAGGAGTCCTAAGCCCTATTAGCTTCGGCTAGCCCAGCATTGCTAGTCTCAAGGTCCTTCTCTAGACCTGTTTTTTGAGAGCCCAACACTGCAATGTCATGGTCTAGTGAGGAAGATTATTTAAACAAGGCATAGTGTTGCTGGGAGAGAGAATCAAGTTTCCCTGTTAAGGCAGTCGATTGAAGGGCCAGTGTTGACATTTCCTTCTTAATCTTGTCTAACTCATCCAACAAGACAGATAGCCTCTCGTCTATGTCCTTGCGCTGGGTTAGGGCCTTTTGGCGTTCCTTTTCCAAGACTAGGAAGGAGGATTGGAATTGGGCTTTTTGTTCTTGAAGTTCCCTCAACCTTCTGAGGTCATGAAAGGTCATGTCATGAACCTCCCTGAAGCGCCCATATTGGTTAGACAGGTTGTTCAGTTGAAGAGCCAAAGTCTTATATCCTTCTTGGCTAGCTGCAGAGATGTCAGCCGAATTGGCCAGTTTGAACCGAGAAGTTCTCAAAGCTGCCACCTGCTCTCTGCTAGTTGGAATCTCTCCCATCAATGCTACATTGACTCTCTCCAAGTGATTGGATATAGGGGAGGAAACCAATGGGAAGGGATCATCAGAGGTGAAATACTTGGTCATTTTCTCCTCTAAAATGGTCACCATAGGAGCTCTAGGAGGAGAAGGCATGAGGGGAGTCTCATGAATGGGTTCTTCATATTGTGGTGGAATGGTGGAAGCCTGAGGTTGAGGTGCCTGCATCAATCAGTGGTTAGTCGATGAAGCAGATAAATGAAAGACATAAAAGAAAGAAAGAATCGGTTGTACCATTGTTGGACTTTGAGAACCGGTGCCTTGACCAAGCTCTTGAACATAGGGGTTAGATATGTCCACCCATGGTTTCTGAAAATAAAGAGAGGTTAGATTCAAGTAGACAAAGAAGTTTTAAGAAGAAACTTGAAATGAAGCATTTACTTTCAGTTTCAGCTGTTTCCCTTTGTCAGCCATTTGAGCCTTTTCTTTGGGTCTGGTCTGAGATTGAGGAGGTTCCTCTATCACAATATCGGTGCCCCTTGTTCTCTTCTTGGATGGAGGAGTAACAGGATCATCTTCAACAAGAATCACCTTGGGAGTTGTTGTTGCGGCTGCCACAAGACAAGACAAGATAAGTTAAATAAAGACTCTGAATTAAAAGGGTAAGAGAGCCGAGTTAAGAGGTTCTTACTTGGTGGATTGATTGGGGTCTTCATTATGGAGGAAGTTCTCTTCTAAACTTGAACTTGCACTAGAGGTTTAGCCTTGACCGGAGTACTTTTTGGTTGAGCTGTTGGCCTCATCGCCTCAGCCACATCAGTAATCACCAACCTGGCTACATAATTCTCTAGCCGGTCAGGAAATAGCTTATCTTTTACTGAGGGCCACCAGTTGGCAAAAGCAGAGGTTTCACCAGAAACTAAGGTGAAAGGGATCCAGCGGAAGACCTCAGTTTTCCTAAAGTTGGTGGAAGCCACTTCCATTACATCATTTGCAGAAAAGGGCAGCCGACCAAGACTGGCTACCTTGGAATCATAGGGAAGAGGCTCATCTATTGAAAACATCCAGAGTGGCCCAATGCCCCTTTCCAAAACGGGGCGCCAATCAGATGACATCCTACTAAGATTGAAGAGTTTGGATGCCACATTGAAGCATAAGTGGACCCACAAGGTGTGAGCACCAAATGAGGTCCCAAGGTACTCGCGTCCTTAGGAAGAGTGTTGGGGTTGAAGTGACAGTCGATGAACTTTGGAAAATAGAGCATGATCCAGAGCTGTAAAAACTAGAGGGGTCCTTGAACATTTTTGATGTCCTCTCCTTTCTACAGCCGATCCAAGATGGTATACAGGCAGCGGCAGAGATAGGAAAGGAAGAGGGTTCCCCAGGAAAAGTTGCCACCAGAATTGGTGAGAGCCACATATAGTTGCAGCTCTTGGACCACGGCAATAGAACTGGAGTAAAGAAAGGACTTGCTAAACCAGTAGAGAAGGAATGTGTTGTGTTCAGCATCTGACACGGTCCCTCTAGTCTTGGCATTATTGGCAAGGAAATTGGAGTAGCCAGAGGTGTTTTTAGAGAAATGAAATCCCAACTCTGGGACCTGGAAGGAGTAGTGAGAGGGGATATCATCACCTATGATAGGAAGCCCCAAAATAGCTGCCACATCAAGGAGAGTGGGGGTGACCATGCCCCATGGAAAGATGAAGGTGTTGGTGGAGATGTTCCAATAGCCGAAGAAGCCATAAAGAAGCTCCAGGTTGAGAGGTATGTCCTGAGTCGATAGCATAATCATGTCGTAGAGGCCCCACTGCCTCCATTTGTCAGATTTGGCTGCCTTTAGCCGATTCACCCAGTCAATGTAGGGTTGAGGCGAGCATGGCCACGAACGAAGGTCTGTGGGTTTGGTCTTAGTGGTAAACCAATCGCATGAGATTGGCAAAGCATATAGGGAATGAGCCATGTATTCTTTTAGAAAGATTTCTCCTTCATTCAGCTTCGAAGTAGAAGGAATCAAAGAAACAGAGTCTTCAATTTTGAACAGAGAGGATTGAATATTGAAGCCAAGAGCCGCAGGTAGACTGGGTGAACGTTCGACGCTCACAGAAGAAGAAAATTGTTCGCCATCGTGTTCATAGGATTGGTTCTGGGAATCTGAAGCAGAAGACATGGTGGGCTCAGTTGCAGGTAAAAGAAGAAACGTTGAAGGAGGTAAAAGCTACAGGAATTAGGGCTTTCAGAAAAAGTGAAAAGGTAATTCGGCTAAGGGAGTATTTAAAGGAAAAGTGGATCGCTGATTGATAAGGGTGTATTGTGAATTAATCGGGTGGATAGAGTTAGCTGTTGCACTATTTAAAAAGTAGTTACAAGTGGATAACTTAGCATTTATGATTAAAAGAGTGATTTGACCTTACTCATTACGCCGCCCCAGTTTGAACCTAAAGTTTTACGGCTAAGACAGCGTAGGGGGCAATTGTTTACACCCAAAATATTCCTAAGAGCTAGGCGAAGCTAGCAGCAGCCGAATTCATCAAGTAGCCGATTGGTTGTCAACCGAGTCGCAGACAGCGAAATTACTACCGATAGAGTCACTGGTGAAACTGGAAGCTAGACATGGGCCTTGGGCTTATTGGGTTGCAAGGAAGATATTAGGCCCATTGGGTTAGCGTGGTGTCACACATTGGATCAGATTCTTGCTCCATGAGCCGAGTGACGTGGAAATAATTTTGATTTAATTTAAATCCAAGGTAAAACGCAGTCAAGGAGTTGAGCGAAGGAACCTGAGATAAGGTCTACGTTGAGAAGACCGTTAAAAGGGGAGACGTGGCCATGACGTGGTAGTGCGCCTAGATTTTAGGATCATGGTTAGTGGAACGTAGCACGGCTCAGCTGAATAACTGCCAACTAAGAATTTATCATTGTTAGCCAACTTAACGTGGCAAATAGGAGTAGTTCTCAGTTGTTACTATAAATACCTAAGTTGTACATAATTTTAGACACACTCAATCAATCAAACAACTTATTTTCGCTCAAGCTTTTATTCTATCTTTATGTTTACCTTTGCGTTCTTGTTTTTATCTTAGTTCACTAACTTAACCCTTTCTGGAGTGAGTTAAGGGACCCATAGCTGAGAAACCGAGTTCCTTTCTCGGCGTAATTGCTTGAAGAAAAGGGAATCCATGTTGTGAAGTTTAGCCGATCTGCGGCTAAGTTACATTCCAGTCAACAATTACTTACTTCTTGGGGCCACTTCTACAATCAAACATTTTATTATTTACTTTTTGAGGCCACTAATACATCTTTTACTAGTGCAAACATGCATCAGCCTCACATAAATAATACTACCTCCATATCATATTATAAGAAAATTTTTGATGTATTTTTTTGTCCTAATTATTAGAAAAAAAAACTCATTTCAAGATGTATTAATTGCTAAAATTCCTTTTATACTCCTATTTAATGTGATATGTATGTTTACTAGAAACTCATATAATGGTAATAAAACATTTAATATTAGGGGTATATTTAGGATAAAATTTTAATTTTATAACAATAAATAAATTCCTTGGTCTCGGTGATTTTAGTAATTTCTTTTTATATTAGTGACCAATGGTAGTAATAATAATATTTATTGTCAAGGCCTGGGACTTTCAGTTTTTAATGTTGATTCTTTTGGGGACAAGTTTTTAATTTTGATTTGAATGCACCAAATGTGATTCCATGAATGATTAGGGATGGCAAAATGGGTCGCCCGGCCCGGCCCGCCATGAGCCCGCGTAAAAACGGGCTAACCCAACCCGACCCGTCAAGGGATTATGGGTTGAGATGCTGAGCCCAGCCCGATCTATAACGGGTTGGGCGGGCTTGGGCTGGCCCGTCAAAAAATAAAAATAACAAAAATAAAATAAATAATAAATAAAAATCTAAAATTTAAAATTTAAACTAAAACTGGCCAAAACAAGCCGACCTATCTGGCCGACCCTCAAGAGTCCGCCCAAAACAGGCCACAATAGTGGGTTGGCTAGCAAGCCCGCCCGAAAATGTAAAAAAAAAAAGACAAAATTGTTCAAAAATAGGGGAAAAAATAAAAAATTATATATATACTAGCCCGATGGGTTGGCCCAGCCCGACCCGCTCGTGGCCCGCATAATTGGTGGGCTAGATGAGTTGGGCTAAATGGGCTTGTGGGTTGATGAACTCTAACCCTGCTTGGCCCATTTGATACGCCCGATGGGCCAAACCCATTTTGCCACCCCTAATGATATTCATCCTCATTCTGAAATTTTAGGTCACAAAGTCAACAACAGAAACGAAAAATCACAATCACTTGAGCTCACGTCATATGAGTGGTTTATATTTTTTGTTTCCAACTCATGATAATACTTAATTTGGTAAAAAAAAACTTATAATAATATTTGGTTTTGAACTCTAAAGTTTAAAAGTATTTTTTTTTCAATAGGGCTATAATTGGTCTTTATTGTTTTGCTTTATTCACTATAATATATAATATATTTTGTTTCTCATTTTAGTTCTTGTAATGTTTCTTTCATTTTTCCCAATCATAGGGCTACTTAAATATAAATCAAATACTACCATAGAGCTAAAAAAAAATTATATTATAGGGACTTAGATAAATCAACAAGGACCAATTATAATATATTTTAGGACATTGGGGATGAATTTTTAAAAAAAAAATTAGAGAACAAAATCAAATTAACATTAATTAAGAGACTAAAAATATAATTAACACTAAAATGAAGTCGATCACACCTGATAAAATCCCATCATACCTCATTTGCTTGGAATGATGTATGATAAAATCCCATCACACCTGATTAATAAGCGATTGGTGTAGATCAGTAGATAGGTGGTACAACGGAAGCTATCAATTCAATTATAACTAGTATTTATTAAGTCAAACACGTGATTAAATTGCGATTCAATAATAATAATAATAATAATAATAATAATAATAATAATAATAAAATCAGTAATAAATAAATAAATATTATTAATAATATTTAATATATTAATAATAATAATAATAATAATAATAAAATCAGTAATAAATAAATAAATATTATTAATAATATATAATATATTAAGTAATATGATAATATCAAATATTAAAAATTAACATAAATCAAATTTTAAATTAATATAAAATCATCATATTACATGTTTCAAACATAAAAAAAATCAATAATAAAAGAATGAATAATAAAAATTCATATATATGGATCTTTATAACTTATAACTGGATCTTTTGTCAAAAAAAAAAAAAGAAACTTATAACTGGACATTTATTTGGCTAATAAATATATTTTTGGATTGAAAAGGATCTATGGTCTAGCCTATATCACGACCAAATTAGACCAGACTTATTTTTAAATAGATAATGTTAAAGCTTTTTTTAAAAATTTCTAACCATCTAAAAAGCGCGCCTTTTTAACCTATTAGCCTGACTTATTTAAATAAATATAAATAATATAATAATATTTGTTGTTTATTATTATAATACAATTTTTTATAATGTGTTAAAATCATATACGTATTTATCATTCTAAAGATTTATGATTATTGGCCTAGATAAAAGACCCGAGTTTATATTTTTTTTAGTGATAAACTCATGACCTATTTAAAAGCCTTATTACAAAATGGTTAAATTATGCTTTTGATCCCTTAAGTTTATTTTAGGATTCAATTTGGTCCTCTATGTATTAAAAGTTTCATTTTTGTCATTTACGTTTCAAAAGTTATAGCGCATTCGTCCTTTCCGTAACAGACCCATATAACGTTGTTTACTGTTTCTTATTATGTGGCTGACGATTTGTCTACGTGGATCATCTTCTCCAAATTAAAATTAGGGTTTTTCTCCTACATTAATCTTCTCCATCCTATAACTTTTGCTTCCTATGCTTACTACAACTTTCACCACTCCATTAATTGAAAACCTATCCTGTAACTTCCATTCTTTCACCACTCGATTTGTTTACTGCAGCTTTCACCACTCCATTAATCTTCTCCATCCAGCAACTTTCGCATAGGTGGAAAGAATGGAAGAAATGAAATTTCTATGCTTCCTTCCCATCTCCAATTAATTGAAAACCCAGCAACGGTAAAAGTAGAAAGATAAAAACTTTCGCTTTAATTTCCGCATAGGAGGAAAGAATGGAAGAAATGAAATTCCTATGCTTCCTTCCCATCTCCAATTAATTGAAAACCGATTTTTCAGCGCCAGGTGCTTCTGATTGGGTGAGTCATTCAGATCCCACCTTCTTCTTCACAGATTTCTTATTATGGGTTTGATGAAAGGCGGGGAAAAAGTATTCTTCATTCTGAAGACTTGTCACATATTTGCCATTCACACTAATATTTGCCACATCACACTAAAGACTTGCCACATAGATAAATTGATGGCCACGTAATACACAATAAATGCATTATAGGGGTTTGTTACAGAAAGGATGAACATGTTATAACTTTTGAAACGTAAGAGATTAAAATGAAACTTTTAATACATAGGGGACCAAAATAAAACTTAAAATAAACTTAAGGGGCCAAAAGCATAATTTAGCCTTACAAAATATACTTTCAAAAGACTTTTACGTCTTGTCAGAAGTTTATTAAAATTAGGCCAGATATTAAGAAATACTTATATCAAATAAATAAGACAATCTCATTCCTAGAAAGCCCAATCTAGCCTAGTTTATTTTCACCCTTATGTCTTATGTCCTTGTGGTTTAATTTTTTTATAATTTATAGTTTATCATGCATAAAGTTTATTCTCATTGACCTATTAGTCTTTCAACACACCTAAAGATAGGTCAGATATGCTTTTATCATACTTTCAAAAAGTACAGGTCAGACTTAATTAAAGCCTCTCATAGGTCACAGGCCAGATTTGTGCCTTGAATTTTCAGAACGACAGTTAAATTCTACACCCCATAACTCAGCAACCACGCCCCCCCCCCAATTATGGTGAACTAACCAAAATACTCGTAAAAAATTAATTAACCACTCCACTACTACTCCCACTCCCCATTCATATTTCTCACGCTCCCAACCAATATCAAAAATACCAAATTTACGGTACAACACACAAAAAAAATTATCGTAAACAATCTAATTTACGATATACATATTTTTCTAAAACACATACCGTAAATTGTCAAATTTATGGTATACCATAAATTGGTCAATTTACGGTATGTATTTTAAAAGTACATACCGTAAATTGGCCAATTTATGGTATATATAATTGATAAATATATATACAGTAAATTGGCTAATTTGTGGTACGTACTTTTAAAATGCATACTATAAATTATTCAATTTATGACATATACATTTTTCAAATATATATGCCGTCAAATGGATAATTTAAGGTATGTGTTGCCAAAGTACATACCGTAAATTAGCCAATTTACTGTATATAAATATATATATATATATATATATATATATCGTAAATTGGCTAATTTACAGTACGTACTTTTATAACACATATCATAAATTAGCCAATTCATGATATATATTTTCATATATATACCGTAAATTTGACAATATACGGTAGGTATTTATATTTTTGTTTTAAATCAATTTTTATCCAATTTTTAATATATATTTTGTTTATTTTTTTATATTTTTTATATATAATTGTTTAAATAATTTGTTATAAAAACAAATTTTATTTTATAAACAAAAAATATAATGTATAATTTGTTTTTCATATATTTTTCATATATAATTTTATATATAAATCTGTTTATTTTTTTTGTTTTATTGTGGTGTTACTGGAAATGATAGAGCACAATACGTTAAATTCAGACGAAATGGAAAAACCTACCAACTTTAATGACGCTGTGGATTGTAGTGATGCATTCACAACTATGCAGGTAATTTAAATGTTAATTAATATTTTTAATATATTATATCTTTTAATATTTATCTTTAACATGAATACCTTAAGGTTACTGTTGTTGTCATTGCAAGATCAGACACAGAGACAGGAAAAAGAGGAGGAAAAATCAAACACTAAAATACCTATTAAAACACACAATTAACACACAATAATTCTATAATCTTAAATACTCAAAGGCCATAGAAATTCAGGGTGTTACAATGACTAAGGAAAATTATTGTTTTTGCAATCCTAAAGGGATGCTTGAATATTAAATTCTTCCAGAATTCATCAAGAATAAACAAAATATATAATTATGTTAGCTAAACAAAATTCACAATAAAATTTCTATACGTCAAATATAAAAGATTAACATGTAAATATAAAGCAACAAGAAGGAATATGATCATGAATTAGATTAACCCAACAATAGTTAGAAGAAGAATCATTCTTGCAGTATAACGTTCAAGCAGATTAAGGCATCATTCATATGGTAGAGACTTGTGCTGATAACGTGTTATAAAAGAAGTATTAAAACTCAAGAGATGGAGAAGAACTAAAACATAGAGAACTCAAGAGATAAACAAGAAACTAGAAAATAAATAATATTTTGTTCTATTTTTGTGTGTCCAACTCAAGTGGCTTACACCCTCTATTTATAGGGTCAATATTACATAGATTTACAAGCAATATCATAAGGAATAATAATACACATTAACAATCACATAAATGAGTGTCTCCAAATATTCCTTTTACTATGTAACTCTTGGACATCCATCTTCAATATTATTCATAACAATATTTATATAGTGCTCTTTCGTCTCATATTAGCTGTCGATTAAGCTTATGCATAAATTTTAGGAAAATCATTAATTACGATCATTTCTTTAGTAAAATAATTTGTATTGACTAAAATGTCCTTAGTATAGTACTTCCTATGTCTCATTTGAAGTGTTGTTTATGATAATACACACGTCTTAAGAAAATCATTAATTACAACCATTTCCTAGGTAAAATAATCGGTGTTGACTAAAATGTCGTTGGTGTAGTAGGAGTTAGGTAGAAAAAATAATTAATATTAGATATTTGACATAAAAATAAATAAGGGTATTATTGGAAAAAAATGTAATTAATAATCTCTCGATGTCCTCAAATGACAAATAATTTGAGACATGTAAATATTCCAAACATAACACTTCATATGGGACGGAGGGAGTAGGAGTTAGGTAAAAAAAAAACTAATTAATATTAGGTAGTTTATATAAAAATAAAAAAAGATATTATTAGAAAAAAATAATTAATACTCTTTTGATATCCTAAAATGACAAAAAATTTGAGACATATAAATGTTTCAAAGAAGCACTTACATAACAACCGACGTCTCGTCCTAACCTCATGAGTCACAAAATTCAAATAAATGTGCGCGTGGAGAAGGAAAAAATTATGATAACACGACAAACAAGTAGTATAAGATACTCCCTTTGTCTCAAAACTTTTGTTGTTTAAGATTTTGACACACAGACTAAAAAATAATTAATTTAGACAAAATTTGACTAAAATATCCTTAATAAATGTGCCACTTTTCAATGCAAAATCTATTGAAATTACTAATACTCAAAGTTCTGGATTATGCTTTGGATTTCTAAAACAATCAAAGTTCTGGTACAAAACTAAAAAGTTAAAACACCTAAAGATTTGGAACGGAGGGAGTAACTGATAACGTGAAAAAGAAACAGAAGTGAGTGTGAGAAAGAAAAAAAAAAGGGAGAAAGAGTGTGAAATAAAAGAGAGAAAGAGGTGAAAATTGTAGAATGGATTTGAAATATTGTTTGGTATAAGAAAAATCAAAGAGAAACATAAGGGAAAGAAGTGCGTTTTTCTCTCTCTCCTCTTGTTTGGTTTGATAGAAAGAAAAAAAGAGAGAAATATTATTATCTTTGAAAGGATGAGAATATCCTTTGAAGTCAAAAAATAATATAAAATTAGTTTCCTATAAAAAAATAATTTAGATTTTTATTTTATTTTAATTAAGTAGTCTAATCAGTCAGTTAATTTACTTTTTAGTTTTTTAAATTTAATTCAAATAATAAAATTATTTAAATTGATTCACATAATAAAACTATTTAAAATAATATAAATAATCGAATTAACTGAATTAAATAAATAAGTTAATTTAATCTAGTTAAATTATTATTTTTAATCTAACTAAATTATTATTAATTCTTAAATTATTAATAATTATATACTTTGTCTTTCCACTCAAAAAAAAAAAAACTATATAATTTGTCTTATTCGAACCTACCCCCACTTGTACATCCTATCTTTCCTCATCCCCGTGTTTACATTTGCACTTGTTTTTTTTCTATGCATGACACAATGTACTTTTGTTTAGAGAGCGTTTTAGAAGAGGCTCGGGTAAATATGGAAAAAAAAAAGAGTAATTTATCTCCTCTTTCTTCGATCACATGCGAAGAAATTAAAAAAACCGTGAGTTCTATATTATTTTTATCTTTCTCTACAACTTCTCTTCAATTTGGTATCTCTCTCTAATTTCTCTCTTACCAACTTCTCTATCCTCTATTTCACTTAAAACAAACATACTGATAAATTGTGTGACGTAAAATACTAATGTATATGTAGTTGCATAAATAATTGAGTGTGTTTCGTTTAACTTAATTTCTTTGGAAAATGATTTTAAAAAACCCTGTAAAATAATATTTTGATAATTAATTATTTTAGATATACAAATTTAATTTAATTTCATTAAATGTATAAATTTGTTTAATGAGTTAATCACTTAAATAGATAATTAAGGCTAAATTAATATCTAGATTTCTATATATTCTGTGTATTACAAAAATTTTATTTAAATTATTATAATTTTATTTAATAAAAAACTGATAGTTTTAAGAATTTGAAACCAAGTCGCTAAATGTAAACATTGTTTGAAGTCCATCAAGGTTGTGTTTGATTGGAGAGAAGAAAATGTAAAGAAAGAAAATGGTGAAAAAGAGTAGAAAGAAAGAGGTAAGAAATGGAATGAAACTTTATATTATTGAGACCAAGAAAGAAAGAGAAATAAAAGAGAAATATTTAGTTGTTATTACTTCCTGTCCTAATTATAAGAAACAAATAAGTATATTTTTTTTGTTGCTAATTATAAGATAAACCCATTTTTAAGTGTACTAATTATTAAATTCCTTTTATACCCTTATTTTATTATCATTTCCCATGAAGTGAGTGTTATTAATTTTTTTTAAGGTAAAATGTTATTAATTATATAAGTCACATTTGAACTATTTAATACTATGATTATTTTTTTGTAGTAAAATTTAAAGTTAACTGTTTCAAATGATATTATCTTTGAAAGATAATTAAGAACATCATTAGATTACAAATGGTATTATCTTTGAAAGATAATTAAGAACATCATTAGATTACAAATCAATGCTTTCCAAGGCCATTTTCCTATCCTTTCTCATACACTTTATCTCCGGTATCCAAAATATTGACATTAAGCATGAACATAAAACAAGAATTTAGACGAATCTATAAATATTTTAGGCTTAATTGTATTTTTTGTCTCCTTATTTTTTTAAATCCATGATTTTGTTTCTCTTTTTTTTAGTTTTTACGAATTTGGTCACCACACTTTTTTAATCACGTTTTTAGTCCCTAAAATTGTAGATTTTTTACACTTTCGATCGCAATGAGCTGCCAAGCACAGCATCAAAGGAGCACCCCATCACGCGTACCGTCGGAGCAACCGGTCATCACCATTACCATCGCCATTCAGTCTGGAGCATTTTCCCGGCGGGAACATAATTAATTCAAGAACATCCACATCATACATTATCATTGTCACTAATGTAAAGAAAAAATATTAATATAATATAATACTTTTACGCAGATATTCAAAGATTGTCGGTTTAAAAAAATATAGTAATAATTTTCAAAGATTCTAATTCAATTAATCCGACAATCACATACCAGCAAGTGGGATACTGACAAGTGCAATCAGCAAAGTGATTGTATTCTTCCTTTTTTTAGTTTTCAAAATCGCAAGTGGTAGAATAAGCTTTATCCGGTTATCTACATCACTTAATTGAGATTTTATTTTATTTAAAGCACCTTGTGATTTTTTTCGACTGAAAAGAGAATTATAACATTTTTAAATAGAGACGAGCTCAAGATGTAGCCGCTCTTGCAAGTGAATGAGCTGCTACATTAGCTTATTTCTTAATAAACTCTACTTTAAAGTTTTATTGAAGCAAAAGAATGACTCAACTCTGCTTAATTAAATAACCAAATTCAGTACATAGCTAGCTTCATTAAATCCTAGTAGACTGATTGCACATTGTCCACAACTTAATTGAGATTTTATTTTATTTAAAGCCCCTTGTGATTTTTTTGACGAAAAGAGAATTATAACATTCCTAAATCAATAATATCACCAATAAAATATAAGTACAAACTCAAAAACAAGGGGACGAGCCCAAAATGTAGCCGTCCTTACAAGTGAATGAGTTGTTCCATTAGTTTGTCTCCTAATTAATAAACTTTACCTTAAAGTTTGGTTGCAGCAAAAAAATGACACTACTCTATTACATTAAATAATCAAATTCAGTAACTCATTTAGTCAAAAAAAAAAAAAAGTAGTCTCACTCCTAGTAGACTCGACACTGTCCACAAGACCACAACTAATTGTGAATCAAGTTGAAAAGCCCCTTGTGATTTAAACTCCAAAAGAATAGTAAGATTTAAATAATTTATTCCTTCCTATCGAAAACAATCATTTTTTCACAAAAAAAAAAAAACAATCATTTATTCTTTTGGTATCTTCCTTTTTCATCTGCATATTAAGAAAATCAACTTTTTAAAGAAAAATATAATAAAATCTTTCAACGGTATATTGTTTTTCAGCTCATATCCCACAATGATATGTGTTTGAATCTCGCTGCCAAGGTGAGAATCTCATTGGTGGGTAATATGTAAATACCTCTGTAAGTGTTTTTGAACTTTGAGGTTTTTCCTAACCCTAGTGAGCCCCCGAGACCCAACTCACATAAACTTTTTGTAACAAAAAAAAAATATTATTTTTCAATCAATGAAATTTCGAAATTCACATTGAATCATAACTAACCTGAGTCAAGCTGGTGGATCTAGGAATGACAATATGGGTTAGGCCCGGCGTGGCGGCTTGCCAAAATGGGACGGGAAAGGTACTCTAGCCCACCAACCCACCGGGCTAGGGATGGGGCAGGTCAACCCATCGGGCCATTTATTTATTTAACTATTATTTTTAATTCATTTATTACATTTGTAGGTAATTTTTCTTTTTTTAAATATTTTGGGGCGAGTTTGGTGGGTCGACCCGAAAACCCATATTTTTGTCCAAATTTTTTCCCTCTATGTTTTTTATTTTTTGGTGGGCCAACCCGCAGCGGGCACAATACCCCAACCCACCACCCCTTGACAGGTCGACCCGTTTTAGGCAGGCTTGCGGCAGGACGGGACAGCCCGTATATGGATCCATCCTTAGATATAAAGGAACGAAAGTCACCTACCACCTATTTTTTCTAGTCACATGACTGGAATCTGAAACCTTAATTTAAACATAGCTTTTTGCCATTTGGACTAATGCCAAAAATTCATTTTTGATCGTAGGTAATATGTGGTAAATTACGGATCCAGAAACTCATTACATGGGGGGCTGAAAAAAAATCAACTCTTCACTTTGTAGGTATAGATATATAAGGAATTTACTAGTTCAGAATCAATGGTGGCTAAGAGATTTTTATAGATCAACTTGGTTTAGGGTAAAAAATAAACTAATTAAGCTAAATTAGATTGATTTACTATTAACTTTTGAATAATACTTTTTTTTGACTAATTTGAATGATACTTTTAGCCAAATCAAGTTAAACTAAACAGATAAAGATTTAATAAGTTCAGTTGTCCAGTTAAAGTAAATAATAAATATATCAATTAGTATATATTTTTATGTCATTGAGCGTGCCTCTCGTAGTCTCGTTTGCATATGTATATGTTTTGATTTAAAGAAAAAACTAGTATTCAAACCCGTGACATGCACATGCACAGGTACGTGTGTTTTATAATTTTTTAAAAAAAATAATTGCAATATTATGTATAACTTTTTTCTAACATTTATGTTCACAAAATTTTAGTTAGTCTTTTTTATCTTTGATTACTTGATAATTTCCACAAGCACAAATCCCACTTTTTATAGGCCCAAAAATGGAATTTTATACAAAAATTTATATAATATTTAATTTATTTCAATCATTAATCACAAATTGTAATAGTTTACATATAAATATTAATTTTTCATATAAAATATTGTGTTTTCTTATAAAATGTGCATCCCCATGTTTTTATGCTTTATATACTATATTAAAAAAAATTTGAAGTTTTCTCCGATAAAATATATTTGATAATTTTTTACAATATATCTGTAGGGCCGTGATACACACAATATATACTTAAAAAATATAATCATACACCAGGATTAAGAAGAAGCAATGTTTTGTATACATTCAAACCTTCAATATATAAGCTTTCCTTTGAGAATAGATTTAGATAATAGAATCTTAATTTTTTTTTAAAATATCTGTAGTCTCGTACTACTCACGATAGATACTTAAAAATTATAATCATACACCTAGAGTTTAAAAAAAACTACATTTTGTATACATTCAAACATTCAAAATATAAGCCTCCATTTACAAATAGGTTTAGATCATACAATCAAAAAAAATTTACAATATATTTTTAGGCCCCTGCTATGCACGGTATATACTTAAAATTATAATCATACACTTGAATTTAGAAAAAGCAATATACATTCAAACATTTAATATTTAAACCTCTATTTTAAAATAAACTTAGATCGTAAAATCATAATTTTTTTTACAATATAACAGTAGGCCCATGCGAAACGGTATGTACTTAAAAATTATGACCATACGCTTAGAGTTTAGAAGAAGCAACAATCAGTATAAAGTCAAACCTGCATCATCTAAGACTCCCTTTTTTTTTATAGCAGAAAGTTTGAAATTTTAAGTCAAACATTTATCTAAGGCTCCATTTGAGAATAGATTTAGATCATAAAATCATAATTTTTTTTCAATATAATTATACTTAAAAATTATAACCAAACACCTTGGGTTTAGAAGAAGCAACATTCTGTATAAAGTCAAACCTTCATTTTCTATGGCTCCCTTTGAGAATAGATTTAGATCATAAAATCATAATTTTTTTTAATATAACTGTAGGCCCATGCTACGTATAGTGTATACTTAAAAATTATACTCATACATCTAGGGTTTATAAGAAACAACATTTTGTATACATTCAAACCTTCAATATCTAATCTTTTTTATACAATAATTAGTTATATTTAAAATAATCATCATAGTAATAATATTTTCAAAATCATCATTATAATTATGATTACAATTATAGTATAATGAAAAACAAAATTATATTCTCAAAATAACTATTTTATTGGAAGACAATTTTTGTTTGAAAAATAACAAAAAAAAAGACAATTAAATACTTTTATTATAATGAAAACATAAAATAGATGTTTCGAACCAAAATACAACGCCATCCAGTACGGCAACCCCTGTCATGCACAGATACGTGTGGCTTATGAACATGGAAAGAAAAGTACTTTATTATACCTAATAGATATGAATAATAAGATTTTTCACATAGTTTCTACCATCATCAGATATAAATGTTCACCAATATAACTATTAACTAATAGCTGAAATTTACTCCATTAATTGAAAACGTAAAACTTTTGAAAAATAAAAATTGTACATTAAAAATTATATTTATTTATGATTTTTATTAAAATATTCTTCCATTGTAATTTGGATATTAATTTTTTTCATGTAAATATTCAATCTCCTTATGATATATTTTTATCATATAATTTAAATATTAAAATATTTTTTATGTAAATATTAATGTGTACATAAAATATTCATCACTCCGTGAGATATAAACAATAACTAATAGGAATATTCTCTAATAGCAGACTTTACATCTATAATATGATGACATGTGCTCCGCACGATATATAGTTAAAAAACATAAAAACTTTATCTTATAAAATTATATTAATTTGTAATTTCTATTAAAAGATCCATAAGTAATATGCTCATTTCTATGATTTTACTAAAAAAATATGTAATTGTTGATTCCATGTTTTTGGATTAAATTTTTTGTGGCAAAATATTAACAAAAAATCATGTTTTCTTATAAAATATTTATCCCAATTTTTTACAATATAATTATACATGATGGCTCATGCTACGCATGATGTATAAATAAATATAAATACCAATATATCAAAAAATTTCATCATGTAAACATTTTAATATATATAATATATGATTCATGCTATGCATTAAAAATATAAATCTATCAGTGTTATTTCTTGTGAAATATTTAGTCTCTATAGTATATTTTAAAGATTAATAATCTCCTCGGAGACAGTTGTAACATGACCATTAGTGCCACTGAAATAATAATATATTTCCTTCCCCCATCCCCTTTAAAAAAATATGTATATTTTAAAGATTAATAGATTTTCATTTAGTTTAAAATATCTTTCACGAAAAATACTTATATCTATATGATATAATTCATAATCTTAGTTTACGATACTTTTATTTACAATTACTTTTAACAAATAGATATTAATGTGTCTTCGTATAAAAATTTCATGTAAAAATTTCAAATTTATATAGTATATTGTATATATTAAAAAAAAAATATAAAGCTTATCAATAGTTCTTTTTTGACTTTTAAATTGTTCAATCGGTTTATAGATTTTGAATAGTGTGTTTTGATGTAAAAAATGTGTTTTGATGTAAAATACTGATTTATATGTTTCACGAATATTTGTTTCTAAATTTTAATGTTTTCCATATAAAATGTTGTCTTTGTGTAAAATATATATTTAACTCTTGATATATAAATTGCATGGATTGTTTATATATAGATAGTTCTAAGAAAATCAACATGATTATTTTAGCTTGGCACATATTTTAGGAAAAAAAATGTATAATAACTAATCATTTTTTATAAATCAAATCAACTCATATATATTAAATTAGAGTATTTTTTTAAAATAATTGAATCTCTATTCTCCTCTAATTAAAGAATGATACATATGATTCTTATTTTATCTTTTCCAAAATTTAAATATAATTTTTGATTAGTTATATTTATATTTTTTCATACATTAATTATATTTGGGAAGTATCCTAAAATATGAAATTAATCAGATAATTTTTTGATCAAGTTGTATTTAGTAATCATTATTAGTTATGAATTCTAATTATCAGTTTAATAACCGACTTTAATTGGAAAAATCAGCCATTTATTTAACAAAATTTTTCCCTTTCCATATTTGGTAATTTATGTGTAAAATGTTAATCAGCATTAAATATGTTTGTATTTTTTATAAAAAAAGTGATGGTATTAAAAGCCATAAAAAAATTCCAAATAATCCTGATAATGATTAATTGTGTAAACTATTTTAGGGAAATGATATCATGACATTTATTGTTATTTAATTTGCTGATTGTATGCGAATTATTATATTTGGGAAGTATCCTCAAATATGAAATTAATCAATCCATTTTTGGATCAAGTTGTATTTGGTAATGATTTGCAATTAAAATTGTTTCTTAAAACGGATGATTGTATTAATTGTGTAAACTATTTTAGGAAAATAATATCTTGACATTTATTGTTATTTAATTTGCTAACTATATGCATATTATTATATTTGGGAAGTTCCAAAAAATACTATATTATTCAATCCGTCAAGTTGTCTTTGTTAATGATTTGCAATTTAAATTGTTTTTTAAAATGGATGATTGCATTAATAACCTAGTTAAAATATTACTTAAAATGTTGATATTGAGTAATAAGCTATTGTCATAAACATTTTATTTTCGATTATTATTATAATGATTTGCATTATTTTAAGAAGGCGTTGATCTCTAACTAATGTTATGCGAATTTACATGCATTGTTTGCATGATTACACTATCGAATAATATACGATTACACTATCGAATAATATACGCTTTGTGAAAACTTTTTATAGAACCATTGTGCCCTACACGAAAAATTAGGAATTATCAATTCTGTTTAATAAGTAAAATACAAAATGTAAAAGGTTTTCTGTGTTGAAGGATAATAGATTGCCAGGTAATTCAATCATACCATTAGTCATTAATTTGAAATACAAAATAAACTTGAAATGAAATAAACATGAAAAGAAGGAAGCTACTTGAAACATTTCGTAGTAAAACAAAAATGATCAGAATTGAAAATGTACCATGTACAACTTTCACATTTTAAGCAATAACAATATTCTTCAGCATGCTTAACAAATCTTCAATAATCTGACTCATTGATGTCTCATTTAGCTGCCTCACACCCATATTGTGATATTCTTGGTTATCAGCCATCCTCCGACATAACACAAAGATGACTAATATTATCCTTAGATTATCAGTATCAGCATGTTCGGGATTAATCAAAAGTCTAGAAGCGTTGATTGTATTGAGTAAGACACTTTTCCCTGGAAATACACAATTACAAAAGGCGAGTTGTGTAGAAGAAAGCTCAAATTTATAAAAAGGAGTAATAAAAACCTTACCTTTAACAACTTAGTATTTCAAAAACGTTACAGCGATAATAGGATAATCTCCATTCCAAAATTCAACAAAGTTGGTTAATTCGTCAATATATGAACCATACAAAGTAAAATAGAATCGAAATCTGTAAAAAGAAAAATTAGAAATGACCTTTAGCAATGGCAAATAGTTTTGTGGCATTAAAGAATGTAATAAATTATTAGAAGTAAAAAATAGAAATGAGCTTAGCAATAGCAAATAAAAATATGCTTGTCACTCGAGCTAGCACAATAAAGGAGGTGGACTACACAAAAAGTTAAAATAGAAATTATTAGAACTAAATTGTAGGCAATATGTAATTGGGTATAATTTATTCGAAGAAAATAAACAACAACCTCTTTGCGTCGGCTAAGCTTATCAATAGTGAGACTATGATTAGTAAATAAATATTCATCAAACATCTCTGCAACACTACCCATTTTACGTGACAAATATGGGTGGAAACGGTGCTACAATGACAGCATAAAAAAACATTATTTATAGGTGATCCGCATTAATCATATAGGTGGTCCGAATTAATCACACATTAATTAAGTAATCATATAGTTGAGCATTTTTAGTTTGTTATCAACGAAATTGACTAACAATTTTGGTAACAGTTGATCCAATTCTTCATTTTTACGGATTTATACGATTTTTTAGAAACAAAAAATTATTAGTTAATTTAATTATCAGATTTATAAGATATATAACGTTCCTATTTAGTATTTGCATTAATGATTAATTGATAGAATTGATATATTTGATGTTCACTACAAGAAAAATCGTCATTACCGACGGCCATTTTTCGTCGGTAATACAATAAGGCCGTCGGTAAATAATGATTACCGACGGCCTCGGGGCCGTTGGACAATGCCTCGTTGGAAATGTATTACCGACGGCCAATTGAATCCGTCGATATTACCGACGGCTAAGCCGTCGGTAATATTTAAAAAAGCCGTCGGTAATCCGTCGGGAGTTTTAAAAATCAGTGAGATTTTACCGACGGAAAAGCCGTCGGTAATACGCCGCGGTGCACGGTGGCGTATTACAGACGGCTTTTCCGTCGGTAAAATCTCACTGAATTATCATAAATTTTACCGACGGCTAAGCCGTCTGTATTTACCGACGGCTTCCGTCTGTAATTTACCGACGGCTTAGCCGTCGGTAATTTAAAATGTGGCCGTCGGTAATGTCAAATTTATAAGCCGTCTGAAGATTAGTTACCGGCGGCTTAGCCGTCGGTAATGTCAAAAAAAATTTCAATGTAAATTTTGTTTTTAAACAGCCCCAAAATTGTACAGTACCTGCAATGCAGCGGCTTCAATGACCATCAACATACATTAACAAAAAAAACAATCAACATACATTTTTAATAATCACAACAACAAATCCATAATGAACAAATCAAGTTACAACAAGTTCTAAGCAAATCAATAACAATACATAATGTAAAAGACCACAAATCCATAATGTCATAACCCAGAAATCCATGTCAAAACAAGTCAATAAAAAAAAGTCAAATCCCTAGCCTAACGACAACACTAATCATCCTCCTTTGACTCGTCATAGTCCGGATGGCGACGATGGGATTTCTGGGCCTGAATGGCAAAGAACACCGCGCACAACTCCTCAATCTGCTTTGAAATTGCTCTCGTGCCTCCCGAGCCTCCTGAGCCTCCTCCTGCTTTCTCCTTGCCTCCTGCGTGCTTCCTCTCGTGCCTCCCGAGCCTCTTCCTCTCGCTTTTCTTGTGCGCTCCTCAAAAGCCGCAATCTGTGCAGCCACCTCAGCAGAGTACTGAGTCGGGGACTGGGTACTGGTGCCAGATGCATGAGACTCCTGGGTCAAAGAGGAGACACCAGGCCTAAAACGTCCAGACAAGCCTCCGACACCGCATACCGCCCTCGAGTCCTACCCCAGCAGATTGGGCCCATAATCGCAATCGAGTCGAGGGGTCAACATCGCCAGCTGCCTCCCTCCATCGTAAGGTCGAGAGGAGGCGCTTCTGCACCTTCTCTTGATAGGCTTCCTGCTCAAAACAAAACAGAGTAAAGACACTCATTACAGTATTGTTTATGAAACAAAATAAAATTAGTTAAATAAAAAATGCAATGATCTACTTACATATGTCTCTCTGGATCTGTTGTCCACCCAAGACTTGTCCTTTTTTTTGTGTGAGTCTTCAAGAAGATCTCATCCACCATGGGCTCTCTACCCAACTCATCAGACTGAAACATAATTAAAAACGTTAAGAACATATATATGTAAGTATGGTGAAACTCAAGAGTATAAATGCACCAATATGCCATCTATGGAAATACTAGTGTGCATTACTCAGTTATTAAACAGATCCACTTAGATCTTTAATCATAAAGTTAGCTTGCACACGAACTCTAGACTAATCTAAGCAGTTGAAGGAGAGCAGGCATTATCTTATAGACACCATGTAAATATCCTACTTATTTTCATCCTTCTAATGATGAACAGATTTTTCAGTGGCAAAAAAAATGAGAAGAGTGAAAAGGCCTTATTTGTTTTCATTTCTTTGGTGCTCCTAGGCCTAATGCATCATCCTCCAACAGAAATGAGTTAATCAAACACTGCCAATCTTCTAGGAGATGCAAACTTCTAGCATGTTATAATGACCATTATCAAAATCATTGTGATGATCCTGTGCATGTTATGAAGGTTTTTCAAAGCTCAGTTCTTTGGTTTTTAAGTTGGCGATGCTGAATGACGTATTACCGTACCCTTGCATAGACTAGTTTTTTTCTTTTTCTTTCTGGTAACTGGACGTATAGTAGTAGTCTTTTTTTTTTGTTACTTTTTTTGATTGAAGTAGTATGTAATAGCAAACATTTTTCGTTTTCCCTCAAAACATACTTGCATATTTTCTCTATATTTTAATCCCAAATATCAGCTTGCATTGATTTAATGTTAATTGACATGAAAATTCTGAGACTTGCACTTAAAAAGTTTAGATAATCTCTTCTTTGCCTGCCAGCTCCCATTTTTCTTTGGACCTTCAGCTTTCTCTTTCTTTGAGCCCTTCAATTTCTTAGAATTTATGTCAGTGACATCCTAAATAAAACAACAAGTTGTAGGAGAAGAGATAATTTTTGAAGAATTAAAAATGTTGAAAATAGCTTGTTCAATCCTCTAGATGCAACTTCAATTCCCTTTTCGGACATCAATGATTGCTCCACTTGTGCCCAGGGATGGTCTTCCCCAAAAACAGAGGCATATTCTCATCCTCTTCCATGTGAGGCACTAAAAAGTCAGCTGGAAATATAAATTTCCTAACTTTGATGGGAACATCCTCCACTACCCCTCTGAGATAGGCAATGGTCTTGACGGCAAGCACTAGTTGGACTGTTGTGGGAAGATCTCCACTCATCCTCACAAACAAAAAAATTCTTCTCCAATTCCATTGCCAACTCTGCACCTCTCCACTCTAAGAACCCATCTCAAATAAAATGGGCGCTTTGTCTTTAGACAAAGAGAATAACCTAGGATATACCTCCTTTAAACATTTATCACCCAATCACATATCATGCAAACTTGTTTGGTTCCGTGAATTTATGATGATATGTTAAAGTCACTTTCAGAAATTCAAACTCCGCTTTTAACCATCAATCAACTAGGACCTCCATAGCTAGTTGGGGCATCTTCACCACCGAAGGTTTCTTGTTAATCGTGAGAACGTGGGTCACTATAAATATGATACCAACGTTTATCTAACTTCATATTTATTAACTTCTATATATTATTGTTTTGTAGAATGTGAAATCAGATTTGACAAAAGCAAGATATGGCCTTCACAACAAAGTAAATATAACCTACTCATATACTGTGTTTAAAAACATACCAGCGCAAGGCATGCTCGGTGATGGATATAGATCCACCAAGATGCATAGAACCACCCTTAGAAGAAGCGCGATTCTGCTTGGCCTTGGTGCATTTCTCCTTATAGTCCGGAGCCTTCCACTTGGCAAAGAAGTTCGCATAAGCCGCCTCGCCTATCCAGGTTGGGCATTTACCGCTCTTCCTCACCTCCATAAGCATCTCGTAAAGACACTTTGAGCCTTTGCTTTTGAAGAGTTTCTCAACCAGATAATGGTCTTTAGGATCCCACGAAACATGCTCCTCGCAATATTATGTAACGCATAATTCCAAACATCCATTATTAATATCAACACACAATAACGAAAACTCTTAAATAAGAAAAGTAACATAATCTAACTTGAAATTTCTTAAGCCATTTCTCCACCGTCTTTTCTGGAATCTCTCCCCAAGTATGATATGGTTCCCGGAACTGTGATTGAATGACCGCGGTGATGGCCTTAGAGGCTACTTTACCCGGGATGAACCTATAAATAAGTTATAAACACAATATCAAACGAGATTGTATATTTTTAAGTATACAGAAGTTTCAAATCCAAAAATGAGACTATAAAGTGACGCATTTAATTGCCAAGAACCCTAATGATGGGTTTCCCATCGTGTCACCTCGATCCGACCACATGGGAGTGTCGTGACCCCTGCACTGTCGGACCACTACGTGCAGTTTGCGAAGGTCCTGCACCTGCATCATCTTGCCTCAGAGGAGTGTCCTGCTCAGAAATGGATGTTGCCTGTGGTAGAGGGGAAACATGCTCCTACAATACAAATCAATTTGTTACAACAAAGGGAAAGCAATAAAAAAAAATCCAACAACTAGTTAAATACATACCTGTATAGGAGGAGATACAAATCCCGGATTAGGGATCATCACTATAGGGGGCAGGGGAGGTGGTATCACTCCAGCAGTCTGCTGAGCACGAGGTTGCTGAATAGCCTCACGGAGTGGTGTGCTAGCGTCGTCCTCTAGTGGTGACTGTGCCAATCGCTGTGGCAAAATCGTTTTAGCCTTCTTCGTAGGCAGCTTAGACCTACGATGCTCTTTCTCTTTAGGAGGCATCTGTCAAAAAAAAAATGATTCACATATATGTTACCATAATGATTTCTATACTGGAACATTTGAAGGAATAAAAAACCATAAAATTCTGATATTCAAAAACAAGCAGAAATTTAGGAGGCCAGCTGCACTATACAACGTGACTACAAGTCAATGAGCTGAAATTGATAGCCTGCAATGTCAATTACAGAAAACGAGGCACAATATAATTGTCTCTGAAATTTTTCCTCCAACCTAACAATCTTATAAGTAGTGCCATTTACATAGCAAATGCAGTAGACCAGTGTGAAATTAAATAGATACAATACATATAGTAAACTAGTGGCTACAAATAAGTACCACCAAAAACTGAAACACGATGACTTCACTAACTTTTAAAATAAACAAGTACACTAACTTTAGTCAATGTCATCATCTTGATCATCCACATCCATATCAGCATCTCCCTCATTAGAGTCAAGCTCAGACTCACAATTATCATCATCGTCGACATCCATGTCAACTTCATTATCAATATCAATGTTTGGAATTGACGTAACATCAACCTCTTCATCACTATGTGTTTGATCACGCAAGCAATCCATTTCTTCAATTTCAGTTATCTGCTCTATGTGTGTCATCTCTTCATCTTGATAAGGAATGTCATCGTCAATTTCATTCACCTCTATACGGCCTCTGGGCTTTGTTTTTATCACTGCACACCAACCGCGTTTGTCTCTCCTCATATCTGAGTAAGGTACATAATACACTTGTCTAGCCTTTTGTGCAATTATGAATGGATCGTAACGATCATAATGCCTGTTCATCTTGATATCTATAATGCCATATTGCGGATGAACTTTGGTTCCTCTATTCCGTCTTGGATCAAACCATTGACAATAAAACATGGCAACCCTGTGAGACAACATGTGATACGTTAACTCGTAGATATGTTGTATGATACCATAGAAATCATCTTCTCCTCCTTCAGAACCCTTTGACATAAACCCCACTTGTTTATGGTCTTTTACCCTGAGCCCATGCTTGTGTGTGGTATTTGTACCCATTAATGAAGTATTTGTGCCAACTTATGGCCTTTGACTCTGGACCCCAAGCTAATGATATCAAGTTTGTGTCAGTCACACCATTTGCTTCATTAGTAACCTATACAAACAAGACATCCACAATGAGGATAGGAAGACAATTTATTTGCAATAGGCTTTTGGTCAAATGCTTACATAGGACCGAAACCATTCTGCGAATTCAAAGAAAATCCGAGTTTGAGCCGAAGGATCACCTTCATTGATGGAGTTATATTGCAAAAAGTTACTGCCAACAAAGACAGAATTGTTGTAAGTATATACTAGTAAATACATTGAGTGTGGGTTTAATGGTGTATTACTTACTCAATATATGGCTTAACCTCGATGCAATTGATGAGGATGTGTACATGTGCAGACCTCCATTCAAAGATCACCAACCAAATGAGCTTTGGATTGCCCATCAGACGCCCTAGTCCATTGCTAATTGACGGTTGTTGATGTGACATCGTCATTCAATCTTGCTGCTTCATTACGTTGACTTTTAGCATACAAGTCAATCGTTTTGAAATAATGTGAACAAAAATATGTTGTCTCCCGTTGTAAGTAAGACATACATATTGAGCCTTCTACTCTAGCCTTGTTTTTCACTGTCCGCTTAAAATCACCCATCATTCTACAAAGAAATGAGAATAAAATGGCTTATAATAAAGATATGACAATATAGACGGAGATAATTGCAGATATCAACGAATACCTTTCAAATGGATACATCCATCGGTATTGAACCGACCACTAAGCATTGCCTCGTGGGAGGTGAATTGGAAGATGCTCCATTGAATCAAAGAATCCTGGTGGGAAGATTCTTTCAAGTTTGCATAAGATTAATGGAATGTTTTCATTCAATTTGATCAAATCATTTTGGCTCAAATTATTACTGCACAATCCCTTAAAGAATTGACTTAACTCTGTAAGTGGTCTCCACACAAGGTCGCAATGAACTAAATGCAAATGGGAGCAAACACTCCATAAATACGTGACAGTCATGACTCTTCATCCCGTACATTTGCCCTCTATTAACATCTGCACATCTTGCCAAATTTGAAGCATACCCATCTGGCATCTTAACCTCCTTCACCCACTTCATCACATTCTTTGCCTCATTTGAAGAAAGACAATAATTTGCCTTTGGTTTTGTCATTTTTCCATTGGCTTTTGGAATCAACTCCAAGTCACTACGTTGGCATATGAGGGCCAAGTCCATTCTTGCTTTTTCATTATCCTTTGTTCTGCCCTTAACATTCATGACTGTATTAAACACATTATCAAATACATTTTTCTATGTGCATGACATCTAGATTGTGCCTTAGTAAATTGTCTTTCCAGTATGGAAGATCCCAGAATATGCTTCGCTTTGTCCAATTGTGACTACGTCCATACTCAGGTAACTTATCAACTTTTCCATCTTCTACCACACTTGGAACCCCACTGACCCAATTCCATATGATATCACCTGTCAGTATTACAGGAGGCCCATGTTTCTCAACCCTGTTTTTTGTAAACCTCTTTACTTCTTCAATTTGTGTTCACGTGGTAAAAATCGACGGTGGCAATCGAACCAAGAGTTTTTCCCCATATTTTAGTCTAAACGACTTTGTATCATCCATACATACGGACAAGCCAATTTACCTTGTGTACCCCACCCAGACAAAGATACCATATGCGGAAAATCATTAATTGTCCACATCAAGGATGCTCTCATTTGAAAGGTTTGCTTTTAGAGATATCATAAGTCAAAACACCCTCACTCCACAACCAAGCTGTACTTGTCTATTAAAGGTTGTAAGAACACATCTATTTTTTCTTTCTGATTTGATGGTCCTGGCACGAGGCAAGTCAAAAACATAAATGGTTTAGTCATACACATTTCAGGGGGAGATTATATGGGGTCACAACAACCGCCAACATGAATATGGGGTTGTAGATGCCTGAATGTATGGTGTGAACCCATCGGAACATAAACCGAGCCTTACATTTCTTGGTTCATTTGCGGTCTGGATACACCGCATCAAAATGCTTCCAAGCTTCACCATCGATGGATGACGTAAAATGTCGACCTGCATCTATTGTGAGAATGCCATCTCATTTCACCGCAGCCTCCGTTGATGCATACAGCCTTTTTCAACCTAGGAGTTGATTGGCAAATAGAACATCCTCTTTGCTGGAACATCGTTGTACTTACCCATCCCAGTCTTACTGGGAACATACCGTGGTTCTTGACAAAACTTACATTGTCGCTCAAGACTGTAATCCTTGTAGTACAACATACACCCATTAACACAACAATCAATTTTTGAGATTCCAAACCTAGCATCGACACCAATCTTTTTGCTTGGTAAATTTTTTGGCAATTTCTCCTTTGAAGGACACACGTCTCCCAACATACTTGCAATGAAATCAAGACACTTTTGAGGAATGTTCCAATTTGTCTTGCATGCCAACAATTTCACGCAGACACCGAAATCTTTGACTCGTAAGCACCCTCATATATGGGCTCGTTTGCAGCAGCTTAGCAAATCATAAAAGTCTTGGCGCCAAGATTTGGGGGCTCTTCATGAATATCTTCCTCGACTTCATGAATATCTTCCACGTCTTCCTCATTACCCACATCACCCATACTTTGGAAGTCACACCTAGGCCTAAACGCATCGTCGACCATATGTTGCATTAGCGTGAACGGATCATCATTATCCATTTGTCCACTACTACTAGGCACATTTACTGGGTGAACATGTGGCGCTTCTTCACCATGCTCAGTCCAATACCAATAATTTGGTTTGAACCCAACACGATACAGATGGACCTTGACTTCTCCTTCAGACAATATGCTCCTAAACTTGCAAATGTCACAAGGACATCTGATTCCACCATTACTTGCAACTTCAGGTTGTACTCTAGCTTTCAGTATAAACTCTTCAACACCTTTTGCAAAGCCTGGTTTCACCCCTCCTCTACCAGGATAAAGCCTATCATATACCCAACTCCGATCTGGAGGGTAACCATCCATTTCTGAAATGTGTCACTTTTAGTAAGGCGACCAAAAAATTCTGCTTATAATGTTACAAACAATATACTACATCAATTTAAATTAAATAAATAAACAACAGACCTCTCCTTGTACTCATCTTCCAAGGAAGGTAATTCAACACTATACTACTATTGTTGTTAAACCAATCATGCATCTAAGCTACTGAAAACATTCAACAACATCCAATCATGTTCATATCTAGAAGAATAATAAAATCTAATTATATTACATATATAGAGTATATAGATACATTACATTGATTGGGAGAAAGTACATATATAGAGTATATAGATACATATGGTGGCCTTTACACACAACACAACACAGCAGTATACTTCAGACCAAGAATTACATATATAGAGTATATAGATACATTACATTGATTGGGAGAAAGTACAACAGAATTCCAGGAACCTAATAATAGCCTCGTATATCCATTAGCTTGATAACATGTTAACAATATTTTCAAACCAAAAAACAATAGATATTTGAAATGCAGGTAAATTAGATGGTAGAACACAGCAACAATAATATCAAACACTAAAGACATGACACAAGACGATATGATACTTTTATGGATAATGCTGAAGATATGAATGAAACTTAGAATCTAGTTGGTATTACTTCATTACCATTAGTATAAAAAGAGACAATATGTAACAGTGATTAATCAATAACCAAGTGAATTATATTTGGCAAGTGAATTTCGAAAACCCCTTAAAAAAAGTGAATTTCGAAAATGATCAATATATTATTGTTTGTGCTGTGTTTGGTGAATACGAGTGCTAGCCATAACGTTGACGATGGTATACGAATTAAAAAAGATTTGCAGTCGGAAAAACTCATCAACAATTCTTCTCCAGTCAAGAGTATTCATGTATTCTATACCCTTCACATGTGTAACCATATGCTTATTTTCTTTGTATTAATTCATCCATCTGGTTGCATGATTTAATGTTTTTCTTTTTTTTGTTGAATTCCGATTTCTATAGACAAAGTCTGGATACATTGTTGACTGCATTGATATTTATAAGCAACCAGCCTTTGACCATCCTCTACTAAAGAATCATAAGTTGCGGTATACACTTAATTGAAACAAAGATAAAAATGGTTAAATTTTAGTCTTTTTTCTCTCACTTTATTTCATCTTTCAATGTTTGTTTTTCCTTTGCGCACTTTAGAGAAAACCAAGCTTTCAAGCAATACTTGGAAAAACTAGGGTGAACATATACAAGACCATGAAAGGAAATAATAGTTCAAATCTATATTTACAAGGTAGATGCATATACCAATCTTCCTATCATTTAGCTGAGTCATGGAAATGAACACCACGAGTAAACTATATTGTTTTCCATAAAAAAAATATTGCAGCAATGAAATGAAATGAAATGTAGAATTTTATGACATTTCATTTTATTTCTATAAAAGAAAAATTGCAAATGCTTGACAGGTTATATAAGAAGAATTTTATGACAGGATACAAAACACCGTCACCTAAACAAACTGCAGAGAAGTCTCACCTAGCAGATGAAGCAACAGCACACCAATCACGATTGCATTAGAAATAGAATGCATAGAAAACTAAAAAGTATCATTCTATTGTTTAAAAATAGAATGCATAAAGACAGGTAGAGATGACAAATTAAATTTGTCATTCACCAAGAGCATTAGCTTACATAAATATTTGATATAGATTCTGACCTTATTGGTTTCAGGATTAGAAACCATATTTACCTCATTTTCATCATCATGCTAGCAGCCAATAGTTTCTTATCCTAATAATGATTCAAAAGAAATGATACAGAATCATGTTTAACCATTTAAACACCCTCCCAATCCTGGTTCAAAAATAAGAACCATGTGGCAAGACTGTTTCTACACTTTACACTTATATTTTTTATAGTTAAAACTCCAAGTGGCACTTCCCAATGTAATCCCAAAAAAACATATCTTATAATATTTGTTCATTAAATATAATTTGGTGAATCGTTTCTAGTTTGGAATGTCAAGTCTTATGCATTTAGATTCAAGAAAACTGGAAGACTTGTTAGATTATAATTCCCTCCTCTTTTTCTTTCCCCTTTAAAATTATGATCCTAAAATTCTCATGTAGGAAAATGAGCATGATACAGATTTGGTAGAAATGTATCCGATTATCTCATAAAATTATGATCCTAATTAAATCCTAAGATTATGTAGCTCAGTAGCTGATTATGTCTCTAATTAGGGATTTTTATTATCTTTTGGTATCTGATTAGGATTTTATGTATCTAAATATGATTAAGATTATGTATCTAATACCCGATTAGGAATGATATTCACCTATTTGCCTATGAAGACACTAAGCCTAAATTCATGAATGAACTATTATAAATAAAATCATGGCCATGTAACCTTCTAATATAGATTTTTGTACCGCCACATCACCAGGAAACATACATTTTGTGTGCTCTTCTGTTTTACGCATAATACCAACACACAGGCAAGAAAAATCTCACATTAAGAAATCATGAAGCACAGCTAAGTACAGAACAAAGACAAATGACAAACATAATGATGTGTCAATCAGAGCTATTTAAAAGCATAAAATAAGAAACCTCCTAATGAAAAGCTCTTCTGTTTATGCATAACACCAACACATAGAGGCAAAAAACATAGAGTTACTAACACATAGGGAGGAAGGAAGAAGAGAGCTTACGGGAGGGATGTGTTGATTTGTATTCCAACGCTCTCCTTCCTCCTTTTGGTACTGCTGCTCAAGCAACGAACACCATAATATGTCCAAAGTAGAAAGGGAGTTGGGTAGACCCTCCTCTGGTAAGCGCTCAAGACAAGGGCAGTCTTGTATAGATAGAGATTCGAGAGATTCGAGATGGAGAAGACCCTTGTAGTTCAGTATTCTTAGCTTTGAACACCGTACCAACTTCAGAGAGTTAAGAGTTGGTGGCAGCAGACTCTCCTCCTCCTCTTCGATTCTGATTCGCCGCGCGTCTGATTCGTCTGTGGATAGTGGGATGGTTGGAGGGGTTGAGGGATCTGAGGTGCAAGGGGGAACAGGAAGGGTTCTGCAATTCAATCCCGCGGACCGGGTCAACCCGAATAACCGCCCCGGTTGTGGTGGTTGCCTCGCTGGTTTTCCTCGGCGCGTGTTCGCTGTTCTTCTACTTCTCCTGCCTCGGGAGCGACGAGATTCCCACCTCCGAGAACGTGTTGCTGGCACTGATTTTCAACGCCGTGGCGCTCTACTGGCGTCCAAAAACAAAGGCCTCATCAACCACGCCGTTTCGCTCCTCAAACACTCGTGGGACGGGAATGTGAAGCGGATCTGTTTTTCCAAGACTCAGGCGAAACCGGTTCAGTGGTTCGACGACAACGATGAAGAAGAAGAAGGAAAAGTGTGTGAGGGAAGGCGTGGAGTTTTACGAAGGGGAGGAGGAAGGGATGCAGATCTGTAGGGTTGTGAGAATTAGGAGGAGGGGGAATAAAAGTTAGCGAAAATCTGTGTGAACATTACCGACGGCTTAGCCGCTTCAGAAGGCTAAACCATCCGTCGATATAAATAACAAAAAATTTTGGCGCCCAACCTAACTAGTTACCGACGGCTTAGCCGGCTTACAGACGGCCGATAAACCGTCAGAATTACCGACAGCTTAGTCGAAAATTTGCAAAAAAAAATTTCGCGACCACGTTTTTTTTGCGACGGCTTACCGACGGTTTAGCCGTCGGTAATTAAAAATTTAGCAACGAAATCGTGGCCGTCGGTAATGTTCCGTCTGTAATTTACACTTTTCTTGTAGTGGTTGTTAATAATTAAAATGTGCTAAAATATTGGTTTCAATTTGATAACAGTCAATATATCCCAATTTTTTTCTTCAATTACACGATTGTGATTAACAAAAATTGATTATGTTATCAATTTAGGGTATCAAGTTTCCAAATTTATAAGTTATCAATTAAAATTCGATATTATAGATTATTTTTAATTAATTTTATTTTTTTAATTACATGTCAGCGAATTTTAAATGTCTATTTGGTACATCTGATCAATTTTTTGACATGCCACGTGGAGTAAATTCAATGAGGTCATTCTGAAATGTATATAGTATAGATAGATAGATAGATAGATATGAAAGAGTAAGAGTTTGAGTAGTTTGCATTACATCATGGGTTCAAACTTCATTGTCACCATCGTACATATAAAATGAAATCGTCACCAAAATGGAACAAAATAAGATGAAGCAAAATAAACTGAAATATTATTAGTAAATTGTTTGGTTATGTGAAAAAATAAAAGAAATAGTTTCATCTCATCTCATATACTAAAAGTAAAGTGGAAAAAATATTCTATCATATTAAATATATTAAACAATAAGATTTAATATTATTTCACTCATTTCACAATATTTAGGTTGGCCTAACCACGTAAAAGGGTTCAAATGCTTACTTTAATTCTTTTTTTAATTTGTTTATATAATATTTATAATATATATATATATATAATTTTGGCTGATAAGTAATATTAAATATAATTAAATATTTTCTTCCATAAATATATTTCCATTTTACTATAATTCGTTCACTCATTTAGCACCAAAAAAAAAAAAATTCGTTCACTCATTTCACATTATTTAGGTTGGCCTAACCATGTAAAAGGGTTCAAATCCTTACTTCATGCCTAATTGATAAGTAATTTTAAGTTCAATTAAATATTTTCTTCCATAAATATATTTCCGTTTGACTGTGATTCATATAATATTAATAAGTGATTTTACGTTAAAAAACTAAAAATTTAATTTAAAATGAAACTATAATAACTTTAATTTCAACAATTTTGTTTTATTAATTTAAAAAAAATCTCATTTTATAATTCATTTTTAACTCGAATGCACATTACGTCGTCAACCTTAAGTTTATTTATTTTTTGGTCAGTTCAATATTGTAACTTCTGACAATAATGCTTTAAACTCAGAAAGTTGCATGACAATAATACTTCTCACACGTTTCATGATATCCCAACATGTATCGATTCAAAAAATAGTTTGAACTCAGGAAGTTGCAAGAATGGAAAGATTTAAATAATTTATTCCTTTAGTATCTTCCTTTTCCATCTATGTATTTAAAAATCAACTTTTAATGAAAAACATTTAGAAATCTATTTTGTCAAAAAAATACGATTTTATAATATATTATTTTTCAATTAGAGAAATTTCAAAAAAATTATTTGTGTAAAACATTGTAGATTTATCATCTCTAAAGTACATAATTCATTTTAGATAGTAAAACAAGGGAAATGAATTCTCTCCAGACAAAAAGTGATTATAGGGTCTTGACCATTGTAATAATTTTAATAGTTGAAACTGATTTATCAAATTTACAATACAAGTCGTCCAATCTTGCACAATTGTGTGATGGTGGGAAATTGCGACAGCAGGCAATCCAGTTCCTAAAATAACTAATCTCAACTATTTTTTTACGAAACTTGTTTTATGGAACCCAGAGTCGTGAGACTAATTCATAGTTAGAAAAAGCTGAATTAGTGACGAATTTTAGTGACGAAAATGTTAATTTTCGTCTCTAAATCTTTGGTCGTAAATTTTTGTGACGGACATAATTTTAATTTCTTAATTCTCTTAATTCGGTTTCATATTTGCACAATTTATTTTGATATTTTATAAGAAATTTTGTTATTCCATTAATTTTTGTGCTATCTCCTTTACTTATAAAATAATCTAATCGATCACACAATACTGCTACTATATTTTTTGTTCCTTTAATAAATTCTATAAGTTCTGTAATTCGTAGTTCTATTTCAATTTTGTTTAAATTCATCATTTAATCGCTTTATATTTTGTTTTTGTATTAAAATTCTACTTTTAATTTCTTGCCAATTTTGTTCACTCAATGTTTCAGGACTTTGTATATATTCATTCAAAGATCTATAAAGCTGTTTTAATTCTATTTTCCCACGCCTTATTTGCTCTAGAATTAATTCTTACTTATATTTTCTTATTTCTTCATGTGATATACCATATTCATCCATTACAAATACCAAAATAGTTCATCAGAAATTCTCACAACATCAGTTATTTCTTCAGTATATAATAATTCTTGTCCTACTAACCATCCTTTCTTTCGATTATTTTTATTTTTATTTCTTTGGGTAATTCTAATTTCCAAATATACTTTAATTTTTCATAGAAGAATTCATCTATTCTATCTATTTCATCTATGTACAAAATTCTCATTGTTTGACTAACTTTTATAACTACGTGTTATTGTCTATTTATTATACTAAGTTTAATCGTATTTTGCATTTTATATCTCAGGCTAAACACTACAAGAAATCGCGGGATTACCGACGGCCAAAAGCCGTCGGTAATCCACAAATACCGTCGGTAATAAAAAAATTCCGACGGATTACCGACGGACTAATGTCCGTCGGTAAAGTGCGCGTCGCAAATACGTACCGACGGCTTTAACCCGTCGGTAAATTTCCGACGGTTTTAACCCGTCGATAATTCCGATGACATTTCCGACGGCTTTAACCCGTCGGTAAATTTCCGACGGCTTCTCCGACGGTTTTAACCCGTCGATAATTCCGATGACATTTCCGACGGCCATGACCGTCGGTAAAGCCGGACTTTAAATATTTTTTTTCAATTGAAAATTGTTTAAATTTTCATTAAAAATTATTTAATTTTTTAAATTATTTAATTTTAATTTCTGTAATAAATTTAATTTATTTATCCACTTAATTAACGATTACTAGTTATCACATTTAATTATTAATTTATTCATGTATTTAAAAATGTAATGCGATAACATAACTATAAAACAAATTAAAAAAAAGAAATGTAACAAATAAATAAAAAAATTCGACGAACAAAACAGTAATAAAAAATATCCGAAAATATAAAAAAATATCGATACAAACATACTTAATTATTAATTTATTCCTGCATTTAAAAATGCAATGCTAACATAACTATAAAACAAATTAAAAAAAAGAAATGTAACAAATAAATAAAAAAATTCGACGAACAAAACAGTAATAAAAAATATCCGAAAATATAAAAAATATCGATACAAACATAACTAATAGTCCTGATAATCATGATCATGATCATCATCTGCATCATCAACATGATCACCAGTACCATGAGGCGGAGGCGGAGGCGGTGGAGGAGGCGGCTGGCGAGCTAGCAAATGGTACAGATCCTCCTGTCGCTTTGACTGAGCCAACATGGCGGCCGTCGGCGGGCCTCCTCTGCTGGACGGCCGCGATTCGCTTTCGGCCGCCGCCGCTTTGCTCGGCCATGGCCCGCTTCAACTCTACTATCTCCCGCTCATCCGGCGGCCACGATCGGGCGACTCTCTCCAGAGAGGCGTGGGCCCTTTCTTGTAGTTCTTTGGCAAGGTCGCCAAAGACCGTGATAGGCGACCCTTCTTCTTGCCGCCAACAACATCGCCAAACCATCGTGACGCAGCTGGATCCTCCGGGCTCGAGACGGGGAACATGAGGATGTTCGAGATCTAACTGAGACATCCTCGCCTCAAACTCCTCTGTCAAACATAAACAAATTAGTCAATTTTTATTGTAATAAAACAATATAAACATTGTTAAAAACTATTCATTATGTTTTATAATTACCTGGTCCGCCTCGACCGCTCATCGATAAACTCACCGGTACCTTTCCTAATATGAGTTGCACGATGGAGCTCGTGCAATCGAACCTCCTTTGCAACCGGCCGAGATGTAATTATTTAATAAAAAAGCTTAACTAAATAATAATAATAATAATAATAATAATATAAAACATACAAGTCAAGCTGCGTCGCGCTCGACCGACCGAACCTCCAAAGATGCAAGCTCCCACCCTTTTCGAGGCTCTATTCTTCTTCGCCTTCGCTACCGCCTTGAACTCGGGGAGTTCGGTGCGCTTGTAGTCGCCGCCAGATCTCATCTCCTATCCAAGTGGGCTGCCCGTTGAGGTGGGCATCTCTAAGCATATCAGATAGGCGGTGGGAAGCCTTCATATGGAAGTTCTTCTTGATCTGCTCCTCCTGCTCTTCCTTCCAAGAAACCCTCTCCTGTATGAATATAATACGTTATTAAAAATAATTGAGATTCATGAAATAAAAAAATAATACGCAACAAAAAAAAATAAACAACTTACTCTGAAAGAATTGAACATGTGCCTCCGCTCATCCACCGTCAGCGTCCCCCAAGTGGGCCAATAGGTGTGGTATTACTTCCGTGATAGCCTTCGCAGCTGGCTTTGACGGAAGGAACCTAAACAATAACAACATACCAAACAAGTTAAAAAAATATAGGTTAAACTGTAATTTTCGTCCCTTATCCTTTTTTTTTAGTTTTCATTTAAGTCCATTAAGTTATAAAAATTACTTCAATTTCGTCCTTTCTTTTTAATTATTCTTTTTTGTCTTAGACGAAATACCATCTTACACGTGGCAGTTTGTTTTATTTTATTTTATTTTTCTGCCACGTGTCAGATGGTGATTCGTCTAAGAAAATATGAATAAATAAACAGAAAAGACGAAATTGATGTGATTTTTGAAGTTTAAGGGACTTAAATGAAAACTAAAAAAAGATAAGGGACGAAATTGAAAACTAAAAAAAAGATAAGGGGCAAAAATGTGTATTTAACCTACATACTCACCCTCTACCAGCTAGCCTGATAGCAACTCGGCCATCATGCAGCATCTGAATATCATCAACGACCTCCTGCTCATCCTGTTGCTGCTCAACCTCCTCGTCCTGCTGAACCCCGGTCTGATCAGATGCCTGGCCCACACTATACTCCTGATCGGACACATGAGTGTCCGCACCGCCTCGCATACACAAAATGAGAGGAAGAAGCGGCAAGTGTCTCTTTGGAACCCTGGCGTGGGCATCATGTAAATGGGTATCGATGCGAAGGTCCCGCATCTTTGTGTAGGTGCACACTGTGACGTAGGCTGCGTAGGGGCCGAACTCGCTGGAGCCTGTGTAGGCGTAGATGTATGCGAACGTTGTGTGGATGACAACATCGCATATCCAGCATCATCAATCCTAATAATGTTCGGCCTCCGACGACGAGGGGGGTCGACAGCGATGCCCTTCCCCTTCCGTTGACCACTACTGGGTGGTCGGAAGTCGAACTGAACCTCACGATGCCATATATGTCTATAGAGCAATTCAATAATAACAGTCATGAAATATTATATTTAAACATAACAATATTAAAAATGAATTCCAAAAAATAAACAAGTTATATGAAAATAACTGACAAAATAAAATATGTTGTTAGACATTAAATTCTCTAATTGTAAAAAGTTAAACAAATTTATTCTGCCCACTCTGCTTCGGCATCATCTTCAGATCTTGATGGTTCTGCCACTTCTTCATTTAATTCCTCATCTCCATTTACATCTTCATATGTGATTGGATCGTCACGTAGTCGAGAAATGGGTTCAACTTCGTTTACTACGTTGACATGAGACATCTCATCCACTTGATAAGCCACTTCTTCACGTGGATCATCCGCTTCAATGCGACCCCTTGGTTTTGTCTTTATTGCAACACACCAACCTTGTTTGTCCCTTCGAGTTGACGGATAAGGGACATAATACACTGTCTTACATGTTGTGCTATGATAAACGGATCAAACATTTGGTATCTTACGCTCATGCATATGTCAATGATATTATATTTGCGATCCATTCTTGTGCCTCTACTTGACGGATCAAACCAATTACAATAAAATAGCACTATTCTTTTAGTATAGTCTAAAGTATTGTACGCCACCATATATATGTTGAATCACGCCGTAGAAGTCGTCTTCACCTCCCTCTCGTGGCACCTTTTACATAAACTCCGCCGTTAATCGCTTTTTCCTCTGCTTTTGACTGAGTTTGAAATTTGTAAATCGCATTTAAATACGTGTGCCATTCTTTACACGTGATTTAGGACCATGAGATAAATTTCTTAAGTGTTCGATTATGGGCGATTCGACTCGCTATACACTGCGTATACACATGCACAAGTGATTTAGGGTTCCTTTTGCAAACAATCTTTTGTATTTTCAAACAACAAATAGTTGAAATAGGACTAAGAATACATACAGCTCATAAACCACGCTGGGAAATATTCATGAATATAGGCGTAAGAGTCTTGTTACTGTGGGCTTAGTTAACAAGAATGCCTGAACAAGTCATTATCAAACAAATGATCATGAATAGGTGTGGACTAAATAAATTGAAAGTGGTCAAAAGTATACATACGTAAGATATGGTGATACTTGACAGATTGATCAACACGTGAACGCAGGCCGACTTCCAATCTTCTCCCGTTAACCAGGACTTCACTCCTTTCCAAAGATGACGGCGGGAAGGCAAAACACCGATAAGGCGGTGGGTGTCTTTCACTTTCAATTTCTATTTCATTCCTATTATTTGTTGGTGTCAGCATGAAGTTCGTAAAATAATGGGAACAGAAATGAATTGTCTCACGGTGTAAGTAAGTTGCACAAATAGATCCTTCAACCCTGGCCTTATTTTTCACCGGCCGTTTTGAGTCACCCATAAATCGACAGAATAACAAGGTTGGTGATCAACATTTCAACATTTAACCCGGGGCAGTGAATAATTATGTTAAAGAATATTTGATTATATTACCTTTCGAATGGATACATCCATCTGTATTGAACCGGTCCACCGAGCCTAGCTTCATGTGCAAGATGCACTGGGAGATGTTCCATAGAGTCAAAGAAACCAGGGAGAAATATTATCTCCAACTTACAAAGAATGACGGTATGTTACGCTCCATCTTGATAAGATCATCATCTCTCAATGTTGCGTAACACAAATCTTTAAAAATTGGCCGAAGTTACGTAAGTGGATTTAAAATATTTGACTACAGGGAACTAAATGCAATAGAAGTAAACACTCCATGAATACATGACAATCATGGCTTTTCATCCCAATCATTGTTCCTTTGTTCACATCGGTACATCTTGCCAAATTAGAAGAATAACCGCCTGGCATTCAAGTTCTTTTATCCACCGACAGATCGACCTAGCTTCTCAACAGTTAAAGAGTAACAGCTTTGGGTTTCAGGGTTTTCCCATTCGACCGAAGTCGCCAAATGCAAGTCCTTTCGCATACAAGAAAGTGGTAAGTCGATCGCCTTATCATTGTCTTTCGTTCTTCCTCTAACGTTCATCACCGTGAGAAAAACATTGTCAAAAAGTTCTTCTCAATGTGCATAACATCAAGGTTGTGTCTCAACAAATTATCTTTCCAATACGGCAAATCCCAAAAATACTTCTTTTAGTCCAATTGTGCCATTGTCCATATCCTTCAAATCGATCCAATTCACCAAAATCTGTGATTTTTGGCGGATCCATAACTCGGTAAAAATACATTCGGATGTCAACCTCGGGCGGGCCATCTAATTCAACTTCCCCCTTCTTGAAGGCGTTCTTATTCCGTCTAAATGGATGATCTGCTGGTAAAAACCTGCGATGTGAGTCAAACCAAGAACTCTTCCCCCCAAATTTCAAGGTAAAGGCCTTTGTATGCTCCATGCAATGGGGACATGCCATCTTACCATGAGTACCCTAGCCAGACAACATACCATATGCAGGGAAGTCATTAATGGTCCACATAAGAGCTGCCCTAATTGTAAAGTTCTTCTTTCGTGCAACATCATAAGTCACAACGCCATTCCACAACCTTTTGAGATCGTCAATGAGAGGCTGTAAGTAGATGTCAATACCATCTGTTGGATTATCTGGACCCGGTATAATACAAGTCAAGAACATATAGGGCTTAGACATGCACATATCGCCGTTGATTGAACATATGGGGTAAAACCATCAGAGCATAAGCCAAGTCGTACATTACGTGGATCTGCTGCAAATTCGGGATTCACACGATCAAAGTGCTTCCAAGCTTCACCATCACATGGATGTCGCAACATACCTGAAGTGCTTTTATTCTCATAGTGCCAAGTCATTTTGTCTGCAGTCTGTGTTGACGCAAACATTCTCTGCAGCCTTGGAATAATTGGCAAATAAAACATTGCCTTCCGTGGAACTGGTTTTTGTCTACCCTTCCCATTATCAGTATGTGACATATACCTTGGCTCACCACAGAATTTGCATTCAACCAGCGCGCTATCGTTTTTACCAAATTTATTGTTGTAATATAACATACACCCTCTCACACAACAATCAATCCTTTTAGATTCCAACCCCAATTTGGACACTAAGCTTTTAGGCTCGTAATAAATTTTTGGCAAACCATCTCTGATAGGTGACGAGTCCAACATCATCTTCATTACGAGATCCAAGCACACATCCCTAGCACCACAGTTGGACTTGAGAGCTAAAAGTCTCACACACATTGATAACTTAGAGTCGGCAGACCCTTCAAACAACGGCTTATTTGTTTCTAACAAGAGATTATAAAATCTTTGTGCAGTCTCATTTGGAAGTTCATCTGTGTCATCATACTGTGGCTCCTCGAATGATACGTTGACCCCCAAGGCATCACAAACCATATTTTGCATCAATTCAATCTCGCTCACCATATCCCGTATCTACGCAATTACTTGAAGCACTGTGCAATTATCGCCAACCCCTAATCCAACCCGAGGTAACTCTTCACCATGTCTAGTCCAAATCCAGTAATTAGGCATAAATCCAACTCTCTGCAGTGCGGCATGACCTCTCCTGGGCTCTTGATCTTTCTCGCAATCGCATTTAAGGCACGGACACCTAATCCCTCCATTAATTTTGAAATCTTCGTGTGCCATTGCGACTTGAACGAAGTGATCAATCCCATCGCAAAAAGATTGTTTCAAACCCCTCTTCCGGATACAACCTATCGTGATATCCAACTACGATTGAAGGAAAAAATTCCATCTTCTACATGTCAAAAAAATGACAATTTCGTGACATGACATTCTTACAACCGCTCTCTTTCTTTAAATGGTATGACTTATCCCATTCGAGGAAAAACTTTTTCAGAACTTCGTATAATAGTCATTCAGTAATTCTCATATCTTATACTTGATAAAATTTCAAGAAGATTTCCCATTGGTCTCTCGAGTACACAAAATGATCGCATGATTAGGAACAAGGCAATCAAGTATGCACCCAGAGAACAAAAGGAAATGAATCTCACCAAATTTCATCAAATATCAAGATACGAGAATCAAGCAACAACTATTATACAAGTAAAGAAAAAGTTTTTTCCCAAACTGTCCGACTTGGACAATTCAAGGTTCAATATACAATGAACACGTGGTATCTAAAAGAGTACACGCACTCAATAATATATTGAACCTCAAACGGGAAGCTAAGGCTTTTCTCCGATACTAATAACAACAATCAAACATCCATTTCATCAATAATTAAAAAGTAACATGTTGAAAGTTGACATCCTCTTAAAGGATAGAATTAAACAAGCATACCGACGGCAAGTGGAAGCATAAATCTTTTTAACAATTTTTGTTTTCATAGTGGTTTGGCTTGGTATATGCCATGCAATTAGAGCTCCTATATGGCCACATCTACCATACATCCTAATCCATTAATTGGCCAAAAACAATCATTTTCTGCTTTCAGCTTAAAAACTAGCCTAGCACGAATCTACTACATTAACCAAGGCGGTTGATGGTCACACAAGGTCAAACTTTTCTAACGAATCGCCAACCTCTATTATATTTGATATTTTTACGATGTTTAAATCACACCTTTGTCTAATGCATCGCCAACCTCTATTATATTTGATATTTTTACGATTGTTGTTGTTGTTATTGTTGTATAATATTGTTGTAAAATAACTGCGTTATGCATAATATTGTTGTAAACAAAAAAATTCAGGTGAACATTAACATCACACACGTATCAATCATAATTTACAAAGACAAACAATCATTTCATATAGCGAGTTCTATCATCCTTCAAAGCTAATTTTAATGATAGCTCCTAATAAATGGAAATTCCAATAAACTACAAGGTGCTAGCGACATAATTTAAAAGAGGATGTTGAAAAAGAACGTCTTTTATAAGACCATATAATTATATCAAGATATTGTAACACCCAGGTAGTCTTTGCATCGCTTTAGGTAGTTTCCTTCCTAATTCCAATATGCTAAAATAAAAATGAAATATAAGTGAAAAATCTCCACTGAACTGAAATTTTCACCACTTGATTTCCATTTATATATGCGATGCTAACATGCATGAAAAGACAAATAATGCAAAGAAGTGAAGTCATCCATTGAATTGAAACTTGATCATTTTTTCCATCAAGAATATGTTGATTCCATTCTTTGGTACATATAAGTGAATAATATGCCCAAACCCTGCTTAATAGCAATGTTTCTTCTTGGGTTACAATTTAAAGGCAAGGAAACTTAGTCGCGGCCATGATTAAGGAATATAAAGGTTCCAAATCAGTGACCTATCATTCCCACATGTCGTTTGTTTCCAATGACCTTAATACATATCATCACATTATTTACAGATCATTATGTGAAGGCTTCATAACCAGAAGGCCGAAGTGCTTGACATATCTTTGTTTTTTCTTTTAACTTTATAATATTAAATGAATTGTTTTACAGACAAAATAGGGGGAGCAGAAGCAAAAGTAGCGAAAAGAAAGAATATGATTCTTCAAATTTATCTCCATTTCTAAATAACATAAATAAAAACTTCCTAAGAAGAAAAGAAAATTAGATATAATATAAAGTGCAAAATGATATGCTTAGGAATACAACAATAACAACAACAATCAAGAATTTTCCCACTAAGGCACAACAAAAGGAAGAAAAAGAACAAAACTTATCTAAGTAACAAATGCTTTGGTACAATTAGGTGTCCTATCAAACACTAGAAATGTGATAGTTAAAGTCCCGCAACATGAGTAAAAGGCAACACTGGGTAAAAATAATTCTTGCCATGGAGGCATAGCGAAAAGAGTAGTTTCTATAAGTATAGTGAGACGTGGCAAGAACCCATACACTCTCTTATTATGTGGCAACAAAAGATCACAATTACACCTATACCACCATTAAAACAAGATAAAGTTTCAAATCTAGGAGTTGAGCTTACGCATAATTCTTCGACCAATTTGACTTCGTAATTAATCATTGGGAATTTCAAATAAAAATTCCTAAACCCCATTTTAGTGTGTGTGTGCAGATTCACTTGAGAGGAAGACAACACAAATTTGAAAAATGGATGAACATAGGATCAGAGATTCATTTACTCGAAATTGAGTTTATGTGTTGCTTGCTAAATGAATAATCTACATGCTACCTTACTCTAACATAAAATATACATCAGACAAAATTCCTCTGTGGAGAGAACTATACATCACTTCAACATAAAACATCCTTTGTTAGCCAAAACACACATCACCTCAAAATTCTCTCTGGAGAGAACTATGAAGCAAATCAAATAAATATGTCGGTGTGGGGTCAACACCAACCCTTTTCCACCCAATGAGTCAACCGACATTTCGTTAGAGTGCATACCTAATTCTCGAACAAGACAAAGTGTCCACGCCCTTCGATGTGAGTGGCAGTCTCTGAGCAATGTGGTGGCCTCGAACTAAAAATACTGAAAAAATATAGAAAATTTTAACTAACAAGCTACCAATCAATAAGAGCGAGCAACCATCAAACAACTAACAATCCACAAAATCAATAAGAGCAGAACAACCATCAAACAACTAACAATCTACAAAATCAATAAGAGCAGAGCAACCTTCAAACTCTAACCTTGAACATAAGTACTAAAATGAACAAAAACAAGAACCATTAGACAATCGTAACCAATTGAAATCAAAATTCACAAAGATAATTGCATAAAACATGGAAGGAGGAGATGAGAACCTAACCTTTTAGGAGGAGCTGAGAGGACAGATTGGGGGCGGGGTGGTGGTGGCGGGGGCGTGGTGGTGGAGAGAAAGAGTGAGAACAGTGAGAGAACAGAGAGAACAGAGTGGTGGTGGTGGTGGCGGCCTAGTGGTGGTGTGGGCGTGGTGGTGGTGGTGGTGGTGGTGGTCGTGGTGGTGGCGGCGTAGTGGTGGTGGCGGTGGTGGCGGAGGAAGAGAGGAAGTGAAAGAGAAGAGGGATGAAGATGGAGGAGAAAGGGAAGGCTCGGTTTCGGGTTATTATCGCAAGACATCGACGGCTTTTTACCGACGGTGTAGGCCGTCAGAAAGCTGTTCGACCTTACCGACGGGTTTGTTAATTTACCGACGGTATAAGGCCGTCGGTATTTGAAAAATAGGCGCCAAAATGAAAAATCTGTGCAATTACCGACGAGCATTGACCGTCGGTAAATCAGATTCGATTTACCGACGGACTTTTTGTTTTACCGACAGCTTTGCCAGTCGGAAAATCCCACGTTAACCGACGGTCAGACCGTCGGTATAAGCCCGTCGGTAAATCCGAATTTTCTTGTAGTGAAATTCCTGCTCTGATACCAAATATTTCCAGGATGTATATGATTTTTGCTATTTATCAAATAAATACTTAATTCTTCATCACTATTTATAGGAAAAAAATACCATAAGCATCTTATATCCCATTTTTATACAATATAGACTATGCACATAATTTTCCATAGATTTTTATTTTTATTTCCTTTGGCAATTCTAAAAGCCATATACATCTTAATTTTTCATAAAAATCTATTTCATCATTTTCAATCATATCTAAACATACTAAATTAATCTCATTATTTATTTCTATTATTATTTCTATAACTTTATCTTTTATTGTAAATTCATCAATATTCATATCTTATTTTTTAGATATAATTCTAAATCTCTTACTTGATTTGCTAATTTGTTTAATCATTTCCTTCAATTTTAACCCTTTCTGGTTCTGAAAGCATAATTAGTCTTTCTATTTGTGTGCTATTATTGGATGCCAAATTTTCAATTTGGATTCTCGACGATGTGTCAAGAATTCGATGAGGAAAAAGTACGATTTCAAAGAAGAAAATGAAAAATAAAGTCTAAAGAATTGGTGACGATTCAACATGGCGAATAAAATGTCAAAGATTAAAATTGGCAAGCTTCGTCTAGACCTGCGAGTTTGAGGCAGTCGAAGTTTTGCCAGTTGATTAAAATAACCAAGTCTTGAGGACTTAGTGAAATTTTGGTAAAGCGCCAAGATGTGGTCGAACTGACCCGTCTTGGTGAAAGGAGCAATGTCGAAGCCGGCAAAGACTTGTCGAGATTGGCCCAGTGTTCATTAGTTGTAGATAGACATCTAAGTTAGAATATGTCGAATAGAGTTAGTATAATGTAACTGCAAGACACGCAAACATAACCATTGTACACGTGTCAAGCAGATTGGTAGTCAGTTATTTCCCAAATTTTCTATAAATAGAGGGTCGAACTATGTAATAGAGATTGGATACTTGATTTTATTCCCTACATCTAAAAGCACAGCAGATTCGTGGAACTGAGATCAAGTATACCTTCCACCCCTTTTCATTCAATGCAATTTCACATTCCAGTCATTTACATTTCTGCAAATTTACTTTTCTCTGCACTTTATATTCCTGCACATTTACCTTTCTGCATTTTAATTTTCGTAACCTTTTACATTTCTGCACTCTTTAAATTTTATGCACTTTTCCTTTAAACTTTCTTTACTTTTCATGTAATTTACCTTTTGCCCAGTTTTACTTGCTTTCTCATTTACATTCAGTCTTTCAAAACTTCAAAAAAACCATAAAGAAACCCACTCTATGTTCTTCTTTTTCAATTTTGTGTGTTCATCTCATTTCCATTTTTTAAACTCCCATTAAAACCGTTTTCTTTCTCAATTTCTATAACCGTCAACTCGACGAGAGTCTTTGGCATAACTGCCAAGTTGAGTCTCACAGTGATTTTGGCAAAATCCTTGGCTTCATTCGGCTAAGTTGATTTCTTGACAAACCACTGATTGTAGACGTGAAACCCCTTATTTGACGAGATTACCGCGTAACTTGTAGGACTGACATCGTTTGAAAAAAATCATTTCTTTTATTTTGGGTTTGTCAGACAATTCTCCATCGGACCAAAAATCCCAATAAACAAATTGGCACGCCCAGTGGGACAAGTTTTGAGTAACTCGTTAAATATGGTTTTATGCGGTTAAGGAATGGAAAGTCTTGTACTACTTATACTCTTACACAACCTAGAAGACGAAATATGGTTAGAAATACTAATAACGCTACTAATGCAAGTGTGGTTAACACTAATGCGTCAGTGGCAAATCATGGTGCTTCAAATGCCAATGTGAATCCACCTTTGGCAAGCACTGATGCAGGGAATGCGTCAAGCGCTATGGCAGTTACTATGACTGAGATAGGGAGCAACTTACCTCCGCCTATCTTAACAACTATAGATAGGGAGCAACTTACCTCCGCCTATCTTAACAACTTAGAGGCAAGTATAATACCGCCTCCACAGTCAGAAGAATTAGTACATGTAACCAGTGGTTCACCATATGTGAATGCAAGTTTGCCTTATTCTGTTACTATGTGTTAACTGGGAAATTTGGTTTGTAGTGTGTTTCTACCAAATTCGTCAAAGTAACAAATAATTAGTTTCAAATGATTACGAGATCGACGAGTTATGTGGTAATCTCATTTTGAAAACAACGATTTTAGTGAAATAACGGTCAAAAGTTTGACCAGATATCAGTTTTCAATTTTCTTAGCTACAAAGCCGTTAATCATTGAGGTTTTTTTCCAGTTTATACTTAATAATCTCGAACAACAAGCTAATTGTTGTAGAAATGACATTGAAAGTGTAAATAGACAAGATTGGCCATTAGCAGCCAATGACTTGATTGACATGTAACTTAAACAGAAAATAAAGTCAAAGTAAACAATGCAGTGTTTGAACATGCATTCACAGAGTAAAACATACAATTTGAAATTGATACAGGAACGTAAATAAAGCACTTAAATGACTAGAAATCAAGGGAAAAGCTTTTAAGACATAGGAAAATAAATGAAAGCATTTAAAAAACATCAATTAAAGAAAGTTTATAAATGACTTTGAAAGCAAAATTGACAGAAGGAGAAATTACCAAAATACAAAAAAAAAAAAAAACTTAAGTAACAACATGAAATTTAAATGACTGTGTAGTAATAGACATGAAATAAAATATTGAAATTGAAATAGAAACAAGCCAAATGCAGTAAGCAAATTGAAACTCTACAAGAAATAAATACAGAAAGTATGAACGAATAATATTTCAAAAAGGTTTGGAAATTGCAGTAATGTTCGAAGTAAAATGCATAAATAAAAGATAAATTTGCAGATAAATTAGATTAAGAACAAGGCGATAACTGGAAATGTAATTGAATTGAATTGCAAATTGCTGAAAGTAAGGGGTGGAAGACATACAGTGATCATTTTCCTTTAATCTGCTTCGCTGTTGAGATGTTAGGAATTTGGATCATGTATCCAACCTGAGTTACATCGTAAGAACTACTATTTATACGTAAAAATGTAAAAAACTACCTATCATCCAACCTGACACGTGTACGGACACAGGGTCGGTAGTTGATTTCACTAAAACTACTCAATCTTAACAGTAGCACTTCCTGTCGAGTTTGTTCATGTATTGCCTAAAGCTTAAGTCTAATTCGACTATGCTCATATTGACATTTTCGACGCTTCATGTACTCTGTCGAACAACCGCCACATCACTTGGTTTTTTAAACTTAGCCAATTTTTATTACTTATTCTGGCTCCTTGTGCCTTCACTTGTCGAATATTTGAAGTTCCAACGAGAAATCCAAATTTGAAATCTGGCACCTAACAGATGCCCCCCAAATTTTGAGTTTTTGACACCACTATGTGAAGAGAACCAGAATTTTGTCTTCTCTACGCGCGACGGTTACCTTTCTGCATTGTCCCATCACAAGGCTGCATTTCCCATTTCCCTAAAAAATAGGGCCATCATTGCATATGAAGTAGGCAGTTACAATCTCGTGCGCACGTTTGCACCATAAGCTAGGTTATAAATAACCATCAATGCCCAAGTGAAAACACTTTCGTCTCTTCTGCATTTCTAAGAAAGCTTCACAAACCTTTAATGGCGTCTTCTTCCAATCCAGCTCAAAGTTCCAAAGCACCTCTAAGGAAAACGTGGTGCAATGCGAATGTCGACACGTCGATCCCATGGCAGAAATCTAAGGTAATCATACCTTACTTGCATGATCCCTCTTTCCTTTTAGATCCTCCTGATGCTTATTTAGGACCAGTTATGACCCTCTCTAGTTTTCCTGAAGATTTTAAGGACTATTTCCCAAACAAAGATCGTCAAACTGATATTCTCGCTTCTTCCCCTAACTTGCATATTCATTATTTCTCTAAAAGCACTAGGCTTTTCAGAACTCCACCACTTAGCATAAGTGGATATTCTGCTTGGCTTGCTAGGGTTGAAGCCAAAAAAGCTGATACTTGGAAGAAACAAGGCATTTACAATTTAATCAAATTAACCGAGTACACATTCAGGTTGGACCCTTCTATGTTAGGAACTGCTATTTTCTTCTGGAACCCTACTACCAACAACTTCCATTTCCCTTGTGGGATGATGGGTCCAACTCTTTTTGATCTTACTGGCCTCCCACCGGATGGCCATATGATTCACCCTTTGTGTTCTCCAGAAAACATCATTGATGTTTTTACTTATCAGCCTCTTGCTTTTTCAAAGTATATTTCTAGCCAAATATAGAGTACATCAGAGGTTTCTGATGAAGAACATGTAGCCTTCCTGTTCTATTGGCTATGTGCTTTTGTCATTTGCAACAAAAATGTCCAAATATCGAAGCCATTGTTTGACTTGGCAAACCTTCTACATGAAGGCAAAAGGTGGGCTCTTGGCTCTTTTCTGTTGTCTAACCTTTATTCTACCATGTCAAGCCTGTATAACATGGTAATAGGTGGGGGAAAGAAAGTTGGAGCTGGTGGCCCATTATGGCTTTTACAACTGTGGTTGAATGCCACACTTCCTGGTCACACTGTCAACAAAGCTCTGTCGAACCTTCAAATCGACACTTATGGCACCTTGGCCATGCACTGTGCCCCCAAACCATTTGACAGCGAATTCGAAAGTTTCAAGTATTACTTCAAACTTTTCCATTCTCTCTCTGCTGGAACTCCTGGCATTTGTTTCCAACCCTTTGTTGGTAGGAAACATGGACCTGAGTGGTTCACCAATCCTTTTGATCCAAATGACCAAATGTGCAAAAACATTTGGACCCACTTCTTGGCTCGCCAAGTCTTTCCTGCAGGATTACCCGGTTCGACGGATAATTCTGCCTTTATTTGTCTACCCAATGCTTCTGCCAATAACATTGGTTTCTTGCAATCCATCCCTAGCCCATTCCCTCTCAAGAAAGAAGACATTCTTTTAAATGCCATCAATCTTAAAGAGGCAACCAACGACGACATAAAGAACAAGAACAACCCTCGCAAGTCTGCCGTCAATCTTGTCCATTTCACCACCTCTTTGGGTGTATCTCAAGACTTCGTAGCTTGATGGGATGAATACTACAGAAAATTTCATCCATCTTTTGAAGAATGTGTAACAAAGTTCATTGACCCCACAATGCAGGAACAGGACCCTTCGACAAAGACCAAAGGTGAGCACTTGAAGGATATTCGCAGCTTTGAAAAGTTTTACAAGGTGAAATGGGATCCTAGGTATCCTTTTTATATTGTTCGACAGGTAGATGAAATTATCGCCAAATCAAAAGAAAAGCACGAGAACAATTTTGGTATTAAGGCTTTAAAACATCATGAAGCCATGGGACAAACACTTGTGATACCCCTTTGTCCTGAACCAATGCCTTTGCCTTGTGTAACTTTTAGTTTGGCTGATCCATTTCCAGGTAAACCAACGAGAACTGGTAACTTCCTTGCTATAGAAAGATTTCAATATCATTCTAATATAGACAAGTATGAAAACAAAGAAGTTACTTTCACTGGTTGGTTTGCCTTACCTTTTGAACAATATGACGAGGCTGTCAAGATCATTTCCCAATTTCCCCAAGGTATCTAATTCAATTAACTCTTTCCTGGAAGTCTACTTGGTTTGTACTTATATTTCCGTTTTACTTTAGCTTTAGCTCTGAAAGAACCCCTAAAGTATAAGCAAACAAGTGGCAAAGCCCAAGAAGCTGATGATGAAGAAGAAGATGATGAGGATAGTGAATCCCCTCTTCAATCTACAACACCCAAAAAGAAGGTTGCCAAGACTTCTTCCAAGAAAGCGGATACTGGAAAGAAACCAATTGTGTCGAACAGAAAACCTGCAAAAACAAAGCGCTCGACCGGTTCTTCTCAACAAGAAACAACCAAGAGGAAAGTAAAGGCAGCCACTCCTGAAGCTCAACCCAAAAGGCGCAAAATATTCCTGCCTAACACTCCTTCTCGCTCGACACCTCAAACGGTTCTCTCTTTTCTTCTTCTTTCTTGTATAATGTTTCTATCTTTGACTTCCTTTTGATATATGACCCATCAACCACTAACTCCAAAAGTTTTCATTTTCATTTTCCTAGGAATCTCTTGTAGAGAAATCTGCTTCTAAAAACTCTGAAGACACTCCCACAGCGGAGTTTGTAGTGGTAAGTTAATTGCACCATTCACCAGTACTTTAACTGATGCACACATTGCATTATGCAAACTGTTTTTGTTTATTTATCATATTTTTTCAGGAACCCAAAGCCAAATCCTCAAAGAAAAGTGCTTCTGGAGAATGTTCTTGAAAGGTTCCTCCCTCTGTCAAAGAGGTTGGCTCGTCAAGCACTGACAAGGTATGCTTCATTACATAACACTTAGATACATTCTCTTACCATGCACATCACCTCACCAAGCACACTCGACAGGGCTCTCCTAAACGGCCATACGTGGATACTTCCATACCTCTTCAAATGATTTTTCCACTCATTGATTATCCAGCCACTGAGGTATGAAACTCTTTAAACACATTGTTGATGCTAGAACAACAAATTATAACTAATTCTGGTTTTCCCTTCCATTTGGAGGTTCCAGAAACTCAACCTGAACTAAGTGTCGAGGAACCTACTGCTATGGATGTCAATGTGGCTCAACCCACTCTCTCGACGAAAAATCCAAATCTGGCATCTCCTCAACAAGATGATCCCACGCCCATTGTGGAAACCACTTCTGCCCCTAAGCCACTGAGAAGGTATCTCCTGTAGTGGTTATAGCAGATAGTGTTGACATGGATCTTCTCTTTGATAATCTGACCAATCCATCTTCTCAGCCTATCTTATCGACCAACCCTGTGCCGCAAGGCACCAACATTGAAAAGGGTAATGCCGAAGTGGATGAGTGGATTGACTTACTTTCAGGATCTAGCAATAAGACTTCCCCTATGTCTGCACGTTCCTCCACTCTCCCTGGGGACACTTCTACTAAAAAACTTGACGGATTAGTTAAACAACTGAGAGGTTTCTTCAAGTATTCATTTGATGACCTCTACCTCAACCAAGAAATCAGAAGCAATTTAATGCGTACAATCAAAGAGATTCATGCACTTCGCAAAAAGTTGCCTCCAAATCGACGAGGTTATTTCAGTGCCATTCTTGAATTCATTGAAGACTTGACTCCTAAGCTGCCTGAACTTGACAACAGCATTCTGCCCTATCATCAAGCCCTCAAGGCAAAGCACGAACTTCGTGATAATCTGGTGTCCCTTTGACAAGACAAGGCTGCATTGGTCGAACAAGGCGCTCCCCATCAAGCCAAAATACCTGAGTTGGAAAGAACTGTTACTCGTTTGGAGTCAGAATTGGCCACTGCCAGGACACAATTGCTTGAGGCCACTTCAGCATCCTTTTCAAAAGAAATCACAGCACTTGATCAACAAATACGCTAGTCTTTGTCGAGGCAAAAGCTATCCTGTCTAAAGTTGAAGACCTTGAAGTTAGCTTTACAGATGCTGAAGCCACAAAGCTTGAATTTACCGCAGCTTGGGAGGAAATCAAGAAGACACCTCTTTAGTTTCTTTTCAGTTCTTTTCATTTGTATTAAATTTTCTACGTCGAACACATTTGTTCGACTGCATCTTGTACTTTACTGAAACAACTGAACTCGATTTGACATGTTTACCATCATCATTTCACTGTCCAGCTAGTACCTTTCTTTTTACCAATTTAATTTTCAGTTTCAGGCCATAAATTGTAATTAAAGCCCTTGACCAGTCAATTTGACTGGTGAAACTTAAAAATCAACGTAGGTTTGCGCTATAAATAAGGACTTGCCATCTTGGTCATCCTCACCACACCAGAACATTAGTTCCCCTTCATGCATAAATACTCTCAAAACTCTTCTAGTTTTCTCTTCAGAATCTCTGGGAAACCTTTGTTTCTTTTATAAATCCCAAGCCCATATCCACTGCCTTTTGCCTTTTAGCCAACCAATTTCAAAGTGACAAACTACAATAGAAGTCACTTTCAACCATTACAACCCTTTACTCCCTGGTTCTGATTGTTCCATTTGGGATCCAGGGGACTCCGACTTTTGGAGTTTCTCTAAAGGTTTTTGTCTCAATGGTGAAAGAACCACTGGGTTTTGGTAATTTTCCTAACATCAACAATGAGTTTTGGTAAGTTGCCTAATGTGGCTTACCAATCTCATTGAACTGTGTGAGAAGGATGAAGGCCTGGTCATTCTTTCTTTCAATAGTTTTACACTCCTTCACACCTCATGTTGGAAATTTATCGTGGAGGATCCGCAAAACTACTGGAAAATTTTTGCACGGTCGAGGCCTATTGTGAAGTGCATTATGGCACCGACAACTGCTTCTCTTTGGACCCCAGCTTTCCCTTTGCTCACACAGAGTTCGACATTCCTCCTCGACGCGTCCATCAACTTCAAATCCCCGTTGATTTGGATGTCACTCCTTTGAAGCGGCTCTTGCGGACTTAATTGTCTTGACAAATAATCTGCTCTTGCCCCCCATGCTTCCTAAACTCTTCCTCAACATGAGTTGACTTTGAACATTGCAAAGCTTCTACAACTGGACTTATTTTGTAATAGCCTAGATTTAAGAACTTTTCCTTGTTTGTATTTCTAGGCTACAAGCCTATTCGACAATGTATTTATATATTGCCAAATGGCCTAAGAATAAAGAAATCCAGTTTAATGCTTCAAAGTTGAATTTTTACCTCACACATTGTTGGTCTATATGACTTCAAGTACTTGCCATTAACAGACTTAATTCTAAAACCAGAATTAACTTCGACAAGTACATAGGCATTTCCTGAGAATACTTTAGTAACTTTAAATGGTCCTTCCCATTTTGGAGACCATTTTCCAAATTCTCGACACTTCTTATCCATTGGCAAAATGACTTTTCAAACTAAGTCATCGATCTTGAAACGTTTATACTTAACCCGACTATTATAGAATTTAGCTATTCTTTCTTTTTGTCGAATCAAGTTTTCCAAAGCAACAACCCTCTCATCATGGATTTCATTTAACTCACCAAACATTAAGTCCCAATATTGATCTACTGGTAACTCATTTTGTTTTTGAATCCTTAATGAACCAAGATTTATCTCAACAGTTAAAACAACATCATGTTCATATACTAATTTATAAGGAGTTGTACCGGTCGATTCCTTAGGAGAGTTTCTACATGCCCAAAGAACTTGTTCCAAAGTTGAGTACCAACTCTTTGGATATCTGCCAATATGTTTTTTGATCAAACCAATGATAATTTTATTCATGGCTTCGACCTAACCATTTGCTTGAGCATAATATGGTGTCGAAGTCACCATCTTGATCTTTCTTGACTCATCATACTCGACAACCTTATTCCCAACAAACACAGATCCTTAGTCTGTTGTGATCATTTGTGGTATACCAAATCGACAAACAATGTGATTTTCAATAAAATCCACAATGTCTTGTTGCGTTATTTATTTCAAGGCTACTGCTTCTACCCATTTGGTAAAATAGTCCACCCCAACTAAAATATACTTGTGACCCTTAGAGGAAGTAGGATAAATATGACCTATCAGGTCTAATGCCCAACCTCTAAAAGGCCAAGGTTTAACGATGGAATGCAACTCACTAGCAGGTACATTTTGTATGTGGCCATGTTTTTGGCATTCTTCACAGGATTTTGTAAACATGATACAATCCCTAACCAAAGTAGGCCAATACACTCCTTATCTTCTTAGCACCCATTTCATCTTCCCACCTGCCTGATGAGCACCACAAATTCCTTCATGAATCTCTGCCAATGCCAAATAGGCATCCTCTTCACTTAGACAAGTCTCCAAATTACCATCGACAGACTTTCTATACAAAGCCCCTGCAAGTACAACAAACTTAGTTGCTTTGTACTTGATTTTCCTGTCAACATCAGCACTTGGATTTTCCAAATACTCAATAATTGGCTTACGCCAATCAGGTGCGTTTGAAGCATTGGAGATAAAAATATCTCTTTCATCCAAAGGATACAGTAACTCATGAATTTCTATAAGTTCTGCTAACACCTTTGAAGAAAGCTTATACCTTGAAGCCAATTAGGCTAATTCATTAGCCTCTTGATTTAGCTCTCTTGGAATATGCTCCAATTCGACACTGTCGAACTGTTTCATCAATTTGCTAGCCACTTGACAGTATTTGACAAGATTGTGGCTTACACATTTATATGTTTGGGTTAATTGCCTTATAACCAATTGTGAATCCCCAAATACTTTGACAGTGCGAGCTCGCATCTCTATCAAAATTTCCAAACTCACAATCAAGGCTTCATATTCAGCCTCGTTGTTAGAACAAGCATATTTTAACTCAAACATTAGTTTAGTTGGCACCCCTAAAGGTGAGATTATGAAAATGCCAACACCAACACCATTTTTATGTCTTGAGCCATCAAAATACAAATGTCAGGGCTTCAAATCAACTAGCCTTGTCGGTTCTTTTATTTCTAAACATGGGTAGTTTGTTAGAAAGTCAGCAATTGCTTGACCTTTAATTGTTTTCAGTGGTACATACTGCGAAAAAAGCTCAGACAATGCAAGTGTCCATTTTTCAATTCGACCATTCAGAATTGGCTGGAACAACATGTACTTAATTATATTTGTCTTTGACATCACAAAGACATTACAAGGCATCAAGTAATACTTGAGTTTTGTACAAGAAAAATTTAATGCAAGACACAACTTTTCTATAGCACTATATCTTGTTTCTACATCATTCAACGCTCGACTGAGGTAGTAAACGGCTCTTTCGACGTTGTTATCATCTTCTTGAGCCAGTAGACAACCTATAGTTTCTTCTGATGCAGAAATGTACAACTTCACTGGTCGATGTGGCTCTGCAGGCATCATGACCGGTGGACTTGTCAAATATTGCTTGATTTAGTCGAAAGCTTCCTGATGCTGTTGAGTCCCAACAAAAGCTTCCTCTGCCTTGAGCTTCACCAAAGGAGTAAACACTCTTGTTCTTCCTGAGAGATTTGATATGAACCTTCTGAGAAAATTCACTTTCCCCAAGAAAGATTGAAGTTCCTTCTTATTAGTAGGTGGTTTTGCTTCCAACACAGCTTTGCCCTTATTCTTGTCGACTTCAATGCCTTTCTTATGCTCCAGAAAGCCCAAGAACTTGGCAGTAGAAACCCCAAAACCACACTTCTCAGGGTTTATCTTCAAACTATACTTTCTCATTTCTTGAAAAGCTTGTCTAAGATGACTCAAATGCTCATCCTCGCTCTTTGACTTGACAATAACGTCATCAATATAGACTTCCACAAACTTGCCTATCATTTCATGAAAAATAGTGTTCATCGCCCTTTGGTAAGTTGCACCAGCATTCTTCAAACCAAAAGGCATCACTATCCATTCATAAGTTCCAATTGAACCTGGGCATCTAAAAGCAGTCTTAGTCACATCTTCTTCAGCAATGAAGATCTGGTTATAACCAGCATATCCATCCATGAAACTTAGAAGCTCATGACCAGACGCAACATCCACTAGCATATCTGCTATGGGCATAGGGTATTCATCCTTAGGAGTTGCAGCATTAAGATTCCTAAAATCGACACACACCCTCATCTTGCCATTCTTCTTTATGACAGACACCACATTAGACAACCATTCAACATACCTAGTTGTACGAATAAACTTAGCCTTCAACAAGCGTTTAACTTTCTCCTTGATTTTCAGCACAACTTCAGGAGCAAACCTTCTATTAGCTTGTTTGACAGGCTTATAATCGGGTTTCAGAGGCAATCTATGCTCCATAAGATCTCTACTCGGACCTGACATTTCATGGTAATCCTAAGCAAAATAGTCCTTATACTCAGAAATCAACTCCACAACCTGCCTTTTGAACTAGTCTGACAACAAAGCACTCACATATATTAGCTTCTTTCTATCACTATCTCCCAGATCAATCTCCTCCAAATGATCTTCCAACTCAAACCCACTTTATCCTCAAGCCCTTTTTCAAATCCTAAAGGGCCATCGTCGAATATGCAATCAGCCAACACACCTTCTTCTGAGTTTAGCTGTCGGTCGGCCTCACAGGCCAACAACTGTGTCTGATGACATTCAAGACTCATCGTTGTCGATTGGCCGATTTTCGTCGGCCTCATCCAGCAACTTAACACCAAATTGCTCCATCAGGCAAGCATTCAGAGCCTCTTTATCAATAACACCACCTTGCACAGATATGGGCTTTACCTTTGGGTCATAAACTTTGAAATCCACATGCATTTGCTGCATATAGCAGGGGCTATCATCTGCTTCAATAATCTCTATGTCATCATGAGCATTCCAAAATGTAAGTTTCTGATGTACTGTCGAAGGTACCGCTCCAACAACATGAATCCAGTCTCTGCCCAATAAAATGTTATAACTAGACCTCGAAGGAATAACCACGAACAAGGTAGACCTCTCCACTGATCCCACTTGCACATCCAGCATTGCCACACCATCTGTTAGTGCAGATCTTCCTCCAAAATCAGTAACAACAATGTTAGCTGGGAGAAGATCTGTTTCATCTTTTCCCAGCTTTTTGAACATGGCTCTTGGGATCGAATTTACAGATGCCCCTCCATCAACCAACACCCTGTTGACAGACTTACCTTCAATCATTGCCTTAATATGCAATGGTTGAAGATGATTTCTTTCTTCGTTATTTGGATTATCTAACCGAGCAACGTTATCAAAGATAGTCACCATGTCTTGCTCGACGAAGTGCCAACCAATAGGAAAACCATCAAATTCCTCTTCATCAGGAACTTCAACCACAAACTCATATTGAGCTTGATATTCTACTGGTAATACTGAAACCAAGTTTTCATCAAGCTTGGTAAACTCCTCTTCAGTGGCTATTTCTTCATTCTCCAAATGACTTCCCAACCTCATGTCCTCCTTGTCAAGAAGGCTTTATTTAGACCCCAAATCTGACAAAGTAGTTCCCATTGCCATCACCAACTCATCCAAGTCTCTGTCTAAATTAGTGTCAGGATCAAACTCTTCTTTATCATTGAAACCAATTAGGTCATCTGGATCATTCAATGCTTCAATGACTTCTTCCATGGATAAATCTGTCTTGACAGGATTCTGCTCCACTGATTCCACGGGTTCATCTAGTAAATCAGAATCATTGACTACGATCCTCAATTCTTCCATAGATGCATCACTGCTATTGTCTTCGACTGGTGCTGCTCGAACACCAAATTTCCCTCGTTCCGAGGCCAATTTCTCAGCTTCAATTAGACCTGCTGGCCAAGGCTTCCTCTCTTGAGCTATCGAAGGAACCTTGGCAGGCTTGACATTCTGTTTGAAACCTACTGAAGGTACTTGTCCTCTTGCCTGAGAAGTCTGACCCTTCTCAAAGTTAGTCCCTTTGGCGTCAACCACCACACTCTTCAACTTTGGACCAGGCTCCTTGGGCAATGGCACTTTCTGTATCCCAACCATGAAGCACTTCTCATGTTGAGACTTAGCCATTTCAGCAGCTTTCTGTTTCTGTTTCTGAGCTTTCCTCATCCTCTATCGACGACGCTTCTGACTCTTCGACAGTGGGGCTTTCTTCACTCGATCACCACCAGGATAAGGCACTCTACCAAATGGTAATCTTCATCCCAAAATGGTGTCTGTCGAGGGTTGCTCTTCCTAGCCCTTACTCTATTTCTCAACTCAGGGCAACGGGCCTTGGCAGAGTTCTCAACCCACTTGTTCACCATCACATTGGCATCGGGTTTCCTGGTCCTATTTGGAACTCGACCAGGAGCTATCCCATGGTTGCTGCCAATTGATTCCTTTGAGGATTCAACCAACCATCCGCCAACTGCTCTATTAGGCCTATTCACAACAGGCCTTCGCATCTGGTTCACTGAAACAGGCATCTGGTTTACTGGAACAGGCTTAACATTCTTATTCACATAACCAGCCTGCATATGCTGGTGAGCCTTAGCCTTTTGATTATTCTTTGCTTTCTGAGCAGCTTTCTCGTCGAAGTACCTGTCACAATGTGGGCACAACTTCAACTGCCCTCTATTGCTTTCTCCTCAGAAAGCCTTCGACAGTTTCATGAGGCCTTGGGTAAATGTCAAATGGGTCTTCCACATTCACCACATACTTCTGCTTGGTGTTGATATTCAGCATGTTGCAGCTACTTGCATTATGGCCTTCGACATTGGATATGCCTTGGCCAAATGGATCGGTATCCACCTTCATGCTAGGCTTTTGCTTGTTAGCAAATTTGAGCCTACCTTCTTTAAGAGTTTTCTGTATCAAATCCCTGAAACGAAAACATTCATTAGTAGGATGGCCTAAAGCCCCATGGTATTTACAATAATTTTGTCCATTGGAGTCCTCAGGCCCTTTTCTCTTATGATCATCTGACAACTTAAGCTGCTTATCTTCCAATAGAATATCAAATATTTTATCAGCTTTAGTTATATCATATGTGTATGTTTTCGTGTTTGCATAGCTCATCTTTTCTCTTCCCTTGGAAGGTACTAGGGCTTGACAAGCATAAGGTGGACCTTCTTTTAACTCAGCAAGGTTTATCTCTTGCTCAGTAGTTGCCTCATCCTCACTGTCTGTTTGATCTTGTTCGACACAATTAATTTTCTCACGTCTAACAAATTTCTTATTGTTCTTTTTGATTCTTTTCAGACTTGAGTTGTTCAATCTGTCGAACCTTTTCCCTTAACTAGGCAAGATCAACAATGTGTTGGTTTACCAGTTTCTTTCTAATATGGTAATCCAACCCACTAGCGGCCATTTTTACAATTTCCGCTTCAGGAACAGGTGTAAAACAACTAATCTTCATTTGCTTGAACCTAGAGATGTAATCATCTATAGACTCATTATATCCCTCAAGTTAACCCTTAAATCACCCTTGAAGAATTGATCATGAAACAATCCTTCTAGTTGAGCCCAAGAATGGACTGAATTAGCTCTTAACGTCGAGAACTAAGAAAATGCATTCTTTGTCAATGAACTTGGAAAGAACCTCATTTTCAAGCCTTCCATAGTGGCTAATTCCCCCATTTCTATTGAGTATCTGACAATATGTTCGACAGTTGATTCTCTACTATCACCAGAAAACTTGGACAATTTAGGGACCTTCATTCCTCTTGGCACTTCAGCTTGTTGTACCCATTTAGGAAACACAGATATAAAATATGGTCTATTTGCTTGACCAATATTAAAGCCAAGCCTGTTAAGCATCTGCTCGACAACTTGATTAACGTTTTGCTCTATTTGGTTTCCCATGATATTGTGTCTGAGGTTAGCCAAACATTGATGCATTGGAGGCCCTTGATCTTGATTCCTTTGCAGGATTTATACTTGACCATAAGCCAAATTGTTCAATTTTTGACCAAGGTTCTGGTTTGGCTGAACTACTTCATTTTGCACCATGTTACAGTTATTCACATCTTGTGGATTGCCCCCCAAGCCTTGACCTTGGTGCATAGCTCCTAGGCCTTGCTGAACATTGTCATTCACTGGTGCTGCCAAACCCAATGCTTGATTCAGCCTTTCCATTTGTAAAGCCAAAGCATTGCATGCTTAGTTAGTAGTCTGCATAAGAGGCGTAATAACTGCACCCATTTGCTGAGTGAACATATTCACCATCTCATGGTTACTATCATCCATCTGCTGTCGAATGCTGGCCAATGAACTCTGGGTTAGTCCTCTGTTGTTCTGAGGCATTTGCCTTGACATATCCCCTATACCTGACCCTTGTCGATTGGTTGTGGTAGTAGTCATACCTACCATTCCTTGAGTATTGGAAGAATTTCCAAAAGGTACAAAAGGTTGGTTAGCATATTGGTTGAACATAGTCGAACCAATAGCAGGAACTGTCGAGTTATTCAGATAACCATACGGCATTCCAAACGGAGGTTGTGTTACACGCGGTGTTGGCCTAACACTTGAATTTCTAGCACTTCCAGGTGATGCTTGAACTTCCGAAGCACTTTGAACCACTGGGTGTTCAAATACTACATCGCTTGGAATAGCTTTCCCTTGCGTGTTAGCCATTGTCATCCCAGTACCCGCTCTAATGACAGTAGTACTCATCCTTGGGATATTAACTACCTCTGCGTTCGTACTGGTGGTCGAAGCATTAGTATTGCTTGTCGACACATTTGCATTAGTAACACTTGGTATCGTGACACTATTATTTGTGCTGCCACTCATATATCTTTGTCTTGACACGTTAGAAGCAGTAACTTTTCCACTTCTTAGACGCATAAAACCATCGTTTAAAACGAGTTACTCTAAACTCGTCCCACCGGGCATGCCAATTTGTTAACTGGAAAATTTGGTTTGTAGTGTGTTTCTACCAAATTCGTCAAAGTAACAAATAATTAGTTTCAAACGATTACGAGATCGACGAGTTATGTGGTAATCTCGTTTTGAAAACAACGGTTTTAGTGAAATAACGGTCAAAAGTTCGACCAGATATCAGTTTTCAATTTTCTTAGCTACTAAGCTGTTAATCATTGAGGTTTTTTTCCAGTTTATACTTAATAATCTCGAACAACAAGTTAATTGTTGTCGAAATGGCATCGAAAGTGTAAATAGACAAGATTGGCCGTTAGCAGCCCATGACTTGATTGACAAGTAACTTAAACAGAAAATAAAGTCAAAGTAAACAATACAGTGTTTGAACATGCATTCACAGAGTAAGACATATAATTTGAAATTGACACAGGAACGTAAATGAAGCACTTAAATGGCTAGAAATCAAGGGAAAAGCTTTTAAGACATAGGAAAATAAATGAAAGCATTTAAAGAACATGAATTAAAGAAAGTTTATAAATGACTTTGAAAGCAAAATTGACAGAAGGAGAAATTGCCAAAATACAAAAAAAAAACTTAAGTAACAACATGAAACTTAAATGACTGTGTAGTAATAGACATGAAATAAAATATTGAAATTGAAATCGAAACAAGCCAAATGCAGTAAGTAAATTGAAACTCTACAAGAAATAAATACAGAAAGTATGAAAGAATAATATTTCAAAAAGGTTTGGAAAATACAGTAAAATTCGAAGTAAAATGCATAAACAAAAGATAAATTTGCAGATAAATTAGATTAAGAACAAGGCGATAACTGGAAATGTAATTGAATTGAATTGCAAATTGCTGAAAGTAAGGGGTGGAAGGCATACAGTGATCGTTTTCCTTTAATCTGCTTCGCAGTTGAGATGTCAGGAATTTAGATCATGTATCCAACCTGAGTTACATCGTAAGAACTACTATTTATACACAAAAATGTAAAAAACTACCTATCATCCAACCTGACACGTGTACGAACATAGGGTCGGTACTTGATATCACTAAAACTACTCAATCTCGACAGTAGCACTTCCTGTCGAGTTTGTTCATGTATTGCCTAAAGCTTAAGTCTAATTCGACCATGCTCATATTGATATCTTCGACGCTTCATGCACTCCGTCGAACAACCGCCACATCACTTGGTCTTTTAAACTTAGCCAATTTTTATCACTTATTCTGGCTCCTTGTGCCTTCACTTGTCGAATATTTGAAGTTCCGTCGAGAAACCCAAATTTGAAATCTGGCACCTAACACTATGTCGTCTCCTAGTATTACAATAAGTTCAAATGGAAGGAATTTTATTCCAAATAGCCAATACCAATTTGGCAAGCCATTTGGATTCTTGTTAAGACAGGTAAACTAGGCTTTGACGAACTTTGGGTTTGCAGGGCCTGGGGGGAAATTTATGAATCAAGGCACAGGAGTAGCCGGAACAAGTTCTATTGTTGCTACTCGTCAAGATAGGTTGAACTTAGGAAATCCTATGTTTCCTTATATGTCAAAAAATGCGCCACTGTATGGTAGTGATGGCTTGTCACTAAATACACTCGCTGGCTTTCGACAACAAATTGATGACAGTAATCATGATATGGTTAATGTGTACCGTGAGATGTGTTCGACAGTTGATTCGCCACTTTCACCAGAAAACTTAGAAAGTTTGGAAATCTTTACTCCCTTAGGCAACTCTGCTTATTACACCCAATCAGGAAATGCTGAGACAAAATATGGTTGATTAGCATAGCCAATATTGAACCCAAACCTATTCAAAACTTGTTCAACCACTTGGTTGACATTTTGTTCCAGTTGGTTTTCCATTATGTTCTATCTTAGTGCCACTAAACCTGGGTGAACTTGTCCCTCGGGGTCTTCTTTCTGTTCAGTATTTGAACATGGCCATAATGCAAATTTTGTCGGCCTTGTTCCTGAACTTCATCAACTGGGCCTTGTTCTTCATCAGGCATTGCTCTTTGAACTACTGCTTGACCACCATGATTGTATGGTGCAGGTACTGCCTGTGGCTCTCGCCTAGCATTATTTTCGAGTGCTGCAATGCCTAAAGCCTGGTTCAGCCTAGCCATCTGTACTGCTAGTGCGTTGCAAGCATTATTGGTATTCGTCATTTGTGGAGTGTGTTGGAACTTAAACGATTGAGAAGTTTAGACCCTCATTAATTTTGATGATAACAAAATATTTACAAGTGAACAATTTATCTTCTAATAAGTCTTGAAATGTGCAGGTATAAAAATTGTTTATGTTTTATAATTCACTCAAGCAAGAAGAAGAGATTCACAAGAGAATTGAATACATTCCATGTGTGTCTGCATCTGATTCACTCCAGCGTCTTGCTTATAGCGAGCGTCCAGTAGTGTTATCTTTTGACACATGGATTAATCAATTACTGCGAGCTTCCATCCTACTTTCTAAGTAAGCATCTGGTCTTATTATTGAAGCACATAATGGACACGTTTTTGCTCTTTTACCTCAGCCGTTTTAGAACGGAATTCGAATTTGATTTTGTGCGCTCATTCTGATATACGAGGTATCAAATGTGACACATTTAGTATAAGACAAAATTCGTACAAGGCAATTGTGAAAAGCAGATAGTACCATAACGGAAATGTTTACTATTACGATATTCTCTGGAAAAGAAGAAAATGACAGAAATTCAAATTACCTCACTCAATGAATTGGAGCTGAAATTACTGCAATGGTAATATCCTCAAGGTATTCATCGAAGAAGGTGGCTAGAAACTACATTCTGAAAGAGCTATTCTCAAGTGAGCAATTAAGTTTCGTGCCAAGTTTCTGGAAACCAAGAACTGAACTTCAGCATCTTATATTCTTTCTTTTAGAAAGTTATTGTTTTGAGCTTAATCTTTTCATCCTCTCTGTGAGAGTTATTTGATTGTATTCAAAAGAAAATTACTTTGTGAACTTTGTATTTACCTAGTTAAAGGCTTCCTCCAAGGCTCGTTTTGAGAAGTTAAGTGTATTGTCAAGTTTGTGACAGTAGAATACTCTTAAGGAAATTTGTAATCAGTTGATTATAGTGGAAAATCCTTCAGGAACGAAGGGATTAGACGTAGCTACCAGGTTGGTGGTGAAATAGTATAAATCTCTGTGTCTCTTGCTTTACTGCTCTACATTTACTTTTATCTTGCGCATAAAAACAAGTTTTCATAAGTTTTATTTCCAGTGTCCGGTTACTCTTCAGCATTCGATAACAAATTGTTTTCAAAGAAAAGTGTTTTTAACTTAAAGTTTGCGAAAAGTTTTCAAACAATTCAACCCCCTCTTCTTGTTTTCACGTTCAGTTGGTACCATAGCTCAGCCTCTTGGTTGAGCACTTAACAGTGTTAAGAGAAAAGATCCTATACTGTGAACATGTCTACTGAAGGTGGTCATATGAACCATCCTCCTCTATTTACTGGAGAAAAATTTGACTACTGGAAAGATAAGTTAAAGGCTTTCTTTGAGACACAACAACTTGAGTTGTGGGATATAATTGAAAGTGGATACATTGTTCCCACTAATGCTGTTGGTGTTGCTATAGCTACAGAAAACTGGAATGATGAGCAGAAAAAGAGATATCAACTCAATCAAAAAGCTAGATTCATTCTTATATGTGCTATGTCAGAAAAAGAATATAGTAAATATGGTAAATTTGATACTGCTAAAGAAATTTGAGATTCTCTTGTTTTGTCTTATAAGGGCTCTGCCCAAGTAAGAAAGACTAAAGCTAGTATGTTGGTTCGCCAATATGAGTTGTTTAAAATGGAAGTTAGTGAAAACATTGAATCTATGTTTGGAAGATTCCAAACACTTATTCATGGATTACAAGCACTTGGAAAGAGCTACACCACTCCTGACCATGTGAGAAAGATCCTGAGAAGTTTGACTAAGCAATGGAGACCCAAAGTCACTGCTATTCAAGAAGCAAAAGATTTCAATGTCTTGAGGCTTGAAGATCTTTTGAGTTCTCTTAAAGCTCATGAACTTGAGCTGAATGAAGAAAAACCTGTGAAGAAAAGCAAGTCTATTGCTTTGAAAGTCAATAAGCACAAAGCCAGTTCTTCTAAAGCCCTTTAGGCTGAGGAAAAATCAGAAGATGAAGCTTCAGAAGGAGACGTTGACGGGTCAGACGATGAGCTCACGTTCATATCTAGGAAGATCCAAAGAATGTGGAAGAAAAAAAACTTCAAAAAGAAATTCCAGAAGAAAGATGTCAAGGACAAGAAGGAAAGCTAAGACAAAAGTCAAGTCATTTGCTGTGAATGTAAAAAGCATGGACACTTCAAGTCCGAATGTCCTAATCTTAAGGAAAAGCTCATAAGAAGTTCTTTCAAGGGAAAGAAGAAGAGTCTCATGGCTACATGGGAAGATCTGGATTTATCCTCCTTTGAGGAAGATAATGAAGAAGAAGCAAATCTTGCCCTCATGGCAAACACTGACTTAGACTCTGAAGAAGAAGTTGAAGAGGTAATAATATATGATTCTTATTCTGAACTTTAACTTGTATTTGATGATCTTCTTAAGGATTGTGCCACTCTCTCCATTGAGTATAAGAATTTGAAAAAGAAATTTTCAAAATTATCACAAGATTTTCAAGTTTTGAACAATGAAAACTCAAAACTCAATGAAGAGAACCAGAAGCTGAAAACTGAAAATCAGCATTTGGTAGATAACCAGTGTCTGGAAGCTAGCAAGCAACTAGAAGCTGGGAGCTCTTAAGCTGAAAGCTCTGAAGTTAAAGACAATCCTAAGTGTAAATCAAATGATTATGAATATGCATTTCAAAAGTTTCTTGCAGAGAGTGTAACTTGAAGCAAGCAAGCTTCAATGACTTGGGGTGTCAGTAAAACGACAACTCAAGGTCTTGGTTACATATCAGATGAACCCTCTTTAGAAAATGAAAATCAAGCATCTGATAAATCCAATGATCACAGTGAATGCTTGCATTGTACTTACTGCAACAAACCTGGTCATTTGAAAAGTGCCTGTACGGTTTTTAAGATTAAGAAGGACAAGTATCCTTCAAGAACTAATAAGAAAGGACCCAAAAAGATATGGGTACTTAAAGATAAAATAGTCTATGTTGCAGACATGCTTAGCAACAAGGTTAACACACCTATCTTGGTACTTAGACAGTAGATGCCCGCGTCACATGACGGGAGAAAAGCATATGTTCCAAGAGCTAAGACCTAGAGAAGAAGGATTTGTTGGTTTCAGAGGAAACCAAAAAGGTAAAATAGTTGGAATTGGTTGCATTGGTAAAGGCTCTCTTCCCTCTATTGATAATGTACTCTATGTTGAAGGACTAAAGCATAACTTATTGAGCATAAGTCAATTATGTGACAATGGTTATGATGTCATCTTTACAAAAACTGGCTGTTCAGTAAAAAGCAAGAAAGACGGCTCTATTTTCTTTACTGCAAAGAGGAAACAAAATATTTATGAAATTGATCTTTCTGGACTTGCAAAACAAGATGTCAAGTGTCTCATGTCTGTTGAAGATGAGCAATGGACTTGGCATAAAAGATTGGGTCATGCTAGTTTGAGATTAATCTCAAAATTAAACAAGCACAATCTTGTTAGAGGTTTACCAAATCTTACATTCCAATCTGATACTCTCTGTGAGACATGTCAAAGAGGAAAACTAGTTAAAACTTCTTTTCATTCTAAAAATATTGTTTCAACCTCTAGACCACTTGAGCTTTTGCGTCTTGATCTTTTTGGTCCAACAAGGACAGCCTCTTAAACTGGAAAGAAATATGGGTTAGTCATTGTTGATGATTTTACTAGATGGACATGGGTTAGATTCCTTGCCTACAAGGATGAGTCATTTAAGGTATTTACTGTTTTCTGTAAATCAGTTCAAAATGAAAAAGGAATTTGTATTTCTTCAATTAGAAGTGATCATGGGGGAGAATTTGAAAAATGAAAGCTTTCAAAAATTTTGTGAAGAAAATGGCATCTCCCACAATTTCTCCTCTCCTAGAACACCATAACAAAATAGTGTTGTAGAAAGGAAAAATAGGTCCCTCCAAGAAATTGCCAGGACCATGATCAATGAAGCTGACATTGCAAAACATTTTTTGGGCAGAAGCAGTAAACACAACTTGTTATATTTAAAACAGAGTCTTTATTATACCTAATTTGAAGAAGACTCCATATGAACTGTGGAAGGGTAGAAAACCCAACATTTCTTATTTTCATCCCTTTGGTTGCATATGTTATATTCTGAATACTAAGGATCAATGTAGTAAGTTTGATTCTAAAACTGACAAAGGTATCTTTTTGGGATACTCTGAAAGATCTAAAGCTTTTAGAATATACAATAAAGAAACTTTGATAGTGGAAGAATCCATTCATGTCAAGTTTGATGACAAGAAGCCTGAAATTGCCATGTAAGAGCTAGATGAATTATTTTCAGATTTAGACATTAGTGGAACATCAAAAAGTGATCCTGCATCTTCAGTGTCCAGTGGTGACAACCAGACACAAATTCTACTCAAGCAAAAGCTGACGCCAGAAAAAGTTGGAAGTACAAAGCCAATCATCCTAAGGATCAAATCATAGGAGAACCTGGAGATAGAGTAAGAACCGGATCCTCTTTCAAAGAGCATGTAGATATTGCAGTTCTCTTTGAAATGGAACCTAAGACGATTAATCAAGCATTGGAAGATGAAGGTTGGATTCTGGCTATGCAAGAAGAGTTGAATCAGTTCCAAAGAAATGATGTACGGAAGTTAGTCACTCTACCAGAAGATAAGCAAGCTGTTGGAACTAAATGGGTATTTAGAAACAAGCTTGATGAAGATGGTAAGGTAGTGAGAAACAAAGCAAGATTAGTTACTCAAGGTTACTCACAGGAAGAAGGTATAGATTTTACTGAAACTTTTGCACCTATTGCAAGGTTAGAAGCTATTCGCATTTTACTTTTATTTGCTGCACACCATGAGATAATTCTTTATCAAATGGATGTGAAAAGTGCTTTCTTGAATGGTTTTATAACTAAGGAAGTCCATGTGAAACAACTTCCTGGATTTGAAGACACTGAATTTCCTGAACATGTCTTTAAGCTTAAAAAGACTCTTTATGGTCTTAAACAAGCTCCTAGAGTTTGGTATGATAGACTGAGTTACTTTTTAATGGAAAATGGTTTTATCAGAGGTCAAGTAGACACTACTCTATTTAGAAAAACATCAAACAAGCATTTATACTTATTCAAATTTATGTTGATGATATCATTTTTGGAGCTACTAATGAAAATCTTTGCAAAGAATTTTCTAAGTTAATACAGACTGAGTTTGAGATGAGCATGATGGGAGAATAGAAGTTCTTCCTTGGAATTCAAATCAAGCAATGCAATGATGATATTTATATACATCAAAGGAAATATATCAAGGAACTGTTAAAGAAATTTAAGATGGTGGATTGCAAGACGATGTGTACTCCTATGCATCCTACCTGTATTATTGGTAAAGATGAAACTGGTACGAAGGTAGATCAGAATAATACATAATTAATACTCAAACTGGTACGAAGGTATAATCTAAGCATAATTAAGCATAATTAAGCATAATACATAATTAATCAACACCTAATAATTTTCGATAGAAAATTCTGCATAATCTACTTAGCCATTACTATTAGTACTCAAACGTCATCTTGACACCACGAAAATTCATTATCACAACATAACCAACTCATGTATCAATTATTCTAGGTGATTAATCCTAACTTAGTCGATTTTAACTCCCTTTTTAGCCTCATAGGAATTCTGTTTTTAAAGTATACATTACCTTCTAATTCCCTACAACAACAACTAGTTGAGTTAGGTAATTCATTAACTTGCACATGATATCAATGTCAATACCAAGGCACAACAACACAAATCATATAGTATATCTTCAAAGTTTGTAGGATTCATGCCATAGCAATTTGCAACAACAACCAAAAACTCATAAATCCATGAACAACAAAGAGGTCATCAAGAGTGACAATCATATAACAGTCAAGGCTCAACCACCACACCAAAACCATCTATCAAATGAATTTATCACATTACATTACGGTAGGTATCACAAATCGAAGATTATTATCCAAGGGTTCGAGTATTTTCCTATCACGGTGGTGATAGTACTCATTTACTGTTACCGCGCGAGGCGTAGGGGTCTTGGGACACCCCTATTGCTCACTCATATTCCATACACTCACTAGATGAGAAACGACTACCCCTTACCTTAAGAGAATTTCGTGCTCCTAAAGTAGGTTGAGAGAACTCCAAGATTCTTCCTTAGTGACTTTCTTAATCAAAAACACAAGAGCAAAGGATATAAGAATGATAAACCAGAATTTTGGAACCCTAATGATGATTAAGAACTTATCCTCGATCAAGAAGGCTTACCTTAAACTAATCTCCTCAATGGACATAAGAGAATGACAGTGATACTATTCTTCAATTCGAGTTTCTATGCACAAGCTCTATCCAAGAACACCCTAGAGCAGAAAAAGCAAAGAGAAGAAGAAGAAAGTGGTTTTTCCGGTGAGACACTTTGTGGGCAGTTTAGAGAACGTGGTTAGAGTAAAAACTGAGGCTTAGTTGGTGGTTCATAACCCTAACATGTAATCTTAGTGAATTGGGTCGAGTTTAGGTCTAATGGGTCAGATTCCACGTGCCAAAACGCATCAAAACATAAAAAATCGTGTGACAGCATGGTGCCAGTAGGCGCCTAGCGCCTGGAATGGGCGCCTGGCGCAGGCTCTCGGTGATCTCGGGCGCCTGCGCTTGAGTCTGGGCGCTCTGCGCCACTGTTTCACTGTTTTGGCCGTATCTAGAGCTACAGATGTCTGATTGAGGCGTTCTTGGTGTTGTTGGAAAGCTAAGAGAATTTCGTACAATTTTCTCTCTAATAGTCTTACCCAAATTCGGACTCTAACAGGATCAAACATGCAGTTGAAATATACTATAATATTCCTAGGTGTTACGCTTGCGTTGTATTGACTCCAGAGAGCATATCTAGAGTTGTAGGTATCAAAATCGAGTCGAACTAAAGCCAACTAAAAGATAAAACTTTATTGAAGGGACTTAAATCCAATTGAGTTGTTAAGAGGTTCGAAAATAGGGAATACGGTGACTGAAATAACTAAACATAGGAATAAAGGTACATCTAGATACTCAATCGGCTGAAGGAATGGTAAAACATATGAAACCCATCCCAAGCAACTATAAGCATGTTCTAATACCCTAAGACATATCCTAATCTTGAAGGATGAAAAAAAATATGGGCTGTTACAGCAGACACTGACCTTGATTCAGAAGAAGAAGTTGAAGAGGTAATAGTATATGATTCCTACTCTGAACTTCAACTTGCATTCGATGATCTTCTTAAAGACTCTGCCACTCTCTCTGTTGAGTATAAGAATTTGAAAAAGAAATTTTCAAAATTATCACAAGACTTTCAAGCTTTAAACAAAGAAAAATATGTACTCAATAAAGAGAACCAGAAGCTGAAAACTGAAAATCAACAGCTCATGGATAACCAAAGATCTGACCGCTAACAAGCAACCAGAAGCTGAGAGCTCTCAAGCTGAAAGCTCTAAAGTTACAGGCAATCCTAAATGCAAATCAAATGATTATGAATATGCTTTTCAAAAGTTTCGTGCAGAGAGTGTAACTCGAAGCAAGCAAGCTTCAATGATTTGGGGCTTCAGTAAAACGACAACTCATGGTCCTGGTTATATATCAGATGAATCTCTTTTAGAAAATGATTTAGCATCTGATAAATCCAATAATCATAGTAAATGCTTGCATTGTACTTACTGCATTAAACCTGGTCATTTGAAAAGTGAATGTATTGTTTTTAAAACTGTGAAGGATAAGCTTCTTTCAAGAACTAACAAGAAAGGACCCAAAAAGATATGGGTACCTAAAGATAAAATAGTCTATGTTGCAGACATGCTTAGTAACAAAGTCAACACACCTATCTTGGTACTTAGACAGTGGATGCTCGCGTCACATGATGGGAGAAAAGCATATGTTACAAGAACTAAGGCCTAAAGAAGCTGGATTCGTTGGTTTCGGAGGAAACCATAAAGGTAAAATAGTTGGAATTGGTCGCATTGGTAAAGGTTCTCTTCCCTCTATTGATAATATACTATATGTTGAAGGACTTAAACATAACTTATTGAGCATAAGTCAATTATGTGACAATGGTTATGAAGTCATCTTTACAGAAACTGGATGTCTAGTAAAAAGTAAGAAAGACGGCTCTACTTTCTTTACTGCTAAGAGGAAACAAAATATTTACAAAATTGATCTCTCTGAACTTGCAAAACAAGATGTCAAGTGTCTCATGTCTGTTGACGAAGAACAATGGATTTGGCACAAGAGATTGGGCCATGCCAATTTGAGATTAATCTCAAAATTAAACAAGCACAGTCTTGTCAGAGGCTTACCAAATCTTAAGTATCAATCTGATGCTCTCTGTGAGGCATGTCAAAGAGGAAAACAAGTTAAAACTTCTTTTCATTCAAAAAATGTTGTTTCAACCTCTAGACCACTTGAGCTTTTGCATCTTGATCTTTTTGGTCCAACAAGGACAGCCTCTTTAACTGGAAAGAAATATGGGTTAGTCATTGTTGATGATTTTACTAGATGGACATGGGTTAGATTCCTTGCTCACAAAGATGAGTCATACAAGGTATTTACTGTATTCTGCAAAACAGTTCAAAATGAAAAAGGAATTTGTATTTCTTCTATTAGAAGTGATCATGGGGGAGAATTTGAAAATGAAAGCTTTCAAAAATTTTGTGATGATAACGACATCTCCCACAATTTCTCCTCTCCTAGAACACCTCAACAAAATGGTGTTGTAGAAAGGAAGAATAGGTCCCTCCAAGAAATGGCCAGGACCATGATCAATGAGGCTAACATTGCAAAACATTTTTGGGCAGAAGCAGTAAACACAGCTTGTTACATTCAAAATAGAATTTCTATTAGACCTATTTTGAAGAAGACTCCATATGAACTGTGGAAAGGAAGGAAACCAAACATATCATATTTTCATTCATTTGGTTGTACGTGTTAAATTTTAAATACTAAGGATCAGCTTGGTAAGTTTGATTCAAAAGCTGACAAAGGAATCTTTTTGGGATATTACGAAAGATCTAAAGCTTTTAGAATATACAATAAAGAAACTATGACGATGGAAGAATCCATTCATGTCAAATTTGATGACAAGAAGCGACACTGACCATGTCGAGCTAGATGAATTATTTTCGTAATTAAATATAGGTAATACTACAAATAGTGAACCTACATCTTCATCGTCCGGTGGTGACGGACACAAGAATCTTCGTTGAATTGAAAAGTTTGGAAGTACAAAGCCAATCATCCTAAAGATAAAATCATAGGAAAACCTGGAGATAGAGTAAGAACCAGATCCTCTTTTAAAGAGCATGCAGATATGGCACTACTCTCAGAAATGGAACCTAAAACGAGTGATCAAGGATTGAAAGATGAAGGTTGGATTACGCCATGCAAGAAGAGTTGAATCAGTTCCAAAGAAACGATGTATGGAAGCTGGTTACTTTACCAGAAGATAAGCAAGCTATTGGTACTAAATGGGTATTTAGAAACAAGCTTGATGAAGATGGAAAGGTTGTGAGAAACAAGGCAAGATTGGTTGCTCAAGGTTACTCACAGGAAGAAGGTATTGATTTTACTGAAACATTTGCACCTGTTGCAAGGTTAGAAGCTATACGTATTTTGCTTTCATTTGCTGTACATCATGATATAATCCTTTATCAAATGGATGTGAAAAGTGCTTTCTTGAATGGTTTTATAACTGAGGAAGTCTTTGTAAAACAACCTCCTGGATTCGAAGACATTGAATTTCCAGAACATGTCTTCAAGCTTAAAAAGGCCCTGTAAGGTCATAAGCAAGCTCCCAGAGCTTGGTATGAAAGACTGAGTACATTTTTGATGAAAAATGGCTTTACCAGAGGTCTAGTAGACACTACTCTTTTTAGAAAAACATCAAACAAGCACTTTATAATTGTTCAAATATATGTTGATGACATTATTTTTGGAGCTACTAATGAAAGCCTTTGCAAAGAATTTTCTAAGCTAATGCAAATTTGAATTCGAGATGAGCATGATGGGTGAACTGAAGTTTTTCCTTGGAATTCAAATCAAACAATGCAATGATGGTATCTATATACATCAAAGCAAATATATCAAGGAATTACTAAAGAAATTCAAAATGGTGGATTGCAAACCTATGTGTACTCCTACGCATCCCACATGCATTCTTGGTAAAGATGAAACTGGTAAAAAGGTAGATCAGAAGATGTACAGAGGTATGATTGGATCTCTACTTTATCTTACAGCTTCAAGACCTGATATTATGTTCAGCGTCTGTCTGTGTGCTAGATTTCAATCAGATCCTAGAGAATCACACTTGAGTGCTATTAAAAGAATCTTTATATATTTGCAAGGATCTACCAATCTTGGTTTGCTTTATAAGAAATCAAAAGATTACAAGTTAGTAGGTTTCTGTGATGCTGACTTTGCTGGAGACCGAATTGAAAGAAAAAGCACAAGTGGAGGCTGCCAATTCCTTGGAGCAAATCTTGTATCTTGGTCAAGCAAAAGGCAAAGCACAATTGCACTCTCAACAGCAGAAGCTGAATATATTTCAGCAAAGAAGTTGCTTTCTCAACTTCTGTGGATGAAATATCAACTTGAAGACTATCTGATAAAAGAGAGTAACATTCTTATCTTTTGTGATAATACTTCTGCAATCTGTCTTACTAAAAATCCCATATTACATTCACGAGCCAAGCACATTGAGATTAAGCATCATTTTATAAGAGACTATGTTCAGAAGGGTATTTTTGAAATAAAATTTGTAGACACTGATCATCAGTGGGCTGACATATTTACAAAACCCCTTGCTGAAGATAGATTCAATTTTATAAGAAGAAATTTAAATTTTCATCTTATAGAAGAATGATTAATCTCAGCATCAGACAATATGCACAATCTCAGCATCTGGTATGACATAAGCATGTATACAAATAAGCATCTTATTTGTCATGTGCATCATCACTCATCGTCTGGTGAATCGGTTGCGTGCGTCCGAGCGCACCCACACGTGTCACACGTGTTAAGGACTTAAGCGTCTCATCACATCTACTGATACATAATTATTTATGTCTTTCGATAAAATCTTTTTACTTGATCTTACTTTTCTTTTGGCGTCTTCATTTAATGAAAAGGCGAATCTTCATTTTCTTTTCTTTTTGATTTAAATTTTTGTGTGGAAATACGAAGCGATTTTTTGAAAAAGGACTGTACCATTTTCTATCAACTTTCCCACTACTCCACATTTTTCGCTCCATCACTTCACTCTGCATTTTCTTGCAAAACTGTTCTTTCTCTCTCTCTCTCTCTGTGTTTTCGAACCCTAAAACCTCCATTACCCTCTCTGCAACTGCTACCATGGCTGATAGAAAGGTTGGACAATACACTGCTGCCTTCGATATCTTCTCAGAAGCAAAACTCATGAATGAGAACAGGATTGATTTTGAGAACTTCAAGCTTTATGGTTTTGATTTTGAAGAAGGTTTGGAGAAACTAGGCTGGAAAAATTACTTCATCTGGGAACCAGTCGACGTACTGAGCTATGCTATAAAGGAGTTCTGGGGGAACACTTACTTCCGGGAGAAATTATAGAAGGACACATCAGAGGCTTCAAGTTACGCTTCACCATCAACTCTATTGCTCAGATGATCAAGTGCCCTTGTGAAGGAATCAGTTATCATGCTAACTGGGTTAACGCTTACAAAGGACTGGAAAACGTCAACGAAGCCCTGTTTGAAAACTATCGTGAATTGAAGAAGAAGAACATAACTCCTACTGCCAAAGACTTGAAAAGCCACTACAGAGTACTGCACAAAATCATCGCTAAGAGCGTGATTCTGAAGGCTGGCTCAAGCGACATAGTGAACTACGAGCAAAAGTTCATTATGAGAAACTACATGGATGGGAAGAAAATCAATCTGCCAAGGCTGATTATCAATAATCTGATAAATGCTCTTGTCTTCTCAAGGAAGAGTATCGATAAGAAGAATGTCATCAAGGTTATCCCTTATGGAGTTCTTCTCTCCATAATGATGATTAAAGACGGTGTTGTGAGAAAGCTGACTGACTCTACCAACACAGAAGAAAAAGAAAAATACTTTGGTGTTGGCGCTGTTGTTCGTCCAGAAGTTTTTGGAGTCAACAGTTTAGTCAGAATGCAGCTGATAACTGGCTCTATGATCAAGAAGGTGAAATTAGAGCAACATGAAGGAGAAGCTGAAAAGAAAACCACCAGAAGCTCAATGGCTGGTGTGAAGAGATCTGTTGAATCCCCTATACGGGAGACAAGGAGAATGAAACAGAAGGTGGCTCCTGCACCTACTGTTGAGGAACCAGAAGATGAGGATAGAATTCCCATCAGAAAGGTCTTGGAGAAAAAGAATAAGCCAGCAACTGAAAAAGATGCTTCAGCGTCCGGTCAAGGGAAGCAAGTCCCTCCTCCTCCTCCTGCCGTTGTTATCTCTAGAGGAACAAAAAGAAGGTTGGTTAAGTCTTCAGAGCTTAACCCAAAGGTACTTGACTTTACTGTTGATGAGTCAGTATCTGTCTTTGGTCCTCATGATATTATTCTTGCACCCCCATTGTCTGTTTCACAACCACAAACACAACCACAAACCAAGAAAACCAGAATGAGCCTCCGACAAACCTCTACCCTCTCAAAACCTACCCAACCATCATCCAATACACTCAACCTTGACCTACCACAAAATTCCTCAAATACCTCACTTACCACATACATTTCTAAACTTCACTCTCATCCCTTTAACCTATTATCCAAAGTACCTCCCATTAATCCCTTCAAACCCTACACACCTAAAACCTATACAATCACCAAAACCACTCCCATTTTACTCACCATTACCCATAAACCTACAGACTTTGATGGAAGGAAGAATGCCTCATGTATTAACAAACCACGGTTTGTTAAGTATGAGTCATATCACAGCATTTACAATCGTCCCTCTACATGGCATTTGAAAACCTTCACCTCTGGAGTTGTCAGACTGGAGATTGCCTCTCTAATGACTGCTACCTTCAAGGATGGAGAAGACCGTTTTCAGATGTCATTCAAAGGAAGACTAAGACCAGTATCTGGTAGCAGAACAATTCCTTTCTCTATTGACCTTCCTAAATCCCTACCACAAACACTGGAGGAGTGTGAAAGATGGATTACAGATGAAGAAGCTGCCTTCATGGCACACTGTCTTGAGATGAAGAAAATTGAAGTTATCAGACAGTTCAGGGATCCTTCTTCTCAGACAAGAAAGATTGTACTGCATGCACAAAGGTGGCTACCTTGGTCTATCCCTGGGAAAAGGAAAGAACCTGCTCCTGGCAAGCTACCATTCAGCAAGATCGGGCTCATAGAGTATGAGAAGGCTCCTAAGAAGTATAACCTTAAAGATTCTCTAAGCTTCCGGTTGCCAAGATCACTGAGGATCATGCTAGAAGGTTCTACCTTAGTTCTCTGAAGGATGATGAATGGAGAACTGACTCCTCAAACTGCTGCAATGCCAAGAAAGCCACAATTCCAACAGTTGGCACTATCAGCAGAGTTACTGACACCAATCTGGGAACAGTCTACTTTGATGATACGTTCAGGTGCTCAGTAATCAGGCCACTTGACTGCATGAAGACATATGTCCAATGGGCTGCTGTGACCAAGCACTTTGACATTGGATTTACTTGGAGTAAATGGTCGGAGTCTTGGAAAGACAAAGCTATGTTACCATGCCTCGTCCCCCTAGTGCTTACAGAAGATGACAGGGAAAATCTGAGAAGAATATACCTGGCAGAAAATGAAGGACTCTCTTTCGCTTCTGAAGCATTGAGTGCCTTCATCAGAATAATATGGGGAAAAGATGCTGGAAACAAGTTTGATGCTTTCACTACTGACGTGCTTCTGCATAGGGAAACTATCTTCATGGATTTGCTGTATCCAGAAGAGGTGGAGAAAAGAAGGAAAATTCAGTCAGAATCTGAGCAGAGGAAACTTGGAAGTCTCATCAAATGGTTTATACCAAATGATGCGTTCTTTCAAAAGGCTCAACAAAAGAAGGAACTGAGACTAAAGCTTTCCAACTGGGTGCTACCAGAGCATCAGAAGATGAAACCTGCACCAGAAGCTGGACCTTCTACTTCTACTCCTGCAGTTGAAATGGTCATCATTCCTAAAGCAGAGTTTGAAGAAATGAAGGCCACTAACCTGAAAGTCACTCAGCTAGAGAATGCACTAAAGCTTTTATATGAACGTCTCAACATCCCTCCACCACCTCCACCAAACCCTTAAAATTTTTTTTTGTGTGATATAAATTTTTTTTTGGGTACTCTTATATATATATATATTCATTGTTTTTACTCTGATTATCTGCTTATATATATATATATATATATATACCTATATCTAATTACCTGTTTATATATATTCAAATTTTTCTAAGCCATATTTTGACTATGATGTGCTTTACACTCTTTTTGTCTGATGACAAAAGGGGGAGTAAAAGAAATGTTTGATGAAACACGTGAAAGTCTGATTAACAAATTCACTGTCCGATGAATACACTAAAACTGAAAGTATCATGCATATCATTTCATACATAGCATTTGTACGGTTATTCATTACTCTAATACCTATTAATGCGTTGATATTCATTTACCCTGTACTCTAATAATGATCACTAAATTTGGTACAATGAAAATCTTTTTGATAAAATGAAAATCAGCATCCGATTCACTTTGTTAAAAATATGCTCTGATACATCTACGTATTTTTGCGATCACTTAAATGAATTTGTTTATCAACAATCGCCTTAATACCTTAATTGTTCTTATATATCAAAATTGTTAAATTCAGGGGGAGACCCTTGATATTATTTTGAAATTAAATTGTTCATCAACCTTGGATATTTGTCATCATCAAAAAGGGGGAGATTGTTGGAACCTAAACGATTGAGAAGTTTAGACCTTCATTGATTTTGATGATAACAAAGTAATTCTCAAGAGAACAATTTATCTTCTAACATATCTTTGAGTGTACAGGTATCAAAACTTCATATATATGTACAAAACACTCAAGGAAGGAGAAGAAATTTACAAAAGAATTGAATACAATCCACTAGTGTCAGCATCCGAACTCACTCCAGTGTCTTGCTAACAACAAGCGTCCAGTAGTGTTACTCTTTGACATGTGGAATACTCAATTGCTGCGAGCGTCCGTCCTCTGTCCTGAGTGAGCGTCTGATCACTTTAACGAAGCACGTGATGATCATGTTTTTCCTCTTAGCCTCAGACTGTTCTGGAACGGAATTCGAATTTGATTTTATGCGCTCATTTTGATGTACGAGGAAGCAAAGGTGACACCTTTAGCATAAGACAAAAATCGTACAAGGCAATTGCAAATTACAGATAGTACGAAAACGGTAATGTGTACTATTCTGATATTCTCTGGAAAGGAAGAAAAGGACTACATTTCAAATTACCTCACTCAATGGAAATGAGATATTTTTTACTACAACGGTAATACCCTTGAAGACTCCTATAAATACCCCAAGGTATTCATTGAAGACTAGTTGGAAAAACTGTGAAGAAACTTAATTCTGAAAGTAATATTACTCAAGTGAGCAATCAAGTTTCATGCCAAGTTTCTGGTCTATACAGAACTGAACTCAGCGTCTTATACCCTCTTTGAGAAAGCTATTCTGTTTTGAGCTTAATCTTTTCATCCTCTCTGTGAGAGTTATTTTGATTGTATTCAAAAGTATAATCTCTTTTGTAAACTGATTTTGGCCTTGTGAATGCTTTGTTCCTCAAAGGCTCGACTGCATTGAGTCGTTTTGAGAAATTGAGAGTATTGTCAAGTTTGTGACAGAAGAATACTCTTGAGGAAAATTGTAATCAGTTGATTATAGTGAAAAATCCTTCAGGAATGAAGGGACTAGACGTAGCTACCAGTTGGTGGTGAACTAGTATAAATCTCTGCGTCTCATCCTTTACTGCTTTACATTTATCTTTACCTTGCTCAGTAAAACAAGTTTTCATAAGTTGTTTAATTTTTGCATCCAGTTTAATTCTCTGCATCTGATATACAAACAGTTTTGAAAAACCTGTGTTGAAGTGTTTTTTACGTATAGTTTACGAAAAGTTTTTAACACAATTCAACCCCCCTTCTTGTGTTCACGTTCAGATTGGATCTCAACTTTATATTACTTCTTCAAGACCTGATATTATGTTCACCGTTTGCCTGTGTACTAGATTTCAATCTGATCCTAGAGAATTACACTTGAGTGTTGTCAAAAGAATATTTAGATATTTATAAGGATCCACTAATCTTGGTTTGCTTTATGAGAAATCAAAAGATTACAAGTTAGTAGGTTTCTGTGATGCTGACTTTGCTGGAGACCGAATTGAAAGAAAGAGCACAAGTGGAGGCTGCCAATTCCTTAGAGCAAATCTTGTGTCTTGGTCAAGCAAAAGACAAAGTACAATTGCACTCTCAACAGCAGAAGCTAAATACATCTTAGCAGCAAGTTGCAGTTCTCAACTTCTGTGGATGAAATATCAACTTGAAGACTACTTGATAAAAGAGAGTAACATTTCTATCTTTTGTGATAATACATCTGCAATATGTCTTACTAAAAATCCAATATTGCATTCTAGAGCAAAGCACATTGAGATTAAACATCACTTCATAAGAGACTATGTTCAAAAGGGTATTCTTGAAACTAAATTTGTAGACACTGATCATCAGTGGGCTGACATTTTCACAAAACTCTTTGCTAAATGGTTTATAGAATTGTTGTCGCTGATGCTCCAGACAGTGAAAATTGCTACTATTTACAACCGCCGTAAACGTGTTTTTGCGAAGGTTCAAACCACTATCACTGGAAAAAATAACCACCGTAATCCATCGTTTTTCATGTAGTGTCATAACAATATTACCTCCATCTATTTCTAGACCAAGATAATCGATTCTTTTCTGACCAGGAATAGTTTTCTTTCTACTTAAGATAGCTCCTTATTCTAAACATCTTTCTAAAACTTTCTTAGCATATTTAAAATGATTTAATAAATCATCCTTATCAGTAAATATAAGAATAAAATCAATATAAATAACACAAAAGTCTTTAAAATCTCTTAATACATTATCCATTCTTCGCTGGAAAATACCTAGTGCTTGCTTCAGACCCATTGGTAATACATTTCATTCATATTGTCCATGGGGACAACTAAATGCTATTAGGGGTTTACTTTATTCATCAGGTCTTAATTGATAGAAACCTGATTTACAATTAAGACTACTAAATAATTTTTTTCCACGAACCAATTCTATTATATGATCTTTTCTAGGAAAAAAATATGCATTTCCATCTAAAGCTTTACTCATAGCTTTATAATTAATCACCATTCTTCTTTTACCTCTTTTTTGCTCATTATGATTTTCTACATAAAAACAGGTGCATAATATTTATTTTTAGATGGCCAGATCAGTCCTAATTCTAACCATTTCTTTATATCTTCTTTGAATTCTTCTCTATCTGTTTAGTATAAAACATAGGTTTACATTTGATTTCTTTGTTGGGGTCTTTTAACCTAAGAGAAGTTAATTCCTGATTTTTATTATTAATCTTAGGATCAAGTGGATTTTCACTACGTACCTTATCTAAAAGTTCCTCTATTTCTTGAGGAATCAAAAATTCCTTTTGGCCTAATACATATATTTTTTCTTCAAAAAGTTCTAAAATTTTTGTTATTTTATATATCACCATGTTTTTGCGCGTGAAACTCTGATTTATATTTTGTAGCTCTATTCTCAGATTCATGAATTATAGAGATTGATATAAGGCTTCTTTTCTGTTTTCCTGCTATATGAGGTGTCTTTAGTTGAATAAATTTTTTGTACTGACAAAAAGGTATATATAACTGCAAAAAGTTATTTCCCAATATTAAATCTAATCCTGATTCGTGTTGATATATAGTAGGTATAACAAATATATAATTTTCTATATATGCTATAGTTCTTCTAATAACCTTGCTAATTTCCTTAGTGGATCCATCAACAATTTAAACCTTTAAAGGGTTATCTAAATCAATCCATTTATTTTTTAGAAATAAATATTTTGTTGCTAAACAAATACTTGCTCCACTATTTATATATGCTTTCGTAGCATATCTAACCTTATTTATTTCTATATCCATTTTAATATGAGTACAATTCAGATTCACTTTCTGAAGTTGGTCCGTCGATACTAGATTCCGTGCGATACTCATAAATTTATTCATCTGAACTAAATTTTTCTTCTACTGGTTCATAATTATTTCTAATAGCAAGATTAATCAATTGATCATTTTCTTCTTTTTTATTTCTTTTAGGACATTTATCTGCATAATGTCCCTCTTCCTTACACAACCAACATGTACACTTCTTTTTTCATTCAAGACAATATTTATTAGGGATCTTATTTGGGTTTCTTTTCTTAAAGTATCTTTTCATTTTATATGTTTCTTTTCTAGGATTGGATCTCCTAAATTTATATTTCTTTTCTTTCTTAAAATATTGCCTTTTTCTATATAGTTTTCTAGAATCATTACATTCCCATTGATTTGGAAGGTCTATATTCGGGTTTTTACAACAAATTCCTTTATTATGTCTCATGGATTTTCTAATTTGCTTTTGTTGACATTCCCTGGCTAGCAATTCATAAAAGGTTGACATAATTCCTCCTAAGGTGTCTGCAACTTCAATTCTTCTCTGTTGTCATAATTCTTTAACTTTTTCATTTATTGGAAATGGTAATTTATTTATAAATATACCCTTATATATTTCCTTAGACTGATTATCTAATTGATAATAATATTTCTGAAATTCACAAGTAAATTCTTCAAAGTAACACATATCACATATATTTATATTATCTAAATGTAGTAATGCTTTCTCATGTCTTGTTCTATCTAATTCCTGTCATCCAAATTCATTATCAAAACCAACGAATTCTCTATAGATAATTTTAGTAATTCTTTGTATTATATCAGTATTCTTCGTAACACCACTTATTATATGTTGCTATTGAAACATTCCAATACTATTTAGCATTTTCTGAACATTTCTTAATGTTTTATATAAGATTAAATTTATAACTGCATCAAAATCTACAGTTTTTAAATATTCATCTGTTTGGAGGATTAAGCTCATTTCATTCGACCATTCATTTATTAATTCTTCTTTATTTGTAACACAATCTAGATTTAAAATATTTCTATGTCTAAGCGTTTCTACTTTTGGTTTATAATCAGCTGGGTATATTTTCCCATTTTCCTTTCTTTCTATAATATCCTTGTCTTCCCATATATGGTTCATCATAGGATTTCCAATAATTTGGATCATTCCAAAAGGTACTCCAAATCCTTTTTCTTTGGTAATTTGGTTGGTTATTGGTTCCTTAATTTGATTGGCTATTGGTTTCTTGATTACCTTCATTTTTCATATCTACTCTTAAATGTTCGTCATCTTCATCTTCATATCCTAAAATGACTTCTCGATCATTTTCTTGATCATTATTTATTTTATATATTTTTGTATTGCAAATTCCGTCCTTTAAAATTTTTAATTCATTCATAAGTCTACTTATTGCTTTTATTTCTGTTGCCTTATTTATATCCTCTTGATAATCTTTAACTAATTCCTCCATAATCCTGGTGGGTAAACTAAAGATGTACTATCCTCTCTTCGTTTATTTTTATCTTTATTCAAACATTCTTTTAGGTACTGTAATGTTATATATTTATTGTTTTCTTCATTTTCTAAAAGATTTTCGAGTTGCTGAAGAATTTCTTTAATCCTATCGATTACTTTCACAAATATTTATACTATTTATTGTATCTCTTATATTATTTATTTCATTCCTTCCATTTTGTAATCTAATATAATTTACTATTTTGTTAGAAATTCCTAATAATAGAATTATATTTTTATTGATTTCCTCTAATGTTTTATTTAATTCTTTATATTTTAATTCTATTTCTTTTGTTAACGTCATTTCATTATTTTCCTTACGTACCCGTCGCTATTTTTAGTTTTTCTAGTAGTGATTCCCTGAGAATATATAGTACCAGTTAATGGGCAATTTCCATTTGTAGCTCTGTTCTCATCTCCCGGAATCGAACCATGAACATATAGTTAAAAGCCTAATCTACCTGCCACTCAGACCACACCTTATGGTTTTTTTTGACTGAACTAATCTCAACTATATTGATGAGTAAAATATTGGCAAATATTACAGTACATTCATGATTTGTGATGGATGGATGAATGTAGAAGTTATCAATGGTTCGAATCAGTTAAATAGATAAGAGGGGCCAAAGAAGAAAGCCACCAAAAGGTCACAAAGTGAAGAAAAAGACAAAGTTATCAATGATTACAAAAGAGACCCGCAGCCACAGAGGACTGCTCAGAGTACACGCTCTATGACTCACACTTTCCCCTTACAGCTTCACATTCGCTATTAAAGTGAAGGATGAATTTAGACGAACTTATAGAGATGGCTACCTTGCTCCACCAAATAGGTAGCGCACCATACAGCATGGGGTAATTAATTGTACATCAGTTCACTAACTAAAAAAGAGTAAACTCATTTTTATCCCTAAATGTGTAATTCGGTGTCACGAGGGACGTGTAAGCATACAAGGGCCTTGGCCCCTGATTGACTTCTAAGAAAAATACCGATAAGACGGTATTAGAATCTGGTTCATCACTTGGAATAGCATAATAGCCGTATACTGCCAAGTTGCAGCCCCCAAATAGATAATGCTAATAATACCAAAAAAGGAATGGATAATGCTCATTGCTGCGCATGATATTGTGGACTTCGCTAGCTAGCTTTTCCATAGTTATCGCAATAAAAAATATATGATGTGACTTAGAGCATGTTTAATTATCCTTTTTAAAACAATTTTTTGTTTTTAAAAATTTTAACAAGAACAAAATTTGTTCTTTATCTCTTTTTAAAAACAGAAAAATCGTTTTTAAAAGGTGTATCAAACAAAGTCTTATAAATGTCATTTTTTTTATCTTTATATTATCTTTTTTTATGAGATTTTATAGTACCTGCGTCTCTGAGATTGATTGAGATTTAATATATTTTCTACCCAAAATAGAGTTAATGTATCAATAGCTCCTTTTATGGTTATTTACTTATTTATTTATTCATTTCTAAAACTTATATTTTTTTTTGATAACCTAAAACTTATATTTCCACCAATAGAGTATTAATTATATTTTATTTCTGATAAAGTTTTCTTAATTATTTTTCATTTCTCATTATTTTCTATTATTTTAGTGATTATAATTTATAATTCTACTAACTTAATTATTGGTTTTTATTTATTGATTTATTATCCCTAGTAAAACACTTACCATAGACTCTCTATTCTCTCCCCATTTGTTTCTATAGTTATAATGGTGTTGTTATGTAATATTCTTTAAGGTAAATTCTTAGGTACTACTCTTTAAATTAGTTGCGTACCGATACCCATATTAAGTGTTCTAATAAAAATAGTCAACTTATTTAATATTTTTCATATAACCATTACGACATATATTTTTTATTATTTTAAAAAGTAAGCAATAAGTTTTGAATAATTATTTTGGTGCCCTAAAAATATTTTACAAATTTGCCAATACGTTGTTCTTCCTCTTTTCTCTTGAACTTTAAAGTGTCCATCATATTAGAAAAAAATGAAGAATCAAATAGCAGTAAACATATATTGATGTCAGCTTATTTTCGATATCTAAGCTCCATCAGAAGAAGAAGAGAAATCAAATCTATGTCAGGAGAAGAAGAACCGTGCAGTGGGTATAAAGATGAAGAAGAGAGAATATAAAAAAAGTATTATTTAGTTTAAAAAGGGTTTAAAAATATCAAATGACTAATTCAAGATAATTAAAGTGGATTTGATGACATAATAAGTTGATACAAGTGTGTGTTTCATTGGTCCAGCTTACTTGGATACCGGTACCCAACACTTCCACTGGGTACTGGAGTCCTCACCATTCTTTAATACATATCCCTTTATCAATAATATATTTAATGAATAAAATTTTCTAAATTAGTTGAAAAATAAATCTATTTACTTTTTTAAATACTTACCTATGCATGCTTTTTAGTTAATAATTTAGTTATTATTTTAAAGACAATTCTCAATTTTTACGGATGCATTTCATTTAACTGGACTTTTCAAATGTTAAAGGCAAAAACTTACAACATCTTTAATCCTCCCTACTTGGCCCATGTGAGGTTAAGGGCTGGCTCCGTCCCGGGTCGATATCATTATAATCCCTGAATGTATCAAAATTACAAAAACATCACTGAGTATAATTACAAAAATATAGAAATAATAATCGGCTGATAAGTAATATTTTTTTGGTACAAGGTTGATAAGTAATATTAAGTATAATTAAATATTTTCTTCCATAAATATATTTCCATTTTACTGTGATTCGTTCACTCATTTCACATTATTTAGGTTGGCCTAGCCATGTAAAAGGCTTCAAATCATTACTTTATGCCTAATTTTTATTTGTTTATATAATATTTTAAAAAATATATATAAATTTTGTCAAAAAAGAAGATATATATAAATAATAATTGGATGATAAGTAACATTAATTTTGTTATAAAACTAACCAAAACGATAACAAGATATATAGATCATAGAAGTATAGAGAAATTGGAGGAAGAGAGAAAATGGAGTCTTTGTATTATCCTTTCCAAAGTGCATCTATAACAACGTTACAAGGTTCCTAATTATAGGATACAAGTATTGTAACTTACAATAGGGAAATAATGTGCAACTAGCACCTGATATTAACACTACTTATCACATAGTGGAAGTTACAAGGTGGAAGCTTAATGCTCATAGTGGAAGCTTAATGCTCGTGGGAGTTTAGGAGCTAAATAGACTTGTATGGACATCCACCATATATTTAATAACACTCCCCCTTGGATGTCCATTATTTGAGAATGTACCTCATTAAAACCTGACTAGGAAAACCCCTGCAGGACAAAAACCTAGTGAAGGAAAAAGAGTACATCATTCTTTTAACATGGGAACTGCCTCATTAAAAACCTTATCAAGAAAAACCATGTAGGACAAAAACCTTGATTAAGGGAAAAAGAGTACAATTTTCTCCCCCTGTTTGAACCATCACTTAAGATGTTTGAATTTCATCATCGTGATTTTCTCCCCCTGATGCATTTTGTAGCAATATACTTTGCTCTGTCACCTTTGATGAATTCTCCTTTGAATTAAGCTTTTTCAAGCAACATTTTCTTTAGGTGAATCTTCCTACACAACAACATGTTTGGATTCTAGCTTCATCTGGATCAGAAAAAATAACTTGCATCTACATGATCAATTAGTTAGACATATATTCATATAAAACCACTATATCAGGTCATGTAATTTTTAGCAATATGATGTGTGCTTCTATAACATTAAGGTATGATCTTCAAGACCAAGATATTTATTAACATATTTCATTCAAAGATAATCCTTTATATCTTCTATAGTTTTGGAATAACTTCAGGTCATTTCGTAATACTCAAATCATCAATTTAATAATATATGAAACACCTTTACAAATTTATTTACAGAGGCATCTAAGAAATTAAAAATATTGTTAATGAATTGAAATAAAATTATCCAAATAATTGCATGAAATAACATCATGTATATAAACCGTAAATCCAAATAGATACCAATTTTTATCAACATATTTTATAGTCTCTAGAATTTGGACTTCAGGTCCATTAGAACTTCTTTTTAGGCTCGAGCTATAGGCTCAAAATCCTCAAATTGCGCAATTTGAAAAGTACACCTTATATCCTTCAGGGATACGCTATATGCATTTTAAATCCTTCAAGGATATGCTTATGACATCTTAAATCCGTCAGCGATATGCTTCATGCACTGTAAATCTTTCAGGGGTATGCCATAGGCATTTAAAATCATTCAGGGATTTACTTCATTAATTCTGAATCCTTCAGGGAGTTTCATATAAATGACATTATCCAATCATCCATACAAAATAGGTTGTAATAACATCCATTAGATGTAAATTGAGTCCTTCATATGCTGCCAGATTAAATAAGTATTGAAAAAATACTTGCATCCACCACATGTGCATACATCTCTTTAAAATCAATGTCAAGTCTGTGAAAACCCTTGAGCAACAAGTCGTGCTTTGTCTCTCACATTTCACATTCTTATTTCGTTTTCGCACAAACACCCATTTGTATCCAACTGGATTTACACCTTCAGGTGTACGGACTACAGGTCTAAAAACTTTTCGCTTGGCAAGCGAGCTTAATTCTACCTATATTGCAGCTTTCCATTTTTGGTCAATCATTTATTTGTCTACAATCATTAATAGACTTTATTTTGTGACCCTCATTATCATTTATTTATTTAGTGCTACATTATATACAACTTTCATTTATTTATTTATTTATTTCGTGCTACATTTTGTGACCATCATATTCCATTCATGACATAACTTATTGAGATCTATTTATTTTCACAACTTTCAGGTACCCGAGTTTCTTCTGAAACTGAAAAAACTATTTATGTCTAAGGACTCTTCTGGAGTCTATATATCCTCAATTTGGCCATCTATCTTTTTAGCTTGTTTTCTTGTTTGAAGATTTTTTTTAATCTTTGGAACCAACGGGTCTCCCACGCTTCATGCGTGTTTCAAACTTTTTGCAATATTAGATTGTCCAATAGGGACATCGATTTTAATTGGAGCATTAGCAGTTGGTACATATGATTTATTCAATGAATTATCTTTTGAACTTTTGGTTCACATTGTTTTATACAAGGATCAAGAGAAGATAATAATTCATTCCAACTAATCTCCTTTTCCAACTGCTACTTCTCCCCCCCTAATATTTGGAGAAGTGATACATCAAAACGACAATTGGTAAATCAAGTTGTAAATAAATCGCCTCTTGATGGTCAAGGCATTTTATTATAGATTGAGATTTATATCCAACATATATTCCCAAATCTTTTTGAGGACTCATCTTAGTGCATTTATGGTGGAGCAATTAGAACATATACATCACATCCAAAAATTCTTAAATGGGAAATGTTAGAATCCTGACCAAAAATCAATTGTAAAGGGGAGAACTTATGATAACTTGTTGGCCTGATGCGACCAGTGCCACAGCATACATGATTGCACGATCCCAAGTATAAATTAGAAGTTCTAATCTCATAAGTAATGGTCTTGCAATTAATTTTAGACCCTTAAATAATGATTCAACAAGTACATTTTGTGTATGAACATGTGCTATCAATCTCAATATAGACATACAATACTCATTCAAGGTATGAGATGTCAATTCACCAACATTATGAAGACATATTCTCTTAATTGGATAATCGAGAATGAGCTCTTAATCAAATTAGTTGAGCAAGCAATCTCGCAAGCTTCTAGTTGCGAGTTGACAACAAAAGACATGTGACCATTTAGTTGATGCATCAATTAGAAAAATAAAATATCTAAATGGTCACCACAACAGGTGTATTGGTCCGCAAATATCACCTTGCTTACGCTCTAAAAATGTGAGAGATTCACTTCCCATTTTTGTTGGTGATGGTCGAATATCAACTTCTATTGGGAACAAGTAGTACATGAGAATTTATTGAATTGAAGAATCTTCTGGTTCTTCAATGGATGTCTATGTAAATTTTATTTTTTGCATCCTAATAGACCGGGATGGCCCAACCGGTCATGCCAAACAACAAACTTATTATCATACATAAACTTCTGGTTTACAATAATCTATGTTTTCAATTGTATTAATATGCACGTAGTATAAACCGGAGGGAAAGCAGGTAATTTCCCATGGAAACTTGAAAAGTTCACCAAAATAAATTCTATTTTTAGCTAGTAATAAATAACCTTATAATTCATCTGTATTAAGAACATATGACACATGACAAGCACATTATATTGAAGAATCTTCTGGTCCTTCAATGATATCAATATGAATTATCATTGTTCACTCAACATAATCTAACTTATCATATACCGTATGATAACATTATTTAGACTGATAAACTTCAGGTTTACAACAATATATAAATCAAGTTATTTAATCAATCAAATAAATCAAGTTATTTAATCAATCAAATAAATCAAAGTAAATAAATAATTTTCTTTCATCAGTCAAATAATAAAAATTTCCTTCAAAATATTTAACAAAATAGACATATACAAATACATATAATCTATAAGGGTGTGTTTGGTTGGGGGGTTTTGGAGGGGAGGGGAGGGGAGGGGGGGATATTTTAAATTATGTTTGTTTGGTTCAATTTTTTTAATGGGAGGGGAGGGAAGGGGAGCAAAATCTCTCCTAAGCCAATTTTGGCTCCCCTCTCAAAGTGGGGGGTTTTGGAGCGGAGAGGAGGGGAGATTAAATTATTTAAAATAAAATTACTGAAATATCCTTATATATAATATAATATAAAACACTACAAGGATATACCAGTAAATTAATCCATTCCCTCCATTAAAATCCCTCCCCTTCCCTCCTGAACCAAACAAGCAAAGGCTTCCCTCCCCTCCCCTCCCCTCCTCTCAACCAAACACAAAATCAAAGTAAATCCCTCCCCTCTCTTCCCCTTCCCTCCCCTCCCCTCCATTAAAATCCCTCCCCTCCCCTCCCCTTATTTGAACCAAACAGACCCTAAGGGTGTGTTTAGTTGGGGGGTTTTGGAGGGGAGGGGAGGGGATATTTTAAATTATGTTTGTTTGGTTCAATTTTTTTAATGGGAGGGGAGGGGAGGGGAGGGGAGATTAAATTATTTAAAATAAAATTACTGAAATATCCTTATATATAATATAATATAAAATACTATAAGGATATACCAGTAAATTAATCCATTCCCTCAATTAAAATCCCTCCCCTTCCCTCCTGAACCAAACAAGCAAAGGCTTCCCTCCCCTCCCCTCCCCTCCTCTCCTCTCAACCAAACACAAAATCAAAGTAAATCCCTCCCCTCCCTTCCCCTTCCCTCCCCTCCCCTCCATTAAAATCCCTCCCCTCCCCTCCCCTTATTTGAACCAAACAGACCCTAAGTCTATGATCAAATAAATAATTTTTGTAAGCAAAATTTGAATACTAACTCATATTCAACAAAACCAAAAGATAGATCATAATAATAAGATTATTGTAACTTCGAATAACTTTTCCAAAACTCTGTTGTCTGCAAAGTCAATTAGCCGTAGATCGGCTAACTTTCACAACGGTGATTCCCTTTTCTTCAAGCGATTACGCCAAGGAAGGAACTCTGTTCCTTAGCTATGGGTCCCTTAACTCACTCCAGAAAGGTTTAAGTCGGTGAACTAAGATAAAAACTGGGACGCAAAGGTAAACATAAACTGCGAATAAAAGCTTTGAGCGAAAAAATATAAGTTATTTGATTGATCCATCCTCTAAAATGTATGTACAACTGGGTATTTATAGTAGCAACTAAGAACTATCCCTATCTACCACGTTCAGTTGGCTAACACTGATACATTCCTAGTTGGCAGTTATTCGGCTGAGTCGTGCCATGCTCCACTAACCACGATCCTAAAAACTAGGCGCATTAGTGCATTGTGGCCACGTCCCTTCAACCAACGGTCCTCTATGTGCAAAGATCTCCTCAGATTCCCTCGCTCAGCTCCTAAAACCATGGGGAACAATCTTAATCAGTTTTTCCTTGGATATTTAATTAATTCAAAATTACTCCCACGTCACTTGACTCGTGGAGCAAGAATCTGATCCCATAAGTGACTCCATGCTATCCCCATGGGCCTGAATATCTTCCTTGAAGCCCAATCAGTCCAAGGCCCATATATAGCTTCCAGTTTCCTGCTTTCGAACCTATCAGCTGACACGCCATATCGACTGGTAGGAACATCGGCTGCTGAGCAATCGGCTATTTGATCTATTCGACCGACTAGCTTTACTGGTTCTCGTGAATATTTTGGGTGTAAACAATTGCCCCCTCTGTTTGTCTCGGTAGTAACATCCTAGGTTTAGGTCAGCGGCGTAATGATTTAAGTCAAATCACCTTTTTAAATCATAAATGCGAGGTCATCCATTAACAACAACTTTTTGAATCGCGTAACGGCTAATCCTCATCCATCCGATTTATTCGCCTTTAAATCCCACTATCAGTGATTTACTTTTCCTTTAAATACTCATCAGTCGAATTACCTCTTACGCTTACTTCCAGCCCTAACTCCTGTAGCTTTCACCATTTCCAACCTCTTCATCTTTCACCTAGCAACCAAGCCCACCATGTCTTCTGCTTCTGATTCTCAAAACCAATCTCACGCGTATGATGGCGAACAATCTTCTTCCTCTTCCATGAACCTTGACCGCTCGCTTAGCCCTCCTGAGGCTTCCGACTCTGGTCTCCAATCTCCCTTATTCGAGATTCAGGGCTCTCCTTCATTGCTCTTAATGGAACGTATTTTAGCGCGAAAGCATTTAACTTAATGGCCCACTTCATCATTCGACCCTGTAAGACAGGCCTATTAAGTAAATACCTAATAATATCAATTTTGCACAAAACTAATATTTCGTTAGGCAACAAATAATATTCGAGTTTTGTACAAGCATAGAACAATGATAAACATAATTTCTCAATAGGGGTGTATCTGGTTTCTGCATCATTCAAGGTGCGGCTGAGATAGTATCTGACTCTTTCAACTCCATCATCGGCATCCTGCGCCAAAGAAGTACGATTGACTCTTCTTCAAAGACTATATACAATTTGAGTGGCCTTCACGACATCGAGGCGTTAGCACGGGAGGTTTGGCCAACGCTTGCTTAATTTGGTCAAAGGCCTGTTGTTGCTCCTTCCCCCATACCATATCCTCCGTATCCTTTAATCTCAGCAAGGGGGAAAAAGCCTTTATTTTTCCAGCCGAATTGGCTATGAACCTTCTTAGGAAATTGATCTTACCAATCAAACTTTGCAGCTCCTTCTTATTCCTAGGAGGTCTGGCTTCCAAGATAGCTTTTACCTTGTTCTTGTCTACTTCTATTCCTTGATAGTGGACCAAAAATCCTAGGAAATTGCCAGCTGCGACTCCAAAAGCACATTTGGCCGGATTCATTTTTAGCCCATGGGCACGCATCCTTTTCAGGGCCTGCTCTAGATCGACTAGATGGCTTTCAAAATCCTCGGACTTGACAACCACGTCATCTATGTATACTTCCATGGTTCTGCCGATCAAGTCATGGAAGATGGAATTCATGGCCCTTTGATAAGTGGCTCCTGCATTCTTGAGCCCAAAAGGCATGACCACCCATTCGTAAATCCCCAATGCTCCTGGGCACCTGAAGGCTGTCTTGTGAGTGTCTTCTTTTGCTAGAAAGATCTGGTTATACCCTGAGTACCCATCCATAAAGGTGAGAATGCCATGCATAGCTGCCGCATCGACTAACATGTCAGCCACAGGCATAGCATACTCATCCTTGGGAGTGGCCAAGTTCAAGTTCCTGTAGTCTATACATACTCTTATCTGGCCATTCTTCTTGACGACAGGGACTATGTTAGATAGCCATTCAACGTACCTGGCCGTTCTTATAAAGCCTGCCTTCAGTAGCCTTTCAATTTCAGCTTTAATTTGAGGCATCAGTTGGGGATTGAACCTGCGAGGCGCCTGCTTGAACGGTTTGTATCCTGCTTTGATAGGAAACCTGTGTTCTACCAACCTTCTCGCCAGACCAGGCATTTCGAAGTAATTCCAGGCAAAGCAATCTTTGTACCGCTGGATTAATTCGACTATCTTACCCCGTTTGTCTTCCTCAAGTAATCCACTCACCTTCACTATTCTGGGTTGTTCTGTCATGCCCAAATTGATCTCAATTAAAGGATCTTCTGCCTCAAACGCAGGAGCAGTCTTGTGAAGAGGGGAATCCAATTCCATAGGCTCGGCTGCACACACCTCATCAGGCTTGGCTGCTGCACCTTCCTCCCTGGAGAGTAGTACCTCCTCTTCCTCTGCAGTGTCGTAATCTTCCATCACGGCATCCATCGCTTTGGACTCGGCCTTAAAGATTTCTAGCCGACCCAAAAGGTCTTCGGGTACCTGGGATGCCCTACTCATGAGTTATCTGCTCATTGGGCCGTGGTTCGGCCTGAGATCTTAACTTGAACCCCTCATTAGTAAGGTTGCATGCTTTCCATACCCCTTCCTCATAATCCTCTGGGATGGCAATAGGCCCTAGGTGTGGGGAATAGAACAGGGCTTCCAACATTTTTACCTCCGCGAAAAGGGTTCTTATCTCCGCTTCGATTGTTTCCACGTTGTCTCCAACCCAAAACATGAGCTTCTGATGAAGAGTAGAGGGGACACACTGACTTGTATGAATCCAGTCCCTTCCCAGAATCACGCTATAGGAAGGTTTGCCATCAACCACGAAGAAAGCTGCTTTGATGGTCTTGGGGCCTACTGTGACTTCAGCTATCAAGACTCCAAGTGCTCTGGAAGGTTCCCCCAGGAAGTTGGACATTTTCATGTTGGTGGGAATTAGGTCCTCAAGATTTTTTCCCAGTTTTCTCATGGTTGTCACAGGCATGACATTTAGCACAGCCCCTCCATCCACGAAGACCCTTCCAAAAATCTTCCCATTAATATAGGCCCTGATGTAAAGGGGCTTTAAATGTTTCATCATCTCTTCTGTAGGTTTCTCAAAGACTACCTTGGTGACCTCATCAGCCGGTGTATCGGCTAACGTAGCCCATTCTGCTTCTTCAGCAAACACGTCCCCCTCCAAACCTCCTGGTTGTGGGCTGTTTGCCCAGAATTCTTCTGGGATTAAGCTGATAGCCTCTATCTCAGCCATCAGGCCATCAGTCTCTTCATTGAACAGGAGATCCAACAAGGAGTCTTCCATGATGTCATCTTGTTCCCAGTGCATCTCTGGGATCACTGAACCTTCTACAGTGATTGCCTCTTCATCTACATCGACTGCGGCGATCAGACCCTCTCGCCAGTGACGTGTTCTGCTCGCAGTTGGCTCTACATTTTCGGGCACTTCTTTTTCCTCAGCCTCCTTAGCTTCCGACTTTGGGAAAGCCTTATCCAATGCTTCACTAACAGTTTCTAAGGGGATCTCCCTCTTCTCGCTATTCTTTACATCGGCTATCATCTGTAGAGTTTGTTTCATCTTACGGATGCACCTCATTCTCGTGATCCTTCTCTTTTGGGTTCTTGTCACAAGATTTGGTATGGCCTTTTTGTCCTTGGCATACTTGTTCAAGAACCAGTGTCCTTCAGTGACATTAGCCGGGGGTTTCAGCATTCTCTGTGTTTTTAACTTCTCATCATTCCTCACTGTTATCTTTAAGGAGGACATTCCCCCTTCTACAGTGAACTCGGCTATCCTTCTCTTATCACAGGAATAGGCTCCTCATCAATCCTGGGTAAAGATAGCCTACCACTTTCTCTAATGGTTGGCCGATCTTGCCCCCGCTTTTTCGATAGGTGCCTTGCCTTTCTTTGTCAGGATTCCTGTTGGGTCCGGGCGTGTGTAATGTAGTGTTTCACCAATTCTGGGTGAGCCTACCTGTTTGGGTGGCTTGCCCCCTTTCCTAGGTCTTGCTTACGGTTGGGGTTTCCCGATCTGTCAAAGACCGAAACCTGGCATCTTGAGATCCCGGTCGATCGATATGGGTTGAATCGGTGGTCCCTTTTTGGCCTCGGACTTGTTGCACGCAGATATCCTGTGCTTGTGGCTAGGCCCTTCGTCATCAAATCCCGAGAATGAGACCATACCTATCCCCAAACAGTAGGAAAGGATCAGTATCCACCGTCATTTCTGCGATTCCTTTGTCTGCAAGCTTGAACCTCCCCTCCTTTATCCCCTTTTGAATGGCCTTCCTAAAAACCATGCAATTTTGAGTTGCGTGATTATAAGAATTGTGCCACTTGCAGTATTTCTTGTCCTTCAACTCCTCAGCAGGTGGGATTTTGTGCCCATCTAGCAGCCGGATTTGCTTATCCTTAAGCAAGTAGTCAAAGATCTGGTCTGCCTTGGAGATATCGAAGGAGTATTCTGTCGTGCCATCTCTCGAACTTAGCTCTTTTCCTTTGGCGACTCTTAGAAGGCGGCAAGTATAACCTTTCCCCTTCACTATTTCACCTGCCATGATGTCTGCCGTGGAATCGGCTGAATCATCATCAGAGTCCTCGGCTTCTACAATGGATACCAACTGAGGGCCTCTCCCCCTACTGGCTCGCCTCTTTTCTTTCTCCTGGATAAATTGTTCAATGTGAGTAGCCCTTGAGACTAACTGGTTCATGTCAGTGCAAGCTTGGCCGACTAGCTTTTCCTTGAGTTGGGGATGCATGCTGCTAATGGCCATGGCTGCATATTACGCCTCGTGAACCGCATCGAACATTTCGACCATTTTCTGAACCTTTCCACAAAATCGGCAATGATTCATCTACCTGTTGCCTCAGGTTCATGAGATCGGCGCTGATGACTTCAGGTTGGGGCCAGTAGAATCTGTCATGAAAGCACCTCTCCATATCTGACCATGTTTGTATAGAATTAGGTGGCAAAGAGGAATACCATGTAAAAGCTGTTTCGGTAAGTGACAAGGGGAACAGCTGCAATTTGTGGTACTCATTCTGGTTCCCTTCACCACATTGGGCAGTAAACCTGCCTACATGCTCCATAGTCGATTTGCCATCTTCCCCGGAGAAAGTAGCAAAGTCTGGAGTCCTGTATCCCCTAGGCAGAGGTACCAATCTATCCACCCACTCAGGGTAAGGTTTCTGTAGATTGACGATCCAGAGGCTTCACCGCACACCAAAGTATTTTTTGATGGTGTGCGCAATGACGGCCGGTCTAGTACCGTGAACCCCTGGCCTCACTTCTCCCAAAGTAGGAGCCGCCTGTGGTTGCCGTCTCCAAGTTGGGGATGCGCTGGGATGCTTGTTCTGGAGGATTGGGGTAGCCTGGTTGATTAAACAATGGAGGTGGGTAAACCCCCCATGGCTGCTCCATGTTTCCTTCGCCGGGGGCCCTATATTGAGTTCCAGGCACACTCGTGTTAAATGGTAGAGGTGGGATCTGTCCCCATGACTGCTCTGCCATCAAACCAGGTGCCCGGAGGAGTTGACCCCATTGGAGTGCTCGCAGATCGTTCAGGATGGGATGGGAAGAATGGAAGACTACCCGATACGGGTGGACCCTGGTTCCATGGCTGCTGACCTGCATATCCCCCAGGTGGTCTTATACCACCCAATCCTGTACCAAGAGTTTGCCCCCAAAGATATCTTTGTGGGTTAGTCGCTGCACGCAGAACCATAAGCGCCGAGCATATGGCATAGCTGCGGCATACCAATTGGTCCCATCGCATCCGGTGGCCTCAGCCATCCGCACTGTCCAAAATGAAGGTTAGCGTGGTTGTTCACATCATTCGCCACCGGTTGCCCTCCAGTGTTCAATGTGGCAAAAGCACCATGCTGGGAATTAATTGGATTAGAAGGTACCTGTCCTATATTCGGCTGAACCTGAGTAGGTCCGGCCTGAATGTAGGTAGGTGGCCAGGTGTGCACTGCTGAGTCATGTTCGGTGAACTCGAATTGGTCACTTTGAGCCGCACTCATTTGGATGACGAGTCCCGCTCGGGTAGGTACCCACTGCGTTGGGATAGCGAAATTGATAGAGCTTTCACTTGCGCGAGCCCTCACGGCCTCTGTCTCCCTGGCTTTCTGTGCCGTTGTGCACCATGGGTTTCACAATATCGCCCAATCAAGGCGACACTTGGTACATGATATCATTGATTCCCAAATCGAGTTGTTGGCGTATAAACGAAGTGGTCATCACCACCGGTCTCATTGAGCTCGTTGGGTTGAGTTTGACCTCCATCTCTCGCTTGTACTTGCTCTGCTTGGTGGAACATTGCTTCCACGGGATGGGCTTCCTTCAACCGGTTCCGGGATTGCTCTTTGCCGTCATATTGCTCAAACTCTTGCCCAACGCAAGTGCATACGCCATCGTAATCCCGACTGGGGATTCAAACGTGTTGATTCGTTCACCTTTAGTCCCACCGTGCGCAAGCAATTTTGTTGTTCTGCAAAGTCAATTAGCCGTAGATCGGCTAACTTTCACAACGGTGATTCCCTTTTCTTCAAGCGATTACGCCAAGGAAGGAACTCTGTTCCTTAGCTATGGGTCCCTTAACTCACTCCAGAAAGGTTTAAGTCGGTGAACTAAGATAAAACTGGGACGCAAAGGTAAACATAACTGCGAATAAAAGCTTTGAGCGAAAAAAATATAAGTTATTTGATTGATCGATCCTCTAAAATGTATGTACAATTGGATATTTATAGTAGCAACTAAGAACTATCCCTATCTACCACGTTCAGTTGGCTAACACTGATACATTCCTAGTTGGCAGTTATTCGGCTGAGTCGTGCCATGCTCCACTAACCACGATCCTAAAAACTAGGCGCATTAGTGCATTGTGGCCACGTCCCTTCAACCAACGGTCCTCTATGTGCAAAGATCTCCTCAGATTCCCTCGCTCAGCTCCTAAAACCATGGGGAACAATCTTAATCAGTTTTTCCTTGGATATTTAATTAATTCAAAATTACTCCCACGTCACTCGACTCGTGGAGCAAGAATCTGATCCCATAAGTGACTCCATGCTATCCCCATGGGCCTGAATATCTTCCTTGAAGCCCAATCAGTCCAAGGCCCATATATAGCTTCCAGTTTCCTGCTTTCGAACCTATCAGCTGACACGCCATATCGACTGGTAGGAACATCGGCTACTGAGCAATCGACTATTTGATCTATTCGACTGGGACTAGCTTCGACTGGTTCTGGTGAATATTTTGGGTGTAAACAAACTCAAATGCTTCTTTTATCAATAAGCATTTCATTTGCTAAAATAATTGTTCACTTTTCTCAAGTGTTATATTGAAATACTTCGAACGTGTTGTAAATAGAATAAAAGAGAAGAGAAGAAGAGGATTAAGACAAAGGAAATAATAACACAAGAAGGTGTACTTCATGAAATTTTATCACTCTTAATGTCTAATGAATATAGTCATCTTTCATATGCAATACATGACCGAATACGACTCCCTCTTGGATGGCTATATATCATCATGAAATAGCTGGATAAGAGAAACGTAACCACGACCTTTGTCGTACCCAAAATTATAATAATAAACATTTGCTTCTAGGAATGGAGTTCAGTCTATTGGGTGAACTTTGTACATTTTCAATCAATATCTCATTATTGGATTCAATCACAATAATGCATAAACTTAATTAGAAATATTCTCGGAAATATTTTCCCATAAAAAGGCATTGAAGTCTTTTATTTCTCTAGTGCAATTGAATCACCATAAAAGACATTGAAGTATTTTATTCCTCTGTTGCAACGTACATGCACCACTTCGATTTCGATCATATGAATATATTGAAGTGTTTCATTCCTTTTAAATCTTCATATAAGTTATTACCAAGAATAATCATTGGTTTTGTCTAACTAATCCTTCGAGGATTGTTAAATAATAATTTCTTCCAGATATTATCACGAGTAACAAAAATATAATCAATTAATTGGTTTAGTTCTTCAGGAACTAACCATGCCACCAATTCTTCTTATAAATCATCGTTTTGTGCAATCCTATAGGGATGCTCGAATAGTAATTTCTTCTAGAAATTATCAAGATTAGTAACATGTTCAATAAAAGAATAAAATGATAATTGTGTTGATTAAACAAAATTGATCATAAAATTTCTATGGATGAAACTTGAAAAGGTTTTCATACTAAAAGTAACATGAAAAATAAGACAATAAGAAAGGATATGATTGCCCAAAGAGATGAAACAAAAACTTTTCATTACAATCTCCAAACTGATGAAGTCATTACTCATATGTTAGACTCTCGTACTATGCATCGTCCTTGAAGCTTTAGATTTCAATCGGTTAGAGCTTCGTGCTGATAACGTATTATAAAACTAACCAAAACAATAACAAGATATATAGATCATAGAAGTATAGAGAAATTGAAGGAAGAGAGAAAATGGAGTCTTTGTATTATCCTTTCCAAAGTGCATCTATAACAATGTTACATGGTTCCTATTTATAGGATACAAGTATTGTAACTTACAATAGGGAATAATGTGCCACTAACACCTGATATTAAGACTACTTATCACATAGTGGAAGTTACAAGGTGGAAGCTTAATGCACATGGGAGTTTAGGAGCTAAATAGACTTGTATGGACATCCACCATATATTTCACAACAAATTTTAATTAATTAGTTTTTCCATAAATCTATTTCCATTTACTGTGATTCTTATAATATTAATTAGTAACATACCCGTGCTTACGCGCGGGTTGCATGGCATTGGTTGCTAATAAATCATGTTTTTTTTTAAGACTGCAGTATAAATGTAGCTATATAAAATCAAAGCTTCACCGTGATTAGCTTCAGATTTATTTCATACTTATACTGTAAATATAAATTTTCTTCTAATATGATAGATGAAACAATTATACTAATAATGTGTGATGTATTGTTGCAATTTTCCTTCACATTTGATACCAAGACTGTTTTAAAATAAAACATTTGAGAATTGCAAATAAAACTATATATAGCTATTAAATATTACATGTATTTAGGAAGACAATAACATTGTAATATTGTAACATTGATGTGTGTTCAAAGACGATAAAATTACACCAATAACATGTAATGTTTCCCTGCAGAGACTAAAAAACAAAATTATCATTTATAAATAATAAAAATATTTATAAAATTGATATGTGTTTGAAGACGGTAAATTTACACCGACAAGGTGTAATATTTCCCTGTAGAGACTAAAAAGCAAAATTGTCATTTATAAATAATAAAAATATTTATAAAATTGATATGTGTTCGAAGATGGTCAATTTACACTGATAACGTGTAATGTTTCCCCGTAGGGGCTAAAAAGTAAAATTATCATTTATAAGTAATAAATATATTTATAAATTTGATATGTATTTAATGATGATAAAATTACACCAGAACATGTAATGTTTCCCCATATGTACTAAAAAGCAAAATAATCATTTATAATAAAATTACACCGACAACATATAATATTTCCCCGTAAGGACTAAAAAGTAAAATAATTATTATAAATGATAAAGACATTTACAAATTTGATATGTGTTCAAACACGATAAAATTACACCATGACATGTAATGTTTTCTCGTAAGGACTAAAAAAATAAAATAATCATTTACAAATGATAAAAACATTTATTAATTTGATGTGTTAACAGATGATAAAATTGCACCCACAACATGTAATGTTTTCATGTAGAGACCAAGAAGCAAAATTATCATTTATAAATAATAAAGACGTTTTCGCTAGTATAAAAAATAAGCATTTCATGTTTCTTCGTCTGGACCCAAAGAAAAATAATCATTTATACCTTCCTCCCGTTAAGAGTCAAAAGTAAAATAATCATCTATAAATAATATATATTAAAGATATTTATAAATTTTTATGTTATGCCGACAATATTTTATGTTTCTCCGTCTGTACCCAAAAGAAAAATAATCATTTATACCGATAGTATGTAATGTTTCCTCCCGTTAAGAATCAAAAGTAAAATAATCATCCATAAAAAATATATAATAAATATATTTATAAATTTTGATACGTGATCAAAATTTGTAAATATTTTTTTATAAATAATAAAAAATTATAATGATAAAATATAAAAATAAAAAAAAATGAAAATTTAAGGTAGAAAGAGAAATAGAAAGAAGAAGTTGACAAAACAATAGAAATAGAAAGAAGAAAGAGAAGAAAAAATAAAGAAAGAGATAAGGAGAAAAACGTGAGAGAGAGAAAAGTGAAATGTGAGAGAGAAAAAGTTAAAAATAGGAAGAAAAAATAATATTTTTATGTTAATTTAATTTTTGTTTAGGTTGACATATTTACCCCTTTAAAATAATGGGTGGCAAAAATGTGGTAGTCTAGTTTTATAATTTTACCTGTTCTTTCTATGCTTATATTTATCGTAGAGTAGATGATAAATTATAAAAAAAAAATCAAAATTTAAGGTAGAAAGAAAAATAGAAAGAAGAAAGAGAAATAGAAAGAAGAAGTTGACCAAAAAAAAGAAATAGAAATAAGAAAGAGAAGAAAAAATAAAGAAAGAGATAAGGAGAAAAACATGAGAGACAGGGAGAGAGAGAGAGAAGAAAGAGAAGAGAGAAAAAAAAAGTGAAAAATAAGAGAGAAAAAGTTAAAAGTAAGAAGAAAAAATAATATTTTTATGTGAATTTAATTTTTATTTTTATTTATTTTTATTTAGGTTGACATATTTATCCCTTTAAAATAATAGGTGGTAAAAATGTGATAGTCTAGTTTTGTAATTTTACCTGTCCTTTCCTTTCTATGCTTATATTTATAGTAGATAAGTGATTTTACGTTAAAAAACTAAAAAATTAATTTAAAATAAAACTATAATAATTTTATTTTCAACAATTTGCTTTCATTAATCTAAAAAAAATCTCATTTTCTAATTTATTTTTAACTTAAATACTAGTGAAATTATTTGTGCTTTGCACGAGTACTAATTAATTAAATTAAATAATAATACACAAAAAATAATCGTTGTCATACAATATATAATAATTATTAATTTTGTAAGGCAAATTAATAATTATTTTGTTTTAGTTCTAAATATAATAAATGAAAATTGATAAAGATAAATGATATATAATTTAAAATAAGTAAGTCAATAAAAAAATATTTCTGATTGTTAATGATAATTAATTAAGATAATGTAATAATGACTATCTTAAAATAATAATAATAATTAAAAATTATTTTTTGTTTTAGGCAAGAAAATAGATGAATATAGAGTCGACACGTGGCATAACTCACGTAGCAAAACTCTATTTTATATAATATAGTAGATATGTTGCATCCGCAACCTTAGTTTAAATTTTTTTTTTCAGTTCAACGTAACTTCTGACAATAATGCTTTGAACTCAGTAAGTAGCAATTATTATTATTAAAAAAAAAATTGCAATAATGGAAAGATTTAAATAACTTATTCATTTGATATCTTCCTTTTCAATCTACATATTAAAAATCAACATTTTAATGAAAAACATTTAGCAAACATTTTTGTCACAAAATTTTCTAACGAATACATGTATTACAATAACTTTGCAATACTTTGAGCAACAAAAAAAAACTTTGTAATATTTAGGTACTATTATATCGTTCAATAACTTTATAACAGATATCTATATTACAAAACTCAACGTTGGATTGAAAAATACTATCACATAGATTATATATACAAAAATTTATATTAAACTAAAATCATTTTATATGTCATTGAGATGCATCAAGATTAACGTTGTTTAATAAAAGTGCATAAGACGTTAATAATGATACATCTTAACGACATATCAAATGATTTTAGATTAATATAAACTTTGTAGATATGATTTATGTGACAGTATTTTTCAATCCAATAGTGAGTTTTGTAATATCGGCATCCGTTACAAAGTTATTGAACGGTGTAATAGTACCAAAGTATTACACCGGTATATAATTGAACCCCTCCCTTAGAAAAATATAATTTTTCAATTAGAGAATTTTCAAAAAATCATTTTTATAAAAAATTGTAGATTTTTCATCTCTAAAATAAGTGATTCATTTTAAATAGTAAAGTTGCTTATCAACGAAAGTCGGTTCAGTTGCCAAGAACACGACTCATATCCTTATATATCCTACAAAAAATCTGAATTTAAATTCTATTACCGATGTGAAGACCTTACTGATAGGTTAATCTATAAATACCTATCTAGTCGCTCTTTAAGTCATGAGGCTACCCTGATCCGAGTGAGCCTCCGAGACCTAACTCACCTAAACTTTTCGTAAAAAAAAAAAATACTCATGATTTGTGATGCATAGCAAGCCCCTCAACTATAATATATATACGCACACATATACTAAGTAAAAAAATTTAGTGCCCCTAAAAAATGGTGCTATCTGCAATCGCACACCTTCACCACCACCACCGTCTATAAAGAGCCACATCCAAAAAATACACACACAATTAACAAAATACAAGTGACGAAACCAAGGAGAAAGCCACCAAAAGGTGACAAAGGAAGAAAGAGACAATAGAAGCACGCTGATTACAAAGAGAAACTCACAGCCACAAAGGACCACTCAGAGTATATATATTAACTCTCTATCTATATGACTCACACTTTCCCCTTACAACCTCTCATTCTCAACCAACCACACATGTCACAAAAACAAAGCCAACTTTTAGGAATAATCATTGCTTCTTTCTCACTCTCTCTGAATCTGCATGATAACTTATCACTATGTCTTTTCTGTATTATTCCCTTCACTCTCTGATCTGATCAAGCAGTATCGTTTACATTAAATTGCAAATTAATAAATTAATTAATTAATTAAATGTTGTGCAAATGAAACCAAGCTTTTTCCTTGTTCCTAAGTTGTTGGATATATTTATAGTTTGTTGAGTAAGATAACAAAGGGAAGAAGAGGGGAAAAAACACAAAGAGGAGAAATTTGTGATGGGGTTTGTTGATTCTCAAGAGGGTTGTAAAAATGGAGGAGGACAAGGTTCATGTTCATGGAGGTTTTTAACTAGGAGGAAGAAGATAGATTCTGCTGTTGGTAATTCTTCTCATGGCCAACTTGCAAAAGAGTTAACTGTTCCTCATCTCATGGCCATTGGTAATTCAATTTCCTCCCTCTCTCTCTCTTTTAATTGTTTGGTTTAGATCATTTTCAATCATGTTTCAACTTTCATCTGGGTTAGTGTGGATCTGTTCAATTTCAGTTCCAACTTTTGTTTTTCACTTTTCATAGTAAAGACTAAAAGATTGTGTTTTTGTTGTTGTTGTTTTGTGTTTTTTTTTTTTGTGTTTTTAATTCCAATTATTTGAACCCTTTTTTATATGATGTTAGTAAACTTGTTTAATTTAAGGTTTATTTCTTGTTTGAAATTTGGGTTTTTTAGCCCCTAAAAAAATGAATTGACCAGTTGAACAGAATTTTATGTGTTGTATTATTATATTTGGCTATAAACTATGCTTATAAATTTTTATTTATTTGTTGATTTAATTTTGGGGGTGTTGTGTTTCAGGTGTTGGTGCAACAATTGGAGCTGGTGTGTATGTTCTGGTCGGAACTGTGGCAAGGGAGCATGCAGGACCAGCTTTGCCACTTTCATTTATGGTGGCTGGATTAGCAGCTGCTCTTTCAGCTCTTTGCTATGCTGAATTGGCTAGTCGCTGTCCTTCTGCTGGAAGTGCATATCACTATTCTTACATATGTGTTGGAGAAGGGTATTTATTTACTCACCTTCTTTTGATTCTTACTTAGTTTCTTACATTGGATTTTCTCCTCCCTTGTGCTTGAATGTTTTTTTATCCTTGCCTTCCTTCGACCTTATCAGCAAGGTTTCAAGTGTATGTTTGGTTAACAGTTGAAAATCGGAAATTCCTTGCAGTAAAACAACCACGCAGTTGCAGTAGTCAGACGATCTGGACCATATGATCTTGATCAGACGGCTCACATTTTGAGTTGAGAAAATTAGATACAAAAATCAATCTCGGAACGTGGACCGTTCGATCAAGATCAGACAGTCCAGATCGTCTGACTGCGACAACTTCGTAGTTTTTTGACTGGAAGGAATCCAATTTCTTGAAAAACTGGCAAACATACATTTGGATCCAAAGTATCTGTAGAGAGAAAGCGTACTTTTGGACTCAAATGTGCGTTTGCAACGGCAATCCATACATACACTGAATTGCCTTCGCGATGATGCAGATGTCTTGAAAACCTTAATATTGCAGATTGAAGTTCTAATTTATGATGTTGACTTTGCTTATTGAAGTGCTTGTGATGACTGCAGAGCTTATAGTTTGATGCTTTTATTATTTTATTGTTGCTATGTGAAGGGGATGGTATTTCTATCTAGAAGTTTTGGCCTAAATCAATTCAATTTTCATGGCCTTTTGCTTGTAACAAAAATTACATTTTTGTTAATTGAGAGTTGATATATTTTTGGTACTATGTTTGCAGGGTTGCTTGGTTGATTGGCTGGGCTTTAATACTGGAATATGGAATTGGTGGAGCTGCTGTTGCTCGTGGCATAACCCCCAATTTGGTATACTGTTATTTTAACTCTATATTTCATAAGTATATTTTCTAAAAAATATTCTTAACTGAAATTTTTTTTGAGTGATTTTGTCACTTATCCCAAATTCCTTTGGAAATAAGGTTTCTCTGGTTAAATATAAGTTTAAATATTGTTTTCTGTTTTCAATTTTCTTTTCTGAAGCTCAGAATTCTGTTGGATGTTTTCTTTTTTATTGGTATAAATATAATAACTCTAGCAGATTTATTTGTTTGAATTGCAAGTAAGAATTATCTGAATCAATTGTTGATACCAAATAATATATATTTCTCTGATTAGGCTGCAATTGTTGGAGGTGTGGACAATTTGCCAGGCTTTTTATCGTATCAGCATATTCCTGGGATTGATATTGTTGTAGATCCATGTGCAGCAATTATGATATTTATTGTTACTGGACTCCTATGTACTGGAATCAAAGAGGTATATTTCTATTCCAAACTTCTTCTTTAATCTGTTTTTTTTTATTTAAAATTTTCATTTATTTTTGGTTGGTGCAATTCATTGTTATGTAATGTACACTTTATAAAAGGATTGTGAGTCCATTAAAATATTCAAATATATTTTCTTGAGAGTTCATTTTAATTTGAATGGTTGGCTTCTATGCAGTGTACAATGGTACAAAGTATAGTCACATCAGTGAATATATGTGCTTTGATGTTTGTCATAGTAGCTGGTGGTTACTTGGGATTCAAATCTGGATGGATTGGATATGAACTTCCTACAGGGTACTTTACATCTTTCTTTTGCATACTACCTCGGATCTGGATTCACTGTAGTCAGAAAATCACTCATTTGATGTAATCACGCAATCTAGAACATCAGATCAAGATCGAAGGACTCATGTTCCGACTTAAGGAAATAAGGTTCAAAATACAAAGTCGAAACGTGAGTTGTCAGATCTTGATTTCGACGGTCTATATCGGCGACCGCGTGATTGCGTGAATGTAGGAAATCCATCCAAATCCCTCTTCTAATTATGAATAACACTTGTCTCTTGCTTTAATGATAGGTATTTTCCCTTTGGAGTAGATGGTATGGTTGCTGGTTCTGCAACAGCATTTTTTGCATACATAGGTTTTGATGCAGTTGCAAGCACTGCTGAAGAGGTATATAATATAATATATGATAATATATCATGCTTCATACAACTTATACTTTTTTTTTTTTTGCTTATCAAAAAAAAAAAAAAAATACAACTTATACTTTTCAGGATTATAAATAAATGTTATTTCCTTTATATATAGTACATAAAAGAATGTTCAAATCAAACTTCCTTATAGTGTTTTACTTTGATGAATAGGTGAAAAATCCTCAAAGAGATTTGCCACTGGGAATTGGTGCTTCATTGTTTCTATGTTGTGGATTGTACATGATGGTTTCCATTGTTGTTGTTGGTTTAGTACCTTATTATGCCATCAATCCTGACACCCCCATATCATCTGCATTTGCTGATAATGGAATGCATTGGGCAGCGTAAGTGTATAAATTTGCAACTCTATTTTGATTTTCATTCTTCATAAAATTTAGGCACCTTGCTTTGAAATTTCTATATCATGATATAACAAAAGGGGCGGCTTAGTGCACGAGACTCCCACTAAGTAAGGTGTAGGGAGGGGCACGAGATTCCCACCAAGTAGGGTTTGGGGAGGACAGATGTATGCAGCCTTATCTCCACAAGCGAAGAGGTCCGTTTCTTGGATTTGAACGTGTGATCTCCAGGTCACAAGGCAGCAACCTTACTGTTGCACCAAGGCTCGCCTTCAAATTTCTGTATCAAGATATGATTAAAAGAAAGGACAAGATATAAGTTTTTGTAAGCTATGGTTTGGAGTTTTCCAAATGCAAAACCAAACAAGTATGAAGTAGTTTTACAAAATAATTTTTCCTAATTGTGATTGCAGATACATTATAAATGTTGGGGCTTTTACGGCTCTATGTTCATCATTGATGGGTGGAATGTTGCCTCAGGTAAATTAATTGGAACTTCTATGTGCTTTGTTCATACAATTAAACTCTTAAATTGTTCATTATTGATTCTTCCCCCAATACTTGTTATGCAATTTATGTTAAATTTCATGTTTTGAAAGCTAAGTTTTGGGTAAATGTTATTAAAAAAATTATAATAAAAAAAGAAATAAATCCCTAAATCGAAGAGCCATGTAATATGTTTAGACAAATTTAAGAAAAACTAAGATACATTTTTCTAAAAACAGATCATTTTAAATTTTTGAGAAAAATATTAAAAGGCCTTTTTTAATAAAAAAAATATTTTATGTTGAAAAAACACAATATGTGGCCTTCGGACGCAACACGCATAGATTTGGGGAACGTGTGTTTTGTGGACGAGACTTGGGATTTGGTTGGGTGTTTGTTAAGGAAGTGATTGATGAATGAGTGAGCTGTTTTGATTTTGATGGATCTATTTATTTTAAATTTTAATAAAATTAATTTTAAAGGAATTGAAATAATATTTTAAAAGTCAATTTGGAAAAGGCTCGATGGGTTTTATTTGTCACAATGCTCCTAAGAGTTTGGTGATCTGTCACTTCTATCACTCTCACTTCTTCATTGCCTTTTTTTTTTCTGAGACAAAAAATTGTACCATAATGAAATGATTTGCAACATATAATAATAATAATAATAATAATAATAATACTAGTGATAATTACTACTGCTATTATTATTATTATTAGTATTATTATTGATGCTGTTAAATGAGTGATAAGACATACAAATAAATTACACGTGCATTAGATAATATTTTTAAAAATTTAAAATTACATGAAAAATATTAGAGAGATAAAATGTTCAAGATTATAAAAGAGGTATTTATAAATTGTGAAAATGAAAATTTCAAATTGTGAAGAAATTATAAAAATGAATTATATGAATTTAATTTAAATATCATGTAATTAGGTGAGGGTTTGTCAACAAATATTACCAATTGAAAAAGAAATGTACAAGTTGATTTGGGTTGAAACCTCTCATTTGCATTGAACAAATGAGAAATTCTTCCTTAAGTTGGATCTAAGAGAGAGAAATACTAAATTCAGATCCAATGACTCTATAGTGGTTGCACAGTGTGTAGCACTAGAGCATCAAGTTGCAATTAGTACACTGAAGTAGCCAGAAGTGTTCATTTAGATTAGTGTAACATGATGAGTATTTCCATTAGCCTGACTGATATTTACATTTGCCTATACTTAAATTTTTTTGATTTAATTGAGAACATAATGTATGTCTAATTTCTTTTTGTTGGTATAATGCAACAATTGGTTGTTGCAATTAATTATCACATTTCTCCAATTTCTCTTTGAAGTCTTCTATTTTTAAGGTAAAATTATCAATGTGTTTTTCTTTGATGTCTATCAGCCAAGAATTTTGATGGCTATGGCAAGGGATGGGCTGCTACCTCCATTTTTTTCTGACATAAATAAGAAAAGCCAGGTTCCTGTTAAGAGTACCATAGTTACTGGCCTTGTTGCTTCAGTCTTGGCATTTTTCATGGATGTCTCTCAACTAGCTGGGATGGTAAGTCTAATCTATATTTTTACAAAAGAATTTCTAAAATAGTTCTAATATTAGGTGCGATCATACCAGCATTAATACATCATATCCCATCAGAACTCCGCAGTTTTTTTTTTTTAACAAAAGCAGAAATCCGCAATTAAGCGTGCTTGGGTGAGAGTAGTACTAGGATGGGATGACCGCTTGGGAAGTCCTCGTGTTGCACCTCTTTAAAAAAAAAAAAATAATAGTTCTAATGTCTTGCATGAACTTGTCCAGTAGCATATCTGTAATTATCAAATGTAAAAGGATGATCCTGATCTGTATTTATAATATTGCTAATGTATATTTTGCTTATCTTCTACAGGTTAGTGTAGGTACACTTCTTGCATTCACCATAGCAGCAATATCTGTGTTGATACTAAGATATATCCCACCAAATGAGGTTCCACTGCCACCTTCTTTCCAAGAACCAATTGATTGGAGCCATTTGGAGACAAATGAAAAAGATACAAAGGCCAATTTTGGTACTTATGAGAACCAGAAACCCTTACTTGTCAAAGAGGATGTTTCAATTGATTATCCCCTTATTGCTAAACTTCTTGCCATAGGAAACTGTGAGTTATGATTTTCCTTTTCTATTTTTTTTTTAAATGTAAAATTTATTGCTCAAGGTATGTAATCATTGTTGCTTAATTAACATCAATTTACTGCTATTATATATAATTTCTTTTTCTTTTTTTAGATTTTTCCTTCTATCATTTTATATATGTTGTTTTTCTCCTAACTCGTATTTGTATATTGATGCAGATGTACATGATGGTAATAGGCGAAAATTTGTTGGCTGGGTAATAGCATTCATATGCTTAGGAGTGTTTATCCTTACATTTGCAGCTTCTGATTTAACTCTTCAAAGGTTGGTTTATCTTTCAAGTTACACATACATTCAAAATTTATGGATACATGATCAAAGTTCCATGCAATCAACGAATCACACATTTGTCACAGTCACGCAATCTGGACCACTAGATCAAGATCGGACGGCTCACAATCTGTCTTTGTAAATCAGATTTAGAATATGAAGTAGGGATGTGAGCCGTCTGATCTTGATCAAATGGTTCTGAATCGCTTGACTATGGATTTCCCGATTGCATTGAATCCAAAATCCATGATCAAATGCCTAAATATTTTGACAGTTGATTTATGTTGCTATAAGTGGGCACTATGAAGGCAGGGGATACATTAAATTTATATACTTAATTAATGTTTTCACTTTTCCATGCCATTTATGTAATTATTGAAGTTCTTATTTTTTTTTCTCATTTCATGTTTGCCATTATCAGTACCGTTCGCTTTACATTATGTGGAGCTGGTGGCATTATTCTTTTGTCTGGCTTTGTGTTCCTCACATGTATAGATCAAGATGATGCAAGACACAACTTTGGACACTCTGGAGGTATGGCTTACAATTATTATAGGATTAAGTAAAATTTGTAGGATTTAAATTTCTACACACAAAGAAAACTTTTTATTTATTAGTTCATCTTCATTGAAAGATGGGTTTTGGTCATGTAAAAATATCTCTTATTGATTTGTTTTCAGGTTTCACTTGCCCATTTGTGCCTCTGCTGCCTATAACTTGCATTCTCATCAATTCCTATTTACTTATTAGTCTTGGGTAAGTATCCAAATTCAATTTTGAAAGCATATAGAACTTTCCTCTCAATTTTCAAAAGCAAACCAGTATTTTTGGGTTTGATTGATTTGGTTTTTAAAAACTATTTTCTGTTTTATGAAACTTAGAAAAGAACAAATTTTCTTCTTCTTAAATTTTTGATAACAAAAATCGGTTTTTAAAAAGTGTAATTAAATAGGGACATATTCTCTCTAAAATATCAAGTGACATTAAGTCAATCCTTAAAGGATAAAGAAACATCCCTTTATTAGTCCTAAAAAATAGAGTAACATTAATTTATTCTAAAGAAATTCACATGAATTTAGTTTTTCAGTGATCAACAAATGACATCAATTTAGTTCCTTAATCATTGGAAGTTGACATTAATTTAGTCTTTCACTAATATAAAATGACATTAATTCAACCCCTCAATGTTGCAATTTTAATATTCTTTCTTCGTGTCACGGGAAAGGAAATGTTCCTTTTTAATAATATACTAAATCTAAACTATAAGTTATTATCTATGTATTTTGTTAGCTCTAGCATTGCTCAGATAAGGATTTTTTTCTTCGGAGTTTGCTATCTACATCTCCACATTACTACCCACACCCCCTTGTGAACTAGTTTTCGAAATCTAACGAAACAGCTGTCCGGAAACTAGTTTTCGAAACATAAGGAGGTGCAGATGGCAATTGTGGGAGGTGTAAGTAGCTATCGCCCTTGTTTTTTCTCTTTAATTAATTGCACAACTTTATCTAATTCTTATGTGTTGTTATTTTTCCAGGGCTGCTACTTGGGCGCGTGTTTCAGTATGGCTAGCATTAGGAGTAATTGTTTATGTATTTTATGGTCGAACCCATAGCTCTCTAAAAGATGCAGTTTATGTCTCGGCTACTCAAGTGGATGATGATAAATATTACACCACCACAAGCTGTCTTGCTTAATCCCCATGCACATGTCAATAGGCCAGATGTCACCATGTGAAGTTTATTTGTAGCTCAAGCCAAAGAATATATTGCTGCTTTACTTATAGGAATGTATAAGATTTTTAGTTTGGGTCATAGCTTTGTTTTTTTTTTAAGAGAAGAAGAATTTGACCCTTAGAATGATGTATTTTTATAAGAAATTATGATAATTGTTGATTTTTCAATCAACAGTTAAAAATTGTAAAGAAAAATATGTACATGTATAATTAACATTTGAAGACGTTGAAATTTACTATGTTGATTTTTTTAATATGAACCGGTTATAACTCAGCATTTTATTTTCTAGAATGTGCTTTTGCTTTAATTAGTTGAGAGAACTCGTGCTCAGCACGGGAGACGGAGAAAAACAAAACATACAATTAAGTTTTTTTTGTGAGAAAATAGTTTTTGATGAGGAAACAATTTTTGAGTGAATAAATGAATTTTTATAGTGGTTCACATTCGGTGAGATTTTTCCACCAGTATCAAATAGCTACAACTTGCTTAACCACTCCTTGGTTAATTACAATTAGTAGTCTTTCTTTCCACAACCTCTTCAAGTTGTTTCTCCTTGACAATACTTTGGTTGATACTCACAGAAACCTTCCCACAACACTCACTTACCCTAAGTAGTTTGGTAGAATATGAGTAAGATATAAATGTAAAGATTAAAGGTATTTGGAGAATTTTCTACAACTTGTGAACTAAAAATATTTCAGTACATATTGGTTTCAAAATAAGCTAAACACACTCTAAAGTAATCCTTGACAAACTTTGAGCTTATGATCTTGAGTGTGTTGAGAGGACGATAGCTGTGTACTTGAGGATGAACATAATGCTTTAGCTTCACTCTCTTAATCCTTCATAACTGACTTGCAGCGTATATAACATGAAGAAAAAAGCGTTTGTCCGTTGAGAAAGCTGTTGGAAGTCGATCATGACATCGGAAAGTAAGACTAATGTGATACTGCAAAAATATACCAACTTTTGTACTTGCTGTCAGCGCATGTCACAGTCACTTTCACCTTTTAGAACCTTCTCAACCTAGTATCCTCTGATGTCCTTTCTTTATATTACTTGAACCAACTCCAGTTGTGTGGGTGCATTATTAATACTGGATTGACTTATTAACTTATGATTCCCCGAGCATTGAAGATTGTTCGATCTTTTGAGAATTGCGTGTTGTTTCTTGGTAGCTTTGATACGTACCTACTCATCCAGAGTAGCTTCGATACGAGCCTACTAAACTAGAGTAGGTATTTTCCAATCTTGTCATAATGAAACACTATTGCGATCATTGTCTTGTATCATCTTTTCATCATTATTGATCTTCCTTTAAACATGTTTGTTGGAACCTAAACGATTGAGATGTTTAGACCCTCATTAATTTTGATGATAACAAAGTACTCACAAGAGAACAATTTATGTTCTAACATTTCTTGAAGTGTGCAGATACTAATAATACGTATATTCTAAGCCACTCAAGCAAGAAGAAAGTAATTCTCAAGAGAAGGATTCATTCTATGTGTCAAAGATCCCGCCATCCTTGTGAGCGCCTGGAATTTCTTCTTTATACACTATGCTTATCCAATTGCTACAAGCGTCCGAACTTCCGATTCGAACGAGCAGCGTCCGAACTTCCGATTATGAGCGAGCGCCTGAACCTCACTTCTAATCACGTGTTAGTCACGTTGTCGCTCTACCTCTCGTAAGTTTCGAACGGATTTCAAAATTGATCTTGAGCGCTAAAATTGTTGTACGAGGTATCAAAGGTGAAACCTTTAACTACAAGACAATAATCGTTACAAGCAAGGTAGTACAAAAGCGGTAACATGTACTCTCGGGATATTCTCTCGCAAAGCAAGAAAGAGACAAAGATTTTGAATTTACCTTACTCAATGGTAAGGAGCCATTTTTACCTTAACGGTTATATCCTTGGAACTCCTATATATACCTCATGGTATCCATTGAAGAAGGAACGAACGCATCTTGTGAAAAAGCTTGCTGAAATTTCTGAAATATTTATCGAGAACAAGCACCGCTTCGTGAGCAACCAAGTCTCGTGCTAAGTCTCCGGACTACGTAATCAACTCGGTCCGACCCTTTCTTTAAGAAAGTTTTTCTATAGTTGAGCTTAATCTTTTATCCTCTCTGTGAGAGTTAATTTTAATCGTACTTCAACTCTTTTGTAAAAGTTGTTTTGGCCTAGTTAAGGTCAGTATCCTCAAAAGCTCGACTGCATCGAGTCGCTTTTGAGAAGTTGAGAGTATTGTCAAGTTGTGACAAGAGAATACTCTTGAGGAAATTGTAATCGATTGATTATAGTGAAAATCCTTCAGAACGGCGGACTAGACGTAGCTATCAGTTTGGTAGTGAACTAGTATAAATTTACGTCTCCTCGCTTTATCGCTTTATTCATTTTTATCTTGTCGCGTTAAAAACAAGTTTTATCAAACTGCTTCAAATAGTCAGGTTATACCCAAAGATCCGATAAACAAACAATTTTGAAAAACTTGTGTTCTATAGTGTTTCTAACTTAAAGTTTACTTAAAAGTTTGTAAACACAATTCAACCCCCTTTTTGTGTTCACGCTCGGTTGGTACCAGAGCTCGGCCTCTTGGTTGAGCACTTAACAAAGGTCAAGAGAAAAGATTCTATATTGTGAACATGTTCATCAAGGTGGTCATATGAACCGTCCTCCTCTATTCAATGGAGAAAAATTTGATTACTGGAAGGATAAGATGAAAGCATTCCTTGAGGCACAAAGTCTTGATTTGTGGGATATAGTTGAAAGCGGATACATTCTTCCCGCTAATGCCCTTGGCGTTGCAATATCAAGGGAAAACTGGTCTGATGATCAGAAAAAGAGATATCAAACCAACCAGAGGGCCAGATTTATTCTCATCTGTGCTATGACAGAAAAAGAATATGATAAATGTGGCAAGTTTGATACTGCCAAAGAAATCTGGGATTCTCTTGTGTTGTCTTATGAGGGTTCTGCCCAAGTAAGAGAAACGAAGGCTAGCATGATGGTTCGCCAATATGAACTATTCAAAATGGAAGATGGAGAAAACATTGAAACTATGTTTGGAAGATTCCAAACACTTGTTCATGGGTTGCAAGCCCTTGGAAAAAGTTATACCACACCGATCATGTGAGAAAGATTTTGAGAAGCTTGACAAGGCAAAGTGGAGACCCAAAGTCACCGCTATTCAAGAAGCAAAAGATCCGAATGTTCTTGACTTGAAGATCTTATGAGTTCCCTAAAAGCTCATGAACTTGAGCTAAATGAAGAAGAACCTACCAAAAAGAGTAAGTCTATTGCTTTAAAAGTTAATCAACATAAACCTAGTACTTCTAAAGCTTTTCTGAAGAAGAAGAATCGATGATGAAGCTTCGTAAGGAGACTCGATGGATCGGATGATGAGCTTGCATTCATATCTAAGAAGATCCAGAGAATGTGGAAGAAAAGAAACTTTAGAAGGAAGTTTCGTAAGAAAGATTCAAAGGACAAGAAGGAGAGCAAAGACAAGGACAAAGCCCAAGTCATTTGCTACGAATGTAAGAAGCTGGACATTTCAAATCCGAGTGTCCTAATCTTAAAGAAAAGCCCACAAGAAGCTCCTTCAAGAAAAAGAAGAAAGGTCTCATGGCAACATGGGAAGATCTTGACTTATCCTCCTCTCAGGAAAATAAAGAAGAAGCTCACATTGCCCTCACGGCGCATAATCGACATTGAGTCGTAAGAAGATGTTGAAGAGGTAATAGTATATGATTCCTACTCAACTTCAACTTGCTTTTGATGATCTTCTTAAGGACTCTGCCACTCTAATCGAGTATAAGAACTTAAAAAGAAATTTTTAAAACTATCACAAGATTTTCATTCCTTACGTAATGAAAACTCAGTACTAAAGGAAGAGAACCGTGGCGAAAATCAAAATCGTGCCTGTTGATAACCAAAGATCTGGAAGCTAACAAGCAACCGTGCCGAGAGCTCTCAAGCTAAGAGTTCTCAGAGTTACAAAATCCCTAATCGCAAATCAAATGACTATGAACAAGCATTTCAAAAGTTTCTTGCAGAGAGTGTAACTCAAGCAAGCAAGCTTCAATGATCCGGGGTGTCAAGAAACGACAACTCATGGTCTTGGCTATATACCAGATGAAACCCTTTTGGAAAATAATTCAAAGATCCGATAAATCCCATAGCCATAGTAAATGCTTACATTGTACTTATTGTAGTAAATCTGGTCATTTGAAAAGTGCATGTAATGTTTTAAAACTAAGAAGGATAAGCCTCCTTCAAGAACTAACAAGAAAGGACCCAAAAAGATATGGGTACCTAAAGATAAAATAGTCTATGTTGCAGGACATGCTTAGCAACAAAGTCAACACACCGCCTTGGTACTTAGACAGTGGATGCTCGCGTCACATGACGGGAGAAAAGCATATGTTCCAAGAACTAAGACCTAGAGAAGTTGGATTCTTTGGTTTCTGAGGAAACCGTAAAGGTAAAATAGTTGGAATTGGTCGCATAGGTAAAGGCTCTCTTCCTTCTATTGATAATGTTTTATATGTTGAAGGACTAAACATAATCTATCGAGCATAAGTCAATTATGTGACAATGGTTATGAAGTCATCTTTACGTAAACCGGATGTTTAGTAAAAAGCAAAAACGATGGATCTATATTCTTTACAAAGAAAGAGGAAACAAAATGTTTATAAAGTTGATCTTTCTCGAACTTGAAAAACAAGATGTCAAGTGTCTTATATCTGTTGAAGATGAGCAATGGATTTGGCACAAAAGATTGGGTCATGCCAACTTGAGATTAATCTCAAAATTAAACAAGCACAATCTTGTTAAAGGCCTACCAAATCTTCAGTACAACTTTGATGCCCTTTGTCAAGCTTGTCAAAAAGGAAAACAAGTTAAAACTTCCTTTCATTTAAAAAATGTTGTTTCAACTTCTAGCCCACTTGATCTTTTACATTTTGATCTTTTTGGTCCCACAAGGACAGCTCTTTAACTGGAAAGAAATATGGTTTAGTCATTGTGGATGATTTTACTAGATGGACATGGGTTAAATTCCTTGCCCACAAGGATGAGTCTTATAAGGTATTTATCAAGCTCGCAAATCAGTTCAAAATGAAAAAGGCATTTGCATTTCCTCTATTAGAAGTGATCATGGGGAGAATTTGAAAATGAGAACTTTCAAAAATTTTGTGAAGAAAATGGCATCTCCCACAATTTCTCCTCTCCTAGAACACCTCAACAAAATGGTGTTGTAGAAAGGAAAATAGGTCCCTCCAGGAAATGGCCAGACCATGATCAATGAAGTCGATATTGCAAAATATTTTTGGGCGTATAAAGAACACGACTTGTTATATTCAAAATAGAATTTATATAAGACCTATTTTGAATAAGACTCCTTATGAATTGTGGAAAGGAAGAAAACCAAACATTTCTTACTTTCATCCTTTTGGTTGTATTTGTTATATCCTAAATACTAAAGATTAGCTTGGTAAGTTTGATTCCAAGGCTGACAAAGGAATCTTTTTGGGATATTCTGAAAGATCTAAAGCTTTTAGAGTATACAACAAAGAAACTTTGACAGTTGAAGAGTCCATTCATGTCAAGTTTGATGATAAGAAGCCTGACACTGCAATGTCAGAGCTAGATGAGTTATTTTCAGATTTAAACCTCGGTGAAAAGCCAGACGGTGAAAATACATCTTCATCATCCGGTGGTGACAAGACGAAGAATTCGACTCAAGCGAAGTCAAGAAAGAAAAATCTGGAAGTACAAAACCAATCATCCAAAAGATCAAATCATAGGAGAACCTAGTGACAAAGTACGAACCAGATCCTCCTTCAAGGAGCATGCTGATTTTGCACTTCTCTCTGAGATGGAACCTAAGACGATTGATCAAGCTTTGGAAGATGAAGGGTGGATTCTAGCTATGCAAGATGAGTTAAATCGGCCTAAAGGAATGATGTCCGGAAGCTAGTCACTCTACCAGAAGATAAGCAAGCTATTGGTACTAAATGGGTATTCGAAATAAGCTTGATGAAGACGGTAAAGTTGTGAGAAATAAGGCAAGGTTAGTTGCTCAAGGCTACTCACAAGAAGAAGGTATTGATTTCATCAAACTTTTGCACTTTGTTGCAAGATTAGAAGCTATTCGTATTTTACTATCATTTGCCGCACATCATGAGATAACTTTATATCAAATGGATGTGAAAAGTGCTTTTCTAAATGGTTTTATAACTGAAGAAGTTTATGTTAAACAACCTCCTGGTTTTGAAGATATTGAATTTCCTGAACATGTTTTTAAACTTAAAAAGGCACTATATGGTCTCAAGCAAGCTCCTAGAGCATGGTATGATAGACTAAGTTCCTTTTTAATGGAAAATGGATTTACAAGAGGTTTAGTTGACACTACTCTTTTCAGAAAAACCTCAAACAAGCATTTCATACTTGTTCAAATATATGTTGATGATATTATTTTTGGAGCCACTAATGAAAATCTTTGCAAAGAATTTTCTAAGCTTATGCAGGCTGAATTTGAGATGAGCATGATGGGAGAATTGAAGTTCTTCCTTGGAATACAAATCAAGCAATGCAGTGATGGTATTTATATTCATCAAAGCAAATACATCAAAGAATTATTGAAGAAATTCAAGATGCTGGATTGCAAGCCGATGAGCACGCCTATGCATCCTACCTGCTCTCTGAGTAAAGATGAAATTGGTAAGAAGGTAGATCAGAAGCTATACAGGTATGATTGGATCTCTACTTTATCTTACGGCTTCAAGACTGATATTATGTTCAATGCTTTGTGTGCTAGGTTTCAATCGGATCCTAGAGAATCACATCTAAGTCTTTGTTAAAAGAATATTTAGATATTTACAAGGAACTACTAATCTTGGTTTGCTTTATAAGAAATCAAAAGATTACCAATTAGTAGGTTTCGTGATGCTGATTTCTTTGGAGATCGAATTGAAAGAAAAAGCACAAGTGGATTGCCAATTCCTTGGAGCTAATCTTGTGTCTTGGTCAAGCAAAGGCAAAGCACAATAGCACTCTCAACGGCAGGTTGAATACATCTCAAGACAAGTTGCGATTCTCAACTTCGTGGATGAAGTATCAACTTGAAGACTACTTGATAAAAGAGAGTAACATTCCTATCTTACGTGATAATACATCCGCCATATGTCTTACTAAAAATCCTATATTGCATTCTAGAGCAAAGCACATTGAGATTAAGCATCATTTTATAAGAGACTATGTTCAAGGGTATTTTAGAAATAAAATTTGTAGACAACGATCATCGGTGGGTGACATATTTACAAAACCCTTCTTTGAAGATAGATTCAATTTTATAAGAAGAAAATTAAACTTTCATCTTATAAAAGAATGATTAATCTCGGCGTCGATGATAAACTAAATCTCAAAGATCGATATGACATAAGCATGTATGTGCATCAACATCTTATCGTCATACGCATCATAACTCATCATCCGGTAAGTCGGTTGCGTGCGTCCGAGCACACCCACACGTGTCACACGTGTTAAGGACTCAAGCGTCTCATCATACCTACTGAGTCATGATTATTTACGTTCTTCGATAAAATTTTTTACTTTTATTTTGGCGTCCGCATTTAATGAAAAAGCGAATCTTTATTTTCTTTTCTTTTTGATTTATTTTTATAAGAGAATACGAAGCGATATTTTTGAAAAATAAATGTACCATTCTCCTTTAACTTTCCCACTACTCCACATTTTTCGTTCACTCTGTGTTCTCTGCAAAACTGTACTCGTTCTCTCTTTCCCTCTCTCTGTGTGTGTGCTTAAACCCTAAAACCTTCATCACCTCCTTCTCTCAACTGCACTCATGGCTGGAGTAACAACATCTGAATATACAGCTATCTATAACACCATGACTGAAGGAAAAGTCCTGTTAGAAAATCGAGTTGATTTGGAAAACTTCAAGCTCTATGGCTTCGACTTCTTCAATGGGTTCAAGGCAATGGGCTGGGAACAGTATTTCTTTTGGAATCCGGTTGAGGTTCCGTGATCGCGATTAAAGAACTTTGGAGTAACGTCGGTTACATAAAGGTGGCATCTTTGAAGGAACAGTGAAAGGTTTCAAGTTTATTTTTTCCATCAAAAATATTTCTGAAGTCACTGGGTGTCCGTGTGAAGGCATCGTCTTTTATTCAGAATGGGCTGACGCATTTCATGGGATTGAGAAGGTCAACAATGATCTGTTTGAGAACTACCAGCAGCTGAAAGAATCTGGTGAAACACCTACTGCCAAGAATCTGAAAAGCCATTTCAGAGTTCTTCATAAAATAATCACCAAGAGCGTCCTGTTGAAGGCTGGCTCTAGTGACATTGTCAACTACGAGCAGAAGTTCATCATGAGACATTTCATGGCTGGAAACAAGGTGAACCTGCCAAGGTTAATCCACAACAACTCGCTTCAATGCTCTAGTCAACTCAAGAAAAGGTGTTGCTGACAAGAAGAATACCTACAAGTTCATTCCGTATGGTGTCTTGCTCACCAAAATGATGGACAAGAATCTGGTCATAAACAAGCTGACTGCTTTACCAGATCAGGAGAAGGCAAAGTATTTTGGTGCTGATAATATTGTGATTCCTGACACTTTTGGAGTCAACAGCCTGGTAAGAATGAAATTGCTTACTGGGTCCATGATGAAGAAGGTGAAAGTTGAACAACAGGAAGAGGAAGCGGAAAAGAAAACCACCAGAAGCTCAAGGCCTGGTGAGAAAAGATCTGCTGAGTCTCCTTCGAGAGAGACCAGAAGAACAAAACAGAAGGTGGCTCCTGCACCTACTGTTGAAGAACCAGAAGATGAGGACCGAGTTCCCATCAGTCAGGTTCTGAGAAAGAGGAGGAGGCCAGAAGGATCTCAAAGATCCGGACAATGAGATGAAGGACATTCAAGATTCGCCTCCAAAGATCTCCGCCTCTGCATTAAGCTCAAAAGATCGGTCAGGCAATCTGAACCTGAACCAAAGGTACTGAATTCTCCTGATGAATCTGTATCTGTTGTTGCATCTGATACCATTACTGCTCCACCACTATCCTTTGCTCAACCACCACAACATCAAACCCTTAAACAGAAAACCTCCATTGCCCCTAAACAACCTATCCAACCATCATCCACTACACTTAATCTTAACCTACCACAAATTTCCCCAAACACTTCACTCACTACATACATTTCCAAGCTTCATTCTCATCCTTTAACCTACTTTTCAAAAGACCCCCATAAATCCCTTCAAACCCCACTCACCAAAAGCCTACAAAATCACCAAAGCCACTCCCACCTTACTTACCCTTACCATAAAACCAACGCTGGTGAAAAGAAAAATATCTCATACAAACCTCGGTTTGTAAAGTATGAGATATATAACAACATCTACAACCGGCCTTCAACCTGGCATTTAAAAACCTTCACTCCTGGAGCTGCCAGATTGGAGATTGCCGATCCTATAAGGGCAACCTTCAAGGATGGAGATGATCACGTCCAAATGTCTTTCAAAGGAAGGTTGAGACCAGCCTCCAGAAGCAGAGCAATTCCCTTCTCTGTCGATCTTCCTCTATCCCTTCCTCAGTCTGAACCACTCACATTGGAAGAATGTGGAAGGTGGATCACAGATGATGAAGCTGCCTTCATGGCACATTGCCTTGAGCAGAAAAGGCTTGAAGTTATAAGGCAATATCGAGACCCATCATCTGTCTCTGTCAAGATAGTACCAGATAGACAAAGGTGGCTACCTTGGTCTATTCCTGGGAAAAGGAAGGAACCCGCTCAGGAAGCAAATTTTTCAAAGAAGATCGGGCTAAAGGAATATGAGAAGGCACCTACCAAGTACAATATTAAGGATTTCTCTCGACTCCGATTACTAAGATCTCCGAGGATCACGCTTGAAGGTTTTACGACTTCTGCGAAGAAAGATGAATGGAGAAGCGGCTCCTCAAGCCGCAATCTTTGAAAAGGCCACTATTCCTACCGTTGGGAAAATCGGCAAAGTTATCGACATCAACTTTAACAAAGATACTTCGATGATATGTTCAGATGCTCGATGAATCGGACTCTTGGGTGCATGAAGATCTATAACCAATGGGTCATGTGACCAAACTCTTCGATATTGGGTTTACGTGGAGTCAATGGTGCGAATCGTGAAAAGCCAAAGCCTTATTACCACGCCGACCCCCTTGTGCTAGAAGAATATGACGGGAAAATCTGAGAAGAATCTACCTGGCAGAAAATGAAGCACTCTCCTTCACCTGTGAAGCTTTGAGTGTCTTTATCGAAATTTATGGGGATAAGACGCTGGGAATAGGTTTGATTCTTACACGGTGATGTTGTTCTTCATAGGAAACCATCTTCTTGCATTTGCTTTATCCGTAAGATGTGAAGCATCGCGGCGATTCGCATGCAATCGAGCTCGAAGACTGGAAATTTCATCAAATGGGTCATACCAAATGATGCATTCTTCTTGAGAGCTCAAAGGAAGAAGGATTTGAGACTGAAGTTATCCAACTGGGTGCTAGCAGAGCATCAGAAGATGAAGTCTGCATCTGTACCAAAAGCTGGACCTTCTGCTTCTTCTTCTGCAATGGAAATGGTCACCATTCCCAAAGCAGAATTTGAAGAAATGAAGGCTACAAACTTGAAGGTTACTCAGCTAGAGGCTGCACTGAAGCTACTCTACGAACGTCTCAATATCCCACCTCCACCTCTTCCAAACCCTTGATTTTTTTTACTTGTGTGTGATATAAAATCTATTTGGTTGATACAATTATATATATATAAATATGTTTGATCTAATTATCTGTCTTTTGTTCAAATTTTTCTAAGTCTTATTTTGACTATGATGTGTTTTTACACTCTTTTTGTCTGATGACAAAAGGGGGAGTAAAAGAAAGGTATGATGAACACGAAAGAAAGGTATATTGAACACGTGAGAATCTGATTATCCACCATCCGATGGATACACTGGAACTAAAAGTATCATGCATATCATTTCATACATAGCATTTTTTGCGCTAATATTCATTGATCTAGTGCTATGAAAATGTTTAATAAATTTTCGGTACAATGAAATATATTTGATTAAATCAATCTATTTGGTATATAATCAGCATCCGATCTCACTTTATTAAATACATGCTCTGATACATTTACTGATTTTTTTCGTAATCACTTAGATGAATTTGCTTACGAAAAATTGCCTTAAAACCTGAATTGTTCATATATATCTAAACTGTTAAATTCAGGGGGAGACCCTTAATGTCTTTTTGAAACCAAATTGTTCATCTACCTTAGATGTTTGTCATCATCAAAAAGGGGGAGATTGTTGGAACCTAAACGATTGAGATGTTTAGACCCTCATTAATTTTGATGATAACAAAGTACTCACAAGAGAACAATTTATGTTCTAACATTTCTTGAAGTGTGCAGATACTAATAATACGTATATTCTAAGCCACTCAAGCAAGAAGAAAGTAATTCTCAAGAGAAGGATTCATTCTATGTGTCAGCATCCGGCTCATCCTTGTGAGCGTCTGGAATTTCTTCTTTATACACTATGCTTATCCAATTGCTACAAGCGTCCGAACTTCCGATTCAACGAGCAGCGTCCGAACTTCCGATTATGAGCGAGCGTCTGAACCTCACTTCTAATCACGTGTTAGTCACGTTCTGTCGCTCTACCTCTCGTAAGTTTCGAACGGATTTCAAAATTGATCTTGAGCGCTAAAATTGTTGTACGAGGTATCAAAGGTGAAACCTTTAACTACAAGACAATAATCAGACAAGCAAGGTAGTACAAAAGCGGTAACATGTACTCATCGGGATATTCTCTCGCAAAGCAAGAAAGAGACAAAGATTTTGAATTTACCTTACTCAATGGTAAGGAGCCATTTTTACCTTAACGGTTATATCCTTGGAACTCCTATATATACCTCATGGTATCCATTGAAGAAGGAACGAACGATCGTGAAAAAGCTTCTTGAAATTCTGGAAATATTTATCGAGAACAAGCATCGCTTCAGTGAGCAACCAAGTCTCGTATAAGTCTGCGGACTACGTAATCGAACTCGGTCCGACCCTTTCTTTAAGAAAGTTTTTCTATAGTTGAGCTTAATCTTTTATCCTCTCTGTGAGAGTTAATTTTAAGCGTATTTCAACTCTTTGTAAAAGTTGTTTTGGCCTAGTTAAATTTGTATCCTCAAAGGCTCGATCAGCATCGAGTCGTTTTGAGAAGTTGAGAGTATTGTCAAGTTGTGTGATAGAATACTCTTGAGGAAATTGTAATCGATTGATTATAGTGAAAATCCTTCAGGAGCAGAAGGGACTAGACGTAGCTATCAGTTTGGTAGTGAACTAGTATAAATTTCTGTGTCTCTGCTTTCGCTTTCTATTCATTTTTATCTTCTTTGCGTTAAAAACAAGTTTTATCAAACTGCTTCAAATATCTCAAGTTATACCCAAAGATCCGATAAACAAACAATTTTGAAAAACTTGTGTTCTATAGTGTTTCTAACTTAAAGTTTACGAAAAGTTTGTAAACACAATTCAACCCCCCCTTTTTGTGTTCACGTTCAATGTTTTCTTCATGGTTTTTATTCTTTGAACACTTTAGCTGTAGTGAGTTCCTTGCATCTTAGTGCATGTCTTTGTATCAAACCTACTCTTAGCTGAACTTACTCAACAAGTATAGTTAGTAACACAAAAGATCAGGTAACTTACGCATCTCTCAGTGAGTTTATTTTCATCAAAACATTATGCAAGAGACTTTTGTCTTTACAGCTTCCAGCGCCCCACTTGTTTGCCTACAACACCCTCATTCCTTTTAATGAGCATGAAAAGACAGAATTACCCCTAACCCTAATTTACTCTAACACCTCCTCTGCACCCCCAACACCCAGCCAGTACCCACTAGCCGCAGATCCCCCTCCTCAACCATCTCCTTCCCTAATTTCCTCCCTCAACTTAGAACTTCCACTATCACAGCACTACGCTTCCTCATTCTCCTTCCACTGCCGCGTCATCCAAAGTCGTGCCATTCATCCACTGCCACGCCATTCATCCACCGATGTCTAGTTCACACAATTTTTTTTATTCGCAAAATTACAGACTTTCAGCAATTAAGAAGCCGAAAGCTATTTAAAAAACTTATTTCAAATACCTATCGGCAATTGAGTTGTCGGTCATATAAAGACATGTATGCTAGCGGCAATTCAATTGCCAGAAAGTATCTAAAAACTGTTTTTTAAATACCTTCCAACAATTAAGTTGTCGGACGTGTAACAGGTTTTAAACTACCAGTAACTCAATTACTAGAACTTGTTTGTAAAACTTCAAATTCTTTTCGGGGATTGAGTTACCGTTCTGAAAACTTAATTGTCGGAACCTGTTTCAAAATAGATTTCATGTTCTTTATTTTGCAACTTAATTTAGGTTTTTGATTGTGTAATTTTAATACGAGTGGGATATGGAAAGCAAGAAAGAGGTTCGGAAGAGGCCAACATCTTCGTTGCGTAAACAGTGCTAAGCTGCCCAGCAGGCTAAGAATGTTGACCATCAGGAGCATGCACTAGAGACCGAGATTCCTCCACCACCACCTGTGGTGCCTGAACCCCAAGTCCAAGGACCATTTCCGGGAGGTCCAGAAGACACCTCACTCACTACAAGAATTATCGTCATTACTTTTGGCCGTCGGTAATTCCTAAAAGCCGTCAGTATATCAAGATTACCGACGGCCACGAGGTCCTTCGTCGGTAAAGTTACCGACGACCACTAATAAGCCGTCGGTAATTACCGACGGCTTGTCCATCAGTAAGCCACCTAGTGCTGTCAGTAAATCTACGAAAATAACCAATTTTTTGTCTGTGATTACCGACGGCTAAGCCCACTGTAATCTAGAAATTAAAAAAAAAATCTATATCATTCTTTAGCTACACATCCTTAGCATCAAATGTGAGCGCATCTATAGCATTCTTTACAAAAACCAACCAAATTGAACACATGAATCACAATTTCTCTTCCATATTACTACAATCTACTTCCAGCCATGTAAATAAATAAACACTAACCAATAATAAATAAACAAGCCAAAATAATTTTTTCATATATAAGACCATAAAAAACAAGTTGGTAACTGAATTAGACAATCATATGAAAGCAAAAATTAAGTTTTCCTAGCTCGTTGATGCAACTAGAATAGTGGGGGCAAAAACAAGTTGCAATAGGTACTTAAACTGAAAAGCTGAGCCAAAGATACAATGGCCATCTCAATGTAAAATAGAAATTTACAGCACTATATACCGAAAGAAAGAAGATAAGATTTCTCATTGCCATCAAGCAATGCTCTTAGTCTTAGACTTATAACGAAGAGAGACATGGAGAAAACTCACGTTCTTAAAAGATAATCCACCTCATTGAAAACAACAATCAGGAAAATTCCCAAAGGCAAAGAAAGAGTGTTGTTCAACAAGACCATCGAAAACTCATTTAAAATTCCAGATTTAGTAAATTGCTTTGCTGTATCCATGACCCTTCATAGGATAAGCTGCAGCAATAAAGAAACAACCAATTAATCTGCAAACTTAAGCAAAAGCTAAAATTGGTGCTATCTACATATACACATTATATATTATCCCTGTAATCCGAAACCAAACTAAACCTTTTCCATTTAGAAGTGTGAAATTCATTTGAAAAGCATCCATACAGTAACAGAAGGGTAAGAAAAGAAGAACTAAAAAAGAATGAATACTCACAGGATATGATGCAGTTAAGAAACAGTTTAGTGTCTGCGAAGCATAGCCAGTTGCATTAAAAGCAATTAGGTTTGAGAAAAGCTAGCTAACTTACCAAATAAGAAGTTGTCGAGGCTTTTATTGGGAAGAAACTCATAGACAATTAGACGTTCAATTCTTTCAAAGTAGAAGCCAAGAAGCCTGACTAAATTTCGGTGTTTAAGCTTGGCCATTAATAGAACTTCATTCTTGAATTCTATATCTCCTTGGGAAGATTCTCTAGATAACATTTTGACTACAATTTCTTGTTCATTAAAGAGCCAACCCTGAAGATAGATATCATGTGGCAATGTTTTATGCATGTAAAAGATGTCCAACATTCCAGACTACAGATGAAAGATATTTCGTTTTGTCGCGTTCTCGCTCAATCGGATGCGCGGCGTTTTGCGTATATTAGGGTTTTTGTTTCAAAAACTCTAAAAATAATTCTAATAAATCATTCCACATCTAAAAATTACTAATCAACCAAAATGTCCCTAAAAATATTAGAAGTATTTCTATGAATTTTGCTTTCTCAATTTACGAGCTAAAACGCTACAGTTAGGTAGTTTCTAGGCGTAGACAATACCCTAAATATTTTCTGATGCCCAAAAATTCTAGAAATATTTCAATAAATCCTAAATATTAGAAAATGTTAAGATCTCAAATTTTACAAAATTTGGATCACGTTTGGACATGTTTCAGTTAGAAACTCACCCAATAGCCTCAAAACGGCAGAATAAATAAAATTTTCGCAACGTAATAAAAACTGTAAATTAGTGAGTATCACTAATTCCAATTTTTCTTATCATCTAGATATTATTCAAATAATAAAATTATCAATACAAAATCACTAAAATAAAAGTCGTGTTAAATACGACATAAAACCAACAATTTAACAATCCTCCAAACATTAAAAATTCAAACTGTGACTTAAAAATATTTATCGAGTCCTAAAATTTATTTCTTCTTCAATAAAATAATTTTTTTTAATCAATCAATAATTTTTCACATTTTTCAGGATTAATTCATATTAAAAACAGTATATGTCTATAATGTCTGTTAATCTATATTAATTGCCAAAACAGTAAATTGTTTACAACAAACATATCAGTTTTTTATACTTTTCATAAATCATCAAGGTGATCAATCTCTATGATTTATTTCCAAATAGTTGGAAACTATAAAATATTTTTTATAAAAATTGGGGTGTTACAGAATTCATGAGAGATGATCGATTAATACCTAATCTTGCCATTTAATCAATGCTTGTTCACAAAGTTCATCATTGAGACCAAACTTTGAAAATTCTTAACTTATTCATTTCAAATAATTTTCATGCAATATTTTGGATTTAAGCTTCTATGACTATTGAGAGTATGCTTGCAAATTGGCACAAAAAAATAAGCTTCATAACTATGAGTTCCATGGGGTACTCGAACCTATGTTCTAAGAAACCCTAGGAGATGCAAATTTCCATTTGTCTTAATTTGTGTGGATTCAAAGCTTTCCTACAAAGGAAAGCTTTGAGGTAAGGGGTTTACTTTCAATAAGTTTTGGATGGGTATAAGGTTGTGTGTTTGTTTGTTTTGATTGTGTTAAGATCGACCTCAGGATGGGGTATTGATGAAATATTGAATTGAGTTGACAATATATGTACTTAGTACTATATATGACTTATTTGGTTAAAGTTGATTTGAATCATGATGTTACTTAAGTTTATAAGTTGATTATGATGGGAATATAACGCGACTGTATTGGATTGACGACATTTTGACTATAGTTTGATGTTGTGGAGTTTAGAGTGCCTTAAAATCAGTTTGGAGGATCATGGAATTGCTTGAAAGTGTTTCTTGAACACTGGGAATCGATTCCCTAGCTATGTGAATCGATTCAAGCATGTTTGAGTCTCTGTGAATTGAAGTACGCCTCTGTGAATCGCATGGGAAGCTTGCAGGAATCGATTCATTTCATTAATTCGTGCAGGGGAGACTTTTTTAACTAGGTGAATCGATTCACCTATGTCTGTGAATCGATTCACAATGGTTTTATAAACCTGACGTTGAAACGCAGGTTGAGGAGAGGTGCAGTCTTTCTAGGGGTTGTGCATGGCCGTTCTTGGCGTCTTTGTGGAGGTTTTAGGGTCAAACACGGCTAAACACACGGGATCTTAGGAGAGAATAGAGGAGGATCAAGGCTTTCTATTGTTGTTCTTGAGAGTTTTTCATAGAGGAAAAGAGAGAGGGATTGAGAACTCTTGGGTTTGTTCTTCTTGGACATTGTAAAGGGGTTCAAAGCAATTGTAATCTCTTGTAAAGACTCTTTGATAGTGAAACGGAGGGCTGCTCTCTCCCGCAGACGTAGGTCATCTTTTTGGGGCCGAACTGCGTAACCAAATAGCGGTGTGATTCTTCCTACCCTCTACTCTTTGTTTGATTAACTTTATTGCACTGTTGTGATTGCTATTAAATCTAGTATTGGTTGCCTTTGATATTTGTTCATTATTCTTGTTAGTAACTCAACAAGTGGCACCGTCTGTGGGAAGAACAAATAATTCAATTGTGCACCATGGGTACTAAATGGGACATCGAGAAGTTTTCCAGTAATAATGACTTCGGTCTATGGAAGGTGAAGATGGAAGCAATCCTTATTCAACAGAAGTGCTTTGAAGCCTTAAAGGGTGAGGCAAGAATGCTTTGCCACCCTGCTCAAGCGGAGAAGAAGGAGATGATAGATAAGGCAAGAAGTACCATTATCTTATGCCTTGGCGATAAGGCATTGAGGAAGTTGAGAGAGAAGACCGCCAGAGATGTGGCAAAGTTAGAATCGTTGTACATGACAAAGTCATTGGCCCATGTGCTATGTCTAAACAACATATCTACTCATTCAAGATGGTAGACCAAACCTATTGTGGAGCAACTAATTCAACAAAATTATCGATGACCTACTGAATATTGATGTGAAGCTTGATGGCGAGGATAAGGCTTTACTCTTATTGAATTCATTGCCCAGGTCCTTTGAACACTTTAAGGATGCACTCTGCATGGCAGGAGTCCACTATTACCTTGGAGGAGGTCCAGAAGCGATCTATTAGGACCAAGGAGCTAACCAAGCTTCAAGACTTGAAGGTGGAAGATAGTGGGAAGGCTTGAGTGTCTCAAGGGAAAGAATGAGAGTAGAGAAAGCGGTAAAGGAAAGCTTGGCGAAATCCAAGTCGGAAGGGGACAATAAAGCTAAGTACAAATGCTTTAATTGTCATGGTTGGTCACTTTAAGAGGGATTGTCCCAGAGAGGGGCAAGAAGATTCCGTGGAGGTTGCGATTATATGGAGGATGGTTATAAGGATGCAGGCTCTAGTAGTTCTGAGTCGGGAACCAGGATAGGAGTTGGGTTATGGACTCAGGAGTGCTCTTTCACATGTGTCGAGGAAGGAATATTTTGAAACTTTGGGCTCGAAGCAAGGTGGAGTTGTTTCGCCTTGGTGACAACGGCGTGCAAAGTTCAAGGTATGGGTTCAATAGTCCTTAAGATGTATGACAACCATGAATTCCTTTTACAAGATGTGAGGTATGTTCCTAAACTCAAGCGAAATTTAATTTCTATAAGCATGTTTGATGGATTAGGATATTGCACTAGTATTGAGCATGGTATGATGAAAATTTAAGCATGATGCATCGATAATAGCTAAGGGGACTAAAATGTGTGGTTGACATATTGAGGGTTCAACTATTATTGGGCATGCATCATTAGCTAGCCAAACCTTGCATGATAAAACCATGTTATGGCATAATAGGTTAGGGCATGTTAGTGAGAGGGGTTTAGTTGAACTAGCTAAACAAGGTTTGCTAGGTGTGGTGATAAATTGGATAAGCTAGAATTTTGTGATAAGTGCATACTAGGCAAACATCATAAGGTTGAGTTTGGGGTGGTATGCATCATTCTAGTAAACCCTTTGAGTACATTCACTCTCGGATCTTTGGGGTCCAGCCAGAGTGAGTACTCGTGGGGTGGTTCCTATTTCTCACCATGGTTGATGATTTCTCTGCGAGAGTATGGGTCTACATTTTTGAAAAGCAAAAGTGACACCTTTGAAAAGTTCAAGGAATGGCATACTGTCATAGGAAATCAAATAGTAACTAAAGAGAAAATTTTAAGGACTAACAATGGCCTGGAGTTTCTTTCAGAGCATTTTGATAAATTTAGCAGGAAACAATGTATTAAGAGGCATAGGACGGTGGAAGGCTCACCGCATCAAAATGGCCTAGCAACATGCATGAATAGGACCATCTTGGGTGAATGAGGAGTATGCTGGCGGTGGAGTTGCTTAAAAGCAGGTGGTGTGAGTACAAGAAGATATTTGATCAACAGATGTCCATCAGCAGCGTTAGACTTCAAGACACCTATGAAGGTTTGGAGTGGGAGGCCAGATCACTCCAAGTTGAAGGTTTTCGAGCTTTGGCTTTGCGCATATCAAGCAGACAAGCTTGATGTTAGAGTCAGAAATGTGTCTTCATCGGATATCCCAGGAGGGTGTGAAGGGATATAAGTTGTGGAATTTGGAACTGGAGGGTCAAAGGTTATCATGGCAAGGTGGATGTCACTTTCGATGAGACCCGCATGGGGATGAAGTGTAAGACCGGAGGATAGTAGCTCGAGAAGTGAGTGGAGAAAACTGCTTCGGTGGAGTCTCTACCCTTTAGTGAGAGGAATGATGAAGAGGAGGATAGTCTTCCACCATCGGGTTCCCAGAGGAAGACAACAAACATGGATCCCTACGCTGGTTGGCAAGAGATGGAAAGGAGGAGGCTGTGTGCACTAGAAAAGATCTGGGTATCTTTGATCTTGTTTGTTATGCTTTGTTTGTATTTGAAGAGGTTCAAGACTCGGGACCGAGGACTTGATGAAGCAATGAGAAGCATGGAGAGTGAGAAGCGGTTGAAGGCAATGAATGAAGGAATTCATTGGAAAAGAACCAGGACTTAGGAACTTGTGAATCTACCGAAAAGTCAGGGTGTTGGATGCTGAAGTGGAACTTCATGAAGACGGAAGGCATTAGGAGTTTGAAGAACCAAGGTACAAGAGAGAGGCTTGTGTGTAAGGTCAATCTTGAGTTGGAGAGTCGCGAATGATATTCAAAAGGCAAGTTCTAGCAAGGAGGAGATTGGTATGCTCAAGGGGAAGTTAGTCGGATTTGAGATGAAGGATCTCGGCATTGTGGATAGAACACTTGGGCAGAATATTGGGAAGAGCAGGAAAGGAGGTATGGCTCTTTGAAAGGCGGTTTGAGTATGCGAAGACAACTCAAGGTGGAGTCGCAATGAAGAGTATGATTGGTGAATTGGGGATTACGCATGGTTGTGAGAAGTTCACCGAGTATCTTCCTAGATCAAGGTTGAGATCAATTGGACTTGATCAATCGCGCTGAGCGTAATCCCAGAATGGAGAGAAGCAAAGTAGTGGTTGATGGATAAAGTAGCATCACCACCTGATTTGAAGTCAAGGTGAAATTGTGGAGTTTAGAGTGCCTTAAAATCAGTTTGGAGGATCATGGAATTGCTTGAAAGTGTTTCTTGAACAGGGAATCGATTCCCTAGCTATGTGAATCGATTCAAGCATGTTTGAAGTCTCTCGTGAATCAAATGCACGCTGGTGAATCGCATGGGAAGCTTGGGAATCGATTTATTTCATTAATTCGTGCAGGGAGACTTTTAACTAGGTGAATCGATTCACTTATGTCCGTGAATCGATTCACAATGGTTTTATAAACGTGGCATAGAAAGCAGTTGAGGAGAGGTGCAGTCTTTCTAGGGTTGTGTGCAGCCATTCTTGAGCGTCTTTGTGAGGTTTTAGGGGCTGGGAAACACGGTTAAACACCTTGGGATCTTAGGAGAGAATAGAGGGAGGATTGAAGGCTTTCTCTATTGTTGTTCTTAAGAGTTTTTCATAGAGGAAAAGAGAGAGGGATTGGGAACTCTTGGGTTCGTTCTTCTTGGACATTGTAAAGGGGTTCAAAGCAATTGTAATCTCTTGTAAAGACTCTTTGATAGTGAAACGGAGGGCTACTCTCTCCCGCAGACGTAGGTCATCTTTTTGGGGCCGAACTGCGTAACCAAATAGCGGTGTGATTCTTCCTACCCTCTACTCCTTGTTTGATTAACTTTATTGCACTGTTGTGATTGCTATTAAATTTAGTATTGGTTGCCTTTGATATTTGTTCATTATTCTTGTTAGTAACTCAACAGATGTGTTAGATAAAATATGTATGTGTTATTATTTACTCTAAAGTGTTGAGTAAAGAATTTTTCAAGTGAAAGAATGTAGTTATTTTGGATTTTTCTAAGAGTAGTTTTATCTAAATATCTTTGGAAAAAGTATTTCTTTTTGTAAAAGAAAGGTGATTTGTTTTAGAAGGATTGAAATGGATTTGGTAAATTGATTTCATAAAGGAATCTTCTTGAAGACTTATTAAGAGATTTTATTCTATAACTTACTTTGAAAAGAAAAACGAGTTGTGTTCTCAACTATTTCAAAGGCTTTTGTTTTGAAATAACTTGTTATTTCCATCTTAAAGAAATAACTTGTTATTTCCTAAAAGGATTATGGGTTATGTACCCAGCTAGTTCAAGAGAAGAAGTTTTCAAAGGACTTTATTTAGACCCTGTTAAAGTACAACTATCAGATCCTTAGTGATCAAAACGTTTTGTTTTTAGACTCTCAGTGGTCATTAAAATGAGATATTAGATCCCTGGTGGTCAGTATGTTTTGTTGTTGAACCGTTAGTGGTAATTAAGATATATAGTATTAAACCCTTGGTGGCTAATACATGTTGTTGTTGAACCCTTAGTGGTTATTATGATGTGGTATTACACCCTTGATGGTCAATACATTCTTTTTGTTAGTGGTCCTTACGGTGTTGAAGTCAGATTAATCGCGGCCTGGACGAAGTTAAAAGTTGTAGGATCCTTAGGGGTTAGAGCAAAATATGGAATCTTTTCTAACGAGATCTTAGAGAACAACATATTGATTTCGGTAGGGTCATCCAAGACCTTCTGGGGGATCATTTGTGTTTCAGTTATTCATAAAGATCGGTCGTAGCACTTCTAATCTAGGGTAATTTTACTCCCGACACGGTGAACCTGACGATACAGTGCAATCCGGTTTAGGTATCCGGTCGGGCCGAAACAAGTGAGAACCCTTGGATTTAATGGCCAGGTTTATTGCAAACAATTGTGTAAGTGGCAGTAGAAATGACTTTAAGCTCAGAAGTTGTAAGAATCTCCACGGAGTAGTCTAGTGTAGTAGATGGTGTGCTAAGTGAGTCCGTCAGACAGGTGAGTTACATGAGTATTAAAGTATCGTTTATAAGTTATATTGATATGATTGGATGTAATTTCTATGATAAGTATGATTGATTGTTGCTAGTTATTCTAAAATTAACATGTTGGATTTATATCTACGCTTGTGTAAATATAATTATCCGTCGATGTATTATCTAATATTTTGTTTTACCTTCTTCTCCCGTCACGATGAAAACCTATGCATAAGTATTTCACCCTTGCAAGCAACATTTAAAATGGAGGCGAATATGTCGATGACGCACTCGAGGACTCAGAAGATTGAGTTCCTTAAAGAGGAGAGCAATGGAGTCTGGTCTCTAGAGTTAGAGACACACACAGCTACCTACACTATCGTAGTATGTACCATAGATATATATTGGGTTGCTTACCAACTTCCTCTACCCTTAATCTTAAGACAGATAAGCAGGTCTTACCCTTGAAGTGTTTATGGTATGCTTTTCATGCCCATGCATGTTCAGAGGGTTCAACATCATTTGCACATAGAAGAGGACGCCCTCATTTCAAACGCACTACTCACAAGAGCGCTAGACCTATAGGGACTCAGTTTTTCCTCGGTGTTGAGCCAGCAGCAGTAGTTGTAGTGGATGAGGTGCAACGGGACCCGAGTTGGCAAGTCCCGTTTTGCCTGTTGAGTCTAAGGAGGAGGAGGAGGATCCTTCTAATGATTAGACTATCAGTGACTACACTGGAGGATTATCCAATGGTTACCATTAATGTTTGACCATCTTAGTATCGGTGGTGGAAAGAGTCTGTAAGAGTTATGAATTATGTTGGACTAGAATTACCTCTTTAACTCCTTTAGCTCTTACTTTGGGTCTTTTGACTTTTATTGGTATGTTGTTCATATCTACTGACTAGGCTAGGGTCTCTTTGACTTAGCTAGAGTTCTATTTTGGATTTCCGGTACTGTGAAATACCTGTTGTTAATCGGGAATCGTTATTTGTAAGCCTGTGGGCATATGTTTCATACTTCAGCTCAAGACTTTGTAAGCCTTCGGGCATATGACTATTTTATTATGATATATGACTATGATGCATTATTATGTATCTTCTTATTAGCCAACCTTGTGTATATCACAGTTTTCTAAAAGGTTTGAGAAAAGAAAGAAAGTAATTATACTTGTCTGCGAATACTTTATTTTGATAAACTTATATCCGAAATCTAACCAACATATTTAAAGTTGAATTTTGCACCAGAAGTTGGGTTAAGGTAACCACGTAGCGTCCCTCTTCTAGGCCTCCGGAGGGCGGGTGTTACAACTAACATGTTTAGAGTGATCAGTCCTAGCAATTGCTTAAAGCCACATAATAATTTAATCGGGCAACCAAGGAATGCAAAAAGGAATCAAACCATAGAGAAAAGGGTTCAGAGTACAAAATCCACCTAAGACCCTAGAAGAAAGCTTAGCTGCTCATGTTTAACGTAAAAACAATAAACATAAAGAACAAGCAATCAGAAATCATAAAACCAGTGTGCAATCTCTTGATATTGTCTCCAATCCTTGGTCTCTACTTCAGAACTTTCAAATAGGCACTAGGGTTTTCATCAACCAAAAAAGGATTCTTTTTATGAAGCCAGTGCCTCCTATTTATAGACTTTCTAATTTTCGGGTGTCACTTATGTAACACCCCACTGAGATAGGACGTTTATTTTATTTACTTAATAATTTTAGTCCACATTTAAAACAAACACACACATTCTATTATTTACTAAAGTATACAAACATATTACACATTCAAATATAGATATGACCCTACACTCACATGGATGACAAAAGACACACTGGCTGTGATGCAAGCATTCTTCCTCTGTCTCTAGGCAGTCTTCCCATAAACTCCCCAACCTCCAAGTACAAGTTTTCTTGTCCATCTGCTTTTTAAGACGATATAATAGAAATATACCTGAAAAAACAAAGGGGTAAGATATCCATTAACCTCCATCAATCAGGAAAACATCATAGTAAGTATCTGTCATCAGGCATAGCATATCAACATAATCATCAACATACATGTTACCACAGATACTACACTCAAAACTCTTGAGTACACGGTCACAGACCAGGCCATTCACGGACACGTCATACTGACGAACCTCACAACACGGTCACGAATCACATCGTTCTCTGATACCACAGACCGACACATGTCATTGGTCATTTCAGGCTCATTACCAGTCCTACTGACCCTGAGATTTCAGGCCCATTACTGGCCCTACTGACCCAGACCATCGCTAAATATTGCGGGCTATTAACGCCCTACTCCCTAGACTGATCACCAGTCTCAGGGCACCGAATAGGATAAGTTGGTCGTCCCGGGAGCATATCTTGTCACGCTACCCTCTCCGATTACCGGATGCGTAATCCCCCATATCGGAAATCACCATATCTAATTACCAGAGTAAGGCACCGTCCCGCGCATTAGGACGACATTCCCCAGACCGGGAATGGCCAAGATTGTCCATCCATCAGATGTGGAGTCCTGGAGCTCGGTCATATACACCTACTCCACATTACTCCGTACCATCGATCATATACATCTCAGGTACACCAACCTTGGGTACACTGACCCGACTATCACCACTACAGGGTATCGACAGTAATACTTTTCTATTACTATCTAGGGATTCGCAAACCTCTAACTAGAGGATGGCACCATTGACTTATACGTCAGGCTCACATACATCATATATAACTAGTACACAAATATTAGATGTAAATCAGAATACCAACAACTATAATTTATTAACATATTAATTACTTCTAGCGTCGCGTAAGCGACTATCTTCTAATCTTACACAACATAACCTATGTTGGTTGATAGGTCTAAGGTAACTATCCTTAGTTACTGCATATCGCAACCCCTTTCCTGAGGTGTTGCTACTATTAACCCCTAGCAGGGTTAAGGGACCCCTACTCATACTAACAATACTACTCTACTACCTATTTTCCCTAGAGATTAAGGTATCTTCCCCTTACCTGGTTTAGAAGACTGCCGCTGCCAGTGTTCCGTCCCCGCTTCCTGCCGTGCCTCCAAAGCTCCTCCACACACCCCCAAAGGATCCTTTGGAAGAAGGTGAGGAGAATGGAGGGTGAAGGATGGTATTTATAACCATTTCAGGTCCATCGCGTCGCGATAGTCTTCAAGCACAAAGGCCATCGCGTCGCGGTGAGGGACACGTGTCAACAATCCTACGCTCCGATCCACCGACTTACCCACCGACTCGATCGCGACGCAATGTTCACCTTTGTATTCTCTGTCGCATCCCAACGGTCCTTAAGGAGAAAGGTTCCATTTTCGTCTTTTTTAGAATATTCTAGGGTATTCTGTACTTTTCTAGAGTATTCTAGGCCTTTCTTAAACCTATTTTATCCTTAATTAAGGTCTTAAACACCCATTTATCACCTAGGCCTTTCTTAAACCTATTTTATCCTTAATTAAGGTCTTAAACACCCATTTATCACCTAACTACAAATTAAATTATTTTTCTAATATTGATTTGAAAATCAGGATGTCACATTACTGCCCGCTTAAAGAATTTTCGTCCCCGAAAATTCAAAGGATATTATTCTTTCAAGACAGGATTCCTAGTGTCAGACTCTCCCCAACTTAGTTGTCATCCAATGTGGAGATAACTATACTCTAAACACGGCCAGTGACTCAACCCTTCCCCACAGTCCGGTTAGAACCGAACTGCTCTGATACCACTAATGTAACACCCCCTCGAGACAGGGCGTTTATTTTATTTACTTAATAATATTAGTCCACATTTAAAACAAACACACACATTCTATTATTTACTAAAGTGTACAAACACATTACACATTCAAATATAGATATGTGTGTGTTTGTTTTAAATGTGGTATACTTTAGTAAATAATAGAATGTGTGTGTTTGTTTTAAATGTGGACTAATATTATTAAGTAAATAACATAAACGCCCTGTCTCGGCGGGGTGTTACAACTTACACATGCACGACCTATGTGGGGGGCACGATGCACGGCCACACATGCTTATGCATGGTCATGCATGTCTATCCATGGGTATGTACGAAGAGCTGAGCTGAAGCTGATGCACGGGTTCACAAGATTATGCATGAGCGTGCATCCTGTTGCGTGGCCATGTATATATGCAGGGCCTAATCCGTAGACGAAACAAGAGAAGGGATGCACGACCTCGCATAAGGGTATGCGTGGTCGTGCATCGTAGCAAAAATAACCAGAACTTCCTAGTAGTATGCACAGTTGTGCATACTTCCCTATAGTGATCGTGCATCACCCAGAATTGCACAAAATTGTCCATTTTAGATTCAGACTTGTGTCTTCCCTTCTTTCTTCCATTTGGCACATTCCTACACAAATCAAAGCAATATTCAGTGATATTCATGCATAAGCGCTAATTTCTTCTAAGACTTGTGATTAAATTACCCCTTCAATTTGCACTAATTATTGGTTCATCATCTAACAAGCACACAATAAACAAGCATACATAGTCAACAATCATATATAACCAATTAGACGCCTATCTTTGGGTTATAGCAATCATATATAACCAATTAGTCGCCTATCCTTGGGTTATCAATCATCCATAAATGTCATAAGATGAATCCTATGTTGATTCATAGATCTATGACACCTATCCTTAGATGCCTTAGACCGCAACCTCTATCTTTAGGTGTTGCAGATATCAACTTCTAGTAGGGCTTAGGTCACCCTATGCATATCTACACACATATTCTAACTTAACAATCCAAGTGAGTAGGGTTTCGTTCACCAATCTAGTTCTAGACGCTTGTACGAGCAACTTTGACTGCTCTTCCTTGCTAGTTGCACCCCCACAGTTTGCTATGCACCATCCCACTCAAATATTGAGATTCAACAACTCCTACTGCTATACTCCTATTCGAACAATTACTATGAATCTTAATTACTCACTGAACTTACCAATGATCGAGAATTATATCAAAAAGCAAGATTATGAATACCTAACATCAGCGGAGACTAAAAAGTAACCTAACAACCTACACACATAAAAAGGAATTAGAAATAGGCTTAGAGTTATACCTCACAGTCAGAAGGACTAGAAGTGACCTCCAAGCTTCAAAGAGAATCCCTATTTGTGCAACACCGTAATTGCACATAAGGATCAAAAACACCGTTAACATTAGACCAACAACTCAATATTAGAACTCAAACCTAGAAGGCTAGTGTTTACCACTACAAGCTCAATAGGAAATAAGGTATCCGAGGCACTAGATGGGCTTCAAGGCTAGAAGCCTCACTACAGAACCGTATTAAGGTATTTGGACCTTGAACTATCGGAATACGTCTGAAACACATTTAGAGTGAGAAGTAGCTAGAGATATAAGCATTAGGAAGAGCTTTGGGTTGTGAAATTGTGAAATGGGACGAACTAATTATAGGTTCCCAAAACTGGATTTCGCATCGCGAAATCGACAGCTTCGTGACGTGAAAGTCTCTTCGCATGGCATGTGTCAGACGCATGCGAGTTCGCGTCGCGCAAGGTAATGTTTGCGTCGCAAAATCAAGCTAAAAATAACGACACAAAATACTTGTTTGCATCGCAAAAGAGGGTCTTCACATTGCAAAAATGCCAAACCCTAATGTCTTGTTTTTGCTTCCTCTTCATTCGTAGACTTGTTTCAAGTCCTAATTCAGAGTCCTAAGCACTCATATAGTCCCAAACCACTTAATCCCTTACGATCACGTTTAGAATGGAAGAATTAAGGTACGCAAGAGACACGATATTACATAGAGTATTTTATATTATTATAATTATTATAATTACATTTTGAAGTAAAAACAATTTTAAGAAAATCTATAACTATAACTATCTTTTAAATTTTTAATTATAACTAAAAAACAACTTTTACTTTATATTATTTTTTTTAAAAAAATAAATCATTTCTGAATCAGTTTTAAGAAATGTACTCTTAATCAACTCCATCCAAGGAAATACTAATACTAATTTCTTAAATTGAAGAGGGTAGGGTAAATTCTAAATTACATATGGTAAATTATATTATTATAATTATTATAATTACATTTTAAAGTAAAAACAATTTTAAAAAAATCTATAACTATAACTATCTTTTGATTTTTTAATTATAACTAAAAAACAACTTTTACTTTATATTATTTTTTTTAAAAAAATAAATCATTTCTGAATCTGTTTTAACAAATGGACTCTTAATCAACTCCATCCAAGAAAATAGTAATACTAATTTCTTAAATTGAAAAGGGTAGGGTAAATTCTAAATTACATAGGGTAAATTATATTATTATAATTATTATAATTACATTTTAAAGTAAAAACAATTTTTAAAAAAATCTATAACTATAACTATAACTATCTTTTAATTTTTTAATTATAACTAAAAAACAACTTTTACTTTATATTATTTTTTTTAAAAAATAAATCATTTCTGAATCAGTTTTAACAAATGGACTCTTAGCTTATGGTTGGTTTCGGAGAGAAATTGTGAAGAGAGACATAGGTGAGAAAGAGTATGAAAAGATAGAAAAATTTGAGAAATAGGATAAATTTGATGTATTGATTGGAATAAGAGAAAGAAAAGATAAATATAGAAAAAGAAGTGTTGATTATTTTTGAAAAAACAAAAATATCCTTAACTAAAAAAATTAATATACAAAATCAAAGAGAAGTCAAGCGGTTAATCTGGAAAGGAAAAAAAGCAGCAACTCTCTCTATTTTCTTCTCAAGTCAGCGAAGAGTTGGAAAATAGTGGGTCCCATGCGTTATTCTCTCTTTGTCTCGTAATTTTCTTCAGACCAAACTCACGAAATTGTGAGTTTCTCTGCATACTCTCTCGCAGGTTACTCTCTCTTTAGAGACTCTCGCATTTAGAGCTGTCAAAATAAGTCCAACGACTGGTGACCCACCGCCCGAGATAAAAAGGTGGGGCCAAGAAAAACCTTAGCAGAAAAATTCTAGCCCAAATTAACGAAAATTTATTGGCCCATCATGGGTGACTTGATGGGCCAAATTGGTCTAATTACTTTTGAATTTTTTCCCGATTACATTTTTTAATTTTGTTACGTGAGCAGAAGATTGTGAGACTGGCCCATTATGTGTGAAATTATTTTTCCATGGATTCTATATAGTTAAACCGTATTAACATATCAATGTTATTTTTTTTCCTCAATATTTTGAATTTTTAATAAAAATCACAAAGACACGCAAAAACGATCTGCATAAAATGTCTTGGCTCTAAATTCTTTTGATTCAATAGAGGTGGCACATTTCTTTTTGACAAGAACAGTGCACATTTCATTCACGCATGGAATTGGAAGCTATGGTTTAACATTTCTCTGAGAGCACGAGAGCGTAGATCGCTTTATCGAAAGCACAACTAAATATAAATGTTCAAAATTAATTTGCTGAAAGTTCTTGGCCCATGGCGAAATTTATTTAGCCCAGAAAATGGTCAAACTAAGTAAAATAGGGAATTAATTTTGAACCCAACCCAAATTTCAAAATTGTCTTTCGAATGGTCTGAAAGTAAGCCAACCCGAATTTACAGCTATACTCGCATTAACCAACTCCATCCAAGGAAATACTAATACTAATTTCTTAAATGGAAATTGAAGAGGGTAGGGTAAATTCTAAATTATATTGTATATTATATTTTCACTAAAAGTAAAAAAAGTAAAATATTCTCCAAATTTTTTATTTATTTATTGTGGGGCAACATTTTCCCTCCTCATCATCTCTTCTCATATCCAAGTGCCGCTGCCTTTTCCCCTTAGCGGTATCTCTCTCTATTACAAAGCCAAACTTCTTCTACTGCGAATCCTTTGAACTGAAACTAAACTGCACCGAAAGAAATCACAAACTAACCAACCATGTCTACGACGATACTCTCTCTTTCTGCTTCTTATTCCTCTTGCTCTCTCTTCTCTCCTTTCTCCGCTTGCAACAGACTCAACCCTCTCCTCTTCTACACGCGCCGTCGCACCATTCCTCCACTCTCCTCTCGTTCCCGCCTCAACTTCAACCGCTTCACAACTCGCCTTCTCGCAGGTTCTCTTCGCTTCCACCTTATCGCTCTTTCCATTTCTAATAATTGAAATCTCGTGCTTTTCATTTCTCACCATATTTTTTTTTTACACTTTCTTCTTTTTTCGCACAAAAAAATTGAAGTGTTTATTGGTTTGAAATAGTGAGTTTTTGCTTTTCATTTTTCTATAAACTTAGGACCTGTTTGGATAGACGTCTTTTCGAATTTCATTTCTAGTTTTTCTTTATAATTACAAAAACGGCAAGTTGTTTTTTCGGAAATTTGTGTGAGAAATGTTAATAATAATATTTTTAGTGATGAAATTGTGAAAGCAACAATATTTTGTTGGTTTTTCAGTGACTGGCTTTTTTTTTTTTTAATTTTGGTTTTTGTTTTTAAATGTTTCAGTTGCTGCTGCGTCAGAGAATGGTGTCTTTACTTCTCCTGAGATAGCCAAATCTTTTGACTTTGCCGTGGAAGAACGCATATATAATTGGTATGTTTTTTTTTTATTTAAATTTTTGTTGGTATTTCTTTTATTTGTGTATTTTTGATTTTTGATTCTATGTGATAGGTGTGCTCTGTGCAAAGTGGTTTGTTTTCTTAGTTTTTACCACTAGAATAGAACCAAAGTGGATTGTTATTGTAATTGGTTCATTCCAAGATGTCAAATGAAATGGCCGGAGTCTGCATTTCGTAAATTGCGGCAATGCTATTATGATTATTATGGCCTTTTTGAAGATCTCATTTTTGATGAAACACAATGACGCCTCCATTGAGTGGAAAAAGGCTTTTTGTTGTTGTTGTTTGTTGACAATAGGAAAAAATGTTATGAGATATAACAGTGTGCATCCAAATTATTTGATACCTTGCTGTTTTATGTTGGTATAGCCAGTTCTGACTGTATTGATAAGCTTTATTGGAGCATGGATGGACATTTCGAAGTCATAATTATGTTATTTTGTATATTTCTTTGTTGTTGTTGTTGTAAGTAATGTTTTAATTGTGAATTTTGGATGCTAGGTGGGAGTCTCAAGGGTATTTTAAGCCAAACTTTGACCGGGGAAGTGATCCTTTTGTGATATCGATGCCACCTCCTAATGTTACTGGTTCTCTGCACATGGGGCATGCGATGTTCGTGACCCTTGAGGTTTTTGAAATTTTTTTGTTGTTTTTTCCTATTCATTTTATGTACGTATTTACTTGAATATTTTATGTATCTAGATGACTAGATGTACCATCATGGGTGTAATAAATGTTTCTGAATGGAAAAAGGCAGGATATATAATGGCAGAGATGTACCATTTGATGCATATTGTGTGTTTGTATTTGTAATATTTTCTGTATTTCCACAATCCTGAGTTTTCATATGATTTCCCAAGATAATTGTAACAAAATCAAACAAAGATATATAAATTGCACCAGAAACTCATTGTTACTGACAATGGATTTCTGGTGCAATTTATAATCTCTGTTTGATTCTATTTTTCTGAAGTCATAAAATTTTGGTTGTTAGTTGCGTTTTATTTATGTGCATAGGATGTTTAGTATTGCATTGGGAAAATAAAAAAAGATGTTCTTCCTTCCCTTCCTTATGTTTGTTTGACTGCATAATGATGTTGTCTGTCATATACGAAGTTTCGACAATGTGTTTTAATTGGTATTGATTTGTTGATGTTTTTGTTGAACTTTTACATTATATATATATATATATATATATATATATATATATATATATCTTACATATCTTACCATGCTTTTCCATCCAGGATATTATGGTTAGGTACAATCGCATGAAGGGAAGGCCAACACTTTGGCTTCCTGGTTCTGATCATGCTGGTATTGCAACCCAGGTTTGTCAATTTCAGAAAATCCTAGACTATATCTATTTTCATTACTCGTTGTACTTACATGAAGTTTCAACAAAAGCTTAGACCCTAAAAACCATTTGTTTCTCTTCACTAAACAACTTAAGCTTTTGATAGTTGGTTCATGACATGGTATTAGAGCCTCTATGACCAACTCGTCTAGATTTCGATCTTGCCACCTCAGTTCTTCTAATAAGAAGTTGAAATTCAGTACAACATAGGTGAGCTTGTGCATTGTCCATGCCTCAAGTCTGAAGGCTTTTGTATAGGGGCACGTTTTATTTTATAAATATAATGTAAAAAACCATTCATGTGTCTTCACCTAATGGATTAAGCTTATGGGATAGTCAAATCGTGGCAAATTGCTTTCTAGTCTCTTATTATGCAGTTTTATTTTGTTACAGAGAATTGTATGCTTCTTGCACTCTCTCCTTATATCTTTTCGGTTAAATTATACTTTTGGTCCCTTATGTTTATTTTAGGTTTCAATTTGGTTCTTTATGTATTAAAAGTTTCGAATTGGTCCCTTATGTGTTAATTGTGTTCCCTCTTTTTTTTTTGTTTCTAAAATGGTCCCTTATGTTACAAAAATTATATCAATGTGGTCCCTTTTTTGTCCCTTATTTTGCAAAAAAAATGGACCATATTGGTATAATTTTTGTAACATAAGAGACCACTTTGAAACAGAGGAACCACATTAGTGTAATCTTTAGACATAAGAGACCAATTCGGAACAAATAATACATAAGGGACCAAACTGAAACCTAAAATAAACATAAGGGACTAAAAGTATAATTTAGCTTATCTTTTCAGTTGAAGCTATTAGTTTTTCACTCTCAATTTTGTTCTCCTTCTACCAGTTGGTTGTTGAAAGAATGCTAGCTTCTGAAGGAATAAAAAGGGTTGAAATGAGTAGAGATGAATTCACAAGAAAAGTTTGGCAGTGGAAAGAGAAGTATGTCTTCACATCCTTGTTTACCTTCCTGCCCTCTACATTTTTGTTTTTGCACAGACACTGGACTGTTCTTCACATAATAGGAAAACAAGTAGAAGGGGTTGAAGCTCATTATTCCTAATATTTATGTCAAAATTTAAAATTACAAGTGATTAGAATCTGGACTAGATGAAAAACATAGATTATGAATCATATAAAGAAGATAAATGGAGGAGGCTAAGAGAGACCTCTAAGAAAGCACCATAACCTAATGCCAAAGGAATATTTGAAATTTTATTGAATATCGTAGATAGGTTTACATTCTTTTTGGGTTAGATGAGTCATGACTCTCGAGTGCTCTGCATCTTCAGAATATAGATATTGCCTACTATTAAATTACTATTTATAGAGGTGTGAATAGAGTTACAATTTCATTGTGCAGATTCTTCATTGACATATTGTTAACTTCTCTCCTGCTTCCCATAATATTTCTTTACTTTATTTAGGTATGGTGGAACTATCACAAATCAGATCAAGAGACTTGGTGCTTCTTGTGATTGGTCTAGAGAGCACTTCACCCTTGATGAACAGCTAAATCGTAAGACAGTTTTCTACTAATTGGAGCTTTACCTAACGTAGAGAGTGTTTGGGCACATATTGGAAAAGTTATCATGATACAAATAAGATATTAAATATTATTGGTGCAGTTTTAATAACTCTTTTTTATGTGGTATTCTTATTATTTTCCAGTGTACATTACATGTACATAAATTCCAACATGATTGTGTATTAGCATTTATTTACTTGTGCTGTAACATATACTGATGCGTTGTAATTTCTGCAGAAGCTGTAGTTGAGGCATTTGTTAGGCTTCATGAGAAAGGCTTGATTTATCAAGGTATAAACTGAGGTTACATACTTATACTATGGTATATTTTTCATTTTTCATTACACTTCATTATAGACATAGTCTTACAAATTGCTCGAAACTTTGAAATCTTGGAAGGAATTTGATAGCTATGCCCAGTCAATTTGCAATGCTTTATTTTCTTAAAGTATTATAATAAAGGAATTTCTGGTAACTACTTAACTAGTCTGTGATATTCAAAGAGTGGGTAGTAAATAAATAACTACTTGGGTAGTGAATAAATAACTACTTACTAGAGTTGTTGCAAGATTACCACAGCTGTAAGTTTTCCAGTGTATCGTGTTACTCAGATTGAATCTGGGTGATGGCTTAATTTTTAGAGCAAATTATGGCAACAGACCTACATTTTAAATAACTAATTTGTTTTAATGTCAGAGGTCAACCATAGAGGCTATATATACCTATTGTGACAGTTGTTGGAAAGATAAAGGAAGGAAAAAAAGATCTACACATGGTCTTCATTGATGTAGGAAAAGCGTATCGTAGCGTGCTATAAGGAATCATGGAAAGCTCTAGTCTCTAGATAATAAAGGCGTTTGTGTTGATATGATATAACATATATTTGAGCTGTAAAGGATATTGATGATTAGCCATCAATTAGTGTGTGATAATGATTTTCCTTTAGCAATTGGTCGACACCAAGGGTTGACTTTGGGTCTACCTATTTACCTTGGTATTGGATGTACATAACTGGCATGCCCATGAGTCAGTGCCTTAGTTCTTTTCTTTTGGTTTTAATGATGTAGTCCACTCCTATTGCTGAGTTGTGAGAAGGGTTCTGAGAAGCTTTGCAATTAAAGGATTCTCAATTGCATGGGAGTATATATGGTAAATGTAATATGTGGGCTTTGCCCAAACTTGCAAAACAAAAATCTAGAGAAGTTTCATTAGAGAACTGTGTATTACAATGCTGTAGTGCATTGTGTATATCCTCTGAATGATCATGCCGTATGCAGCAATACCAAGTACAATAAGATGCAGTGGGAAGGTGATTGATGAGATACATAGCAGCAACAAAGGCATGGTCCTAGAATTTTAATGGAAGTGAAACTTGTGCTAAGAGAGTGAGTTCTAATTCAAACACGTCTATGTTTCCTTTACAGGCCCGATTATAGATATGATGACATATTAATGGATGAAGAACACCAATATCATAGGGGAATTTAGTGAATTGGCGAAACTCCCCTCCCGAATCTGTTTGAAGAGCTTTAAGCTGAGTGTTGGACTGACATTGTACCATAGATTTAAATTGTTTGAATACAGGTAAAGCTTCAGATTTGTTTTTGAGGAGAAATATCCAAGTAAACTTACTAAATGCATCTAAACAGGTGATATAATAAGTAAAGCCAATTGAGGAACCCTATTCTAGATGAAGGATCCTTCTGCCGGTGTAATAGCGGATGGCAGTTCATGGAGGAAAGCCAAAAGTCCACCATACAAATACAGCGGGTGGTGTTGTGGCTTATGGTGATACCATAAATTATATTATACTAAAAAAACTGCAGAATATAATAAATAATAAAATAGTAAAAAAAAAAAAAACAAAACTAATAACATATTTCAAAAACAATAAACTAAAAACATATAGCAATAAATAAAATTCATGAAAAGATGAGAACAAGAGAACAAAGGGCAGAATAAGAGAAAAATAAACAGAGTAACCTAAAAAATGGAAGAGATAAATGTTGAATTGTGCACACACACGCACACATGTTATATTCATACTTTATACATTATATAGGGGTGTATGTAACTCTCTGGCTTCCTCATGCTTCAGGTTCTTATATGGTAAACTGGTCACCAACTCTACAGACTGCTGTTTCTGACTTAGTAAGCAATTTTCATTTTGTTTGTACCCATTTCAATTGGTTTGGTCTTGAATGTTTGGATTGAACTTTTCCTTTTATGCTTAGGAAGTTGAATATTCAGAAGAGTCTGGATATCTGTATTATATTAGGTATCGCGTTGCCGGAGGTTCGAGGTACATAGTGGATGCTTTTTTAAGTTATTCAGTGTTTTTTATATATATATATATATTTTTTTGTAAAAGCGTATTATCTGGAGCAATCTTTAAGCTCATGTATTATCTGGAGCAATCTTTAAGCTCATGTTTTGATTAGATTTTTATTTGAAGTTAGAAATTTAATTTAATTGGACCAGCATTCATAAAGAACTTTCTGACATTTGGTTTGGGTGGACAGATTTTTCCTTTCCCTAAAAGCACATCTGGATTTGCTTAACTTGGGAATTGTGATCTGTGTTGTCTGACCTTTTTTATGTTGCCTTCATTGTCTGAATTTCGGAAGTTAATATTCCTAAGCATTTAGCTATTGTTATTTTTTTAACGGAAGTTTCCATGCCTGATGTGCAAAGCGGCTGGATTGCTCTTTTAAATTATTTTCCACCTCTGTTTTCTACTTTCGTTGTTATGCTGTTCTCTGTTCTAGGAAGTTTCTTGATCTTCTGCTTTGTTCTAATTTTCTCTCATGATGAGTTCTTTTTATCAGAATGGAAAGCAGCAAGGACAGCAGCAATTGCCTAGCAATGCTTTAATTTTTGAGACAGCCTTCACACTATTTTGTATATGCATTCAAAATAATTTTCAGAAATAAAATTTGGACTCAATGTCAGTTTTTTGAGGGACTTAATCTGATAGACAGGAAGCATACATTGATAAATGCCATTGAAAACTTAAGGGAAGCTGATAAGTATTACTATCTTATATACTAACGTTTTATCTCATGATAAAGAGAAAGAGAATTCAGAAAGAATCAAATATAATCAACACTCTCTCTCAAGTTGAAGCATATATGTCATGTGCATCTAGCTTATACGTATGTATGCTATCTGAGCACTCCACAATGATCTGGTGAAGATGTTTGCTAGTTGTGGAACATGTTGAGAGAAAGAGAAACGAAAGACATGTATTTTGTCATACATAATGGAGCTATGTTATATATTTCTAATGAGAAACAATAAACACAGATTGTCGTTACTATAATTACATGATACTGTACAAAAACAATTATCCTGTTTACGTTTATTTTGACACTCCTCTTAAGTTGGGGGCATATAGATCCTATGCATAAAGCTTGTTAAACATGTGGCGTGTAGATAACCCCTCAAAGACATAGTGAAAACATCTGCTAGCTGGTCAATTGAGTTGACAAATTAGGCAAGACAATGTTTAAGGTAGCTTGGTTATCACAAATGAGAGTCGTTTTTCCAAACTCACGAAATCTGAGCTCATAAAGTAATTATTTGAGCCAAATAACTTCACAAGTGTTCGACACCATGGTTTGGCATTTTGCTTCCGCACATGACCTTGCAATAGCGTTCTGTTTCTTTAGGGAGGAAAAAGTTAAGAGAGGATCAGAGAGCTCTTATACCATGTTAAGATAGTAGGTATTTGGGAAAACTGTACCACATGTAGGTGCAGGTCTTTGTATTTAATAGGTTAGGTGTACAATGTAGTACAATATAGTACAAAGTACATAAGAACATTAATCATGTGCATAATACTTTTCAACAATGGTCAACTCCCAAATTTGTGTGGCTGAAATGTTTGTTGATCCTTGCATCAGATTGCATGAATCGAACATCTCTAAGTCTTCAGTTAAATGTTTCAATATAATATTGATGACTAAACTGGTATTATCACCTTTCAATTTGAATTTAATTATTTCTGTAGATTTGCCATATTTTCGTACTTTAAAATGAGCTTTAATTTCTGTATATGGTTGCACCTTGTGGTTTTCATTTAATGTTAGCATTGATATTTTGACGGGTAGTCATTTTATAGGAGTGACTGGCTGACTGTAGCTACGACACGTCCAGAGACTTTGTTTGGTGATGTGGCACTGGCAGTTAATCCAGAGGTAGGATAGAATCCTTGTCTTTGTAAGGTGTTGTTCCTCTAAACCACTGCTAGTGTATTATTCCTACAAATTATCTTTATTTCAATGCTACATGTATTTAAGTGAACAACATCTTTGTATTTTGAGGTGAAACCTGATTGTTCACCAATATCTGTGAACTACTGGTCCCAAATTTTACGTGTAACTTATCAAGGCAAAACTCATAGAACATGATGCTTGCATATAGAAAAGTACATAGGGGATAATGCTTCATTTTCTGCACTTGCAGAAGAGCAACATTATCCATTTCTGTTATGTACCAGAAACCAGATTGAAGCATTGGCCTTCGAGGAACCTTATCCTCTGAAATTAGAAACATATCTTTAAATTATAACTAGTTGGTTTGGAACTAAGACAACATGGCTGGTTTAGTTTAATTGAGATTGAATGTACTTGCATATATATATATATATATATATATATATGAAAATAATATGCAAACTAATTCAATGTGTCTGAGATGATGCTATTGAGTTCCAAGAGAGCTAAGGAAAAAAATTGGGGAAAGGATGACTAATATCTTGTATTCTTCATTGAATTGCAGGATAATCGTTATTCCAAGTATATTGGTCAGATGGCAATTGTGCCTTTGACATTTGGCCGTCATGTTCCTATCATTTCTGACAAGGTATAAAAGTTCCAATTTATTCAAGTGGTGTATCCTTTTATTTATTTTTGTAGTTATGAATACATATTATGTGCTTGGATTTCATGTCTCATGGTAGTATCATAATAAAATTGTGTACTTGAAATTTGAAGAAAATTAGTTTGAGTTGTTTTCTATGTCTTGCTTTGGTGTTCATCGCATGGGCATTTATATGGAATCTTAGGTATTCGAAGGCTTTATTGTATTGATATATTCCTTCTAATTCTCTTGTATTATATTTTTTAATATTGTCCTTGTTCTATTTCTTTTTTTTTTCCTTAGAAATAAATTTAACTACCATGAAGGTTTTCCCCACCATGCCAGTCGTTAACATGGATCAAACGATGCCATAATATCTTGTCATGTATTAAGTCAAAAAATTGGGCCATTTACCTAAATCTCTCTCAATGGTTTAGCCTATATAGTTTTTCTTGGCCCCCCTCTATCTCTAACTATTGGCCTATCTTTCATCTGATTAACCCTCCTTTTCCGCACTTATACGGGTTTTCTACACACATGCCCAAACAACCTAAGAAAGACTCTACCATCTTTTCTACAAAGGAAGCTACCCCGATTTTCTCTCTAATGATGATATTTCCAGTCCTATTTTTTCTTGTTACCAGTTTTCATGCATTTTTAAACCAATGCCTTAATGTTTTGGGTGAAGATGTTACATTCATTCTTGTGTTTTGTTGCTTGGCGCATTCATGTGGATTCCCCTACTTTCGTGCTTTCCCTTACCTCCAACAAGTGATATTAGAGCCCATCCTAAACTTAATATTTGTCTACCCTTAAATGTCTAAACTTCATGCTTCAGATGTCCAATCCAGTTAAGATCTCACATAGGCTATATATATGGGCAAAGTACTCTTTTGTAAAGACTTTGGCAATCCCCCCACACGCAAGTTAATTTTTGTGGTTGAGTTAGACTCTGTCCATTCTCAATTTTAATAACTATATTAATTTTTGATGAGCTGATTATCAAACTGTAACTAGTGCAGTAATTATTTCTTTTATTTCTTGTAAATACTAATAAATATCAATAAATAGGTGTGGCAAAACACACTTTTTCCTCCAACATTTCTAGACTAGTGAATTAAGTCAAGTACAAATATAAATCAAGTAGAGTCCCAGCGTGATGACACTGGTATATTCTAATGATACTATAGTACTATACTACTGTCTAACTTCTGCTTGTAGCAGTAATATTTCCTTGTTACCAGTTTTCATACATTTTTAAAGTGTCACTTTTTAGCTCAAATGATTTTGCAATCATCATTTGATGGACAATTCTAATGTGAAGTCCGTGTCATGAGTTGATATTGATTGGTGTTGTGTCACAGCATGTCGATAGAGAGTTTGGAACTGGAGTTTTGAAAATTAGTCCAGGACATGATCATAATGATTATCTACTTGCTCGAAAGCTTGGTCTTCCAATACTCAATGTGATGAATAAGGATGGCACACTAAATGATGTTGGTGGCTTGTACAGGTATTTGTAGGAATTTCTTATTGCTGTTGAAGATTTAACATATAGTTATGACTAATACACATAAGCTAATCTACAAAATCAGTGGCCTTGATCGATTTGAGGCTCGAAAGAAACTGTGGGCAGAGCTTGAGGAAACAGGGTTAGCCGTGAAAAAGGAACCGCACACTTTACGAGTTCCCAGATCTCAGCGTGGTGGTGAAGTGAGATAGCATTTTTTTGGTTAATTTTGAAAATTATGAATTGGCTTTATATTCTGTCACTGATTTGTTCTGCTATTTGATTCTCCCATCGGGAGGTTTTCTTCATTTTATCATCAGGTGATAGAGCCACTTGTTAGTAAGCAGTGGTTTGTAACTATGGAGCCTCTTGCTGAGAAAGCTCTTCAAGCAGTTGAAAAAGGAGAATTGACAATAATTCCAGAAAGATTTGAGAAGGTTTGTCATATTCATCGTTGGACATACACATCCAATCTTAGATGTATAAAATGGACTAGCATTGTATTATGAGCCAATTTGGAATTTTGGATAACTTTTCAAGAAGCATTTATGGGAGGAAAAAAGAAATATTAAAAGTATCTTGCAATGAGTTTTTTTAATAATAACATGTATCAGTTGAAATTAGCTTCTACTCCCTCCGGTCAAAATTATAAGCAACAAAGCTAAATTTGGTTCATTGAATAACTCATGTATTTGGTCGAACAGATACATGAGTTATTCAATGAACTAAATTTAGCTTTGTTGCTTATAATATTGACCGGAGAACTCTCTTATTTGAGTTTTCCATAAATATCTATAAGTTTATCAGGATTTTTTTTGCTAGTGAAGAACCATAAACTTATTTTAGTTGAGAAGCTCCCATAAGCTAGAAGTAATCCAAACTGGGCCTATCTCTTGCTTAGAAAAAAAAGTTCACTTGTTAGCTTTACATACACATAGTTTGCATCTGTTGAGACATTGATTATAATCAGATTTGTTATCCTTTCCTTATCATTAGTTTTCATAGTTACCTTAAAGATAATTGATTTCGATCCCAAAATTATAGGATCATGATAGGATCACAGTTCTGTTTAGATTATACCTCTCATGTATATAAATCCTTGTACAAACCTTGTTATTTGAAATTAAGAGAAATAGTCTGTCTCAAGTTGGTATCAGAGCTGTCGCACTTGGTTGCCTTTCTGTCCTGATTCATTGGGGCTGTTTTTTAGGAGAATAATGGTCTGAATCATATCAGATAATAAAATCAGAATCATATCTGATTGAGTAGTTTAGGAAAGTTTTCTCTATTTTAGTTAATTGTTTCCTTATTCCATTCTCTCATTTATGGGAGATTTGTTTTTTCTTTATTTCCCTTTATTGTAAGCAGATTCTATCTGCATATATACCCTTGTACCTTCATTCTGAAATAATAAGAGAAATAAAATTACTTTCTCTAAACCTATAAGAGCAATATGATTCTCCGTGGCCTGTCTCGCCACTATTCCGCTGTCGAGTTCCTCTAAACATGAAGGAACTCAAATTATCTTGGAGTCTCGTCACTTTTTTTTCCTGCATCGTCGTCTAGTCTTTGTTTTAATGAGATCTTCTCCGGCCCATGAGTTTCTCTATGAAGCTTCGTTTCAGATGGTGTTCCATTGTCGTCCCTGTTGCTCTTCTATATTCAATTGGTAGCTTCTGCTTTATGTGGTGGTTAAACATATTTGCTTTTGTTAAGTGGTTAAGCCTTGAGTTGTTGCTTCTGCTTAATGGTTAAGCTTTTGCTATTTTGGAACTTGATTCTTTTGGAGCAAGTGCTATGGTGACGCTGGAAGAAGATCAAAGACTTCTAGGAACCATGTACCTCAAGTCGTCGGTTGTTACGTTTTCTCTTTCAAAGGGGTATATTTTAACAAGTTTAAAGCTTAATAAGCTTTAGCTTGCGGGGGGCGTATTAAAGTATATGATCTTATCTTATTTAGTCTGATTTGGGTTAGGAGGATTATAGTGATGCATTTTCACCAGTTGCGAAGGTGGTATCTGTTCGCCTCTTTTTAGCTATGGCTATCCATGAAACGTTGGCCTCTATTTCAGTTGGATATCAAGAATGCATTCCTGCATGGTGACTTGGAGGAGATTTATATGGGGCAACCTCCTAGGTTTGTTGCTCAGGGGGAGTGTAGTCTGTTATGCAAATTGTAGAAGTCTTTGTATGAACTGAAACAATCACCTCGGGCATGGTTTGGTCGATTCAGCAGAGTTTTACAACAGTTAGGGATGATCCGCTGCGAGGAAGATCACTCTGTTTTCCTTAAATGCTCATCATTTATCTTGTGTATATTGATGACATTCTGATTACAGATGATGATTATGAGGGCATCAAGGCATTGAAACAACATCTATTTCAGAACTTCAAGACTAAGGACTTGGGTCCTCTTCGTTACCTTCTTGGGATTGAAGTAGCTCAATCGAAATCAGGTATTGCTATCTGTCAGAGGAAGTATGCTCTTGATATTTTGGAGGAGGCAGGTCTTACAGATTGTAAACCAGTGGACACTCTTATGGATCCTAATGTAAAGCTTCTTCCTAATTGGGGGGAGGGAGCCCTATCCTGATACAGGTAGATATTGAAGACTTCTGGGAAAATTAAATTATCTCACCATGAACAGACCAGACATATCTTTTCCAGTCAGTGTAGTAAGTCAGTTTCTTAATTCTCCATGTGATAGCCATTGGAATGCAGTTGTTTGAATTCTTAAGTACATCAAAAGGTCACCTGAAAATGGGCTTGTTTTCACCGATAGAGGACACACTGATATCATTGGGTATTCAGATGCTGATTGGGCAGGAGATGCAAGTGATAGACGGTCTAGTTCAGGTTATTTTATATTCATGGGTGGAAATCTGATTTCATGGAAGAGCAAAAAGCAAACTGTTGTTACTCGATCGAGTACAGAAGCCGAGTATCGGGCTATGGCTCATATCACGTCTGAGCTTTTGTGGTTGAAAAATTTACTGCATGAACAACATTTTTGTGAGGTTGGTCCTATGGATTTTGTGCGCGATAACCAGTCAGCTTTGCATCTCTTCTCCAATCCAGTTTTTCATGAAAGAACAAAGCATATAGAAATCGACTGTCATTTCCTTAGAGACAAGATTCTCTGGAATCATCAGAACCTCCTTTGTCAACTCTAAAGATCAACTTGCTGATATCTTTACTAAATCTCTACAGGGACCTCGGATAACTTACATGTGTGACAAGTTGGATGCATATGATGTATATGCTCCCCCTTGAGGGGGAGAGTTGAGATATTGATTATAATCAGATTTGTTATCCTTTCCTTATCTTAGTTTTCATAGTTACCTTAGTTAGGGATAATTGATTTGATCCCAAAATTATAGGGTCATGATAGGATCACAATTCTATTTAGATTATACATCCCAAGATTATACCTATCGTATATAAATCCTTGTACAAACCTTGTTATTTGAAAGTAAGAGAAATATTCAGTCTCAAGTAAATCCATACTGTTGATTAGCTTTACATTAGCTGTTCAGTGTAACAACCTGTATCATTTGCTCATGCATGGAGTATCTTCCCTCTTGCTTCCTTACATTGTGTATGTGTATTTTGATTATTGTGAGTTATCTGGAAGTGTTTTCTTGCTATTGAGATGTTATAATTGCTTCTTTTGCGGGTTTTGTTTATTGTTGTTTTCCCTTAAATAAGCAAATGAAGTATTAGATAGAAAATACTTATTGGCCACATTATTTGATTAGTAACAAGGTTTCATTAGCGAGGAGCTCAGATTCTGTACATTAAAATAATAGTTGCACATTTTTATGCTGCTTTTAATCCTTAGTAGAGAATTCAAAGGTAATGGAGAGTGAAAGTCTAGACTTCAGCATATTTGTAATGTTTCTTTTGTTTTATTTTGTTTGTTCGTTTTTGAGATAAAAGAAGAAATACATTGAGACAAAGAGAAGATGGATACAGAGTTAGGAGGAAAGGGTTCCCCTTGATAATGAAAAATAAAATACAAAAAAACTGAGAACAGAGAAACATCAATGAATTAAAGCTACCCAATCCTTCCACATATGTGTAAGGGCAAGAAACCCTTTTAAAAGACCATTCTTTATGTTGAGATATTTGAAATATTTTTTTTTTTTTTTGATTATAAGATCCATTAGTTATTTAGTTATATTAAAAAATAACTGTCCTCTCTCCAACATATAGAAAAACTGGAGAGGAACCAAATCCTCAGCAGGGAACATATCTTGGTACTGAAAGGGAGGAGAGGACCGGACCATATAAGCAGACTTCAGTTGAGGCATTAGGGATCTTTTGGGAGTCAACAAGTTGTCACAGCAAAACCTACCCTAACCAATTCTAGAACTCAGGAAGGAATTATACAGAAGAACTTGAAAGTACTTGATCAAGAAAATGGCAATGTAGGCAAAATCAACATACATAATAAGCAAGAACACTCCTTTGATGTTCACGAAACAGCTCAGAAATTCTTCCCACAATATAACCACATGGCACAAAATTTGTTAATATGCAAATCAACGGCCGCGACCACGCCCCCGGCCACGCCCACGACCCAAAGGCTTCCCAGCGGTTGGCTTCTTAGGCTTGACCCTAGGTGTCTCTTCAACCAGCAAAGTCTCAAGATTCAAGCTGTCAGGAAGGATATAATAACGAATGTTGTTACCTCTCACGCTGAGATGATCCAGAGTCACTGGGTTTTTCCCCTTCAGAGTTAGTTTAACTGTTTTCAAATGTGTGTTCATACTGATATCAACGCCTGTAATGGTGCCATGAACAATTGTACCGTTCTTGAGCTCGATTGATACAGTTTCATTGTTCAACTTCATCAGAAACCTGACGAGCTTCATGGCGGCGGAAAATGAGCACAAGTCGCAGTGAGCACCGCTTTCAACTTGAACCGCGAAGGAGGAGCGGGACAGAGAAGCTAGTCCTCTGAAACTTGTTAAGATATCCTGTGTAAATATTTTGTTGTAAACAATAGGATAGATATAGAGCTGATTCGAGTATGATTTTATCCCTATAATCACGAATTTGGTTGTACATATTTTATTAGGCTTAATTGCACTTTTGGTTCCTTTGGTTTGGACTATGTGTGATTTTGGTCCCTTTAGTTTTATTTGGAGCGATTTTAGTCCCTCAAGTTTCCAATTGTTACAATTAAATCCCTTCATCCCTTTCCATTTATTTTAAACTCTCTAATTTTCATAATCTATTAAAAATTTTCACAAATTGAATTGATTAGATTGTTTTAAACATCATTTCACTTAAAACTCGCCAACTAAAATATCAAATTTAACTCAAAATAAAAAAAATCCCAAATTTTCTCCTCTTGAATCCATAATTTCACTTACAAAATTATTCAATTTCTATCAATTTTTTGACTTATCAAACTTTTATAACTATTTTATATCTCAAATTCATCATCAAGCCCCAAATATTTTGATAAAAAATTAGACTTTAAGGGGTTTAGGTGAAAGAAAATTGATGGTAGAACTATATTTGCTTAATTTTAAAAATAGAGGAACTAAAATCGCTTGAAAAAAACTTGAGGGACCAAAATCGCGCATTGCCCAAACTAGAGGGACCAAAAATGTAATTAAGTCATTTTATTATAAATAAACATATTGAGAGTCAATCTCTTAAGTCATTCAGGACCATTTTCAGGTCTCTCTGAATTCCAGTCGGTATCAGAGCTCACATCTCGTGGGCCTACTAAAACCCTAAAAGTTCGAAGTCAGAAACCCTAAAAGTCCCAAATCAAAAACTCTAGCCGTTTATCAAGGTATGGCCGCCGACAGTAGATTTAGTGATCGCCGATCTACTTACTGCTGGAAAGTTGCGGCCATCAGAGTTACCGTGTGATGCCACGAGCGTAAACAAGCTTTCAGCCTTGCCAACACATGAAGTCCACGTGCCACCATACGTGTCTCCATTCGTTGCCTTGCCAGTTCCAACCTGTTCGGCGGTCTTTTCAACGTCGTTTGTCTTTACTCACATGCTTCTTAGGAAAATTTCTAAGTCACCTATTCCATAAGTGCTCAAAGTCAAGCACACTTAACTATGAAGTTTTTAAGTTACAGACTCCCCAAAAGAAGATGCATCTTTTTGGTACAAGTTGTGTGAATCAATACTTTTAAGCTATCCTTAACTATATATTCCCATACCTATACAGTCTCTAGATCCTTCTCATTTTGACATGTATTCGATTCATTCATGCGTTGTTGGAAGCCTACCGGGAGCCACTCCTTGCCCATGTCTCATGCATTGGCAATCTCTCCATGCCCTTCAATAGAGTGTACGCTTGTTATAATAGTCCTGTGTATAGACTAGTTTAACTGTTTCTGTCTCAGTTAGTTAATAGTACAACTGTCACTGAGTTGTTAGTGAGCTGTTAGTTAGTTATCTTTGACTTCGATGCTTGATTTAATGCTTCTCTTTGTAATCAGTGATCTATAAATACTGAACTCAGTTTTGAGATTCAATAGAATGAATATACAGAATATTTCATCTCAATGAATTCTAGATTTCTCTGATTTCTATACCCTTCATATTTGGGTGTCACACTGTTAGGGCTCTATTTTCTCAGTGATTTTTTTCTTTCTCTTTCTCCCACTTGCCTCTCTCTCCTCTCTTTATGCTTACTCACCTCTCTCTTGGTGGTTCTACATCACACGGTTATTATTCCGTTTCCTTGTACAGATTTTTTTTCTTCTTAATTTCCTTCATCAGGACATATTCGTGGCTTGTAATGTAACTCAATTTTAGGAAAGTAGTAACAAGGATTAGCCTAGATATTGTAAATTGTTATTCTACATTTATTTGTCAGAAAATAATGTTCAGTTAAAATACTTTTCTAGTATTATTTTGTTGATGATATAAAGTTTTAGAGGATGCCTTATCCTTGTGTAGTATTAGAGAATACATCTCTTGTGGTCTAGTTTAGCTATAATAGGGCTGCCTGTACTGTATATTTCCCCTGTAACTAACTAACTAACTAACTAACTCTGTTAGTTAGAATTCCAACTAATTCACAACAGTTAGCAACTGTTTACAGCTGTATCTTGTTTAAGCTGTGTTCTATATAAAGAACACTTTGTAAATCATTGAATTCAAGAAACGAAAATTCAGTTTTACAATTGAGAAAAGATAGAACAGTTTATGATTTTGTAACATGGTATCAGAGCCTTCAAAAGTTTGGAGCTGATTATACTGAAACTTTCTCACCAGTTATTAAACCAGTAACTGTGAGAACAATTCTGACTTTAGCAATTTCAAGGGGATGGTCTCTTCAACAACTAGATGTCAACAATGCTTTCCTTAATGGATTGCTTGAGGAAGAGGTTTACATGATTCGACCTCCTGGATTTGAAGCCTCGGATAAATCATTAGTATGCAAATTAAACAAAGCTCTTTATGGCCTCAAACAAGCACCAAGGGCTTGGTTTGATCGGTTAAAGGGCACTCTTTTGCAGTTTGGTTTTGTGTCCAGCAGGTGTGATCCCTCCCTTTTTGTGTACTCTAAAGGATCTCAATTGGCCTATATGTTAGTGTATGTTGATGACATAATTGTTACTGGAAACAATCAGTAATTTCTTCAGCAGTTGGTTTCTAGACTCAATGCTGTATTTTCTTTGAAAGAATTGGGTAACTTGGACTATTTTCTGGGAATTGAAGTGAAGAGGCAGTCAGATGGTTCTCCAATCTTAACTCAAAGCAAATATCGAAGAGATTTGTTAGCCAAAACAAATCTGCAGGAAGCTAAGTCACTTCCTACTCCTATGATTTCTGGTTGTAAACTCACCAAAGATGGTTCAGAAATTCTGCCCGATCCTGCATATTATAGATCAGTGGTTGGTGCCTTGCAGTATGCTACATTATCAAGGCCTGACATCAGCTTTGCAGTCAACAAAGTGTGTCAATTTGTGGCCAAACCTTTGGAAGCTCATTGGGCTGCAGTTAAAAGGATCTTAAGGAATCTAAAGGGAACCATATCATGGGGTCTACATCTTAAACCTATTGCTATATCACCTCTGTCACTGTCAGCTTATTGTGATGCTGACTGGGGGTTAGATTCTGATGATGGGAGATCTACCTCTGGCTTTTGTATCTTCATTGGTCAAAACCTTGTGTCTTGGTGGGCTAAAAAGCAGCCGGTTGTGTCAAGATCTAGCACAAAAGCTGAATATAGAAGCTTAGCCTTGGCAACTCAAGAACTTTTGTGGCTGCAATCTCTCTTGACAGAATTGGGAGTACCATTTTCCACACCACAAGTCTTTTGTGACAATATGAGCACTATTGCCTTAGCTCATAACCTTGTTCTACATGCTAGAACAAAGCATATGGAGCTTGACTTATTTTTTTAAAGGGAGAAAGTTTTGCAGAAACAGTTACTGGTTTCTCATGCGCCAGGAATTGATCAGTGTGCAGATATCATGACCGAGCCTCTGCCTCCTTCCAAATTTGAAGAATTTCAATCCAAGCTCACTGTTTGTGACACCCTTTAAGGTTGCCTCCAGCTGAGCTTGCGGGGGAGTATTAGAGAATACATCTCTTGTAGTCTAGGTTAGCTATAATAGGGCTGCCTGTACTGTATATTTCCCCCGTAACTAACTAACTAACTAACTAACTAACTCTGTTACTTAGAATTCCAACTAATTCACAACAGTTAGCAACTGTTTACAGCTGTATCTTGGTTAAGCTGTGTTCTATATAAAGAACACTTTGTAAATCATTGAATTCAAGAAATGAAAATTCAGTTTTACAATTGAGAAAAGATAGAACAGTTTATGAGTTGTTTATAACATGTAGTTTATGATCACGGCAGATTTACAACCATTGGCTTTCCAACATTAAGGATTGGTGTATCAGCAGACAACTATGGTGGGGACACCGGATACCTGTTTGGTACATTGTTGGAAAAGACAATGAAGAGGACTATATAGTTGCTAGGAATGCTGATGAAGCACTTGAAAAAGCTCACAAGAAATATGGAAAGGATGTAGAAATATATCAGGATCCTGATGTTCTTGACACTTGGTTTTCAAGGTATTTTATTTTAGATGTATCTACATGAGCATCTTCTTTTACATAGTAGAAATGAAAATGATGTCATAAGACTGACTAGTATTTGTAAATGTATTTTTCTTTTAGCTGTGGCCGGTCATTTACTATTTGCATTAAGAATGGTCCACTCACTCAGCAGATGTTTTAGGCATACGTTACACAGTATATATAGTGTGCGTGTATGGATCGAGTGTAAAGCATGACACTAAAACATTAAATTTATGCTACTAGAGCTGTTGTGTCTTGTGCTAGATAGATTGACATACTTTGTTTTTATTTTTTATTTTTTATGCTCCATTGTCGATCTTTTTGTTATTTTTATTTATTTATTTATTTTTTTTTCAATACATGCAGTTGTATACCTGACCCACCTAATGGCATGGGTAATTGAAGTCAACAAAGCCATCTCTTTTAGTTTCATGTTTTTTCTTTCTATATATAATAAACGACATAAATTTCCCTATACGCTGTCTCTTTACACGCTCTACCCTAGCTTGTAATTTGAACTCCGCTTTGAAGAATGTTTAATCTTTTGCATTTTTGTATTGTTATTTCCTTCAATATGGTTTTGGAATTGTTGAAATCTTTTGGTAGCATGTTGTTTGAGAATAGTAGCATTTCTAACTTATAAACGAATTGAAAACTTAGAATATTTTGGTGTTGTTTAAGATTTTGCATTATGAAAAATGTTATATAGTTAGTTTTCAAATGTCCATGAAAATGAAAGCATGCTTTGCTCATTGTGTTTCATATTTTCTAAGTTTTTATTTTTTAACTAAGTAATCATGTTCATGTGTTTGTGTAGATTAATTCTGTCGAAGGCAAGCTGCCCAAGTCTTTCGTTAGAAATATTATGGATATAATTTTTTTGGCGCATATAATTAGTTTTCAAATGTCGAGGGAGGCATGTTTTCTTCGTTGTGTTTCGTATTTTCTGAGTTTCTATTTTCTAACAAGGTAATCATGTTCATGTGTAGATTAATTGCGTTGAAGCTGCCAAAACCTTTCGCTAAAATATTATTGTATATAAATAAATTTTTTGGCGGATCTTAAAATTGTTAATGTCATTTATCTCTTTCCAAACATTTGGGTGTAAGTGTATGGACTGATTCTGAAACCTGATGTCGGTATTTTGAGTTCTGAAACCTGATCTACATGGCATGTTGGATTTTCTTTTTCTCCTGTCAAATGTATGGACTAACTATAGATTCTTTTATATTTTATCAGTGCACTATGGCCTTTTAGCACGCTTGGATGGCCAGATTTGTCTGCAGAGGATTTTAAGAGGTTTTATCCAACTACAATGCTTGAAACTGGGTATGTGGTTACTCGCGTGTTTCTGATCCTTAATGTCAATGAAGATTTTTCATTTTTGTTTTTAGCCCATTAATATTAATATTTGAAATAGTATATACCCCTTGGCGGGTTAACAATATGTGTTGTCATCTCCATTATATGAGGTTGAGGAGTTCCCATTTGATTAAGAGGCATTTTCTACTTTGATGTCCCTTTTGTTGTTATTGCCAGAACAGAAACAGTGTGTACACTGTTGGTTTTGGGTATCATAGTAAGTTTCCTCATATGTAAAAATGCAATTGTAACCTAGTTTAGGGGATATTTGATTTGTTTTCTATTTCCATTTTAGTTAATCTGTTTTCATCTATACATATATACAAAGGAAACTCCCAAAAAAAAAAAAAAAAATACCACCTTTCGTGTACACATTTTTTTCCCCTATTTTGTCCCAACTTAACCGAATTTTTTTTTTCTTCTTATTTTGTCTCAGCTTAGCTAAATTAATGTTCAAATTTGCATTTCAATTTTGGTTAAGATGAAATGAAGTCAATTATCTATTAATAAACACAATGCCGAATTTTGGTTTTCAAAAGAATAAAATAATAGTTTACTTAATTCCAGATAGGATTCTTTCTATATAGAAAATTTATTCAACAATATGAATGTACGAAAAATATACACAACAAACAAAATAAAAAATGCAAAAGCACGGCTGTGCCCATCTTTCTGGTAGTTATAATTACAAAATATCACGTTGTTTTCATTTTGATTTTTGGTTGCAAAAGTTTTTCATTTTGAAGAGCCAGTGTACTTAATTTTCTAGGGGTTTGATATAAACAGTTAGTGACTAATGAAAAACTGACATTGATATTTTTGTAAATGACTTAACTTAGCAAATAAAAGACATTCAATTTATCAAGTATTGTTCATATATTTTATATAAGTCAACTACTCTACTATTTGTTTCGTGTGAATAGTACTGCTGATGTTTGTATGATGTTTGTTGTAGCCTTGTGTATGTATTGGTTCAATTCGATTTTATTTTATATTGTAATCCATTTTCCTTTGCGAGTTTTCTCCCAAGTTATGTTGCCTTTTATCTTTTGACAGGCATGACATATTGTTCTTTTGGGTGGCAAGAATGGTTATGATGGGGATTGAGTTCACAGGGACAGTTCCATTTTCTTATGTTTATTTGCATGGACTCATCAGGGATTCACAGGTGACTTCACTTTTATATGTATTTATGAAATTATCATGGTGTTGGAGAATCAGGCTCAATCTCGATATTATTCTCCTAGATTTTATTTTATATTTATTCTGTCAGATTTGATTGTATTTTATTATTAATTAATATCTTCTATTTTAGGAAATCATTAATGTACTTTTTTCTATATAAGCAGCCTTAGTCTGCTGAGTAATACAAGAAAATATTTTATTCCCTTGTTTTCTACATGGTATCACGAGCTCTCGATCTTGAGGGTCTCACTTCCGTGTAAAAGCTAGCGGTATTGTTCATTCCGTACGGCGGCACTGTTTATTTCGTACGGCGATATTTTGATCAAGGGATTACTCTTTATTTTGATAAAGAGATTACTCTTTCTCCTTCCTCATGACGAGAAACAACTCGTGGAAGCAGACTCTTACAGGGAGCAGCAACAGTGATGAATCCATCATCACTGGTGGCAGCCCAGGCACCAGCGGCGGAAGTGGCGGCCCAGGCATTGTGCACGACAGCGCAATTGGTGGCGGCCTAGGCGTTGGCCAAGGCACTGGAGGCGGCGACCCAGGCGTGGGCGGCGGAGGCGTCGGCGGCAAGGCACTGGAGGTGCTGGCGGCGGTGCAGGTGGCGGCCCAGGAGGTGGCTGCGGCTTTCAAGGAGTTTTTTCCTATGGACATTCAACCTATAACCTTTTCAACAGTTATGAGTGATCCTCCAACTCTCTTAAGGTTGATGTTCAACGTCTCATTGGGAAAAACTACACAGAATGGTCTCAAACTGTGAGATTAGTGCTGGATGGCAAAGGAAATTTGGGTTTCTTACGGGAGATGTACCCAAACCTGCAGAAATAGATCCAAGCTTCAGGGCCTGGAAGTCTGAAAACTCCTTAATCATTGCTTGGCTAATTAATTCCATGGAGCCAACAATTGGAAAGCCTTTCATGTTCTTGCCAACTACTAAAGATGTTTGGGAGGCCGTCAAAGACACTTATTCTGACATTCAGAATTCTTCTCAGATCTTTGATCTCAAATCAAAGTTATGGCATGCCAAACAAGGTGACAAGGATGTCACTATTTATTACAATGAATTGATGACTTTGTGGCAGGAACTCGATCTTTGCTATGATGCTCACTGGAAATGTACTGAGGATAGTGTGCTGTTCGTTAAGAGACAGGAGAATGATCGTGTCTTTGTCTTCCTAGCCGGCCTTAACAAAGACCTCGATGAAGTTAGAGGTAGAATTCTAGGGAAGATCCCGTTGCCAACAATCTGGGAAACATTCTCAGAAGTAAGGCGAGAGGAGGCTAGACAGAGTGTCATGATGGGTAAGACAACTCTTATGGCTGAGGTGGAAGTATCTGCACTTGTCAGTAAAAACCATGGTGTGATCACTGCAAACGTCCCTATCATACACGAGAGACATGTTGGAACTGAAGGTCGTGCTCTTCAGGCTAGTACTTCTGATCAAGGGAAGCAGTCTCCTTTAAGCTCATTTCCATTCACCAAAGAACAATTAGACCAATTGTACAAGCTTCTTGAGTCTTAAAATCCTTCTTGTGCCATATCTCAGAGAGGAAATTTTCTAAATACTGCCTTCTTTAGTGTCGGTCCCAGTCATGTTTGGATCATTGATTCAGGTGCTACCGATCATATGACTGGAGAGTCGAGTCTGTTTTCTTCATATAGTCCCTGTGCAGGTAACCAGAAAGTTAAAATTGCAGATGACTCTCTTTCAGCCATTGCGGGAAAAGGTTCCATAGTTCTATCACCCTTATTAACTCTTAAGGATGTTCTACAAGTCCCCAACTTGTCTTGTAATCTTTTGTCAATTACTAAATTAACCCGAGATAGCAACTGTCAAGCTAACTTTCTTCATTCTTATTGTGTTTTTAAGGATTTGAACTCGGGGAAGACGATTGGCAGTGCTAAAGAGAGGGGGACTCTACTACCTTGAAGATGGAATCGACTACAGACCACAAGTTCAATCTATAAGTTCCTGTTTGGAATCTATTTTTGTTTCTATTAGTAATGATGACATTATGTTATGACATTTACGATTGAGACATCTAAGTTTCCGTTATTTGAAACATCTTTTTCCAAAATTGTTTAATGATAAAGATCCATCTTTATTTCATTGTGAAACTTGCGAGTTTGCAAAACATCATCGTTCTTCATTTCCTATTCAACCTTATAAAGAATCTAAACCTTTTGCAGTTATTCACAATGATGTTTGGGGTCTAAATAGAATAAATATTTTTTCTAACAAAAAGTGGTTTATAACTTTTATAGATGACCACACTAGACTTTGTTGGGTATACTTGTTAAAAGAAAATCTGAAGTTGGACAAGCTGTCAAAAACTTATTCAAAATGGTGCAAACTCAATTCCAAACTAATATTCAAGTCTTTAGAAGTGACAACGGAAAAGAATATCTCAACATGATTTTAGGAGATTTTTTTCTTGAAAATAGAGTTATGCATCATGGTTATTGTGCTAATACACCCCAACAAAATGGGATTGCGGAAAGGAAGAATAGACACCTCCTTGAGATGGCTCGTGCCTTACTTTTTGAAAATGAGGTCCCAAAATACCTATGGGGTGAGGCTGTTTTCACTGCTGCATATTTAATTAACCGTATGCCATCCAAAGTCTTACAATTTCAAACTCCTCTCAATGTTTTCAAAAATTGTTTTCCCTTGGCTCAGCTGAGTTGCCATTAAAAATCTTCGGGTGTACTACTTTTGTTCATGACCATAAGCATCTAGGCAAATTAGGACCACGAGCTATAAAATGTGTTTTCATTGGTTACTCCCCTACCCAAAAAGGTTACAAGTGTTTTGATCCAAAATCCAAGAAGGTTTTTGTGACTATGGATACCACGTTTTTTAAAAAAACGTTATTTCAGTGACATTCATCTTCGGGGGGGGGGATCCCAAAATAGATTCATTTGGAAAAGATTTGTTTGAAAATACCATTTCTTTGGATAATGTTTATTTGTTACAAGATTCTAAGACCGATTGTGTTGCACCAAAAGAAATGCCCATGAATCCTTACCTGAATGCATTCCCACTATGGAAGAGGTTCTCATTGATTCTGAGGCGACATCTTTAAATCAAAAGCATGACAAACAAGCCTGTGAAACTAGTGATGAATCAACCGTAATATCACAACAAAATGATTCCCATAAAGAGACAAGAAACAGGTTCAATAATGGTGGCAAAACTTGGAAGGGAAAGGTCTTCGAGAAGAAAAACCATAAGAAAGGAAATAAGGAACTCCCTCTCCAGCACTGGCAAGAGTCCGAACTAAGGGAAAATCCACCCAGTGAACCTGAACAGGTAAGTCTTCTTCTGAACCTATAGGTCATAATGAATTTTCTGAAATAGATCTCCCTATAGCGCTTATGAAATGTATTAGATCTTGTACTAAGCATCCTCTGTCCAAGTATATTCAAATTTGTCATCCTCTTTTGCTGCATTTACCTCTCAGTTGTCTGCTATAGAAATTCCAAAAAATGTACAGGAAGCTCTAAAAGTTCCGAAGTGGAAGGAAGCTGTGTTTGAGGAGATGAGAGCCCTTGAGAAGAACAAAACTTGGAGAGTTGTGACGTTACGAAAAGGAAAGAAGACCGTGGGTTGTAAGTGGGTTTTCACTGTGAAGTACAACTCAGATAATTCAATTGAAAGGTACAAGGCTCGGTTGGTGGCTAAAGGCTTCACCCAGACTTATGGCATAGACTACTCAGAGACTTTTGCCCCTGTTGCAAAGTTGAACACTGTCAGAATTCTTCTATCTCTTGCTGCCAACTTAGACTGGCACTGAATCAACTTGATGTGAAGAATGCCTTCCTCAATGGTGACTTAAAGGAAGAAGTATACATGGACTGTCCTCTTGGCTTTGAAAGAAAATTTGGGTTAAAGGTGTGTAAGTTGAAGAAATCACTATATGGCCTTAAACAATCTCTAAGAGCTTGGTTTGAAAGGTTCACCCAGTCAGTAAAAAGACAGGGATACACTCAAGGACAAGCAGATCACACCTTGTTCACAAAGTTTTCTCCTAATGGAAAGATTGTTGTTTTGATAGTCTATGTAGATGACATCATCCTCACCGGAAATGATACGGTAGAAATGGAGAGATTAAAGAGAAACTTAGCAGCATAATTCGAGATCAAAGATTTGGGAGCATTGAAATATTTCCTTGGCATGGAGGTTGTTCGCTCAAAGAAGGGAATTGTAGTCTCCCAAAGAAAGTACATTCTGGATCTCTTGGAGGAAACTGGGATGAGTAGATGTAGGTCAGCAGACACTCCCATGGATCCTAATATGAAACTGTGGGAGAAGAGTAATATTCCAGTTGATATTGGCAGATACCAGAGGCTAGTTGGTAAACTAATTTACCTATCTCACACGAGACCTGATATTGCATTCTCTGTGAGTGTTGTAAGTCAGTTCATGCACTCTCCCTATGAGGAACATCTTGAGGCAGTATACAGGATCTTAAGATACTTAAAGACCAACCCAGGGAAGGGCTTGTATTTTAAGAAAATTGATGAGAAGAATGTTGTCATCTTTACAGATGCAAATTGGGCTTGTTCAGTTATTGACAGGAAATCCACAACTGGATATTGTACCTATGTGTGTGAAAATCTAGTTACTTGAAGAAGTAAGAAACACGGAGTTGTTGCTAGAAGCAGTGCAGAAGCCGAGTTTAGAGCAATGGCTCAAGGTATTTGTGAAGGCTTATGGATTTGCAGAGTCTTAAAGGAACTTAGAGTGACAGTTGATCTACCTTTGAAGCTCTACTGTGACAGGTAGGCCACAATAAGTATAGCTCATAATCTTGTTCAGCATGATAGGACCAAGTATATTGAGGTTGACCGTCACTTCATGAAAGAAAAACTGGATGCTGGAATTATCTGTTTGCCTTTTGTGACTTCTAATCAGCAAACTGTGGACATTTTAACCAACTTGCCGTTAATAGGCAAGTCGGACATGACAGATATTTATGCACCAACTTGAAGGGGGGTGTTGGAGAATCAGGCCCAATCCCGATATTATTCTCCTAGATTTTATTTTATATTTATTTTATCAGATTTGATTATATTTTATTATTAATATTAATTAGTATCTTCTATATAAGCAGCCTTAGTCTGCTGAGTAATACACGAAAGTATTTTCTTCCCTTGTTTTCTACACATGGTGTTAGCTAAACTACTTTCCTCTGTTTTATCATGACGAATCTTGTATTTTCCATTGCTTAAACTCTTGTGGCTTGACAAACATGATGCTGCTGTTCCTTCACAAGGTATATGGATTTGTCAAAACTTGGTGTCATATACTCATGTGCCTCCATTTTACTCTTGAATAATCAACATTTGGTTGAAAATCTGCACATACTGCTATTTAATGTTATTATCAATCATTGATGTGTTCATAGGCTTTGGGTTTGTTCAATTATTAAAAAGCCTAGGATAAGCCAGAGCTCTTTATCTTAGGGGGCTAAGCTTGCTATGCATCTATTTCATTTTGACTTGTTCTCATGGTTAATACAAGGTTTTTCTGTTTAGGTTAAAATGAAATAAGTATAAATAGGTCTAAGATCAGTTAATTTGTTGTGTAGTTTTGCTCTTCTATAAGAGTTAGGCGGAGTTTGCATAGTAGCCATGGACAAGAATAATTTGACAGAGGCCATTTCAGCCAAAAGAGAGAGTTTCACCATAACCTAATCCAAAGACCTGTGTATAGCCTTTGGCCACCTTACGAGTCTCGAGCCTTTTGGCCACCTTACGAGTCTCGAGCCTGTCAGCTTGGACCATTAGGGTTCTGAGGTGCACACATCTTATCAATCATAGCTTGTCTCCAACCAAGATGAGATATGCCATCACCTACAATCTTAGCAATAAGATATAGAAAACAAGGAAGAAATACAAGCATAATGTGAAGGAGACAAACAATGATAACTCAGAGTGATATAATGAGGAGAAGGATTATGAGTTGAGCATATGCCTTTACAAAGTGCAATAGGGAGATCAAGTTATGGACGTAGGGAAGGAGGGGAAGAAGGAATTGGCTTTGAAGGAGAATTGGTAGTAGTCCCAAGTCCGAACAGCAGTGATGGTGGTAGGATGAAGTTGCAGACAATGATGCCCTGCAGAGGATGTTGAGGAGGTGGTGGTTCTGGAATATGAGACCTCTCTTTAAGGTGAAAGTCAATAGGTATAGGAGGAGGAGGAAGGGGTTAGGTAGTCGAGACAGACTCAATGCAGTAACATCAGTCAAGATGAGATAACTACGAAGAGTTGGGGAGTAACATTAATAATGATTTCGAAAGTAAGATATGAAGAAGACACATAGACTCAAAGACTCTAGGTGGTAAGGGATAAGGCCGTAAAACATTGTGAGGTATTTAGTTATTACGAACAGATGAGAGCATCTAATTGATAAGATAACTAGCAGTAAGCACAGAATCACCCCCAAAACGATGAGGAACATTACCATTAAACAAGATGTTGAGTAGTATGAGCACAAAATGTTTGATGAAGGATGCCATGTGAAGCCCTTCATGAAGTGTGGCTAATAACGCCAAATTGATTTTTTATTTCATGCTAAGAAAGACCGGATGATATAAAACAACTCAGATTGAACACGTCCTAGGTATGCGGAATAATGTTCGTGAATCAACTTTTAAATGAAGAGACATAGGTTAAGGTTTTGTTATATATTTATCACTGAATAATATTCATGAATCAACCTTTAAACGAATACACAACACAGGTTAAGGTTTTGTTATATATTTGTTATTGCTTTTATTTGTTTATTTTACTGTAGATACCATTATCGTCATCAGAGTCGGCAGGCAAGCCCTTTGAGTTTCCCGATCATTCAATAAGATCCTCATGAACAAATATTATAAAATCATTGGATTTTCTGCTCTTCCTTTCCTTGATTCTTTGTTTCAAAATAACTTGTTATTTGTAAGAGAACCTTTTATTTTAGTTTGTGTAAAGATATTATAGTCTGGATTTATATCTGAAAAGTGTCAAAAAAAAATGTTAGACCAGCAGTCTCAAAATTATAGATAAAGTAAAATAAACAAACACCAAGTATGAAAAACTTTCTTGAATGTTGTGTCAGAAAATTTATGCACTGTTTTAAGATATAAATTCAGCACACCCAATTGATTGAAATTCTAGTTCTTCATTTATAAGAATTTTAGGCTTTGATTGATTATGTTTTGGTCACAGAGCATAAATGAGTGATATACTCATATGTATGTAATGGTCTGGTTTTGTAAATTTTTTCAACAAAATAATTGTGCAAATATGGGGGGAGAACCCAGTACTATAAAGCTTCTGCCATGGCGGGGTCTAGGGAAGGGTCAGATCCATGGTGGGTCTATTGTAGGTACCTTTATCTTACATTTGTAAAAGATTGATTCTATGACTCAAACCTGTGACCTCTTAGTCACATTGTAGAAACTCCAGCAGTTGTGCCTGGACTCTCCTTCAATTGCGTAAACGTGGTGATAGTTTAAACTTATATAAATTGTTGGTGCATCAAATCTTCCCACTTTCAATGTTGATCTAGGGTTTTATTGGTAATTTACCCCTTCTTTAAACTTATGCCATGTTTGTAGGCTGATTGTGTAACAATTGTATTATTTTCAGGGGAGAAAAATGTCTAAAACATTGGGAAATGTAATAGATCCCCTTGACACTATCAAAGAATTTGGGACAGATGCTTTACGATTCACACTAGCTTTAGGAACAGCAGGCCAGGTTTCTTTTGCTGTGTTCAAATATTGGGCTCTTTTTTCCCCAATGTTTATCCAATGAGGAATTTGAGTAGCTTATATATGCATTTTTTTTTTAATTTCTTTCAGGACCTTAATTTGTCCTCTGAGCGGTTGACCTCCAACAAGGCCTTCACAAACAAATTGTGGAACGCTGGAAAATTTATATTACAGAACTTGCCTAAGGAGAATGATATATCTGCTTGGGAGAATATATTGTCTTATAAGGTGAGTGAGATCCAATCTTAGCATCCAAGAGATAGATAGGTATTTTTTTCTCATTTTTGTGATTAACATATGTTTGCAATGATGAATGCGGGGTCAACTCTTTGTAAATCTCTTGTTTCTTGATTGATTTCTTGTTCCATCAATTATTTTCTTCTTTTGTTAAAAGAAGAAATTCATTAAGATGAATGGAAAACAAAATTAAAAAGAAGGGAGGACAAGGAATACTCCTCTCAACAATAAAGTACAAAACAGATAAAAACAAAGATAGAGAAAAAATTAATGGAACAAAGTTACCAAACCCCTCAACATATATGATAGTGAGATCCCATTGGAGAGGCCATGTGCCTTACACTAGACCGAAGCCAAACGCCTAATTATATTTCATATCTAGTGTCGTGCCACTAAAATCTCTTTAAACATATTAGAGTTACAACTCAACTAAATACTCCAAAAGGTAGCATATGCTGCAGATTGCCCCAAAAAATTAGCCTCTTTACTTCTACCTAAGCCATGAAAGCTAATAATTGAGAATTTTTCTAGTGTACAGTCATGACTCAGTTTAGAGTGGCATTGTCATTTTAACATACGAAATTTAGTTAATGCTGCCACTTCTGTTCATTTTAGTTCAACGGATGATACTACCCAATTCGAGTAGGGTCACACTCCAGAAATTAGAGAGGGAAGCTAGAGCTAAAAGAAGAGAAAATAGACTAATTTCTTCATTCATTCATTGATTCCAACCATGAGCTCATACAATGCTTATATAGGCTGGTGCATACACACAACATGACTACTACGCCATAACACACAGAATACTACACCCTATGAGATTCACAAATTATTCCAAGTAACAACTATAACAACCAGTAAAATGCATAATAGATCCTTCTAGAATTGACTGAGTCATCAGCTTCTAGAATTAACTTAGTCATCATTCTTCTAGTCTCTATAATCATAACATTACCTACCCCATCAAGAGCAACCTTGTCCTCAAGGTTGTAAACAAAAATTGTTGCCGAGACAAATTTCCCTGGGTCCCATTGTTTGAATGAAGACGACATAGCTGCTGTAGACGAATCCAAATATCCACCTGGATCCCATTGTTGCCCTCTTTTGATTCTGACAGAAAATATGAACACAAGTTGCCTCTGCGCCTGGTGAAATAATTCTGGCCGGATGTCACCACGACAATTAAACTTGCCAAATGACATATCTAGCAGAATGTTGTTGGACTTAACATCGTTATGGTGTATAGGAGGCACAACCATGAAGAGAAAGTAAGCAAGACCGTCAAAGGTGTCAAGTTTAATGAGAAGGCAATGATTCCATATAAGCAAAGCACACCTCTTAACCAATGAATCTTGCAAATGATCAAGAAGGTTCCCATTTTCTGGGAACTCATAAACCAAATTGGTTTGCTTCAATTCCTCACAACCACCAAGCAGACCCACAAGGCTGCAGTGGTTGAGTCGACATAGTAAATGAACCTTGGTCCCGAGTTGGTCAGTGCCTTTGGCATAGTCCCATTCACGCAGTGAAATAGATGTGTGTGTCCTTCCATTAAAATTAAACACAAATTCAGTAGTTGCAACCACAAAAGTTACCTCATCTGTTGATTCAGCAACCACAAAAATTTGCTCTCGTGAACGACTAAGCGTAGAAAATGCATAAACAGCTGGCATTTTATCTGGAACCATGTGGGCCAGCTGGTTCACTAGTGGAAGCCTTATGAGAGGGTGCGTACCGAAAGATTTGTGGGAGATATTTGCTGCAATTAATGATGGCACGTGATGTTGGTATGGTGGAAAAAGGTGTTGCCCCTTGTTTTGCTGAATTGATGGATTGGAGAAAGTTGGTGGTGGAATCCATGAATCAAATGGTACCACGTGGCAAAAATTTGTGGCGTGTAAAAAATTCAGATCGACTGCATTTTGAATGAATGGTGGAAGATTCCATCTCATCAAGGTGCTGCAGATCGAACAATGGAGGGTGCACCTTTGGAAATGTGAGATATCCAACTGGAAGCATGTCAACAAAATTGGCTTTGTCTCTCTCTCCTGATTCGCATCAGATGGCGCAGAGGGTGGGAAACGCGCTACGCTCTGATTGGTCGAGGCTGGTAGCACACAGATTGTGCTTTTGCTTAACGGCACAGATGCAACGTTGGTTAGCCAATGTTGATCAAACGGTGGAGCAATTTTTTGGGAGTCATGTGGAGGAACGGGTGGCACACGGACATGGTTTGGAATGGACGACTTGTGATGACGTCACAGAGAGCTGATGCGGAATGGATGGTGGCTTGGTCACATGAGGTGATGAGTGAGATTGGGTCGTAGATAATTGTTGTGAATCCAACGGTTGAGTGTGTATTGGCCAACATTTGGTGATCAGATGGAAACAGAAGACAATTATGATGGCTTGATGGTGGAGGGATGGTGTGTAGACTTCGATCCGGTGGCGGCGGCGGCGGCGGCGGCGTTGGGTTGTCGGTCGGTAGCATCTGCGGGAGAACCGCGACCAGACGGCGAGTAAACGAGAACTCAGCCGCTGATGACAACCCATTTCTCCCCCTAAACTTCTCTGAATCTGGTGGCTTGGGAGGTGGTGATCTTAGCACAGGGTTGGGAAACTGGGTTGGGAAATTTGTTGTCTCCTGTAGTGGTGCTGATCGTGCTCTGTCGTGCTTGTGAATCAGCGCACTCAGTTCCCCGTGTTGTGAGCGTCACCTCTGGTTTTGGTGGTGGTCCTTGTCTCACGAGCGTTTCAGCCATGGCAAGTTGTTCCACAGAGGCATCTGGAGCAGTGAAAGTGGGTTCCAAAGATTCCAAATCTGGCTCCTCCTCCTCATCCAATAACGGCAAAACATCCCGAAATTCCAGTTTAAAACGCCAAAGGAAGGCAGTGGTGAATGGTTCCCAACTCACATGGGGATGATGATGATACCACCAGACCCACCATTTGAGAGCAGGACTCCTCATGGCCTTGGCAGTTGCTATCTTCTCGGCCTTTGATGTCCCGCTTGCATTGAAGTATTTTTCAGTGCAAAGCACCCACCAATAGGCATCTTCGTTGCCGTCGAAAATGAAAGCACCAAACTATACGACCCAATTCGAGTAGGGTAACACTCCAGAAATTAGAAAGGGAAGCTAGAGCTAAAAAAAGAGAAAATAGACTAATTTCTTCATTCATTCATTGATTCCAATCATGAGCTCATACAATGTTTATATAGGCTGGTGCATACACACAACATGACTACTACACCATAACACACTGAATACTACACCTTATGAGATTCACTAATTATTCCAAGTAACAACTATAACAACCAGTAAAATGCATAATAGATCCTTCTAGAATTAACTAAGTCATCATTCTTCTAGTCTCTATGATCATAACAACAGATGTTTAGCTAACACTAGTCCGACATTTTCTCTTAACTTCAAATTTATTGTTATCAGTTTGACAGTGAAGACTTTGTGCTTAATCTTCCTCTACCAGAGCGTTGGGTGGTAAGGCAATTTTGTTTTAAAATTTTTGATGTTGCTAAATTTGCACAGCTGTGATAATTTTATTTTCACTTTTCAGGTGTCAAAACTTCACTTGCTTATTGAATCTGTCAGTAGAAGCTATGACAAATTTTTCTTTGGAGAAGTGGGAAGAGAAACATATGATTTCTTTTGGGCTGATTTTGCTGATTGGTATGTTGCTTCTTTACTATTGATATTTTATGTATATGTCCCAAAAGATATTAACTGCTGTTTTTAATACGTGCCAAATGCTTCTATACGATCTTTGTGGGTTTTTCTTTGCCTCCATTTTGAGTAATGCATTCTGAATCTTTCCCCCTCCTTGCTATCTCAAGGTACATTGAGGCTAGCAAAGGGCGGCTTTACCACTCTGGAACTGGAAGCAACTCGGTTGCTTCAGTGGCACAGGCTGTTTTATTGTATACTTTTGAGAACATACTTAAAGTGCTGCATCCTTTCATGCCATTTGTAACTGAGGAGCTCTGGCAGGTAAATATGACACAGAATCTATGTGGCACAACAATAACAAGTCTATAGAGATGCTATTCTATGTTCCTGCAAGTTGTTGCTGCAAGTTTGATGGGCCTTTTTAGGAAAATATACAGGAAGATGATTTGATTTCAAGTCTTTGCCACTGAGTTAACCCATTGTGTGTGCCAGATAAACAAATATGAATGAAATTGGGTCTTAAGAAACATAAGATGGAGATAAATAAGAAAGAAGACCTAGGCTTCACAGAATTACTGTTGGGCTCTTAGCTGATTGATGTTTGACTAGTTTCAATCTAGAAGCTTCATGTGACAATCATTAAGATGCTGTGACAATCATTGAGATGCTGTGATCCACATCCCCTAGCATATCAAAATAGCAACAAGCCACCCCATTAACACCCCAGGTGATTGTGTTTACAAATGCAAATTGGGTTTGGTCTTCATCTGATAGATGTTTGACTTAGTGATGTGCTTTTGTAAAGAAATCTTGGTGTCATGGAAGACCAAGATTCAAACTGTTGTTACCAGGTTGAGTGCGAAAGTCGGATATTGAGCCATGATATTAACATCCAGTGTCTTGCACTTACACTTGACTCAAATGTACCAAAGTGTAGCAATATTGCACTTTACCACAAAAGTTAGGCTTTTTTACGTCTACCAAAACCAGTAAAATATGGTCCTGGTCCAGGGACTTGGGACACAGCATTCTCCAAAACACCAAAAGAAGAATTCCATAAAGCAGTGGCAGTAGAAAAATGAAAGAAAAATCTAATTTATCTCGATGTTCCTTCAGAATCAGTGATTATTTGTGTCAGATGATATGAAAAATATCTTGATCTTATCTTAAAGTATCTTAGATTATCTCTTAGGAGTTAGTTATTATCATGATTTGTTTCCTTATTTGGTTAGGGTTGGGAGTCTGGCATTAATATAAAATATGGGATAGTTTTTTAAGTCTTTAGTATCAAAGTATCAAACCCTAATCATAATTCAAAGTCTATGATTCTTTATCTTCCCTTCTTCCTTATCTAAAACCCTGTAACTTCAACAACACAATGTAAATTTTTTGAAGTTTCAATTTCTTTGTTTTATCAACAGGCACTCCCTAACCGGAAGCATGCCCTTATGGTATCACCTTGGCCAGAGACTCAACTTCCAAAGTGCACCAGCTCTATAAAAAAGTTTGAAAATTTGCAAGCTTTGGTGCGTTTTTCTTTATATTTTCTTCTCTCATCCTATTTTACACTGCTTTTTAACATAATTTATTTACAGTCACCATACTGATGTTACAGTACCATGACAGCATTTTTTTAATGTCCTAGGTTAGAGCTATCAGGAATGCTCGGGCAGAATATTCTGTTGAGCCTGCAAAGCGAATATCAGCATCTGTGGTTGCAAGCAATGAAGTTCTTGAATATATTGCGGTAAGTTGGTTTAATCCTCATTTCTCAAACCCCCAGTATCCATAAGAAAGGAACTAATCGTGCATTTCTTTGAAATGCAATTTTTTAGCAGTCTTGAATTTTTTCCGACTATAAACCCTACTAAGTATGCGTATAATATTCTTTTTACTTTCTATCTCGCTGCTAATAACATGACCTGCCCCATTATTGGACGTATCATTTGATTTCTAAGCAATACAAGAACTGTGACACTTGATGGAAGTCTTACTTTCTCTAATGATTTTGCTCATGGGATATAGTAAGTAATGATTTTGTTCATGGGATATAGTAAGTAATCTTATGCTGTATCTCGTGCTTCTTCAGGAAGAAAAAGAGGTTTTAGCACTTCTCTCTCGGCTGGATTTACAAAATCTGCATTTTATGAATTCTTCCCCAGGCATGATTTCTACTACATTTTGTGCTCCTGGGTTAAAACTGAAATGACATTTCCATATTATCCATTTCCCATGTCAAATGTTAACTGTTCGCTGAATCATTTCTTTGGTGGATGTCATGGAATATCCTTCAGGAAATGCAGATCAATCAGTTCATCTTGTGGCTGGTGAAGGACTAGAGGCATATCTCCCTCTGGCCGATATGGTTGATATTTCTGCAGAAGTTGAACGTCTTTCAAAGCGCCTTTCAAAGATGCAGAAGGAGTATGATGGATTGATGGCTAAACTCAATTCTCCAAAAGTATAAAATAATATATTTCTTACCTTCTGCACTATATAGACGTGAATAAACTTTTTTTTTGTTCCATGCATATATGCTGTTTAAGCATCAAAATCAGTTTGCGAAGCCATTGGAATTCAGTGCACAGATGGATAGATAGCTGATTAAATCTAGATGCAAGCCATTTGCTTTTGCATTGAAAAGTTGCCTTAGGTCTAATTGGCATTTTTTTAATATAATGGCATATTTCTCAAGGCATATTAAACGGAAGGGTGGGGGATGGGGGGAATGTACAAAATGTATTTTTTATATTTCGGACTATAGAAGGGTAATATAAGATCTAAACATTCTTAATGTAAAATAAAACAAACTTGTTGAAGTTCTGGAGGTCTGGTCAGCAGGTTCAATCAAAAAGGGTGAGCTATGAAGGCTGTCCTTTGTAGTAGTTAGCCAGATGTTTGTTATTGCAAGTTGTCTGTCTATATTTTTGCACTATACTAGAATAATCTATGTAGATTTCTTCTGGAATGTACGCACGAAAGTAATCTGTGCCAATTACCACTGACTATCAATTTCTGCAGTTTGTAGAGAAGGCCCCAGAAGGCGTGGTCCGTGGAGTGCAAGAAAAAGCAGCCGAAGCAGAAGAAAAGATCACTTTAACCAAAAACCGCCTTGCATTCCTGAACTCCAATGCTCTTGTTTCAAATTCAAAATAGGCTTGTCCAGGGTTGCTACTTCATAATCCATTCCAGCTAAATGCCTATCACATCAAATGCTGTGACCTGTTATGCTTAATCACATCTTGGCATTTGTTGCAGTAAATACCTCGTGCATAAATCACAGCTTTTCTACTATGCATCATCACAAGAGAACATTTTTTTCAAGATCTTGGTTGCTAGAGGGATGAATGGGAAGTCTACATAGGTTGCTGTAACCATTAGATGAGATGTTTATGAATGTAGAGTTAGGTATTGCTAACTTTATTCTGCATAAGTTTCCCAAGAATATGCCGCTTTTGCTAAATTATTTTGCTTGTAATTGCCAGTCTCTCTATTGGACCTCAATATTTGATTACACATCAGGTGCTAGAATGTCCTTATAAAGCACCAAGGCGATTATGTTCTTGTAGTTTTTTTGTTCTTGGTAAAATGATTTCTTGGAATTTTTGCTGCAACAGTTTTGTTCATAGAATACGAATAAAGCATTTGCATTGAATATTGATGATATTAGTTAACTCCAAGGTTTCTGCTTTTGTCCATTTGTTGTGCAAAGTAAGCTAAAAAATGACATGAAGAGAATGTAGTGTAAATGTATATATATGCATTCAAAGATTCTAACAGTTTTTTTTTTTTTTTCGCTTCATGTGAAGAACTAAATTCTTATTTTGACAGATTTTGAGGGTTTGTTTGTTTTAGATTCTGGTAGAATAGATTGTGAAGAATCTTGTTTAAAAAAAATAGATTTTAAAAAAATTGAGTTTAAAAAAATTGATTTGTGTTTAGTAATGATAGTTTAAAAGTGAGTTCAGAAGAATTGATTTGTATTTGGTTGATAAAGTATAATCACTTTTGAAGTATAAATATGAAAGATTTTGTGGGTCTTACACCCAGAATCAATTCTTCTAAACAGAAAAACTAAGATTTTTTGCTTCCAACAAAATTCAGTTTACCACCTTCAAATCAGATTTGATTCACATGAAATCTTAAACAAACACTCAGTTGAAAAGTCAAAACGCAGTTTTCTAAATGTGATTTTTAATTTTGTAGACAAACAGGATTTCGAGAATCTAAACCAAAAAGGCACTCGATCATTAAGCAAACGCTGAAAATTAAAGTAAATCAAAGGTTGTCTTTAAGGCAAACAGTGAGGAGAGTAATCCTTTGTCATGATTTATCCTAGCTTTTAAAATTATAATTTTACATTGTAAAAATTCCAAGTGTTGAGTTAATAATTTATCTTTAAAAATGGCCAACACATGTCAAAGAATACACATTTCAAAATTCCCTACTATATACCTCAATCTAGCAACCATGAGATTCTGAGTGCAGCTTAAATACAAAATATTAAATTGTTGAAACTTTGAAGGGAGACATCAGGTTGGTTTTTGTTGTCATTTTTTGTTTCCAATTAAATCAAGAGAGTAGCAAGAGGGACATGATACTCTTCAGTTTCTGTTAGGAACAAAGTAGCAGAGCCAAGGCCTGTATTATAAGGAGATTGAGTTGTAATCTTTAACAAACAAAAAGGCTATAAATTAATCCATTTATTTAATGTATACATACATGTCAAACAATAAATAAAAAGAACTAGATTATTGACTTAACAAACAATATCAATGCAGGAAGATTATCAAGAAACAAAGTAAAAATTGCACCAAGTACAAAAATCAAAACAAAAGCAAACACTATTTTAACAATATACAGCAAGCTGATCGGCTTGGATACCATCCTTTCATCACCTGGGACACCCGAAACCTGGAGAAAGAAAGCCAACAAAATTGGAATAAGGTCAGCCCTAAATGGTATGTTCAAGTTAACAATCTTCAAATGACGTGATTCAAATAAATATTTTACTAGACTAAATAAAATAAAATAAATTAGTTAAATTATTCCTAAGTTGAAACATGTGGCTTCTACAGTGGGCCATCTTGATAGGTGGTTCACAGTGGACTGATATTTAAAAGAGTCTGAAACTCTAATCTTGACTCATGTCGTCCCCCAGAAATAGAAGTCCACGGTCCTCTTCGTCCTCACGATTGAGATCCTGACTTGATCGATGCCAAATGCCAAATCGACAAAAAATAAAAACCGAATATGAGTTGAGTTTTAAGACACTAAATATTTATTTTTTCTTGTTTTTGTCAAACCGACATATATCAGGTTTCCGTATCAGCCTTGAGGATAAGGAGGACAATGTCAAACAGCATTAGTGTTTAGATGATTTTTCAAGTACCAATCCACCGTGGAATTTTCCACTGAAACAATATAAAACGAGAATGATGAATTTAAAAGTTCTAAACAAAGACAAAATAAACTTACAGGTGCTGGTGTCGGCATTGCCATCCCCGGAACATGTCCGTTTCTCTCATCTTCTGCAAGCAATAATCAAGAAATTTTCAAATGTTAATAATACCAGTTTTTTCTTCCTTGTATTAACATTGCACACATTCATAAAAACAATATACTCATCATAAATCGCTCACAACATTCCTTAAACAAGCTACAAATCTTAATTTTCATGCAAACTTTATTACCTTTTTCTTTTCCTGCGACATCATGCTATTTTTTCCACTTTACATCAGAAAAACAAAACCCACAACAATCGTTCATTAACACATAATAGTCATACCTAGATATTTCAGCAAAAATAATGTGTTTCATTGTATCAAAAAAAAAAATGTTTCAAAAATTTTAAAAAAAAAAAAAGAAAAAAGAAACGGGTTATTTTTTTTTTTTTTTGGTTAAATTTAAAGACCGCAAATAAATACAAAATTAAACAACAAAAAATTACAATTTTAGGACTAAAAAAAAATTATTTAACCCCATACCTAGATGAGGAAGGGTTTTGTTGAACTTTCCAGAAGGAAGGGGTTGTGTGAGGGTAACAGTTTGAAGCTTCCAACCTTTACCGAAATCGGAAAGAATCGCATTCGGTCCAAAAGCTATTGGTTCTTCGCCATCTTTCACTGCTTCTATGTGCGTTGCTACTAGAAGCGGTTCCTTCAGATTCCGATTTATCAGCGCCACCGCGAATCCCGCATCTGTGCCCGCCGCGAACCGCAGGGTCTTGCCGGAGCTTCTGCAGATAACCTCTAGGTACTGCGGTGGCGGTGGCGGTGGCGACGGCGATGGTGTTGAATCTTCAGGTATGCCCATCGGAATTCAACTATGGCGTTGGAATTGATTTTTTGATCTTTGACGGAGTTTGTGTGTGTGGAGAGAGAAGATGATGTATACAAGGCTCCCGTTTTCAACTCCAAAGATAGTATTGGATCCTCAATGGGCCATTATAGGATTGCTATTTGCACCAATTTGTTTTTCTCACACACCTCCTTCCACATTTTCTCCTCCATTTTGCCCAAAAACTCAAATAAGAAGTTAACTTCCAGAGTTTACTCCCCCATGGCTGCACCTCTCCTCAAGAAAAATAGGCAAACAATCAGTAAACAAAAAATGAAGGTGTTCCGGTACACCAAAAAGTCACATATTGTTTGAAAGATGGTAGTTTATAAACAGCGAACATGAGTTCCTAGGTCATGGTTTAAGAGTGGGTAAAAGACTAGGGCTTTAACGGACCGGATTAGAAAAGCCCAAATCGTAAAACTGATAACAGATCATGATATAATTGATTAAAACCTCTCTGAAAGAATACCAAGGAGTTTATGTTCCGACCTCAAGTCTGCAGCATCGTTTTCCGAGGTGTTGTCCGCTTTGGCCCACATGTGGGCCTTCATAGCCTCAATTCCCAAGCAATGTGAGACTTTTTGGTGTACCGGAATAGAAGGTGAAATCAAACCACCATGAGCAAACACAAAAGAATCAAAGAAGCAAACTTAAGGAAACGTTGATTTATGATAGTGATCATTGCACCATCTTTCCCTATGGCCAAATTTATTAGAAATTTTTAGAAGCTTGGATCCACGTCCTAACCGAACCAAATGACTCACTATCATAGGAACCACGAACGATTGACATTTGACACCACGACACAAGTTGCATCTTGTTTTGTCATAAATTTGTTGTGACCTGCAACGTTATGCTGCCATAAGACTAGTTGTCCCGTCGATGCGTTCGACCCCTGCGACCAGCCGAGAAGCTTCTGCACCGTTTGAGCGTCATTGTCCCCCTCACCTGACTTCCCCTCTGTGATGGTTTGGATTTTCAGGGAGTGAACCGAGAAAAACCTGTACTCTGAAGCAGGGATTCCAATGGTGTGAATGAAACCAGATGCAAAAGAGACAAAAAGAATGTGTAGAGAATTGTAAGGAGAGAGAATTTATTTTGTGAAAATGATGATTGATTCTTTCATTGGACACTCAACAATGATATATGGGCCACTCAGCTTAATTTCTAACAGAAAAGGATTCATTTGCAAGCAGCTCCTAATCATGACTGCTACTAAGCTTCTAGAGGGAATTCATTACATAAGACAGTAACACAAGTAAGACTATGAATTAAAACTTATATAATTACGGTATGTAAATATCGTAACAATACCCACCCCCTATAAGAGCACCCTTGTCATCAAGAGTGAAAGTTTGGAAATTGCTTGAGAAGATCATAGTAGCATTCCCACATGGCCTGGGGTAAATTCTTCCATTTAACCAAGACTTTGGTTGCAGCATTGCGACCTCTCTTAACTATTTTCCTGGTGAAACCCAGACGACTGATAAATATAGACCCTTAATAATTTTGATGATAACATTAAATATCTTGATTGGACAATTTATTTTGTTATGTTTGATCAAGTGTATTCATGTGTGCATAAAGTTATTTTAACAGGAAACACTTGAAGTATTCAAATACGCTATGAGTCTGATTTGAAGATCAAGCGCATTTGGTTGAAGTTTAGTACTATCAAGGAAACAACTCATTACATGCATCTAATCTCACTCAGAAGAAAACTCAACATGCGCCTGCCTACAACAAAATCACAGTGTCTGCTGTCAGTGTACGAGGAAATTCAAATTATTCATACCATATACGATGAAGAGTGATAGAGAAAACAACAAAAGAACAATTCAAATTTTAGCTACCTTGTCACAAGAAAGAATATTTTTGGGAGAATGTAGAGTCACCATAGTACATAGTACAATTGCCAAAGCAATCATCAAATAGTACAACCTGGCCTCAATAAGGATAAAATAAACAGAAACTATTTGAATTCAATGGTGATGAAGGCCTTGGAGTCTCAACGAGATTTTTCCGTCTTTAAACTGCTACTTTTTTTCACTGGCAATAAATACCCATGAAGAGTGAAGGAAAAAACTAGAAGCAATGATCCATCTAAGCCAAAACTCTGCAAGAATTCAAACTCAAAGCATTAGTGTTTACTCTCTCTATTTGAGATCTACTGTTTCTTCTTGTGCTTAATATTTCTATTCTCATGTGTTGAGAGCTGATTTTTTATCTCTCGTAAAAACCCTTTGTTTATCTGTTATAAGCCTTGAATAAGTAGCTTCCTTAAAGGCACAAGGTTGTGTCGTTTTAAGAAGTTGAACGTATAGTCAAGTCCGGTTAGTAGATATGTTCATGATTGTAATCGTCTGACAAGTGAAAAATTTTTAGGAACGAAGGGACTAGATGTAGCTATCAAGGTTGATAGTGAACTAGTATAAATTGCTTTGTGTGTTTCTCTCTTCCCCTTACTATCTTTTATAAGTCTGTTTTCAAAAGATCTTTTTATCTTTCACTTGAACTATTTTGTAAACTTTGTTTTTAATCATTTCAAACAAGCTTAGCACGTTTGACTTAGTGAGTGTCTACTCAATATCTAAAACTTCTTGTGTCTGCCTTGTGAGAGAGCTTTTAAAAACCCATTGTTTTACCAAAAGTTTTTTTAAAACACAATTCAACCTCCATTATCGTGTTTTATCCTTTACATTTCAGTTGGTACCAGAGCTCAGCCTCTAGGTTGAGCACCTTACAGTGTTAGAGGAAAATATTCTGTCTTGACTATGGAAGGTGAAGGCATGCACGTTAGTCGTCCTCCTCTATTTTGACTATTGGAAAGACAAAATAAAAACTTTATTCGAATTCAATCAGGTTGAACTCTGGGATATGATTGAAAGTCGCTATACTCCACCTACTACTGCAAATGGTTGTGCTATTCCTAGAGCACAATAGACTGATGATCACAAAAAGAGCTACCAGATGAACCGGAAGGCCAGACATTACCTCATATGTGCTATCTCTAAAGAATAGTATTGAAAGTGTGGAAAATGTGCTACAACCAAAGAATCATGGGACTCACTAGTCTTATCCTATGAGGATACATCTCAGGTCAGGAAAACTAAAGTCAGCTTGTTGATTCATCAATATGAACTATTCAAAATGGGTGATGGAGAAAGTATTGAGAAAATGTTTGGAAGATTTCAAAAACACTAGTACATTGTTTGAGATCTTTGTGAAAAATCTATACCACAACTGATCATGTCAGGAAAGTCTTAAGAAGTTTGCCAAACAATAGACACCAAAGGTGACTGCCATACAAGAAGCAAAGGATCCGAATACTTTGCGTCTGGAGGAACTTCTCAGCTCCTTGAGAGTTCATGAGCTTGCATTAAATGAAGAAGAACCATCAAGGAAAGGCAAGTCCATTGCCTTGAAGGTCAACAATAAAGCAACAACCTCTAAGGCTTTTCAAGCAGAAGAGCAATCTGAAGATGATGATGCGTCTGGTGAAGGAAGTGATGAACAGACAATGAGCTTTCATTCATTTCATGAAGGATTCAATGAATGTGGAAGAAAAAGGGAAAGTTCAGAAAACAATTTTAAAAGAATGAAACCAAAGACAAGAAGGAGTTCAAGGACAAAAGCCAGATCGTGTGCTACGACTGCAAGAAACCAAGACACTTCAAATCTGAATGTCCACAGCTCAATAAGGAACAGCTTAAGAAAAATCTCTTCAAGAAGAAGAAGAAAGGACTCATGGTCACATGGGAAGACATGGACCTTTCATCGTCTAAAGAAGATGATGCAGACAAAGAAGCAAATCTCAGTCTGGTTGCCAACATTGAATCAGACGAAGAAGAAGAATGTGAAGAGGTAAATACTAATTCTTTCTCTAAATTACAAGATGCATTTGATGAACTCCTAAAGGACTCATCAACTCTATCCATTGAGTATAAAGCTTTGGAAAAAAAAATTGTTGATGGTTGTGTTCAACAATTAGGTTTCAATATACATATGATCGGTTGTGAAAATAGGAGTATTCTGAAACACCAGGCATCACATTTTCATCCCTCCAATTTACTTTGTTCATTACAACCATGAGTTCTGTTCTTGTGTTTGTGTTTTTCGATGGTCAAATTACAACAGGTGGCAAAGACATCACATTTGAATGCAATAACTGAAAATCGTTTAGGGTATACAAGGGCATCACACTTAATGCCTTAAAGAAATAAGTTAACGACACAGTGGTTACAGTCGGAGACAACAAAAGGATGGCTGGTATCCATTAACGATACCTATATGTTGGGAACATGGAAGTGTTGAATATGATGTTCTGGAACTTGAACCATAATGGCGATGTAGAGACAATGTTTACCGTCTTTGACCGATATGCTAGCCTCGGGCTGATTGAGTTATACGCAGATCTAGTGAGAAGCAATGACTAAATTATCTCTTTCCTTAGGAAACCAAGATCTGTCGACAAAATCATCGCCATGTCGACTGACTCGGATTCGTCAACCATCATTAGTTTGACACAACCATGATGTATTTGTAATGTTTCCTTTTTCTTTTGTATTTTTAATGCTTAGGGTTTCGATTTCGCTTTGTTCTAATTTTCATGTTGAAAGTTCCTTATTTTCAGTTAATTTAATAACATATTAATTTATGAAAAGACAATATATATTTAAATTTAAATATAAATATATAAATCATACAGGTTTATTACTAACAAATCATACATCCATATAAACTATTGTGCATGCCTATGTCTCTTATGTCGGACATATGTCCGCTCAGTCATGCGAGGGGGACACAATAATCTCAGCAGCTCATGCATCAAATCCCAACCCTTAGTGTCCGGCTGTACCAGGTGTCTGTCTATCATCGTCTGCACGATCCCGTATGCCCTAGCCCATCTCGCATCCTACAACAACAACAAAATATATTATTAGCTAATCATCATATTCTAAAATATAACAAAATAAGACTTATAATTACAACATACCTCTGGTGGTGGAACTAGCTCTATTGGTAGAGCTGGTGCTAGAGCCAATACATTTTGTGGGTAAATATACGGGTGAGAGATCCTACGGAACCACTCCATGAACCCGGGCTCCACGTCCGCTGGCTGTGTGTCTCGCTGACCAACCTCAATGACATGCTCGTAAAACTGAAGCCACATGTTGTCCATCTCCTGCGTACTAATTGACTACCATCTGATGTCACGAGGAGACTCGAGAATACGCTGCATGTATCCAAACTGACGCAACACCCTGTCTGGCAGGCAGGGATGCATCATAGGCCCCAACCGGATGAATCCTTTGAATAAGCATATAGACTGGAACTCTTGCTCCTTTTTGTGATCTGCATACGGGTCCCAGCTAACCTCGTCCTCAGTCAATCTATCCAACATATGTCGATAAGGCTCCGTTAATCCTGCACCCCTAATCAGTCTCCAACGACAAGCTCGAGGTCGTGCCTCCTGGTACTCGGGCTCGAGTTCTCTAGAACCGAATACAACACCCTGGAAGTGCTCGTATATCCATGCCTATATGAAAAATACCAAGTCAAATAATTTTAATTTATATATTACATGCATAAACCTATATTAAAACAACGACATTCAAACCTGTAACAGTGTTATATAAGATGTCACCTGCCTCGTCCGATGTCTGCTGGCCTCCATGAGTTGGTCGTACATAAATGCAAGTGCCATGGCACCCCATGCATAAGTGTGGACACTACCCAGGTCCCTAAACATGGCCAAGTATGCCACCCACGTCAACGACTGGCTCTTGTCGGCGAAGATAATGCTGCCGACTAGGTGCAACAGGAACGCCCTAGCTGCCATGTCCCACTGCCCATCCTAGTAACACCTCGGGTATACCACACTCCGCAGCTAGTCGAGATGAACCTTGGGTCCCCTGTTCTTTTCAACCTCAGTCCGTACATCAACCATGGAGACGCCTAACAGTTTGTGCATCCAAACGATAGCTGTCTCCTTGTCCAATGCAGGCATAGTGAAGAACCTCCCCATAATGGGAATATACAGTATTTGTGAGACGTCATCCAGGGAAACCGTCATCTCCTCGACGGGCAGGTGGAAGCTAGAAGTGTCTGGCTGCCATCGCTCTACAAAAGCACACATGAGCCCTTTGTCGATTATTTTATAGCTGATGCTGTTAAGTGGCTCAAGCAGAGATTCCCTCAAAATAGCCGCAATCTCTGCACGAGGGTGTAAACCAACCATGCTTTTGCCATGGTTGATTACCTTCAGCTCACCGCGATCCTGGTACCATAAAAATATTAGTCAATTGCATTCAAATATATAATGAAAACAACATAATAAAAAATTGAGTGTTACTTACTTCGCCGAGCCACAATCGTGTGGCAACATGGTCGCCATAAGTGGTGAGGACTAAGGTGTCCGCTGGGCCGCCAGGGAATGACTCCAGGGGCGCAATAGTATCCTGGTCCTGATGGACAGCCCCAGCCTCGTCTCCGACCTGATCATGTGCATGCTCCACGTGTGTAGTATCCATGTGTGCAAGGTCCTCATGTGCAGCCTCGGGCACATGCTGCAGACGCTGGCACTACTCCTGTTGAGATTTCGGCAAGTGTATCGAATCGTACAAGTAATAAAGTGATAAGAAGAGTATCGTCTCCACGAGGATTGTGATTAATTATTTAACTAAACAAACTTGGTATTTATTTTGAACGAGAACAAATTCTTGTTCTTTGAAATTGAGGATAATTGTAACGATAACAAAAACAATAACGACTATTTAAATTCAAATGATTAAAAACGACTAGGGGTTGAATCCTCTTGTATCCACTCTCATGTATTTAATCTACAATCAACACAAGTTATTCCATATAATTTGAAGTTCGAATCATCTAAATTAGTTTAAAGACAATCTCTTGCCTCATAAACATTTTACTCTAACTAAAACCCCTAATCCCTTAGGTGATTTATAGTTAGGTTAAACAATAAGAATAGTGATTCATAAGAACACGTAATCACAAAGTTATATTCCTATACTCATCATGATTACGACTACCAATCTCAGTTCAAGTTCTTCACCCAATTTTTCAATCATCATGAAAAACCCCAAAACTATTCCATAGCGGCCAAGTATCAAAAAACATTAAGCATGGAGATTGGAAGCTCAATCGAAATGAAATAAACTTGTTTTAATGTAATAGAACTAACTACATAAGAGTTTCAAACAAGATTATCTAACCCTAGTCTAAAAGAGTTTAGTTACTCATAAAGAATAAGAAACCAAACCAGAAAATTGAAATAAAGATAGAAGACCACTCCATTGATGACTCAAATCCTTGCTCCTAAGCTTGAATCCTCTTTAGAGATAGTGAAAAGTGAAACCCTAGCACCCCTTGACAAGCCCCACGACCTTCTAGGTCTTTGAAATGGTCAATAATCAGCCAAAACAGTAAATATATGATATTTAAACGCTAATAGCGCGACCAGTACGCTTCGCGCGCACTCTGTGAGCAAACAAACAGCAAGGATGCAGAATTTGCGCTCCAAACGCGCTCCAGATGTGCTCCGCGAGCACGCGATCATTCCTGCACCCGTTCTTCCATGTTATGTTGAATTTTTCACCTCTGTAAAGTCTGAATTAGCTCAATGTGTCTTCATGAAAGTTGAAGCTATGGATCTTAGCTTTCCAATGGCACCAGTTTAATCTCATTTGGACACCTAAAACTCCAGATATGGTTAAAACATCGAACATGTGTCAGGCTGGGACAGCATCACCTTATCAACGTGTAGCACAAATTACCCCAACTTAGAGATTGATTTAGGTCTCGATTTCTTCATCAAAGTTGTAGATAATTCTTCTCTCGTTCCAGCAAGACCAAGATCATCTCATTCGGATTAGTGTGGCTCAAGACATAGCTTTTGAAATCTTCTTTGTCAGAAAATAGTGCTTCCAGGCGCGCTTTCAAGTCAATCCTTTGGCTATGCTCCCATTCCTGTGCACTTGGAGATAAAATATCATAGAAAACACTAATGCACAAACGTTAGAACGAATTCACTAAATCACCTAATTTAAGCAAATAATCACTTTGAATTCTTTTCAATCACAACACAAATATCCAATTAAGCACTATAAATCTACATGTGATAAAGACTTATCAACTCCTCCAGCAACCTGCGTGCCGACATAGCTGGCCTTCTCCGTTCAGCGCGAGTATCTAATCTTCCACCCCTCGTGCATGCCATACCTGTGGAAAATGCAATAGTCATAAAACGAAATTGAAGAAGAAAAAAAAGTCATTGTGGTCCCAGATTCTTATTGACGGGGGCTTCCGTCAACAAGAATTTGGGTTTTTTTTCTTTCCAAATCTTCATAAGCACCGGAATCTTGCTAACGGAAGTCCTTGTCAACAAGATTCATGTAGTTATTCGGATTTTAATAAACTTTCGGATTCTTGTTGACGGGGGCTTTCGTCAACAAGATTCTAGTGCTTATGAATATTTTTAAATCAGTAAACATGTTTCGGAATCTTGACGGAAGCCCCCATCAACAAGAATCAGACAGTTACAAAGAAATAATTACAAACAAATACCACCGGATTCTTGTTGAGGGGGCTTCCGTCAACAAGATTCTGGAAATTTTGAATTCGCAGGAAAAAAAAAGTGGAAGACGAACCAGTTACCTGACTAAGAAGGAGGAGGGGCGCGATGGAGAAGGGAGCGATAGAGAGACACGTCTGAAAGAGAGAGGGGGAGGTTTGAGACTTAGGAGAGAGGGGGAGGCTTTTGTTGCCGGTGAGGGAGAGGGAGGTGAGAATGAGATGAGTGAGAAAGGAGAAAGAGGAAGGGGTGGGATTAGGGAAAGGAAAGGGTATTTTTATCTTTTTGGGTAGAGGATATGTGTTAAAATTAAGGGAATGGCTTAATTGCAATTTTGGTCCCCTATTTTGCTCAACTTTTTATTTTAGTCCCTCCATTTCTAATTTCTGACATTTAGTCCCCACATTTTTCAAATCTCTGAAATTGGGTCCCCTATCTCTAATTTTGGTCAAAATTAAGTGATGTGCCAGGTCAAACGCTTATGTGGCAAGTGACTAGAGTCAGCAATATTTATTTAAAATAAACAAAAAATCATTTAATTTATTTTTTCAATTAAATAAATAAATTAAAAAAATAAAATCATAATCACAGATAATCTCCTCGCCCAGATAATCTCCCTTCTATCTTCTTCTTCTACCTCGCTCAGATCTTCTTCTTCTCTAGAGGAGGCAGCTCTTCTTCCAAAGACAACAACAACAGCAACAGCTCAAGAGGAGGCAGTGAATTGTGTGGAGGAGGAAGTGGTGGTCACTGATGTTGGACTCCCTAACAAAATAGACACCGAAGAGCCCAAGCCCGAGCCTGAGCCCGAGAAGAAGAAACCCGTTGAGAATATTCCAGAGACTAAGACTGGGATTGAGATGGAGGTATCGAAGCCCGGTGGCGACGACAAAATTCCCGAATCCAGTTCGTTCAAAGAAGAGAGCACCATAGTTGGCGAACCCTAATCTATTTGGAACGAAATCAGAAATTGGAACGAAATCAAAAAATCAGAGCGTGCAGAAGCTTCTCCACTGGTTCTTCTTCCAAATCGAGATCTTCCTCTTCTCCTTCGTCATCGTCGTCGTTGTTATTTGCTTCCTCCGCACCGTTCGATTCCACCGCCGCAATAGGTTCAGCCTCCTGCTTTTGTTGTTGGTCTTCTAGGGTTTCATCTTCTTGTTGTTGTTCTTCCTGTTCTCCTTGTTTCATCGATTTGGGGGTTCATGAAGATGATGAAGATTTGGGGGTTCATCGATTTTGCCTGACCGGGTTCATCGATTTGGGAGTTTCTTCTTGAAGATGATGAAGATTTGGGGGTTCATCGATTTCCCCTAAACCCGAATCGTGCCTTAATCTGTGTGGGTTGATTGTTGTTGCTGTTGGTGTTGTTGTCGTGGAGAGAGTCTATCTCTCCCCTTATCTTTCTTCTGATGGAGATCTTTTTTTTTGTGTGTTTATGTTGCTGGGTTGTTGTTGATATTGTTGTTTATGTTGCTGGGTTATTGTTGATGTTGTTATTGTTGATGAAGATCCTATGGTTCTGGGCGTGTTGAAGATCTGCATTGAAGAAGAAGATGATGATGGTTCTGCTTCTGATTTTTTGGGTTCTGGGAGACGAAGGGAAGGGGCTTTTTTTGTTTAATTTCAGGGATTTTTGTTTAATTTTAGGGGTTTTATTTTTGTTTAATGACATGGATTTTATGACATGGCTTGTTTTGATGAAACAGATGACACATCAGATGCCACATGTGTTAAGTGAATCCACGTCACTCAATTTGGATGAGAATTTAACATTTGGACTAAATGTCAGAATTTGTAAAAATAGGGGGATTAAATGTCAAAAATTAGAAATGGAGGGACTAAAATAAAAAATTAAGTAAAATATGGGGACCAAAATTGCAATTTGGTCTAAGAGAATTGTTAAATACACCTAGCAAATTGCTGGGTACACACAACATTTCCATGAGTTGATAAAAATGGCCCCAGTAAAATTAAAACATTTTTTTCCTTTATTCGTCTCACTCGGAAATATGCTATTTGCGGGTACCCATTGCAAAATGCTATTTGCGTGTGAAGGAAATCCAAAAATTCCTTCACTCGCAAATAGCATATTTGCGAGTAGCTAAAAACGCTCGTAAATACGCTATTTGCGCGTGTTGGAATTTCTAGAATTCCTTCACGTGCAAATAGCATATTTTCCAGTATTTTTAGATACTCGCAAATATGCTATTTGTGCATGTATTTTTTGCTCTTTATGTTGAAAAATATCAACGGACGAGATGCGACCGACACACTTTTAACGGTTCAGATTGCATCAAGCATTCTATAAATAGAATCGTTTTCACACACCAAATTTCACATAAACCCTAAATCAATTTCATCCCTTAGCCCGCTCGTGAGCCATGTCACTCACTCAATCAACCCAGTTCTCGATGGATTCAAGCCTTGCTGTTGTCTATTACGATGACAGAATCACAACAAGTGCTGATGGCGTGGTTTTTGAATGCGATGTTCCAAAAATATTTAGGCTGAAGACATTCATCACCATTGAAGAACTCAAGCAAAAGACTCGGCGAAAGCTTGGAGCTGGATCACATAGAGTGGCAGAGATCTACTATTGATGCCATGTTTCGGTAGGTGGTGGGCGTGTTCAGTGTATGAATATGACACTTCTAAACGACGACGACATACAAAGTATGTGGGAAGCATTCGGTGATTATTCTAGCCATGGCCCAATAGAGTTGTATGTTGTGCTTGGAAGATCGATTGACGAGATCATTGAAAAATGTCATGCACCAAGAACAGTTGATGAGATCCTTGCAGCATGTCGTCAACCATAGCCAAGGATTAGCACCGGTGACTAAGTCATGTAATGTTGTGTTGTGTTGTTGTTGAACAAGTAGTTGCGTTCAATAAATAGTTGGGCTTGTTTTTTTAATGTTGTAGTTGGGTGTTGTAGTTGCATTCGGTGATCATGTAATGTTGTTTTGTTATTGTTGAATGAGTAGTTGCGTTTAATAAATAGTCATGTTTAAGTTTGTTTTTATTATTTTGTATTTCTAAACTCACTAATAATAATAATAATAATAATAATAATTACATTCATAAAAAATAGGTGTTCGCATATAATTAAATAATTAAATACATAAAAACACAACTACTTAGTGACTCTCCGCTATTCGAAGCACCTCCCGAAGGTAGTCACACATCTCATCTTCCTCCTGTGCGTAATCAACGACCTGATGCAGCATGGCAGCAACTCTATCCAACCTGCATATCGCATCAACACAATCCACCTACAAATGACATAAATACATTATAGCAAATAATTAGATAATGTTACAAATGGACATAATATATACAGTGCAAGGACTTATTATTCCTTACCCAATGACACATAACATCATCATGTGGATCATGTGGAGCTCGTGGAGGTATCAACAGTGGATGCGAGACCCTATAGTACCACTCCATGTATCCCTCGACGCACTCAGCTGGATGAACGATCTGCCTCAACTGAAAGATGTATCTAATAGAGTACTGGTGAGATGACATCCAGTTAAGATTAATATCCTCAGCCGAGGGACGTCGTGGTGGCTCTCGAGAAATGTCCTGCCTGTACCCGAACTGTCACAGTACCCTCTCCGGCAGGTACGACACTATGGTGTTCCCACACCGGATGTTCCCCGAAAAGCATGTCACGTCAGCGAGTGGGCAATGCTGCCTTTGGGTGGCCCACGGTGTCCAACACACGTCATCAGTGGTCAGCGCATCCAGTGCTTGCCTGTATAAAAGCACCTTCCACTTACCCCTTATAGGTCTCCAGCGGTTAGCGCGTACACGCTCACCGCCGTAACCGTCAACAAGCCTCCGATCTACTATAGTAGGAAAATACTCGTAGATCCACGCCTGTGACAAATAACAATAACGAATCAATTACGAAATTGTGTCATAGTTAAAACAATTGTAAATTTAATTTTCTTATTTAATAACACAGTGGTACCTGAAAGAGTGTCATGTAGCCCGCTAACCCATGACACTCGAACTTGCTGGCGTCGCCAAGATAACCGTACAACTTGCATAGGGCTAAAGCTCCCCATGACCACTGTCCAACCTAACCCAAGTGACGCACCAGCTCGAGATATCTACAATCAACACGGGTGCTACTCTTGTCCATTAGAATAGTCATCCCGAGTAGCACCAGTATGAACGCCCTCGCTGTCTCGTCCATCCGACCCTCATGCCTTCGTATATCATAAATGTCCTGCAGCCAAGATAAACTGACAACAACCCACCCCTGGCCCGTAATCTCCGTCAAGGCCTCCAAATGTGATACCCCTAACAATGACTGTAGAACAGATATACCAATATCTATGTCCATTTGAGGGGATATGAACAGGGCGCCTCTGACCGGTATGCCCAATATGCATGACACATCATCCAGCGTGATGGTCATCTCTCCGAATGGAAGGTGGAACGAGCTAGTCTCTCGGTGCCACCTCTCAGCAAACGCAGTCAGTAGTGAGTTGTCAATCATCTTGTAGCTGCAATACATTAGAGTCGAAAGACCAGCTCGATCAACTACCTCCTATACTGCAGGTGGAAGTGGCAGACAATCCCTAAACCACTTCTGCAACTTTTTGCCGTGAGCAAAAACTCTAAGAGGACCCTCCCAATCCTACACACATAAAAATAAAAGTTTTGTCATGAATTACACATTAAAAAGAAAACCCTTAAATGTTTTAAAACAGTAAACAATCATTACCTCTCCACTCCATAAGTGGTAAACGATGTGGTCCCTAAATGATTTAAGCAGCGATGTATCGGAAGGTCCTCCAGGAAATGGTCCATCATCTATCGGTGCATCAATATGCATATCAACTGGTTTGTCGTGAGGAACCTCATGCTGATATCCCTCATGCTGAGGTTTCTCATGCGGAGGTTCCTCGTACTGAGGTTCCTGTCTACGTCGTCTACCCTGTCTGCTCGGTCCTCTCTGTCTACCATCAATAAGTCTCCTACGGTGTGACGTAGTCATGGCCTCCCGATGCTCTTGCGCAGCCGCTCTGGCACGCTCAACCTCTCGAGCATTAGCCTCCATCTCAGCCTCCCTACCAGCCACCCAGCCTGCTCCTCTCATGCGTGGCATAACTGAAACCAAAAAAAAAAATTAAAATCAGATTGTTAATTTTTTTTTTTGAAAACACACTCGCAAATAACATATTTGCGCGTGAAGGAATTCTAGAAATTCGCAAATAGCATATTTGCGAGTTGCTGAAAACACTCGCAAATATGCTATTGCACGTGTTGGAATTTCTGAAATTCGTTCACGCGCAAATATGCTATTTGCGAGGAAAACAAACGCAAATATGGTATTTGCGCGTGAAGGGATTCCAGAAATTCCAACATGCGCAAATAGCATATTTGCGGATGTTTTCAGCAACTCGCAAATAGCATATTTGTGCTGTTGGAATTTCTGGAATTCCATCATGCACAAATATGCTATTTGCGATGGGAATTCGCAAATACCTAATTTGTGAGTGAACAATGAAATTTGCGCGTGTTTTTGTTATTTGCACGTAACCAAAGAAATTTTCACGTCTCTGAAATTTGGAAAATTGCAAGAGAAAGAATGAAGGGGGGGAAAATTCACTTTTGATAATTTTACCCAAGGCATTTTAGTCAACACGCGTAGATGTTGGGTGTACCCAGCAATTTACCGGGTGCATTTAACAATTCCCAAAATTAAGTGGGAGGCCCAAAATCATGAGCCATTTTACTTTTGGAATGAAGGTATAAGAATAGCATGGCTGATTGATTTTAACGTTATTCATTCATATTATTTTAAAGATGATAGATCATTCATTAAAGTGCCGGTTCCCGGGTGGCTTGTTGGTTTGAAGCCAGTCTTTGAACCCTCACACACCCGGTTTGACGCTAGCATTGAGAGAGAAGCAGAGGGAACTAAAAAAAGATCATTCATTAAAGTCCAAAAAATCATTTTAATACAATCAAATTTATCAAACATGTTATTTTATTTTGTTATGAAAAACAGTTTTCAAAATTATTTCATAAAATAGTTTTTTAAAACAAACAAAAAACTTCGAACAAAAAAGACACTATCAAACATGCCCTTAATTTGGTGTTTCAGAAACTTAATTCCGGGACACGTTTATATTGCGTTCCAAACATTTCTTTTTGGAGTGAAACATAACAATGTTCCTGAAACATCCTTTTGGAACATAACAAATTGAATTCTTGATTTTTTTTGAAATCTTTAAAAAATATTTACAAAATATATTTCGAAATTATTTTCTAGAATTCATAAACACGCATTTCAGAAATTAGTCTCCAGAAACAACTGAGAGTTGCAAAAGATATATGTAAACTTACTTGAAGTAGAAAACGTCGTGGTCACCGGAGAAGAAGAAGACGTCGACGCAGATGAACCATCCTCTGAATGCACTCGTCGAAGATGAAAAAGTTGTTGGGAGTCATCAGAGATGAAGACGGGCCTTTGAAGTTGCCTGTTATTTCTTTTCTGAAGACGTCTCGTTCAAAAGGAGGCAAAAGGAGGAAGGAGAGTGAGCAAGGAGAAAGGGGAGGGATTTTAATGGAGGGGAGGAGAGGGGAGGGGAGGTTTAATTTGATTTTGTGTTTGGTTGAGAGGAGGGGAGGGAAGATGAGCCTTTGCATGTTTGGTTCAGAAGGAGAGGGAATGGATTTTAATAGAGGGAAAAGATTAATTTACTTGTATATCCTTATAGCCTTTTATATTATATTATATATAAGGATATTTAAGTAATTTTATTTTAAATCACATAATCTTCCCTCCCCTCCCCTCCAAAACCCCCCACTTTAGGAGGAGAGCCAAAATTGGCTTAAGAGAGATTTTGCTTCCCTCCCCTCAAAAAAATTGAATCAAACAAACATAATTTAAAATAATCTATCACCTCCCCTCTCCTTCCCTTCAAAACCCCCAACCAAACAGACCCTAAAAATGGGGTAGGGTGTGGAAGTAAATGTGGGGGTGTGAATAGTAAGGGCCAATTTGGAATAAGCTCAGTCCTAATCGTGTTCAAGTATACAATCTTCAAATTGACGTGATTAAAGTGATAGATTTACTATACTTAATTAGATTAGACAAAAGGTTAGTTAACTATTCCGATGTTGAAAACAACATAAAAGAATAATTATAAATTTAAAAGGACAAAAATGGCATTTATGCAAAAGGGTAATAAGTTATTTTATTTTTATTTTTTTACTTTAATTTGAAAATAAACCTACAAGTCCTGGTGTCTGCATTGCCATCCCCCGAACATGTCTGTTTCTCGCTTCTTCTGCAGACAATAAATGAGAAATTTTAAATAAGGCTCAAATACGATTTTAGTCATTCAAAAATTTGAAAAATTCATCCTTAGTCCTCAAAAAAAATTGAAGGGTTTTAGCCCCCAAATTTGAAAATGTTTTTCCGTTAGTTTCTGACTCTAGCCTCGTTATGCAGTGCTTATTTGGCAACATTTTTAGGGAACTAAAAATAAACTTTTAAAATTTTTAGAGACTAAAAACGAACTTTTAGAATTTTTGTGGGACTAAAATCAAATTTAAGCAAAGAAAAAAACTAACGACGTCAGAGTCAGGAACTAACGGAAAAACATTTTCAAATTTCGGGGACTAAAGACCTTCAATTTTTTTTGGAAACTAAAAATAAACTTTTCGAATTTTTCACGGACTAAAATCATATTTAAGCCTTCAATTAATAATAACAGCCTTTTCTTTTCTCTTCTTAATAGTGTACACATTCATAAAACCAATATACTCATCGTAAATCGCTTACAACATTCCTCAAACAAGTAACAAATCATGATTTTCATGCAAAATGTTTTAGCTTCTTTTCCCCATTTTACGAAATTATGCTATTTTTTCCCCTTAACATTAGAAAACAAATCCCAAATATTTACACAAAAAAAGTGAAAAATAAAACACTTTAATTAATATATAACAGTAAAAAAATATTGGGTTAATACCGCTTTTAGTCCCTGTAATATCAGGAAAATCCAGTTTTAGTGTTTGCTAAAATTTTTGTCTAGATTCTGCCCCTATAATATCAGATTCTCCCAGTTTTAGACCCTCACATTATCTCTCAATCTACGTGGCACGGTGACGTGTAAATTTTTTTTACACCTGGTCATTTCAATGCTGACGCAGCATAACACATTTTAAAAAATTAAATAACACTGAAGCGGTTCTTTCCTTCTTCTTCCCTCATTCCTCTTTCACTTTCTCTCGGCCATAAACCTCAATTCTCAATTCCCATTGAACAAACCCTCACCACCACCCTACTTCTCTCACCCTCTTCCACTTCCCATGGAACAAATCCCTCCACTATCCCTCCACTATCTCTGTCTTCTTCTTCTTCTTCTCTAGAAGCACGACAACGAGGTCGAACACAAACACCAACATCACGCAGAACACAAAGCTGAAGAAAACAAACACGAAGATGAATTAGAAGAAGAAGAATCGCGCACAGAAGCTGAACCAAATTCGCGCACAGATCGCACACATGGGAGAGCTCGCGTTGCCGAAAATCGCGCCGTGCAGAGCGCCGCCGCGGAGGATCTAAAGGCGTTGTAAACCCTAACCCATGGGCAAGTGTGTATTGCACAAAGAGAAGCAGCGGCGCGCAGAGATCAACTCTTCAGGATGCAGATCTGGATCTGGTAAATGGGTGATAGCTGCGAGCCATAGAGAGAGAGAGAGAGAGAAGTGGCGGAGGCGTAGGAGGACGCCACGAGAGAGAGAGAGAGGAGTGGCAGAGCAGGGAGCCAACGTGTGCAGATCGGAGCACAACGGGTTTTAGGGACAAAACAAGGTGTTTTTCGTGGCTTTCCAAGCAGCAGCGCTCCCTTTTATTTTTTTTCCGTTTTCGTTAAATGCTTTGCTGGAAGGAGGATTTGTTTTTGGATGAATTGTAATAAAAAAAAAATTGTAATGTTTTGGGTTTTAATTAAATGCTTTGTTTCTGTTAATATTTTTGGCTTTGATTGAATGTTGTGTCCCATTCTGATGTTGCATGTTGCCCTCACTGGTTATGATATGTTGGGAATTTTCTTTCTGTTCTTTAAAGGAAGGGGAAGTGTAGGGGTGGGTGGTGGTGGCTGGGGGAAGGATGGGGAGGGCAAGGGATAGGGTGGTGGCAGTTGGGTTGAGGGAGGGAGGGAAAAGGGTGAGGGGTGGGGTACAGTCCCTTAGGTAGTGAAATGATGGTGGCTGGTGGTGCAAGGAGGAAGGGAGAAGAAGGGCTGTGTCAGGGAATAGAGAAAGAAGACGAGGCGAAACGAAGAAGATGAATTTTTGTTGTTCTTCCCTTTGCGTTTTCTATTTATTTATTTTGTTTATTAATTATTTATTTAATTTACTATTTTATTTATTTATTTTAATATGGTTTATGTTGTGTCAGTGATGAACAGGCCAACTGTAAAAAAATTTACACGTGACTCGTGCCACGTGGACGGAGAGGTGACGTGAGGGACTAAAACTAGGAAAATCTGAAATTACATGGGCGAAATCTAAACGAAAATTTTAGCAGAGACTAAAACCGGATTTCTCATTACAGCGACTAAAAGCGATATCAACCCAACAATATTTTAGTACAAATAACGTGTTTATAAGAAAACACCTTATTATTATTATTATTATTATTATTATTATTATTATTATTTCGTCAAACTCAAAGTCAAAAAAATAAATAAAATTAAAACAACAAAAAATTACAATTTTAGGAATAGCAAACTATTTAATCAAAACTCCACTACTCAACTAATATATCTATAAAAACAAGATGGGTAAAACTGAAAATGAATATTTTACCACAAAAAAACTGAAAATGAAAATGACTATGATTGATATTGAAGGAATGAAGGAGGAGACGGTTTAGTTGAACTTGCCAGAAGGAAGTTGTGTGAAGGAAACAGTTTGGAGCTTCTAACCTTCACCGGCATGAGAAAGAATCGAATTCGGTCCAAAAGCGATTGGTTCTTCCCCATCCTTCACTGCTTCTACGTGTGTTGGCACCCTAAGCATTCCCCTCAGATTCCGATTTATGAGCGACAATGCAAATCCCGATTCGGTGCCCGGTGCAAACCGCAGGGTCCTGCCGGAGCTTCGGCAGTGAACTTCTAGGTACTGTGGTGGCGATGGTGATGAATCTTTAACCATCGGAATTTGACGATCGTGTTGGAATTGATTTTTGATGGAGTTTCAGTGTGCGAAGAGAGAAAGTATTAGAAGAAGAAAAGGCTCTGTTTTTCAAGTCCAAAAGATAGTTTTGGTTTTGGGTCTAGTTGGGTTTAGGGTTTAACCATGGCCTTCACATTGATTTTTGATGGAGATTGTGTGCGGAGAGAGAAAGAAACAGATGAAGACAGGATTGAGACACCGCACTGCTTTTCAAGTCCAAAAAATGTTAAATTATAATAATTAATTTAAAAATAAAAAATATATCGGCTAAATTATATTTTTAATCTCTTGTGCTTGTTTTAAGTTTCAGTTTGGTTTCTTATGGGTAAATGTTACACTAATAGAGTCTCTCTGTTTCGAAATTTTTAATATATGAGGAACTAAACTGAAATATAAAATAAACGTAAGAGACCAAAAATATAGTTTAACCGTATATATTTTATCCCGTCGAAAAAAAGGTATATTTTATCGTGATCTATTTCATAGAAAATAACAATTATATTATTTTATTGCTCCTTTTAAAATAATGTCATAGAACACTAGAAAAATAAATTTTTAGTTCCGGCAAAATTCTTAGAAATTAGAATCTACTGTGAAGTAAATTGGGAAATTCTAGCGTAGACAAGTGAAATATGTAATTCATAAGGATCAATACTTTAAAAATCATCCGAAACACCAACGACGACTGATGTTGTCCTTCGAAAATAGAAGCTCAGGCTCTGCTCATCATCACAACTGATACGGTGACATGGTCAGTGTCGCTTCGACAAAAATACGGGAAAATCAATATGAATGCCTCAAAATCAATAAACATCTGTTTTCTTTTATTTTTGTCGAATCAAAACCGAGTAGGTCACTATCTCAACTATAATGACAATGAGAGTAGTGAGCTTATACTTTCGGCCGTCATTGGTGTTTCGAACGTTTTTTTGGTCCAAAACACCAACCATATTGAGCATGGAAACTATATTGAGGCATATCTTCTTCTTTCTTTTTTTTGGGTAACTATTGAGGCATATCTTCATTTAAAAGTTAAAAATACTCAGACTTCTTAATGATTTTCTTCCTTGGAATTCCTTCTCTCCCTCGAACTTTCTCTTCTATCATTTCCTTTTCTGTCCCTCAAAACTGTGTTTCTACTTTAATCATCAACCATAAGACATAACAAAAAGTTAAATTATAACTCAACTTTTTATAATATTTTTTTTTATGACGACAACTTTTTATGTTTTATACCATGCTATATGCCTCAATATGGATCAAACGCATCTCAATAACTATTCACAAAAAAAAATCTCAATAACTAAACTATTATTGAAGTCATATTTTCTTATATTTTAGTTACTTATAATAGAGAACTGTGTTTCGTGCTCAAAGAGTGTAAAATTTTATCACGGAAAAGTGACGAAGAGTGAATAACCAATAAAAAATTAGGGAAATGTGGAACCTTAGAATAACCATCACGAAACGTCACGAGTGATGTCATCATTTTTAAACACTTGCATAATTTCATTCAACGTTCCTGTTCTTGATTCCAAGGCATCATAGCCTCTAGCACATAGGGCTGGAAATGAGTCGAGCTGAGTCGAACTTGGCTCAGCTCGACTCGACTTGATAAGAATTTGTTCGGCTCGAAACTCGACTCGACTCGATATGAACCATTTTTTCATTTCGAACTCGACTGACTTAAACTTCATCACTTCGATTCACTCGTTAGCTGAATCACTGCTCATATTTTTGTTTACTACCAAATGAACACAAAATATAATGGAAAAAATGCAAAGAATAACAAAATTTAATAGAAACAATTCTTGCTTCTCTCTCCATCAAAATCAAATAGAAATGCAGATACATCTCCAACAAAAAAGAAAGAAAGAAATGCAGATACATCAATACAGCAATAACAAAGACATTAACAAAGAAGCAAATGAGAAGAAGAAACCCCCACTCGCCATCATCATCCTCCTCGTATGAGTTCGAAATCACCACCGCCTCGGTTTGTTAATCGACCTATTCATCCACCACAATCACCGCTCAGTATGTTCTATAGATGTCTCATCCACCCTCCCTCTGCCATCTCGAGCACCCAGGACCACAACCGTGTGGTGCCTCATACCCCTTTTGGCCTTCTGTACTCGATTCGCCTCATCATCGCCACCATAGGTGGTCCCCTGGCCTCCATGGAGCTCAACCACCGCCATGAAGATGAGATACGGCGGTTTTAGGATCGTTTTTGGGTGAGAAGATGAGATAAGTGGAGAGAGATCGGGTGATTGCTACTGGCTAGTGGTTTGATTTCTGAGGGTTTGAGGCCGAGAGAGAAGGAGAGACAATTTTAGGGTTAGGGTTGGTTGTAATGGAAGAAGATGAAGGAAGGAGAGAAAAGAGAAGGAGGCGAGAGAAGGAGATCGGACCGGGAGAGGCTGAATGCGAGAGAAGAGAGGCAGACAGTGGGAGGCGCAGTTTTTGGGCAAGTGAAGAGAATGGGGAAGTTAGGTTTAGGGTTTGATGGATTAAGAGAAATGGAGCACTTGGAGGAGGCTGGCTGGGCCTGGGCATCCTCTACATATTGCTAATGCCACCCCCAATTTCACTATTTACATCCCCTTTTGAAACCAAGATATTATTATTGTTTTTTATTTTATTTTTTATCTATTACCATTTATTTATTTATTACTATATATATATATATATATATATATATATATATATATATATATATATATATATATATATATATATATATATATATATATATATCGAGCCGGTTCATGAACCAAACGAGTCGATCTATGCATAGCTCAAGTTCAGCTCATTTATTTAACGAACTCAATTTTCAGCTCAAGCTCGACTCATTTAGTTCATAAACCAAGTGCACCGAGCTAATTATTGAGTCGAGTCTCGGACTTGGTTCGAGCAGCTCAACTCATTTCCAGCCCTACTAGCACAAGAACCGAAATTACATTTCAAAGCACAACAGTAAGAAACCATGACAAATGTTTCTTGTTTGATTTCACACAGAAAAGCCCCCATGTTTCTTGCTCTCTGGCTCATCATGTCATTGGAACCTTGTTGCTGGCCATGTATAGGGAATTATGTTGTTTAAGTGATACAAAGAAAGTGTTTGATGAAATGTTTAAAATATGATGATTTTTTTCCTTGCCAGTTGCCGCTTTTAAGGAGTTTTTAATGGATGAAAAATCCTGTCCCGGGTTCACATGGACGCGTTTAAGTGTTTTGATTTTTGTTAATTATGTTATGCATTATCAGCATCTGCTCCTTTTGCTTTGAACATTCCCTCTTTCAATTATAACCAATCCTTCTCTTTTCCATGTTTTGATAATTAAATCACTTATTAGTATTACTATTTTGTTCTGGGCCTTAAATTTTGATTGAGCTAAATTACTATAAATTGCTAATATATCAAGTGATTCAGCTAATTTGTTGTATTATTTTCCTTGGTTCATATTCATTTATCAGAATATTATTAAGTATAGCTCTCAGAATATTATTAAGACAAGCATTGAAATGATAGCAAAAGTTAATACACTCATGACTAGTTTCATGGTATGTGAGGCTCCCGGCCAGCGTGGTATCAGAGCCATGTCTCGTTTGCAGAGAAGCGGGGGTGCATATGGTGTAAATATGATGAGGAAGGTGAGTAAGGAACGAAACTACTCGACCATAGAAACCACTCAGCCAAAAAATCAACCTATTACTCTTACCTCTCTCCTGTCTCTTCCTAGATCTTGTACAAAAACCCTTTCCAACAAAATCGAAAATCTCATAGAATATTCCTATGTTCCTGATGACGCTAAAAAAGAGGAAACTAAAGATGCTTTATCTGTGGAAAGAAAGGACATTTCTCGAAGAATTGTCCTAACAAGTCAGACAAAGCTGCCAAGCTGATCAACTCCTTCCATCTACTAGAAGGAGATTTGGAATCCTTATATTCAGAACAAAGCTCTACAGATGAAGAAACTGCTTTTGCTCTACAAAATTCCTCTTCTAGTGAGGAATCTTTTACTGAAAGTGATGATGATTATTTTCCTATATACTCATTCAAAGAAATAGACAGTTCGTTGCCCACTCCTCCACAACCTTGTGTTGAAATCCATGTCTTACCATCCAAGTTTTCTCACCCTAAAAAAGTCATAGCTTATATGGATACAGGTGCTCAGATAACAATGATGAATCCAAGTATCTTGCCTTCAGATGCATGGGTGAAACATGTTGCGTTCTTTGTAGCAGCTGATGGAAAAATGTTCAGGACTGATCTGATCACCAAAGATAAAATAGGAATCAGATTTTTCCCTGAATGCATAGTATGGACAAAAGTTATTGGCAGCAGTCTTCCCAACAAAGACATTCTAATTGGAATGGATGTCTACTCAGCAGCCAACAAACTTCAAATCCTTCCTACAGGAATCAAGTTTAAAAGAGAATTCAAGTTGTATTCAGATGTTTTAAAATTATATTCTCTATCCGAGGTTCCTAAAGGATATGAAGAAATTAAGTCCAACTTGCTCAAGCTTTGTGCAGACAGTCATGAGAAATTTGTTCATCCAAAACCTTTATGGACAAATGAAGATTTCTTTGTTCAACTTCCTTTCAAACTTAATGAAGACATCAACCCAACAAAAGCCACTCATCCTGGAATGAGTCCATCTGATCTAGCACTAGCACGTGAGGAATGCAATCAATTAATGAAACAAGGATTAATTGAACCCACTAAATCTGAGTGGGCTTGCCAAGCATTCTATGTGGAAAAAAGATCTGAAAAGGTAAGAGGAAAAAAGAGGTTGGTGATTGATTATAGACCTCTTAATCATTTTCTCAAAGATGACAAGTTTTCAATTCCAAAAGCCTCTTCGCTTAACATCTTCATTAAAGATGCTCAGATCTATTCCAAGTTTGATATGAAATCAGGATTCTGGCAACTACGTGTTGAACCTGCTGATCGACCCAAAACAGCCTTCTGTATTCCAAATGCCCAATACCAATGGAAAGTTCTACCATTTGGGCTTAAAGTCGCCCCATCACTATTCCAAAAGGCCATGACCAGAATTTTTGAGCCCATTCTTGACAATATCCTTGTCTATATTGATGATGTCTTATTGTTCTCAAAAGATGAAAAGTCTCAAACAGTTATTGGGTCAATTCTTCCAACTAGCCCAAGACCATGAAATAATGCTTTCTGAAAAGAAAAGCCAATTGGGCCAAACAGAAATTGATTTTCTGGGTATGCACTTCTCTCAAGGAAAGTATCAGCCTCGGCCTCACATTGCTGAAGAACTATTAAATTTTCCTGATGAAAATTTGACGATGAAGCAGATTCAACAATTTCTTGGCATTGTCAATTATATTAGGGATTTTATTCCTAAAGTTGCCAAGTATACCAGTCAACTCTCTCAATTGCTCAAGAAAACTCCTCCTCCATGGGGTCAAAAGCAAACTGAAGCAGTCAAAGCTCTGAAGAAAATTGCACAAACACCACCAGCTTTGAAGATTCCGAGTAATGGCAAAAGGATTCTACAAACTGATGCCAGTGATCAGTATTGGGGTGCAGTCTTGATTGAAGAAGTCAACAATATTAAACACTATTGTGGTCATGCTAGTGGACAATTCAAAGAAGCTGAGATGTATTACCATACCACTTACAAGGAAGCCCTTGCTGTCAAATATGGCATTCAGAAGTTTGACTTTCATTTGCGGGGTTTTCATTTTGAAGTTCAAATGGATAACTCCTCTTTTCCCAGAGTCCTTGAATTCAAAAACAAAATGCCCCCTGATCCTCAAGCTCTCAGACTGAAAGATTGGTTTTCAAGATATGATTTCACAGTGAAACATATCAAAGGAAATCAAAACATAATCTCTGATATACTCTCCAGGCCAGTAAAACCCGTCCAAGTCATCACAGAGACCCACATTTTTCCTTTGATCTTTATGGTCAATCCATTACCAGCTATTGCCTCAATCAACAAAATGCTTCCACCAAAAGTTGACTCATCCTTCTCTCCTACCCTACTCAAAAAATATGCCAGAATTTAACCGATAGTGCTACTGCGGAAGTGATGTCATCGTTGAGGAATTGTAATATATTATAGTAATTATATCACGTTAAGAAAAGTTGAAATTACATCAGCGGAAAATGTCTTGAAAATGAACCAGCAGTAACATAGAATATTAACAAAATCAACAAGCAGTTAGACCAAACTGAGAGTGAGCAACATAAACAAAATAGGGATTTGTGAATGAGAAATACACGTCACCTATCTTCGTAGGAAGAAAATGGATTATCTCAAATTACATCGCCTTTTTTATATTTGATGACATATCCAAAGTGAATTGCATTGCTGTACTTCCAACCCACAAGGCCTGGTTAGCCTAGCCCTAGAACTACCACCTTTTTGGACTTTTAATTCTCAGTCAGCACTTTGATTCTGCAATTTCTATTGTTTCTTCTTTCTCATACTTTCGTAAGTTTTCTTCTCTTGCGATTTGTTTTATTGTTTCTCTAATGTTTGAGAGTTCTTAATATATGAGTGCTTTTTGCAGGATATACAACATGACGAACAGATTCGAAGGATTCAAAGAGAAAACAATGCCACACATTACTTCAACTTTATCTCTGTGAAGACCTGTTATTAAGAGTTAAATTGGAAATAATTTTTTTAAATGGTATGATAAAACTCATGCTTACTGGTATCGCACATTGCCCATCTTTGTGAAGTTTTAATATATACAAATAAGTTTTTTTTTGCCTATATGGTTTTGAATTTGTAACAAGTCGCCTTTTTAATTAGAGTTGCGTTGTTGTGATGTGACACAGCCAGCGGTGGAGCGACGTATGGTGTTCCAAGGATTCAAACCCCTACCAAGATTTTGAAAAAATTTATTTGCTCAAATTTTTTACAAAGCTTTTTCTTATTGGAGTATTATATAACTCAGCCCCTACCAAAGCTAAAGTTTTATTTGTCCATATTTGTCAAAGGCTTTTGCTTATTATTAAATTACTCAAGGAGTCAAAAGGTTATGGACCCACTTTGTGCTGGAAAAGAAAACAAATCTTGTAAAGAAAAATATATGGGCTCAATCTGACTCACGCATGCAAAGCCACAAAGGCACCACCACGGACCCCAGTAACTTTAATTAGATATCATAAATCATTAAAAAATGTAAATAACATTTCAAAAGAAAACATTATTTGGCCCTTTTCCCCAATTTATGGAGTCCGCACCACATGTCTGCACCAGTTCTTTTTCTTCTCAAATGGGAAACGGCAAACGGGGCGTTGAAGGAAACATTGCAGGTTCTTCCATTTTCATCTCAATGTAATCACACAAAAAGGTAATAAAAGTTTGGGAATTTCTGTGTTAATCGAATTTTGTTTACCGGACAAAATCTCATGAATCTTGAACAATAAATATAATATTTATATTGTGATCGAAAGATTATCTTTGTAATTTCCCATCTTAAGTTGAAGTTAATTTTTTTATAAGCATAAGATATTTATTAAGAAAAGGGTATAAGAGATTTTCTAATCCATATACAAAGATATAAAAAGTATTACATCAATACAAATAATCCACAAGATATGCTCGACCTCTTATAATAATACAGTAAGAACCATCCAGATGTGAGTGGAAAACTATTGCATCGATTGACTGCAACATTAATTGGGTCACAGTTTCATATTCATAATAACATGGAGAAAGTAGTTAGGGAGAGGATCAAGTAAATAAATGTAATACACCACATTCCAAATCAAGACAACAACTCCTTGGATCCACTATTTGTCTTAGCATTGATAAGTCCCACATCGCTAAAATATGACATTAGCAAGTCTTTATAATGTTCTGACAAGCAAAACATCATGCCGAGTTGGGTAGCGCCAACTTGTGACCCAAGTGGGGGCAACAAGGTGATAGAAATGGTCTAGGATATGCTTGGCTGGGTTGGTGGGTGCACCATGTTGGCCTGCCCGCTCCAAGTTGAGAGTTGAATCAAGGGACTTGAGCGAAGGCACAAGTCTCGTGGTTCTTAGACATGAGGGAACCGCGTGAGGCTGGCTTCACAGAGCAGCGAACACCTCTAACTCCTAATAGTGGAGGGAGTACAGTCTTTGCCAGACTTCCAACCCACAAAGCCTGGTTAGCCTAGTACTCGAACCATCACCTTTTTGGAATTTTAATTCTCAGCACCGCCATTTATTACTTCTTCTTTCTCAAACTTTCATATGTTTTCTTCTCTGCTATTCATTTTATTGTTTTTCTAATGTTTAAGAGTTCTTAATATAAGAGTGCTTTTTGCAGGGTATACAACATGACTAGACTTTGTCCCTGTGAAGTCCCGTTATTGGGAGTTAAATATTTGGTAAATAATTGTTTTCGATGGTATGGTAAAACTCATGCTTAATAGTATTGCACACCATTATGAAGTTCTAATATATACGATACTTTTATTTATTTAATTTATTCTTCAATCTTAAAAAGGAGACAAATAAGCTATTTTGCCTATATTTGTTTCCAAGTTTTGTCCTTCACAAAACTTCGCCACCCCTTCTATCATTGCCTTATAATAATAAACAAGCAAAAGGCTTTTGTGTCAACAAATATGGTGGATATCTCTTTTTCCAATGAGTTACGCTACATGAGTACAAGTAGCAGTAGCCAAGAGATTATTTTTCCATACCGTACCAACAAGCTGATATATATATTTGACTTTCAGGAAGAGCCATTGATGCAATTAGGAAGAGCAAATATGCTATTTGATGTTCTGAACCCAAATGGTTAGTGTTTGCAAGACATCTGGAAGAAAACAATTACGATGTTAATTTTGCCTCCTTTTTTATCCTCTCTTTTTCGTTCCTTCATCTTTCTATGCAATTAAACACAATTTTAAGGAGCTATAACTATAAAGAATGAAAGTCAAATTTAATTTGACATGTTTTGGATGTACCACCTGATATATATATATATATATATATATATTTACTGTGGATATATCTTATGTTATACCATCATTTCAAGAAATTTTTAAAGTAGCAAATGTAATCATTAAAATTAAACAGTATAATTTAACTATTCCTTAAAATAAAAGACTGTAATTTGGCTTGAAATCTAATATTTGATTATTAGCTAACGATGATTGACACAAGTGGTTAAGGATGTTTAACTCTAGCTTTCTCATGATTGGGGTTTGGAACATCCTGAGGTCGCTAAAAATCTCTCGTTAGTAGGCAACCCTATACCGGGAGATCCTCAACCGCCCAAGAGCTAGTTGAGTATTCAGTTGCAGTAACCCTTTGGGTTGGATCCGGCTCCGCCTAGTTTCTACTAGTCTTGGACAATCGACGGGGTTGTATGGGGCCAGATCCCGAGGTTGGGCCATTAGTGCCCTACCCGGTAGTCTTGGGAGTGTCTTCTCTAGCTATCACTTTTTTATTAAAAAAAGTATTTGATTATTGTAATGTAATTTTGGTTCGTAAAATTTAAATATATTAAAAGTTAAAAAAATATAATTGAGTGTTTCTTTATAAGTTTTATTATAATCCAAAAAAATTAAATATAAATTACTTTATTTTAAACTCATTTGTAATAATGAATGATGAGTTAAATTTGTTCCGTTAAAAAAAAAAACTCATTCGTAACAAATCCTTGCCTCCACACTAAAAAGTTCATCACCTAAATCAAATGAGAAGCTAACGTAGATTTGTACAAAAATAATTATCGGAAAACAAAAATTCCGCAGCCGGGAGTCGAACCCAGAAATTCAACATGAGAATTTAACCGATAGTGCTACTGCGGAAGTGATGTCATCGTTGAGGAATTGTAATATATTATAGTAATTATATTACGTTAAGAAAAGTTGAAATTACATCAGCGGAAAATGTCTTGAAAATGAACCAGCAGTAACATAGAATATTAACAAAATCAACAAGCAGTTAGACCAAACTGAGAGTGAGCAGCATAAACAAATAGGGATTTGTGAATGAGAAATACACGTCACCTATCTTCGTAGAAAGAAAATGGATTATCTCAAATTACATCGCCTTTTTTATATTTGATGACATATCCAAAGTGAATTGCATTCTTTGTACTTTCCAACCCACAAGGCCTGGTTAGCCTAGCCCTAGAACTACCACCTTTTTGGACTTTTAATTCTCAACAAGACTTTGATTCTGCAATTTCTATTGTTTCTTCTTTCTCATACTTTCGTAAGTTTTCTTCTCTTGCGATTTGTTTTATTGTTTCTCTAATGTTTGAGAGTTCTTAATATATGAGTTCTTTTTGCCGGATATACAACATGACGAACAGATTCGAAGTATTCAAAGAGAAAACAATGCCACACATTCCTTCAACTTTATCTCTGTGAAGACCTGTTATTAAGAGTTAAATTGGAAATAATTTTTTTAAATGGTATGATAAAACTCATGCTTACTGGGATCGCACATTGCCCATCTTTGTGAAGTTTTAATATATACAAATAAGTTTTTTTTTGCCTATATGGTTTTGAATTTGTAACAAGTCGCCTTTTTAATTAGAGTTGCGTTGTTGTGATGTGACACAGCCAGCGGTGGAGGGACGTATGGTGTTCCAAGGATTCAAACCCCTACCAAGATTTTGAAAAAATTTATTTGCTCAAATTTTTACAAAGTTTTTTCTTATTGGAGTATTATATACCTCAGCCCCTACCAAAGCTAAAGTTTTATTTGTCCATATTTGTCAAAGGCTTTTGCTTATTATTGAATTACTCAAGGAGTCAAAAGGTTATGGACCCACTTTGTGCTGGAAAAGAAAACAAATCTTGTAAAGAAAATATGTGGGCTCAATCGACTCACGCATGCAAAGCCACAGAGGCACCACCACCGACTCCACTAACTTTAATTAGATATCATAAATCATTAAAAATGTAAATAACATTTCAAAAGAAAACATTATTTGGCCCTTTTCCCAATTTATGGAGTCCGCACCACATGTCCGCACTCGCTTTTTTTCTTCTCAAATGGAAGAAGCAAGCGGGCGTTGAAGGAAACATTGCAGGTTCTTCCATTTTCATCTCAATGTAATCACACAAAAAGGTAATAAAAGTTTGGGAATTTCTGTGTTAATCGAATTTTGTTTACCGGACAAAATCTCATGAATCTAGAACAATAAATATAATATTTATATTGTGATCGAAAGATTATCTTTGTAATTTCCCATCTTAAGTTGAAGTTAATTTTTTTATAAGCATAAGATATTTATTAAGAAAAGGGTATAAGAGATTTTCTAATCCATATATAAAGATATAAAAAGTATTACATCAATACAAATAATCCAAAAGATATGCTCGACCTCTTATAATAATACAGTAAGAACCATCCAGATGTGAGTGGAAAACTATTGCATCGATTGACTGCAACATTAATTGGGTCACAGTTTCATTGTAAAACCCTAACCCATATTAGGAGATTACTTACGAATAAAACCTGAACTAACTAGGAAACGACGTATAAAAATTTTCGAATACCAATGATACTAAGGATCAAGTCCTGTTTACAAGATATGAACCATGCTTTAATTAATAAAGTCCCTGGATATTTAAGCATTATAAAAGATATGCGGCTAAAGCATTAACATAATTCAGAGTCTCGTAATTGCTAAAATTACCTCGAATTATTACAACCTCTTTCTAAAAAAAAAAGAATCATAATAAGTAGAACAAGTTACGATTACGCCTCATACACATATACTACTAGGACACAACCTAATAGCTACGACTCCGACTCGTGATCCGGTAACTTGAAGTCTCACCGAATGGCAAGACCGAGCACGCTTGTGCTCTGAACCTCTTCCATCAATAGTACCTAAAAACAACGTCGCAAAGGTGAGTTTATAAAACTCAATAACATAGACTTGAAATCAAATTATTTTTACCGTTGTTTCAGCCATACGTGGTGTGCGACGTATGGAAAAATCCTCCGCTTATTACATAAGTATATTTAATCAAACTATATACCTTAACCGAACTTCAACATAGCAGTGCCAATGAATGTTCAGACATAGAGCATGTATCAAACACACAGTCTAATCATATTCACTTAGACAATTACCATTTTGCTAAGTGATTCACAAGTTCAAACCTTAAATCATCTTATGCAAACAACCAATTAATTGATATTGTTTACAAGACAAATCACAAATCATAATTACAATCATAATGGATGTACCCACTTGGTGCCACTCAATAACCCAAGAAAAGAGTGAGAGCTATTCATTTATATACCGCTCCACCAAGGGATGCTCGTAATTGGAAAAACCCTCAAATAACCAAAAACGAGTTTGCATTATTGCGCAAACACCCTCAAACACAATCAAACTTATTCACAAAACATTTTCAATTAATGCATTGCTATTTCACATTTGTCATAGTCTCATATTATCCTTAACCTTAACCAAACTCAATCATATATCATTAACACACAACACATCACAATTCATTATCAAATAATATATGGCTCTAACACATTCCTTTTAGCCTCACACCATTCATTTAAGCATAGGAAAATGAGACTTAACACAAGGTTTAAGAGTTTGGGGAAAGCATTAGAAAGGAACGAAAAACACACTAAAATGGTGTTGTTGGTCACCCAGCGAACAGTGGCCGAGAGTTGCACCTGTTGGTGCACTCTGGCTTCACCTAGCGACCCAGGGGGTTCGCCCAGCGATCTGATGCTGAAAAATCTGCATAATTGTGTTTTTCTACACTTCCAAATTCCTTGTCACATTCCAACCCAATCCTAATCACAATGGAGTAGGTCCAAGGAAAATTCATACATATACATACTAAGAATCAAAGGCACATTAAGAATCAAAACAATAGAATTCTTAACATGCTTATTCACAAGGTTTTAGTTCAACACTTCTAAATTCAATAACAACACATCAATAACTCATTACCAATAACAACATTCATATGGTTAGAATCAACCAATAGCATTCAAGCATGTGACTCAGCTCAATCACTTTTCACATTCCAATTCAAACCAAGATAATTTCAACAAGGGTTTCAAGGCAATTATATGCATACCCTACTAGGAATTCAAGACATATCCAAAGCCAAGACAAACATGGAACTTAGCATACATGAAGCACAACCACACTAAGGGAACACATACATACATCATGGTGCATACAATTTCACATTCAAGTAACTTAGAGCCCAAACTCAAGCAAAAGGGCTAGCTCACATGCTAAGCCACTTGAAATCTGAAATCACACATATTTTCACACATAACAACAATTTGTGTAATTTCGATTGGAGCTCAGTGGAACTCGCAATGGTCACAAACAACACACATTGTTTTAGGGGGGTTGGGGGCAGCCGTCCAACCCTATTTCAGTCAAACCCCATACAAGACTATTTAGTATAATTAACAACCTAATTATTGAACTAATAAATTTAATCTTAAAGCCTAGCACACCCTAAGGAAGGATTTGGGGAAGTCTATGTTACCTTAATAATCCCAAATTAGTGATTTGAGTTCCAAAAATCCTCTTCTTCCATCGTTCTGAGCTCAGATTGATCTTCTCCACCAATTAAGTCCACATGCAAGTAAAAACATTCATTCATAAATAATCTAAGCTCATTTGCATTACAATCTAACTAGGATTGAAACCCATAGGTTAAGGACCAAAACCATAACCCAAACCTACCAAAACAAGGTAGAAATTAGTGAAGAAACAGTATGAAACACGGCCTGGCCGTGCTGTGCAAAACGGCCGTGTAAGGCCTTTGCAGAATTTCTGCAGACGAGCGTCAACTTCGCAGATTTTATTAACATATCAAACGGAGTCGGAATTGGGCAAACGAACACTCATTGGAAAGCTTAGGATGTCTAGTTTATGAATATAATTTTTATTTTAGAGGATGTCCTCCCAATTAGTGCAATTTTAACAAACAAGCAACTGATGTCAGAAAACAGGACAGCATTCATTCCTTAACTTGTAAATTCTATATCTAATTCAATTCTTAACATTTTCAAGTGATTCTTGGGCCTAAAATGAAGCCCCTCATGTGTAGTTTACACAGAAACAAGAATCATTTCAATCAAAGGCCTATAGAGAGAGTTATACTCGAAATACCAGAGGAAGTCTTAACATGCATGTTCACTAGGTTGTAACCCAAACTTCTACTAAGTCCAACATCAAATTCCCACTCCACAATCTGAACCTTAGACTAACTAAACCACATGCAAAAAGAAAATAAAAACCCTAATGGGGGTCTTATTGGTTGCCCACCACCTAAAGGAGAATAACTCACCTCAAAAAGAAGAAATGGAGTTGAATAGCTTGAGTTCTCCTTCCTTCTCCCTCTTATAATTTCGAGCTCCTCCTTCTTGCTTCCTTGACCAGCTCTTGAAGCTTCAACAATGGAGGATGTTCAGCCCAAACTCCTCCTTTGACAAGGATTGAATGGAGTCTTCAAAGCTTCACTCTTTTCTAGCCCCAAAACCCTAGCTTTCTTCTTCTTTTCCCCTTTTTCCTCTTCTTCCTTCTCTCTACATTTCTAATTTTTGCTTCTTCCTTTGTTTGTGGCTGCTGGAAATCGATGGAGGGATGGATTAATAGGGTTTGGAGAGAGTTCTAGGGTGGATTTAAATGAAACATGGTGTATGGTGGTCACTTGGGTTAAGTTAATTAAAAACTTGCTAATAAACCCTTATTAATCCTCTTGATTAAATCTTAGGTTCCTAATAATAACTTAAGTAATTTTAATCAATTAAAACTACTCCTAATTAATCAGTCCCACAAATCCTAAATCATTGGGTAAAATTACCATTTTACCCTTTGGCTCCAAATTGGTTTTAAACTACCAAATTAAGGCTGTACACAATATTTAATCCTCAGGGATTAAATCTCTTTTTCACTTAGGTTTTCTAATAATCAGGCTTAAGGGTTTTGGGATGTTACATTCATATTCATAATAACATGGAGAAAGTAGTTAGGGAGAGGATCAAGTAAATAAATGTAATACACCACATTCCAAATCAAGACAACAACTCCTTGGATCCACTATTTGTCTTAGCATTGATAAGTCCCACATCGCTAAAATATGACATTAGCAAGTCTTTATAATGTTCTGACAAGCACAATAGCATGCCGAGTTGGGTAGCGCCAACTTGTGACCCAAGTGGGGGCAACAAGGTGATAGAAATGGTCTAGGATATGCTTGGCTGGGTTGGTGGGTGCACCATGTTGGCCTGCCCACTCCAAGTTGAGAGTTGAATCAAGGGACTTGAGCGAAGGCACAAGTCTCGTGGTTCTTAGACATGAGGGAACCGCGTGAGGCTGGCTTCACAGAGCAGCGAACACCTCTAACTCCTAATAGTGGAGGGATTACAGGCTGCTGCACTTCCAACCCACAAAGCCTGGTTAGCCTAGTCCTCGAACCATCACCTTTTTGGAATTTTAATTCTCAGCACCGCCATTTATTACTTCTTCTTTGTCAAACTTTCATATGTTATCTTCTCTGCTATTCATTTTATTGTTTTTCTAATGTTTGAGAGTTCTTAATATAAGAGTGCTTTTTGCAGGGTATACAACATGACTAGACTTTGTCCCTGTGAAGTCCCGTTATTGGGAGTTAAATATTTGGTAAATAATTGTTTTGGATGGTATGGTAAAACTCATGCTTACTAGTATTGCACACCATTGTGAAGTTCTAATATATACGATACTTTTATTTATTTAATTTATTCTTCAATCTTAAATAGGAGACAAATAAGCTATTTTGCCTATATTTGCTTCCAAGTTTTGTTCTTCACAAAACTTCGCCACCCCTTCTATCATTGCCTTATAATAATAAACAAGCAAAAGGCTTTTGCGTCAACAAATATGGTGGATATCTCTTTTTCCAATGAGTTACACTACATGAGTACAAGTAGCAGTGGCCAAGAGATTGTTTTTCCATACCGTACCACCAAGCTGATATATATTTGACTTTCAGGAAGAGCCATTGATGCAATCAGGAAGAGCAAATATGCTATCTGAAGTTCTGAACCCAAATGGTTAGTGTTTGCAAGACATCTGGAAGAAAACAAATATGATGTTAATTTTGTCTCCTTTTTTATCCTCTCTTTTTCGTTCCTTCATCTTTCTATGCAATTAAACACAATTTTAAGGAGCTATAACTATAAAGAATGAAAGTCAAATTTAATTTGACATGTTTTGGATGTACCACCTGTGATATATATATATATATATATATATATATATATATATATATATATATATATATATATATATATATTTACTGTGGATATATCTTATGTTATACCATCATTTCAAGAAATTTTTAAAGTAGCAAATGTAATCATTAAAATTAAACAGTATAATTTAAGTATTCCTTAAAATAAAAGACTGTAATTTGGCTTGAAATCTAATATTTGATTATTAGCTAACGATGATTGACACAAGTGGTTAAGGATGTTTAACTCTCGCTTTCTCATGATTGGGGTTTGGAACATCCTGAGGTCGCTAAAAATCTCTCGTTAGTAGGCAACCCAATACCGGGAGATCCTTGACCGCCCAAGAGCTAGTTGAGTATTCAGTTGCAGTAACCCTTTGGGTTGGATTCGGCTCCGCCTAGTTTCTACTAGTCTTGGACAATCGACGGGGTTGTATGGGGCCAGATCCCGAGGTTGGGCCATTAGTGCCCTACCCAGTAGTCTTGGGAGTGTCTTCTCTAGCTATCACTTTTTTATTAAAAAAAGTATTTGATTATTGTAATGTAATTTTGGTTCGTAAAATTTAAATATATTAAAAGTTAAAAAAATATAATTGAGTGTTTCTTTATAAGTTTTATTATAATCCAAAAAAATTAAATATAAATTACTTTATTTTAAACTCATTTGTAATAATGAATGATGAGTTAAATTTGTTCTGTTAAAAAAAAAAACTCATTCGTACCAAATCTTTGCCTCGACACTAAAAAGTTCCTCGCCTAAATCAAATGAGAAGCTAACGTAGATTTGCCCAAAAATAATTATCGAAAAAAATCCGCAAATGAGTCGAACCCGGATATTCAACATGAGAATTTAACCGATAGTGCTACTGCGGAAGTGATGTCATCGTTGGGGAATTGTAATATATTATAGTAATTATATCACGTTAAGAAAAGTTGAAATTACATCAGCGGAAAATGTCTTGAAAATGAACCAACAGTAACATAGAATATTAACAAAATCAACAAGCAGTTAGACCAAACTGAGAGTGAGCAGCATAAACAAATAGGGATTTGTGAATGAGAAATACACGTCACCTATCTTCGTAGGAAGACAATGGATTATCTCAAATTATATCGCCTTTTATATATTTGATGACATATCCAAAGTGAATTGCATTGTTGTACTTCCAACCCATAAGGCCTGGTTAGCCTAGTCCTAGAACTACCACCTTTTTGGACTTTTAATTCTCAGTCAGCACTTTGATTCTGCAATTTCTATTGTTTCTTCTTTCTCATACTTTCGTAAGTTTTCTTCTCTTGCGATTTGTTTTATTGTTTCTCTAATGTTTGAGAGTTCTTAATATATGAGTGCTTTTTGCAGGATATACAACATGACGAACAGATTCGAAGGATTCAAAGAGAAAACAATGCCACGCATTCCTTCAACTTTATCTCTGTGAAGACCTGTTATTAATAGTTAAATTGGAAATAATTTTTTTAAATGGCATGATAAAACTCATGCTTACTGGGATCGCACATTGCCCATCTTTGTGAAGTTTTAATATATACAAAAATGTTTTTTTTTTGCCTATATGGTTTTGAATTTGTAACAAGTTGCCTTTTTAATTAGAGTTGCGTTGTTGTGATGTGACACAGCCAGCGGTGGAGGGACGTATGGTGTTCCAAGGATTCAAACCCCTACCAAGATTTTGAAAAAATTTATTTGCTCAAATTTTTTACAAAGCTTTTTCTTATTGGAGTATTATATAACTCAGCCCCTACCAAAGCTAAAGTTTTATTTGTCCATATTTGTCAAAGGCTTTTGCTTATTATTGAATTACTCAAGGAGTCAAAAGGTTATGGACCCACTTTGTGCTGGAAAAGAAAACAAATCTTGTAAAGAAAAATATGTGGGCTCAATCTGACTCACGCATGCAAAGTCACAGAGGCACCACCACTGACCCACTAACTTTAATTAGATATCATAAATCATTAAAAAATGTAAATAACATTTCAAAAGAAAACATTATTTGGCCCTTTTCCCCAATTTATGGAGTCCGCACCACATGTCCGCACCAGTTCTTTTTTTTCTCAAATGGGAAACGGCAAACGGGGCGTTGAAGGAAACATTGCAGGTTCTTCCATTTTCATCTCAATGTAATCACACAAAAAGGTAATAAAAGTATGGGAATTTCTGTGTAAATCGAATTTTGTTTACCGGACAAAATCTCCTGAATCTTGAACAATAAATATAATATTTATATTGTGATCGAAAGATTATCTTTGTAATTTCCCATCTTAAGTTGAAGTTAATTTTTTTATAAGCATAAGATATTTATTAAGAAAAGGGTATAAGAGATTTTCTAATCCATATACAAAGATATAAAAAGTATTACATCAATAAAAATAATCCACAAGATATGCTCGACCTCTTATAATAATACAGTAAGAACCATCCAGATGTGAGTGGAAAACTATTGCATCGATTGACTACTACATTAATTGGGTCACAGTTTCATATTCATAATAACATGGAGAAAGTAGTTAGGGTGAGGATCAAGTAAATAAATGTAATACACCACATTCCAAATCAAGACTGCAACTCCTTGGATCCACTATTTGTCTTAGCATTGATAAGTCCCACATCGCTAAAATATGACATTAGCAAGTCTTTATAATGTTCTGACAAGCACAACAGCATGCCGAGTTGGGTAGCGCCAACTTGTGACCCAAGTGGGGGCAACAAGGTGATAGAAATGGTCTAGGATATGCTTGGCTGGGTTGGTGGGTGCACCATGTTGGCCTGCCCGCTCCAAGTTGAGAGTTGAATCAAGGGACTTGAGCGAAGGCACAAGTCTCGTGGTTCTTAGACATGAGGGAACCGCGTGAGGCTGGCTTCACAGAGTAGCAAACACCTCTAACTCCTAATAGTGGAGGGATTACAGGCTGTTGCACTTCCAACCCACAAAGCCTGGTTAGCCTAGTCCTCGAACCATCACCTTTTTGGAATTTTAATTCTCAGCACCGCCATTTATTACTTCTTCTTTCTCAAACTTTCATAAGTTTTCTTCTCTGCTATTCATTTTATTGTTTTTCTAATGTTTGAGAGTTCTTAATATAAGAGTGCTTTTTGCAGGGTATACAACATGACTAGACTTTGTCTCTGTGATGTCCCGTTATTGGGAGTTAAATATTTGGTAAATAATTGTTTTGGATGGAATGGTAAAACTCATGCTTACTAGTATTGCACACCATTGTGAAGTTCTAATATATATGATACTTTTATTTGTTTAATTTATTCTTCAATCTTAAAAAGGAGACAAATAAGCTATTTTGCCTATATTTGTTTCCAAGTTTTGTCCTTCACAAAACATCGCCACCCCTTCTATCATTGGCTTATAATAATAAACAAGCAAAAGGCTTTTGTGTCAACAAATATGGTGGATATCTCTTTTTCCAATGAGTTACGCTACATGAGTACAAGTAGCAGTACCCAAGAGATTGTTTTTCCATACCGTACCAACAAGCTGATATATATTTGACTTTCAGGAAGAGCCATTGATGCAATCAGGAAGAGAAAATATGTTATCTGAAGTTTTGAACTCAAATGGTTAGTGTTTGCAAGACATCTGGAAGAAAACAAATATGATGTTAATTTTGTCTCCTTTTTTATCCTCTCTTTTTCGTTCCTTCATCTTTCTATGCAATTAAACACAATTTTAAGGAGCTATAACTATAAAGAATGAAAGTCAAATTTAATTTGACATGTTTTGGATGTACCACTATATATATATATATATTTACTGTGGATATATCTTATGTTATACCATCATTTCAACAAATTTTTAAAGTAGCAAATGTAATCATTAAAATTAAACAGTATACTTTAAGTATTCCTTAAAATAAAAGACTGTAATTTGGCTTGAAATCTAATATTTGATTATTAGCTAACGATGATTGACACAAGTGGTTAAGGATGTTTAACTCTCGCTTTCTCATGATTGGGGTTTGGAACATCCTGAGGTCGCTAAAAATCTCTCGTTAGTAGGCAACCCTATACCGGGAGATCCTCAACCGCCCAAGAGCTAGTTGAGTATTATGTTGCAGTAACCCTTTGGGTTGGATCCGGCTCCGCCTAGTTTCTACTAGTCTTGGACAATCGACGGGGTTGTATGGGGCCAGATCCCGAGGTTGGGCCATTAGTGCCCTACCCAGTAGTCTTGGGAGTGTCTTCTCTAGCTATCACTTTTTTATTAAAAAAAGTATTTGATTATTGTAATGTAATTTTGGTTCATAAATTTTTTTTTTAACGGGGAAGGGGCCTCGTTAAAACCTTCTGATGCAAAACCCTCCTTAGGGAAAAAACATCATGAAGGAAAAAGAGTACCCCCCCCCTCTGAATTTATTAACAAAATGAAAAAAGAAGAAACAAAGGCACATGGGGGGACTAGGCCAAAACCCATGGAAGAAATTACAAGACACACCATAAAGAAAGAGACTCCAGCCAAAAGTAGTGATTCTAAGGCTAGGAAAAACAAAAATGGCATGCAAAAGCATCACTATAATACATTTCATCCCAACTATGTTGGCACCAAAGGTATTAACCATCATTTGCAGCACACCAAAATTAAAAGCAAAATAAAGGAAGAAGGAGTTCAACATGAAATTAGCGTAACTTTAGGTAGGAGGCCCAACCTATTACGGAGAAAGTCCTCCTTTATAAAATCCGGAACCAAATCCCACCACATAAAGCCCGTAATAGAAGCACCGAAGTTAGCAAGTTTATCAGCACAAGCATTACCCTCTCTATAAACATGAGAGTAAACAAAAGTCATACTCCTTGTGAGATGCAAGCAATTTAGCCACCTATTTTTAAGATGCCAGGGAACTATCTTTAAATCCGTGAAAGCATTTACAACCAGCATTGAGTCACATTCCAACCAGAGCTTAAGCCAACCCTTTTGATAAGCAAGCTCGATTGCCATCATGGCACCAATTAACTCAGCATGAAGTGCCATAGCCTCTCCAATGTGAAAAGCGAAGCAACCTAGAACAGCGGCGCTTTTATCACGGAAAATTCCACCACAAGAAGCTAAACCAGGAGTGCCTCTCGCTGCACCATCAGTATTTACCTTTGTCCAATAGCAAATAGGAGGATTCCAAGACACCTCTTTAATCACAGGGGCTTTTGGAGGTTTAATATTGATATTGAATTTCTTTAGAATGATCAATTCCGCACAACTAGAGTTCATATGACCTTTCGAAAAATTCCCTGTCATGGAAATGTTAGCAAAGATCATGTTTATAAGACTACCAAAGGGAATAGCTGAATTATCAAAACGACATTTATTCCTGGCCAGCCAAATGCCCCAAATAATGTTGCACACACCAGCAAGGACTACATCAGCAGTTTGAGAACTCCAATGGTGCTTACAAATCTCCAAGACAGAATGAATAGAAGTGGTATCAATCAATAAGTCTAAACACTTACCTAACCAACCCCAAAGACGAGAAGCAAAGGAGCAAGAGAAGAACAAATGGTTAGTAGTTTCATAATGATTCCCACAGAGGCTGGAGGCAGACACAATATTACATCCCCGCTTCCAAAGCTGTTCATCGGTTGGAAAGTTATCATGAATAACCCGCGCGATCAAGAAGGACTTAGAAGGGGAATGGAACTTCTCTGAGAAGTTTACCCCAAGAACAGGCAGGAAGAGATTGCCTAGTAAATCGATAAGCTTCTTTTAAAGTAAGAGCACCAGAGTCAACAGATTCCCAAACAAGATAATCTGAATAAGTTACAATAGGAATGGTAACCTTTTTAATTTCCGCAACCATGGCAGGGAAACGCCTACACAAGTCACCGAATTTGCCACGACCGCCTTGGAAAAAGTCATTAATCAGAGCATACAACTGGGAATGGAGATTAGGAGGAATATTCATCAAATCAACAATGGGTTTGGAAAGCCATTTATCCCGCCAAAAATTAATTGTAGTACCATCTCCAAGATGCCATCTAGAGTTTTCGAACACAGTATTAACATGCTCTTTCAAGCCAGACCAAATTGAGGAGCTCACATGATAGCTAATAGGCAAATTATTCTTGAGTACTCTTGCCCTCAACAATAATGCCCAATCTTTGTCAGTGGAAAATAACTCCCAGCAAAGTTTAGTCATGGCAGCTTTGTTAATAGCTTTTAAAGGCCGTAAATCAAGACCCCCTTCATTATAAACAGCACAAACCTTATGCCAGGCTACTGTCACAATTTTCCTAGTCTCAGTGTCTCCAGACCAAATAAAATTTCTCACCCAAGTGTCAATTTTATTCAATAAGGAAATAGGCCAAGCATAGACATGAAAAGAGTAGATAAGCATACCATAAATTACTGATTTGACTAATCAATTCTCCCATGATGGATAATAAGTCGCTTTCCAAGCCGCAAGCTTGGCTTTGATTCTGTCTCGCAATAGGGAGAAGATGGCATTTCTTGGGCTTCCCTTTAAAGAGAGGGACTCCAAGATAAATGAAAGGAAGCCTACCAAAGACGAAAATCCAAATTATTAGTAATCCTAGTAAGCTTATTACTAGGAATTGCTCCTGCATAGTACTTGGATTTATCACTGCTAATAATCTGGCCAGAAGCTGTACTATACTCCTGAAAAAGAGCCTTCAGATTATCCAAGTTTTTTTTAGTGCCCCTACAAAAAATAAGAATATCATCTGCATAAAGAACATGACTCGGCACAGAGTAACCGCGAGGGCTAGACATAGGAAGAAGCTTCTTCTGGGAGACAAGATGAGATAGCCCCCTACTTAACACATCTTCAGCCAAACAAAACAAAAGCGGGGAAAGGGGGTCACCTTGTCTTACCCCTCTCTGACAAGCAAAGTAACCACAAGCTTTGCCATTCACAGAAATAGAAAGTCTGGCAGATTCTAGGATTACCTTGACCCACTTACAAAAAGTAGGGTCAAAACCAAACTTGGCTAGAACTTTGAGCAAAAATCCCCAATCCATGGTATCAAAGGCCTTTTTAATATCAATCTTGAGGGCTATATTCCCCCCAAAAGACCTTTTATCTAAAAGATTCACCGCTTCAGAGGCTACACCAATACAATCAATTATCTGCCTACCTTTAATAAACCCCCTCTGTTGTTGGGAAATAATCTTTGGAGCAATTAAAGCTAGTCTGTCTGCTAGAACTTTAGTAATAATCTTGAACTTATAGTTTGCCAGGGCAATAGGCCGGAAATTACCTAAAGTATCAGCTCCAGGAAACTTTGGAATCAGCACCACCAAATTGGAATTCATATTAGGCAGCAACCAACCTTGCTTGAAAAATTGAATCACTGCATTAGACACATCCGCACCAACGATATCCCAGTAGGTCTGAAAAAAAATCCCCCAAAACCATCAGGGCCAGGAGCGCCATTAGCATTCATAGAGAAAACTGCATTTTTTATCTCCTCCAGAGAAGGAAGGTTGGTAAGCATTAAATTGTCCTCTCTACTAACAGAAGTGGGAATGACAGTGTCAATTAAATCATTATCAGTACAAGCATTTTCTGAGGCAAATAAAGAGGAGTAGAAATCCACCACATGAGATTCAATGTCAGCCGAATTAGAAATGATCGAGCCATCCTCCATTCTTAACATGTGAAGAGAATTCATGGAATTTCTAATCTTAGTAATCTTGTGAAAGAAGGCAGTGTTACGATCACCAGAAGTATGCCAGTCAAATCTGGATTTTTCTTTCCAGAATTCTTCTTGGAATAACAAAGCTTGATTCAAGGTAATTTGAGCATGCTTCTCTTGACCAAGAAGATCATCAGTGGAGCCTAGATCGTTGATTTGCTTCTGAATATTATCCAAGGACTGGGCAGCAAGATCTACCTTGTGATGGACGTTACCAAATTGTTGCTTATTCCAATTTTTCAAATTTCCTTTCAGCAACTTTAATTTTTGAGAAAGAATGAACATTGGACAGCCCACTACATCCTGCTGCCAAGTATCTGCAATTATTCGACAGCAGTCCTCATGGCTTGCCCACATGCGAAAAAATTTGAAAGAGGATGCATAAGATTCATCATTATGTTGCATAGTAAGAAGGAGAGGGAAGTGATCCGATCTGTTCCTAGTCAGTGTGCAGCAAGTAATTTTAGACCAGTGATCTAACCAAGTATCATTGCAACAAGCCCTATCTAATCTCTTCTCAGTTAAAGCAGCTCCCCTACGACCATTCGACCAGGTGTAAAAGGTACCTCTAGTCTCTATATGAGTAATATTACAGCTGTCAGTCCAAGCATTGAAGTCTCTACAAGCAGTATGGGAAGGAGAACCATGTCCTCGTTGTTCATGAGCCCCTAACACCGAGTTGAAGTCACCTATGAAGCACCAAGGCCCAATATTGTTATCCTGCAGCAGCTGCAGCTCATGCCATAAAGCCCTCCTATCTAAATAACTTGTAGAAGCATAGATAGCAGCCAAGAAAATGGTTTGATTTTGCCAAGCCACTGAAAAAGAGACATGCTGGTTAGATGCAATAATAATATTAGGAGTGATAGAAGACTTACACAAACACCACAGGTTAGGAATCCTATTATTCCTGTCTGTCATGGCAAAGAGTTTGTAACCCAAATTACTCCAAAATCTGTTAGGGAATTGAGCAATTTTGATCCACGGTTCAGCTAGGAAAAAGAAATATGGATTATTATCAATCACCGATCTCTTGATGACTAATCTAGTAGCCGGATTCACTACTCCTCTGGCATTCCAGTACAGAATCTTCATTGAGAATTAGAGGAGGAAGCTGCCCTTGATCGGGTTCTATACTCACTTGTGTTGACAGATATTTGTTTCTTCTTAAGCTTCTTTTTTTGAGACTTGGATAGGGCTGGGATGAACTGGTTAGCTGCAGCCTCCTCTTCCTCTTCACTCTCAGCCTGGTTACTCCATAATCTCCCCACAATGGCCATGTCATGCATCACATTTGGATTATTTTGCTGCTCATAATCAGCAGCTGCAGGATTGACTCTGCAAACTGAATCTGAAACCTGCACTGCAAGAGTTGCTACTGCCTCAGGTTGTGAATCAGCAACTGCTGATTGATGAACTGGGGTTGATTGTTCTGAGCTGGCAGAACTATGCACCACTGATGGTGATATACAATTATCAGAAATGTTAGAACTCTGACCAACATTAGCATTAGAATTGACCAATGCCACTTCCTGATCAGGAACAAATTGCTCAGCTGCCATGGTATTTGGAGCATCACTAGGAGCAGCAATAGCATTAGAAGGCATATTATTAGGGGAATTGTGCACACCATTATCAGGAACCAAATGATCAACTTTGGTATTGTGCTCACCACTAGTATTAGCTAATTCCACATCCTTAACAAATCCCAGTAGAGGATTAAAACCAGGAGGAAATTCATCTTCCGAGTATGAAACATTATTAACACCTTTGAATCTTGAAGGGTCATTCTCATTATTGACATCAAAAGCAATGGCATTGCCTTTATCCTTATCTGATGCATTAGCAGGAGCCTTAACCACTACAGCATTATTGAAATCTGATGCAATTATTACTGAATTAGTAACCACTGCTGCAGTGTGCATAGCAGTGGCAGGGTCTTGATTTAACACATTGGAATTACCTTGAGCTTGCTCGACACTTCTGAAAACAACACCTTTTTGTCTAGGCAATGGAGACACTGGTTGTTTCTTATGCACAGCTTTAGCTTTATCAGTTAAGTGATCTTGAATATCCTTGTTTCTCATAACCTCATTTCTATGATTCACACCCATGATTTTTCTACAATTGGAAAAAGAGTGACCAATCATTTGGCACGTAGAGCAAAATTCGGGGAGCTTTTCATATTCAACAGCAACAAATAATTCATATCCATCCCTTTCAACAAGCACTTGGTTAAAGAATTGCCCACTTAGATCCACATCCACCAAAATTCTGGCGAAATGTCCAAAATTGCGATCCACCATGGCTTTGCTGGTTGTATCATCAAGACATAGAGGAGTTCCAAGACTTCCAGCAATAGAGAAGATTATCCTTGGTCGCCAATATTCTTGAGCCAGACCAAAGATCCGAATCCAGCACTGAGAATTGGTTTGCCTCTGATTAAAAGGATTGAAGTCTGGTGTCCAAGCAAACAACCTAAGAGTACCGGGCTTTAAATTCCAGGAAGCCGATGTTCTGATCCTGCGCAAATCATCCACATTGGAGAAAGTAAATTCAAAGAAACCCTTGCTAAGAGAGATGATGCCCCACTGCCCGATCGGTTTCCATGCCACAGATAACTTGGATCGCAAGTCTTGAATCTTGGGAGCCAAGTCACCCTTCATCAGAATCAATCTTCCATGCAAATTGTTTTTACACTTCTCCAATCCAATTTTGTATTCCTCCTCTGGGATCTTGACCGAGATTTGATCGCCCTTGACACATGCCTTAGGAAGTTGGCTTAGAGAGACATCACATATCTTGCCCTTCATGGCTTGCGCATAAGAAAGCTTGGTCTGGTTTCCACCCTGAACAACTGGAGTATGTGGACCAGCGTGATTCAATGTCGAGGCAGAATGAAGAGAGGGGGGCGGAGCAAGGCAGCTCCACGGCAGCTCCGGCATTGGTGCGGCCAGACCTGACAGACCTGACAAACCCTAGCAGCGTTCAAACCAAAAAGCCAGTCAGGTATGATTTGTATTGAGTACACATTAATTGTTTCTTGGTTCATAAAATTTAAATATATTAAAAGTTAAAAAAAATATAATTGAGTGTTTCTTTATAAGTTTTATTATAATCCAAAAAAATTAAATATAAATTACTTTATTTTAAACTCATTTGTAATAATGAATGATGAGTTAAATTTGTTCCGTTAAAAAAAAAACTCATTCGTAACAAATCTTTGCCTCCACACTAAAATGTTCCTCTCCTAAATCAAATGAGAAGCTAACGTAGATTTGCCCAAAAATAATTATCGAAAAAAAAAATTCCGCAGCCGGGAGTCGAACCCGGATATTCAACATGAGAATTTAACCGATAGTGCTACTGCAGAAGTGATGTCATCGTTGAGGAATTGTAATATATTATAGTAATTATATCACGTTAAGAAAAGTTGAAATTACATCAGCAGAAAATGTCTTGAAAATGAACCAGCAGTAACATAGAATATTAACAAAATCAACAAGCAGTTAGACCAAATTGAGAGTGAGCAACATAAACATATAGGGATTTGTGAATGAGAAATACACGTCACCTATCTTCGTAGGAAGAAAATGGATTATCTCAAATTATATCGCCTTTTTTTATATTTGATGACATATCCAAAGTGAATTGCATTGCTGTACTTCCAACCCACAAGGCCTGGTTAGCCTAGTCCTAGAACTACCACCTTTTTGGACTTTTAATTCTCAGTCAGCACTTTGACTCTGCAATTTCTATTGTTTCTTCTTTCTCATACTTTCGTAAGTTTTCTTCTCTTGCGATTTGTTTTATTGTTTCTCTAATGTTTGAGAGTTCTCAATATATGAGTGTTTTTTGCAGGATATACAACATGACGAACAGATTCGAAGGATTCAAAGAGAAAACAATGCCACACATTCCTTCAACTTTATCTCTGTGAAGACATGTTATTAAGAGTTAAATTGGAAATAATTTTTTTAAATGGTATGATAAAACTCATGCTTACAGGGATCGCACATTGCCCATCTTTGTGAAGTTTTAATATATACAAATAAGTTTTTTTTTGCCTATATGGTTTTGAATTTGTAACAAGTCGCCTTTTTAATTAGAGTTGCGTTGTTGTGATGTGACACAGCCAGCGGTGGAGGGACGTATGGTGTTCCAAGGATTCAAACCCCTACCAAGATTTTGAAAAAATTTATTTGCTCAAATTTTTTACAAAGCTTTTTCTTATTGGAGTATTATATAACTCAGCCCCTACCAAAGCTAAAGTTTTACTTGTCCATATTTGTCAAAGGCTTTTGCTTATTATTGAATTACTCAAGGAGTCAAAAGGTTATGGACCCACTTTGTGCTGGAAAAGAAAACAAATCTAGTAAAGAAAAATATGTGGGCTCAATCTGACTCACGCATGCAAAGCCACAGAGGCACCACCACTGACCCACTAACTTTAATTAGATATCATAAATCATTAAAAAATGTAAATAACATTTCAAAAGAAAACATTATTTGGCCCTTTTCCCCAATTTATGGAGTCCGCACCACATGTCCGCACTGGCTTCTTTTTCTTCTCAAGCGGAAAGCGGCAAACGAGGCGTTGAAGGAAACATTGCAGGTTCTTCCATTTTCACCTCAATGTAATCACACAAAAAGGTAATAAAAGTTTGGGAATTTCTGTGTTAATCGAATTTTGTTTACCGGACAAAATCTCATGAATCTTGAACAATAAATATAATATTTATATTGTGTTCGAAAGATTATCTTCGTAATTTCCCATCTTAAGTTGAAGTTAATTTTTTTATAAGCATAAGATATTTATTAAGAAAAGGGTATAAGAGATTTTCTAATCCATATACAAAGATATAAAAAGTATTACATCAATACAAATAATCCACAAGATATGCTCGACCTCTTATAATAATACAGTAAGAACCATCCAGATGTGAGTGGAAAACTATTGCATCGATTGACTGCAACATTAATTGGGTCACAGTTTCATATTCATAATAACATGGAGAAAGTAGTTAGGGAGAGGATCAAGTAAATAAATGTAATACATCACATTCCAAATCAAGACTGCAACTCCCTGGATCCACTATTTGTCTTAGCATTGATAAGTCCCACATCGCTAAAATATGACATTAGCAAGTCTTTATAATGTTCTGACAAGCACAACAGCATGCCGAGTTGGGTAGCGCCAACTTGTGACCCAAGTGGGGACAACAAGGTGATAGAAATGGTCTAGGATTTGCTTGGCTGGGTTGGTGGGTGCACCATGTTGGCCTGCCCGCTCCAAGTTGAGAGTTGAATCAAGGGACTTGAGCGAAGGCACAAGTCTCGTGGTTCTTAGACATGAGGGAACTGCGTGAGGCTGGCTTCACAGAGCAGCGAACACCTCTAACTCCTAATAGTGGAGGGATTACAGGCTGCTGCACTTCCAACCCACAAAGCCTGGTTAGCCTAGTCCTCGAACCATCACCTTTTTGGAATTTTAATTCTCAGCACCGCCATTTATTACTTCTTTTTTCTCAAACTTTCATAAGTTTTCTTCTCTGCTATTCATTTTATTGTTTTTCTAATGTTTCAGAGTTCTTAATATAAGAGTGCTTTTTGCAGGGTATACAACATGACTAGACTTTGTCTCTGTGAAGTCCCGTTATTGGGAGTTAAATATTTGGTAAATAATTGTTTTGGATGGTATGGTAAAACTCATGCTTACTAGTATTGCACACCATTGTGAAGTTCTAATATACAGGATACTTTTATTTGTTTAATTTATTCTTCAATCTTAAAAAGGAGACAAATAAGCTATTTTGCCTATATTTGTTTCCAAGTTTTGTCCTTCACAAACTTTGCCACCCCTTCTATCATTGCCTTATAATAATAAACAAGCAAAAGGCTTTTGTGTCAACAAATATGGTGGATATCTCTTTTACCAATGAGTTACGCTACATGAGTACAAGTAGCAGTAGGCAAGAGATTGTTTTTCCATACCGTACCAACAAGCTGATATATATTTGACTTTCAGGAAGAGCCATTGATGCAATCAGGAAGAGCAAATATGCTATCTGAAGTTCTGAACCCAAATGGTTAGTGTTTGCAAGACATCTGGAAGAAAACAAATATAATGTTAATTTTGTCTCCTTTTTTATCCTCTCTTTTTCGTTCCTTCATCTTTCTATGCAATTAAACACAACCCTTAAAATAAAAGACTGTAATTTGGCTTGAAATCTAATATTTGATTATTAGCTAACGATGATTGACACAAGTGGTTAAGGATGTTTAACTCTCGCTTTCTCATGATTGGGGTTTGGAACATCCTGAGGTCGCTAAAATTCTCTCGTTAGTAGGCAACCCTATACCAGGAGATCCTCAACCGCCCAAGAGCTAGTTGAGTATTCAGTTGCAGTAACCCTTTGGGTTGGATCCGGCTACGCCTAGTTTCTACTAGTCTTGGACAATCGACGGGGTGGTATGGGGCCAGATCCCGAGGTTGGGCCATTTGTGCCCTACCCAGTAGTCTTGGGAGTGTCTTCTCTAGCTATCACTTTTTTATTAAAACAAGTATTTGATTATTGTAATGTAATTTTGGTTCGTAAAATTTAAATATATTAAAAGTTAAAAAAATATAATTGAGTGTTTCTTTATAAGTTTTATAATAATCCAAAAAAATTAAATATAAATTACTTTATTTTAAACTCATTTGTAATAATGAATGATGAGTTAAATTTGTTCCGTTAAAAAAAAAACTCATTCGTAACAAATCCTTGCCTCCACACTAAAAAGTTCCTCGCCTAAATCAAATGAGAAGCTAACGTAGATTTGCCCAAAAATAATTATCGAAAAAAAAAATTCCGCAGCCGGGAGTCGAACCCGGATATTCAACATGAGAATTTAACCGATAGTGCTACTGCGGAAGTGATGTCATCGTTGAGGAATTGTAATATATTATAGTAATTATCACACGTTAAGAAAAGTTGAAATTACATAAGCGGAAAATGTCTTGAAAATGAACCAGCAGTAACATAGAATATTAACAAAATCAACAAGCAGTTAGACCAAATTGAGAGTGAGCAGCATAAACAAATAGGGATTTGTGAATGAGAAATACACGTCACCTATCTTCGTAGGAAGAAAATGGATTATCTCAAATTATATCGCCTTTTTTATATTTGATGACATATCCAAAGTGAATTGCATTGTTGTACTTATAACCCACAAGGCCTGGTTAGCCTAGTCCTAGAACTACCACCTTTTTGGACTTACTGGGATCGCACATTGCCCATCTTTGTGAACTTTTAATATATACAAATAAGTTTTTTTTTGCCTATATGGTTTTGAATTTGTAACAAGTCGCCTTTTTAATTAGAGTTGGGTTGTTGTGATGTGACACAGCCAGCGGTGGAGGGACGTATGGTGTTCCAAGGATTCAAACCCCTACCAAGATTTTGAAAAAATTTATTTGCTCAAATTTTTTACAAAGCTTTTTCTTATTGGAGTATTATATAACTCAGCCCCTACCAAAGCTAAAGTTTTACTTGTCCATATTTGTCAAAGGCTTTTGCTTATTATTGAATTACTCAAGGAGTCAAAAGGTTATGGACCCACTTTGTGCTGGAAAAGAAAACAAATCTTGTAAAGAAAAATATGTGGGCTCAATCTGACTCACGCATGCAAAGCCACAGAGGCACCACCACTGACCCACTAACTTTAATTAGATATCATAAATCATTAAAAAATGTAAATAACATTTCAAAAGAAAACATTATTTGGCCCTTTTCCCCAATTTATGGAGTCCGCACCACATGTCCGCACCAGTTCTTTTTCTTCTCAAACGGGAAACGGCAAACGGGGCGTTGAAGAAACATTGCAGGTTCTTCCATTTTCATCTCAATGTAATCACCTAAAAAGGTAATAAAAGTTTGGGAATTTCTGTGTTAATCGAATTTTGTTTACCGGACAAAATCTCATGAATCTTGAACAATAAATATAATATTTATATTATGATCGAAAGATTATCTTTGTAATTTCCCATCTTTAGTTGAAGGTAATTTTTTTATAAGCATAAGATATTTATTAAGAACCGCATCAACACCAAAATATCACTCACCAAACTATAATGAGGGTGTTGCGAAGAGCACCCCGACTTAATATAATTAACTGCGGTCAAATAATCAGATTCGACAACAAGTTTCACTACAAGAAAACGCGCCATTGTCGATGGCCAAAAGCTGTCGGTAAAGAGAAAAAGCCGTTGGTAATGAGTATTTTCCGACGGATTACCGACGGCCTTAGTCCTGTCGGTAAAATAGGCGTCGCAAATACTTACCGACGGGTTTTTTTAACCGTCGGTAATACCGACGGGCTAACCCGTCAGTTATAGACCGTCAGTAATTTCCAACGGAAAAGGCCGTCGATAAATTGCGATGCATATTTTGTTTTTTTCAATGGTTTAGACCGTCGGTAAAGTCTGCATATTTTTTATTTTTATTAAATTAAATAATTGTATTTAAATTAATTGATTTTTTATATTTAATTTAATTTAGTTAATTAATTGATTTATTTATTTAATTTTTAAAATGATTATTTTCTTTAATTGCAAAGAATCAGCCGGATGACGAAGCTTCCCATCACATTTCCTCGCATCTGCATGCCATCTAATATTCTTTGCATCTTTTGGATTCGCGAACAGTCATTGAAACCTTGGAATAATTGGAAGATACCATAACGTGGTGACATCCATCACGATCAAGCATGCACCCAGAGACAACAGAAAATGTAGCAATCTAAAATTTCATCATGTATTGGATAAAAGATTTATAGACTAACTATTAACCAAATAAAAGAGACAATTATCCATAAAAAGCAATGAAAAATACATCAATATATTCTCCTGATACATTTATCCAATTAAAATTTCAAAACAATCAAATACATTAATAAATAACATGCATAATATCAAAACAAGGCTAGTGGTGGCTCCTTGAGGGGTCCCCAGGACAAAATCGGGCTGTAGAATCCTCCGAAGGAGTCGATGGAGTGTAATCCTCTACGATTAGAGAATACTCCGGTGTGGATGGAGTATACTCCAAAATCTCATTGTCTTCGCTGGTATCTGAACGATGTATGTCCCTTGATGAACATCACTGGCAGCTACAGGCCTCCTGGATCACCATACTGGTTCATCAAATCACGATCCTCATCGCGATAAGGATCACGATGACGAGCGTCGCGATAAGAATCACGATGACGAGCATCTTGATCCTCAATCCTCACCCACATATTTCGATGCTCCCTTGCAGTCATCATCGGCCTCCTGGAAGGCATACGAGGATCAACATGTTGGTTCATCAAATTACGATCCTCATCGTGATAAGGATCACTATGACGAGCATCACGAACCTCAATCCTCACAAAGCTATTTCGATACTCCCTTGCAGTCATCATTGGCCTCCTGGAAGCCATGCGAGTACCTTGACCATGGTTTTCATCTAAAGACATTGTCTGTTGTCAAAAATAGTCAATCATGAGCAACAAAACTGAAAATAATCAAATTACAACAAAAAGCATAATAAAAAGCAACATGCAGCCAAGGAGCAGTGTAGTGGACCAATGAAGCAACATGCAGCCAAAAAGAAATTTTTATAGACACTCAATAATGATTAGGAATGATGTTAGAAAGAAAGATGAAAAGACACTCAAATAGAGTAAAATTTATAAAAATTTGTTATGCCTCGGAGCAGTGTAGCAGACCAGTGAAGCTACTGAATAAAACGAACAAAATAATGTGTAATTCAAAAGGTGCTCTATTCCAATGCATACTGATTAAGGTCTTGTGAATCAAGAGACATCTTAGAAAAAAAACAAAGAAGCAACAGATGGTATTGCAATTCCAACAGTAACAACACAACCAAAACAACAGACAACCATACATAGGAAAAAGAAATTAAGACTTTATTCCAATAATCATAAAAGCGATATTATAAACGACACATCTACGAGGAATTTTTTTTTTTACAAATTGCATCCAAAAGGGACACGGAAGAGGCAAAAGATGGGTTAAGCAGACACTTCTTTCAAAGACCATCAAAGCATGATACAAAAATATTCAATAATACTATTCAAAGCACGAAATCACTAACAACAAAATAATCTTATAACATACATCACTTCAAAATTCCCTCTGTGGAGAGAAATATGAAGGAAATAAAAATAAAAAAATGTCGGTGTGGGGGTCAACAGACAACCCTTTTTCCACCCAATGAGTCAACCGACATTTCGTTAGAGTGCATACCTAGTGTGCAGAAGTAGAACGTCCGCGTCCAGCTATATGCAAAGGCAAGAAAGATGGTAAAAATCCTTGGGAGCAGGTAATGCCTCTGCAATTTTAAATAATAATCCATCAGGGGTCAAATAACAATATATCATATGATAAACTCAACACATAAAAACAAAACCACAATTATACAATATCTTTATTTAACAATTATTCTCTTCTAAGTATTATATTTGACAATATATTTAACAATACCCTTAATTCTTCTTTTATATACTTTCCTAGCTAGGGGTTTCTTACTAACAATGCCCATAAGTTACTAGACTTCTCTAGTCCTAAAAAACTCAAATTAAAACATAGGAAAGTAAACATACCTAGGATGTTTCCATATGCTATGAAAATGGAAATTTGGGATCACAAGTGTTGCATTAAGATAGCCAGCCACAACAACAACATTACATATCTATACAGCACAACATTCATTAAATGAATAACTTGAGAGTAGTGCTAAGATCAATGTAAGTTATTGCAATAATAACAGCCCACTTCATAACCATCACTATTACCACAAGAGTTTGGCTTATCCTAGGCTCTATCATCTGTCTTCCTTGCACAAGTCCCCTATCCATGATTTTCATATTATTCAACTTTTTCCCATTATTCCTTTAGACCAAAATTCACACCATTTTTTTTATATATCTTTTGGATGCTTTCTAGACTAGATCTACAAATTTGAATCTAAAATGAAATCTTGTTATTTTGTTGTTATCTCAGGGCATTTGTGGAAAAGAATTATAAGGAGCTAAAGACGTTGAACCCAAAACTGCCAATATTGGTAAAAACATGCAAATGCCCACTGCAGAGAAAACAAGGCAATAGAACTTGTTGGCCTAAAAACATGCAAATGCCACATCTCAATGTTTGGAATAGAAAAACAGGAACTACTAACTTTGGAGTTTTTTGAAGATTAAAATAACCAAATAAGAGAACATAAACAAAACAATCCCAATCAACAAATAGCAGACTCCCACACCCCATGTTTCAATTATTTTTTTTTTTTTGAAATTTCACAAAAACAAAGTACATTTCTGTCTCAATCGAAACCAGTTGAATCATTTCCTACAACATCACACATTGACATTATCAAATTCCCCTAAAATAAAAAGAATACAAACCCATAATAAGATGAAAACAGAAACAGATAAAAAATTAGGGTGATTTCAAACCTAATGCGAAGCAGAAGGTCAAGATCGCGTAGAAGATGTTTCCAATAACTATAGAGACAGTGAGGGTGCCAATCTGTGTAACCCTCTCAGCGAGACAAACCTATCCTATTGTGAAGGAACCATAAAAAAACCTCAAACGTCAAAAAAATGCTAAAAATAGAAATAAAAACTCCAATAGCATTTTCATAGGGTTTACCTTCTGCTCAAAGCTTCCAGTCTTCTGCTATGGCCTTTAATCGTCTGCTTTCAGTAACAGGTGGCTTGGTGTGGTGGCGGTGGTGTGGTGGCGGGACGATGCTTTAAGGGGAGAGGGAGAGGGAGGACCAATCGGTTGGCATGACGGCGGCGGACGACGCTTCAAAGGGAGAGGGTGGCGGTGGTCGGGTGGTGGCGGTGGTGTGGCCGCTAGAAACTTCCACAGAGAGAGAAAGAGATGAAAGAGATGCGAGAACACGTTGTGAACTGTGAAGGGGAAGAAGATTCTGGTTCTTATCGAAGCATACCGATGGCCACATCCTGACTTACCGATGGCATAAGCCGTCGTTAAAGGACGCGGCCTTAGCGACGGGCTATTTTTGAATATTGACGGTTAAGGCTGTCGGTAATTGCAAAAAACCGCCAAACTTTAACGTCTCTTCGACATACCGACGGTGTAAGCCGTTGGAAACGGCAGTTTTTTGCCGATGGTTTGTGTCCGTCGGTAATAGGCCGTCGGTATCGACGCTTTTTCTTGTAGTGTTTCTCAAAAGCTTCAATCCCATATAAATAGCCCATAACTCAGCAACAATCACCGAACAAGGTTGAATGTTGGAGGAAAAACCAAACACAAAACCCCCTTTGTCATCCTTGAGAACGCCACCAACTGCAGCCACACCTCCCAAATTTGTAACAGCTCCATCACAGTTAAACTTGACAAACTGTTGCTGAGGAGGATTCCATCTTACCATACGATCGACAGTCATTGGTGAACACATTTTGCAAATCAATCCGAGGTCCCTATTACTTGCCACCACTGACTCACAATGAGCTTGAATATTTGCCGCTAAAGTGATGAGGACATGGAGCACCAAGAGGCCATTCAAAGCTTAGGAGGACCAATGACTAGGGCAATGTCAAGGAGGGTCCAAGAAAGCTTAGTCCAATTCATGACTAAGACAATTGCAAATAGAGGCAAAGATGTAATTGCACCAAAAACCATGCTTGTCATACAAGCCATGGAGGAGGCGCAACTTGCATAAAAGAAGCGACCAAGTTAATTTCTTTTAATTGAATAAAAGTGCAAGTGACCAATTGATTTATTTGGGACCAAGGCACTAAGTTATTTAATTTTTTTGGTGTGTTTAATCCACTTCAAGTGGCTGTGGCGCAAGGAGCAAGGGGTCCCACATCTCTCAACACTCTTTGTGTAGTTTTATGAGTCTATAATGTTGCTACCAAAGAAAGACAAAGGAATTCAAAGCAATCAAGGCAAAAGGAGTTACACAAGACAAAGAAATGAAGGCTCCAACAGCACATTAAGCGCAACCACCCATTTAATTGTAATTAATGTGTGGTTGTGAAACCTTCCTGGTCATGAAGAGCAATCAAGCGAATGTGAAGCTGTCTCTTTCATTTGATTGCGCCACTTAGGCTATGGAACAACCACAATTATGTTGTTTGTAATTGCCTTTAGTTATGCTAGTTATGTTAGCCTAGGATTCCTTGTAAGGATTTTTGTCTCTTTGACTCTTTGTAACAACAAGACCCTCATTATATATAGGGGGCGAAATTTCAATAAGAGGCAACAAAGATTTAGCAAAAATATTGAGTTCATACTCTTTGGTTCTGGATTGGACCAGTTTATCGATCTTATCAAGAAACTCTCTTCTTGTGGTGATCCTCACCTTCATAGGCTTATCCTTGTCTTGGATTAGACTAAGGTGGCGCCCCTGCCTCCCAATCAACCATCTTCTTCACTTACTCATAAACAGATCCTTGAGACCTTGTTTGCTTCTTGTTTTTATTTTGTGTTTTCACAATCTGTCCCCTTAATTCTCTACCACCAAAGCCACGAAATTCCATTCATTCTCTATCCATTTTTCATTCATTTTTATAGCAAAAATACAAAAACATAAGTCACAACCAGATTCTATGTTGAAAATCAAGCAAATGGCCAATTTCTACAACAAGGAGGCCATCATTTGGTAATCAGAGCAAGGTTTCGACTTTGTTCAAAAGAATCCCAGGTTTCTCTATTCTTACCTTTGAGTTCTGAATTCTTTAAAAAAAAAAAATTGCGAAAATTCATAAAAAAAAAAAATCTTGAATTCTGGTTGTGTTTCTTCGTTGCTGCTACACTCTGAAATTTTTATTTTATTTCTTTCTTTTGAGTGAGTTCTTTCTTGTTCTAGTCTCACAAACTTTGTGTTCAATTTTTGTTTCTTACCTTTCCTTTCCAATTGTTGTGTGTGTGGATTATTATTTGAATTGGTTTCTTGTATTGATCATTTCTTTGGTTTCTCTAAAGAACTGACAAGAGTTATGGATCCTCAAAATCGACATTACTAGATGCCCTCACGGCAAAAATGAGAGAACTTTTGAAAGAGGAAGTGGAAGGCATAAATGAAAGAATTGACCAATTAGAAAGCAGACAAAATAGCGTTGATGAGGAGGAGCGGAGGAGAAGGAGACGTGATGAACCTAGAGAAGATAGGTTGGGTGGTATAAAAATAAAAGTACCACAATTTGTTGGAAAAAATGACCGGAGACGTATTTGGAATGGGAAACTAAAATTGAACAAATTTTTCCTCAGAATAATTACATCGATCTTCAAAAGGTGCAGGTTGCTTCTATTGAATTCTGATTACGCCTTGGTGTGGTGGGACCAATTGACAAAGGAGAGGAGAAGGCACAATGAGCCAGCCATTGCCACATGGGAGGAGATGAAGAGGCTCATGAGAAGGAGATTCATCCCATCTTACTACAACAGAGAGTTGCACAACAAATTACAGCGACTCACTCAAGGCAACAAAAGTGTTGATGAGTACTACAAGGAGATGGAGGTGGCAAAAATTAGAGCAAATGTGGAGGAAGATGATGAAGCAACCATGGCCAGATTCTTGCATGGCCTAAATCGTGATATAAGTGACATAGTGGAGCAACACTATGTTCAATTAGACGATTTGGTACATCAAGCCATAAAGGTAGAACAACAACTTAAGAGGAAGCGGTCGATAAGAAGAAGCACTACCACTTCCAATCCTCAAAATTGGAAGAGCAATATTAAGAGTGAAGGTACTTCATCATCCAAAGAAGCCGGTGACACAAAGGTAAAAACACTACAACTAGTCCTTCTCAAGTTGTTTCAACTAACCTGGTCATAAGTGTTTCAAGTGCCAAGGCTTAGGACACATTGCATCTCAATGTCCTACGAAGAGAATTATGATTGTAGAGGAGGTTGAGGAGGAAGATGAAGTGGGTGAAGAGTATGATGAGGATTGTGTTGAGGAGGAGGCCCAAATACCTAGTGGAGAGCTACTTATGATAAAAAGGTTGTTGGAAGCTGTGGTAAAGGAGGAAGATGCGACTCAAAGGGAGAACATATTTCACTCAAGGTGCCTCATACAAGGCAAGGTATGTTCCCTGATTATTGATGGTGGGAGTTGCACAAATGTTGCTAGCACAAGGTTAGTTTCTAAACTCCAACTAGAAACTAAACCACATCCCAAGCCATATAAGCTTCAATGGCTTGTTAATGATGTTGAGATGATTGTTGATGAACAAGTAGAAATTTCTTTTTCAATTGGAAAATATGAAGATGTGGCTGTTTGTGATGTAGTTCCTATGGAGGCCAGCCATGTCTTGTTGGGAAGGCCTTGGCAATTTGACAAAAAGGCAAGCCATGAAGGGCATACCAACAAGTACTTTTTGTTCATCATGGAAAAAGAATTGTATTGGCTCCTTTGAGCCCAGTGAGGTGAGAGATGATCAAAAAAATTGAGAGAAAAATGTGAAAAAGAAAAAGAAGAAAAAGAAAAGATCGCCAAAGAAAAAGAGAGAAAAAAGAGTGACAAAAAAAAGATTGATGAAAAAAAGAAAGAAAATTTGATGGCGACAAAAGGGGAGGTTAAAAAAGCTATTTTCTCCAATCAGCCCCTATATTTGCTTTTTAGCAAAGAGGTGGCCTTGTTGGAAAATTTACCTAACACTCAAGAATTGCCAAATTGCATAAATTCACTTTTGCAGGAATTTGAGAATTTGTTTCCTAAGGAGGTACCAAGTGGGCTGCCACCCTTGAGAGGGATTGAGCACCACATTGATCTCATCCCAGGCGCCACTTTGCCTAACAGGCCAGCCTACCGGAGCAACCCACAACAAACGCAAGAGATACAAAAGCAAGTGGCTGAATTGGTAAGTAAAGGTTGGGTAAGAGAAAGTTTAAGTCCATGTGCTGTCCCTGTTATTTTAGTCCCTAAGAAAGATGGTAGTTGGAGAATGTGCAGTGATTGTAGGGCTGTTAATAATATCACCGTTAAGTATAGGCATCCAATACCTAGGTTAGATGACTTGCTTGATGAACTGTTTGGTGCATGCTTGTTTTCCAAAATTGATTTGAAAAGTGGATACCATCAAATTAGGATAAGGGAAGGGGATGAATGGAAAACTGCTTTCAAAACAAAATATGGTTTATATGAGTGGTTAGTTATGCCTTTTGGATTAACTAATGCACCTAGCACTTTCATGAGATTAATGAACCATGTTTTGAGGGAATTTTTGGGTAAATTTGTTGTTGTATATTTTGATGATATCTTGATATATAGCAAAAATTTAGAGGACCATTGCATTCATCTAAGGGCTGTTTTAAAAGTGCTAAGGAAAGAAAATTTGTACGCAAACTTGGAAAAATGTGTGTTTTGCACAAATCAAGTTATCTTTCTAGGTTTTGTCATAAGTTCTCAAGGAGTACATGTGGATGAAGCAAAGGTGAAGGCAATCCAAGAGTGGCCAACACCTAAAAACGTGTCTGAGGTAAGAAGTTTTCATGGTTTAGCCAGTTTCTATAGGAGGTTTGTTAAGGATTTTAGTACTATTGCTGCACCTCTTAATGAAATTGTTAAAAGGAAATTGGTTTTAAATGGGGTGAGAAACAAGAGCAAGCTTTTTCTATTCTTAAAGAAAAGCTCACCCAAGCACCAATTCTAGCATTGCCTAATTTTTCAAAATCTTTTGAAATTGAGTGTGATGCTTCCAATGTTGGAATTGGGGCTGTTTTGATGCAAGAAGGTCATCCAATTGCTTATTTTAGTGAGAAATTAAAGGGGGCTTCCTTAAATTACTCAACTTATGATAAGGAATTGTACGCCTTGGTAAGGGCATTGCAAACGTGGCAACATTACTTGCTGCCAAAGGAATTTGTCATTCACAGTGATCATGAGTCCTTGAAGTATCTAAAAGGACAAGGTAAGTTGAATAAGAGGCATGCTAAATGGGTTGAATTTTTGGAGCAATTTCCTTATGTGATTAAGCATAAGAAGGGTAAAGCCAATGTTGTGGCTGATGCATTATCAAGAAGGTACGCATTACTCTCTACCCTTGAAACTAAAATTTTTGGTCTTGAGCACATTAAGGAATTGTATGAGCATGATCTTGATTTTTCTGGTAAATATGCTGAATGTGTGCATGCTGCCCATAATGGATTTTTTAGGCACAATGATTATTTATTTAAAGAAAAAAGGTTGTGTGTGCCAAAAGGATCCATTAGAGAACTCTTAGTCAAAGAGGCGCATGAGGGGGGCTTAATGGGACATTTTGGTGTTCCTAAGACTTTGGAATTTTTGCAAGAACATTTCTATTGGCCTCACATGAAAATTGATGTGCAAAAATATTGTGGAAGATGCATTGTTTGCAAAAAGGCCAAATCCAAAGTTATGCCCCATGGTTTATATACTCCATTGCCTGTTCCTGAATATCCCTGGATTGACCTTTCCATGGACTTTGTCTTAGGATTACCTAGAACAAAGAACGGGAAGATTCTATTTTGTTGTTGTGATGTGTTCTCAAAGATGGCACATTTCATACCACGCAAAAAGGTGGATGATCCTTGCCACATTGCTGATTTGTTTTTCAAAGAAGTGGTGCGCCTACATGGTCTACCAAAAAGTATAGTGTCGTGACACTAAATTTCTAAGCCACTTACGGAGAACTTTGTGGGGTAAGGTGGGAACTAAGTTACTATTCTCTACAACTTGTCATCCCCAAACTGATGGGCAACCGAGGTAGTAAATGAACCCTCTCTACTCTTTTAAGGGTTGTACTTTCAAGGAATTTGAAAATGTGGGAAACGTGGTCGCCACATGTTGAATTTGCTTATAATAGGGCTGTCCATAGTACCACAAATCATTCCCCATTTGAGATTGTGTATGGTTATAATCCTTTAACTCCTCTTGATCTATTACCTTTACCTAACACATCTCTGTTGAAGCATAAAGATGGCAAAGCGAAAGCTGAATATGTGAAAAGTTTGCATGAGAAAATTAAACCGCAAATTGAAAAGAAAATGAAAGCTATGCCAAAAGTGCCAATAAAGGGCGCAAGCGGTTACTTTTGAACCCGGAGATTGAGGTCTGGGTCCATATGAGGAAAGAAAGGTTTCCGTCACAAAGGAAATCTAAGTTAATGCCTAGGCGATGGCTCTTTTCAAGTGATTGCCAAAGTCAATGATAATGCTTATAAAGTTGACCTTCCAGGTGAGTATGGTGTTAGTGCCACTTTCAACGTTCTTTGACTTGTCTCCTTTTGATGTAGGTGATGAGGACTTCAATTCGAGGTCGAATTCTCCTCAAGAGGAGGGAATGATGAGGACATGGAGCACCAAGAGGCCATTCAAAGCTTAGGAGGACCAATGACTAGGGCAATGTCAAGGAGGGTCCAAGAAAGCTTAGTCCAATTCATGACTAAGACAATTGCAAATAGAGGCAAAGATGTAATTGCACCAAAAACCATGCTTGTCATACAAGCCATGGAGGAGGCAACTTGCATAAAGAAGGCGACAAGTTAATTTCTTTTAATTGAATAAAAGTGCAAGTGACCAATTGATTTATTTGGGACCAAGGCACTAAGTTATTTAATTTTTTGGTGTGTTTAATCCACTTCAAGTGGTTGTGTGGCGCCAAGGAGCAAGGGGTCCCACACCTCTCAACTCTTTGTGTAGTTTTATGAGTCTATAATGTTGCTACCAAAGAAAGACAAAGGAATTCAAAGCAATCAAGGCAAAAGGAGTTACACAAGACAAAGAAATGAAGGCTCCAACAGCACATTAAAGCGCAACCACCCATTTAATTGTAATTAATGTGTGGTTGTGAAACCTTCCTGGTCATGAAGAGCAATCAAACAGAATGTGAAGTGTCTCTTTCATTTCGATTGCGCCACTTAGGCTATGGAACAACCACAATTATGTTGTTTGTAATTGCCTTTAGTTATGCTAGTTATGTTAGCCTAGGATTCCTTGTAAGGATTTTTGTCTGTTTGACTCTTTGTAACAACAAGACCCACAATATATATAGAGCGAAATTTCAATAAGAGGCGACAAAAGATTTAGCAAAAATATTGAGTTCATACTCTTTGGTTACGATTGGACCAGTTTATCGATCTTATCAAGAAACTCTCTTCTTGTGGTGATCCTCACCTTCATAGGCTTATCCTTGTTTTGGATTAGACTAAGGTGGCGCCCCTGCCTCCCAATCAACCATCTTCTTCACTTACTCATAAACAGATCCTTGAGACCTTGTTTGCTTCTTGTTTTTATTTTGTGTTTTCACAATCTGTCCCCTTAATTCTCTACCACCAAAGCCACGAAATTCCATTCATTCTCTATCCATTTTTCATTCATTTTTATAGCAAAAATACAAAAACATAAGTCACAACCAGATTCTATGTTGAAAATCAAGCAAATGGCCAATTTCTACAACAAGGAGGCCATCATAAAGGATATGAAAATAATAAGTAGTCCCTAAAGTTTGTAAAATCTATCAAATTAGTCTCCAAAGTTTTGTGAAATCTATCTCATTAGTCCGATTACTTATAAAATTTTGGGGACTAGATGAATTTTACAAAACCCGAAAATTCAACATGAGAATTTAACTGAGAGTGCTACTGCAGAAGTCATGTCAACACACAGGAATTACTGTATTTTATTATAGTAACTGAATCACGTTATAAAAATTGGAATAAATACTTAAATTGATCCCCAACAAAATCACGGAAACCAATTTAGTTCATGAGAAATAAAAATACCAATTTAGTTCTTAAAAATCTCAAATGTGAGTCAAATTGAATAATATTTAGGGACGTTTTAGTCCCTATTTAAGGATTAGTTTGACCCACATTTAAGATTTTTAAGGAGCAAGTTGATATCTTTTATTTTTCAGAGACTAAATTAGTTTACGTAATTTTTATCGGAAACCAACTTGAGTATTTACTTTAAAAATTGAAATTACATCAGTGGAAAATTTCTTGAAACTGAATATATTAATATATAAAATCTAAGAGGAACGTTCAAGTTACTCCAGGAGTAACTATTGTCTGAGTTACTCCAGTTAATATCACTTTGTAGATATTGAATTTTATCAATCCAACCGTTAACTATCGCCATATTATGTTAATAATCATGTATACCAAATTTTAAATAAATTGGACATCAATAGCTATGTAATCATATGGTCAACATTTTACTTGTAAATTAAAACGTATATTATACGTTGAATCGAAATGATCTGATGAAGTATCAAATATTTTTAAAATTTTATGAAGTTTTATTGAGTTGATCTGCTCAATAAGAACTTTTAATGTGACGGTCCGATTGATAAAATTTGATGTCTATTGAGAGATATTAACCGGAGTAACTCAGACAAGAGTTACTCCTGGAGTAACTTGAATGCCCCTCAAAATCTAAACATACAAGTAAAATATAACATAGTATAATTAGACTGAATCACGTCAAAATCTAATTAATAAATCTTTTTTTTATAGGCAAATGTTAGTTGTTAGTAATTGTTAGAAATGTTAGTTTCCCGAGTTTGAACCCGGGACCTCCAACTTACACTCCTTCAGCGTCCCTTAGCTCACCAACCGAGCTACCTACTTGGGACCTAATTAATAAATCTAATTAGACATACCATGAAGATGATCCACAGCTAAAAATAATTATGTTTGATATTTGATCGATTTCGAATCACTTGAAATTGTGAAAGTAGATTACTTGATTCCACATATTATGGGCCTTCATCCACATATATGTCTGTTGGGATTATTAAATTTGTCTTGATTTCTCAGGTTGCTGAAGATTATGCGTGGCTAGCTTAATTTCTCAAGTTGGTGCAGCCTCCTTTTTTATGTTTGATCACATATACAAGCGGGATGCATATGTAGTGGCTTCAATTCAATGGGGCTTCTCCCAATACTCATGTTTATTGTGCTTCAATTCAGTCTTCTTGATCGGGAGGGGTCAAGATTGAAGAACTCAAGTGTTTGTTTGTATGGCCCTACTTGTTGATTTGATCAAAAATACAAGTCGATACCCTTTTCTAGTATAAGGCCAAGAACTCAAGTGTTTGTGTTGGTTTGCTTGCTTCTGGTAATCTATAACATCTTATAAAGAGAACTCCCTTTGATAACTACTTTTTGGTTTCCTAATTTGCTTTCCTAAACTACCCTTTGAACATTAACACACATTTCTACCCATGACATAATCACAAAGCAACAGTTACGTAACATTCCACCGAATCAGGAAATGGAGCATAGTGGTGTGCTAACCCATTTTGCACTATATAATACCAAACAATTTCTTTTTTTCTATTGCAATTTTAACTTATTCATCTAATTGGTTTCTCTTTTTTCTACAAAACACGATAAAATAATACATACTGTAGCGCAGTAAAAATGCGGAAAGATGGGCACGATAGTGCCTGCCTCACCGCTAGTAATAATAATATTAGAAAAAGGTTGCTGATGCCTTTGGTTTTTGTCATGTATAATAAATTACTATAGTTTGGCCAAGTTTTGGTGTGGTGGTTGGAGAAAATTGGATCCATTTGAGGGTTTTTCTTCTCTAAATATAAGTTACTTTATTTTAAATTGACTAAACCCTCAATTTAGTCTCTAAACTAACACCATCTCTCTTATTTAGTCTTTAAATTATATAAAAATAATAAGTAATTCCTAAATATAAGAGTGCTTTTTGCAGGGTATACAACATGACTAGACTTTGTCTCTGTGAAGTCCCCTTATTGGGAGTTAAATATTTGGTAAATAATTGTTTTGGATGGTATGGTAAAACTCATGCTTAATAGTATTGCACACCATTATGAAGTTCTAATATATACGATACTTTTATTTATTTAATTTATTCTTCAATCTTAAATAGGAAACAAATAAGCTATTTTGCCTATATTTGTTTCCAAGTTTTGTCCTTCACAAAACTTCGCCACCCCTTCTATCATTGCCTTATAATAATAAACAAGCAAAAGGCTTTTGTGTCAACAAATATGGTGGACATCTCTTTTTCCAATGAGTTTCGCTACATGAGTACAAGTAGCAGTAGCCAAGAGATTGTTTTTCCATACCGTACCAACAAGCTGATATATATTTGACTTTCAGGAAGAGCCATTGATGCAATTAGGAAGAGCAAATATGCTATCTGATGTTCTGAACCCAAATGGTTAGTGTTTGCAAGACATCTGGAAGAAAACAATTATGATGTTAATTTTGTCTCCTTTTTTATCCTCTCTTTTTCGTTCCTTCATCTTTCTATGCAATTAAACACAATTTTAAGGAGCTATAACTATAAAGAATGAAAGTCAAATTTAATTTGACATGTTTTGGATGTACCACCTGTGATATATATATATATATATATATATATATATATATATATATATATATATATATATATATATATATATATATTTATTGTGGATATATCTTATGTTATACCATCATTTCAAGAAATTTTTAAAGTAGCAAATGTAATCATTAAAATTAAACAGTATAATTTAAGTATTCCTTAAAATAAAAGACTGTAATTTGGCTTGAAATCTAATATTTGATTATTAGCTAACGATGATTGAGACAAGTGGTTAAGGATGTTTAACTCTCGTTTTCTCATGATTGGGGTTTGGAACATCCTGAGGTCGCTAAAAATCTCTCGTTTGTAGGCAACCCTATACCGGGAGATCCTCAACCGCCCAAGAGCTAGTTGAGTATTCAGTTGCAGTAACCCTTTGGGTTGGATCCGGCTCCGCCTAGTTTCTACTAGTCTTGGACAATCGACGGGGTTGTATGGGGCCAGATCCCGAGGTTGGGCCATTAGTGCCCTACCCGGTACTCTTGGGAGTGTCTTCTCTAGCTATCACTTTTTTATTAAAAAAAGTATTTGATTATTGTAATGTAATTTTGGTTCGTAAAATTTAAATATATTAAAAGTTAAAAAAATATAATTGAGTGTTTCTTTATAAGTTTTATTATAATCCAAAAAAATTAAATATAAATTACTTTATTTTAAACTCATTTGTAATAATGAATGATGAGGTCAAATTTGTTCCGTTTAAAAAAAAACTCATTCGTAAAAATCCTTGCCTCCACACCAAAAAGTTCCTCGCCTAAATCAAATGAGAAGCTAACGTAGATTTGCCCAAAAATAATTATCGAAAAAAAAAATTCTGCAGCCGGGAGTCGAATCCAGAAATTCAACATGAGAATTTAACCGATAGTGCTACTGCGGAAGTGATGTCATGGTTGAGGAATTGTAATATATTATAGTAATTATATCACGTTAAGAAAAGTTGAAATTACATCAGCGGAAAATGTCTTGAAAATGAACCAGCAGCAACATAGAATATTAACAAAATCAACAAGCAGTTAGACCAAATCGAGAGTGAGCAAAGATAAACAAATAGGGATTTGTGAATGAGAAATACACGTCACCTATCTTCGTAGGAAGAAAATGGATTATCTCAAATTATATCGCCTTTTTTATATTTGATGACATATCCAAAGTGAATTGCATTGTTGTACTTCCAACCCACAAGGCCTGGTTAGCCTAGTCCTAGAACTACCACCTTTTTGGACTTTTAATTCTCAGTCAGCACTTTGATTCTGCAATTTCTATTGTTTCTTCTTTCTCATACTTTCGTAAGTTTTCTTCTCTTGCGATTTGTTTTATTGTTTCTCTAATGTTTTGAGAGTTCTTAATATTTGAGTGCTTTTTGTAGGATATACAACATGACGAACAGATTCGAGGATTCAAAGAGAAAACAATGCCACACATTCCTTCAACTTTATCTCTGTGAAGACCTGTTATTAAAAGTTAAATTGGAAATAATTTTTTTTAATGGTATGATAAAACTCATGCTTACTGGTATCGCACATTGCCCATCTTTGTGAAATTTTAATATATACAAATAAGTTTTTTTTTGCCTATATGGTTTTGAATTTGTAACAAGTCGCCTTTTTAATTAGAGTTGCGTTGTTGTGATGTGACACAGCCAGCGGTGGAGGGACGTATGGTGTTCCAAGGATTCAAACCCCTACCAAGATTTTGAAAAAATTTATTTCCTCAAATTTTTTACAAAGCTTTTTCTTATTGGAGTATTATATAACTCAGCCCCTACCAAAGCTAAAGTTTTATTTGTCCATATTTGTCAAAAGCTTTTGCTTATTATTAAATTACTCAAGGACTCAAAAGGTTATGGACCCACTTTGTGGTGGAAAAGAAAACAAATCTTGTAAAGAAAAATATATGGGCTCAATCTGACTCACGCATGCAAAGCCACAGAGCCACCACCACTGACCCAGCAACTTTAATTAGATATCATAAATCATTAAAAAATGTAAATAACATTTCAAAAGAAAACATTATTTGGCCCTTTTCCCCAATTTATGGAGTCCGCACCACATGTCGCTGCTTTTCTTCTCAAACGGAAGCGACAAGCGGTCGTTGAAGGAAACATTGCAGGTTCTTCCATTTTCATCTCGACGTAATCACACAAAAAGGTAATAAAAGTTTGAGAATTTCTGTGTTAATCGAATTTTGTTTACCGGACAAAATCTCATGAATCTTGAACAATAAATATAATATTTATATTGTAGTCGAAAGATTATCTTTGTAATTTCCCATCTTAAGTTGAAGTTAATTTTTTTTATAAGCATAAGATATTTATTAAGAAAAGGGTATAAGAGATTTTCTAATCCATATACAAAGATATAAAAAGTATTACATCAATACAAATAATCCACAAGATATGCTCGACCTCTTATAATAATACAGTAAGAACCATCCAGATGTGAGTGGAAAACTATTGCATCGATTGACTGCAACATTAATTGGGTCACAATTTCATATTCATAATAACATGGAGAAAGTAGTTAGGGAGAGGATCAAGTAAATAAATGTAATACACCACATTCCAAATCAAGACTACAACTCCTTGGATCCACTATTTGTCTTAGGATTGATAAGTCCCACATCGCTAAAATATGACATTAGCAAGTCTTTATAATGTTCTGACAAGCACAACAGCATGCCGAGTTGGGTAGCGCCAACTTGTGACCCAAGTGGGGGCAACAAGGTGATAGAAATGGTCTAGGATATGCTTGGCTGGGTTGGTGGGTGCACCATGTTGGCCTGCCCACTCCAAATTGAGAGTTGAATCAAGGGACTTGAGCGAAGGCACAAGTCTCCTGGTTCTTAGACATGAGGGAACCGCGTGAGGCTGGCTTCACAGAGTAGCGAACACCTCTAACTCCTAATAGTGGAGGGATTACAGGCTGCTGCACTTCCAACCCACAAAGCCTGGTTAGCCTAGTCCTCGAACCATCACCTTTTTGGAATTTTAATTCTCAGCACCGCCATTTATTACTTCTTCTTTCTCAAACTTTCATAAGTTTTCTTCTCTGCTATTCATTTTATTGTTTTTCTAATGTTTGAGAGTTCTTACTATAAGAGTGCTTTTTGCAGGGTATACAACATGACTAGACTTTGTCTCTGTGAAGTCCCCTTATTGGGAGTTAAATATTTGGTAAATAATTGTTTTGGATGGTATGGTAAAACTCATGCTTAATAGTATTGCACACCATTATGAAGTTCTAATATATACGATACTTTTATTTATTTAATTTATTCTTCAATCTTAAATAGGAGACAAATAAGCTATTTTGCCTATATTTGTTTCCAAGTTTTGTCCTTCACTAAACTTCGCCACCCCTTCTATCATTGCCTTATAATAATAAACAAGCAAAAGGCTTTTGTGTCAACAAATATGGTGGATATCTCATTTTCCAATGAGTTACGCTACATGAGTACAAGTAGCAGTAGCCAAGAGATTGTTTTTTCATACCGTACCAACAAGCTGATATATATTTGACTTTCAGGAAGAGCCATTGATGCAATTAGGAAGAGCAAATATGCTATCTGATGTTCTGAACCCAAATGGTTAGTGTTTGCAAGACATCTGGAAGAAAACAATTATGATGTTAATTTTGTCTCCTTTTTTATCCTCTCTTTTTCGTTCCTTCATCTTTCTATGCAATTAAACACAATTTTAAGGAGCTATAACTATAAAGAATGAAAGTCAAATTTAATTTGACATGTTTTGGATGTACCACCTGTGATATATATATATATATATATATATATATATATATATATCTACTGTGGATATATCTTATGTTATACCATCATTTCAAGAAATTTTTAAAGTAGCAAATGTAATCATTAAAATTAAACAGTATAATTTAAGTATTCCTTAAAATAAAAGACTATAATTTGGCTTGAAATCTAATATTTGATTATTAGCTAACGATGATTGACACAAGTGGTTAAGGATGTTTAACTCTAGCATTCTCATGATTGGGGTTTGGAACATCCTGAGGTCGCTAAAAATCTCTCGTTAGTAGGCAACCCTATACCAGGAGATCCTCAACCGCCCAAGAGCTAGTTGAGTATTCAGATGCAGTAACCCTTTGGGTTGGATCCGGCTCCGCCTAGTTTCTACTAGTCTTGGACAATCGACGGGGTTGTATGGGGCCAGATCCCGAGGTTGGGCCATTAGTGCCCTACCCGGTAGTCTTGGGAGTGTCTTCTCTAGCTATCACTTTTTTATTAAAAAAAGTATTTGATTATTGTAATGTAATTTTGGTTCGTAAAAATGACCAGAGCCATGAACAAATCCGGCATTTTCCCAGAAAAATCCATTTTTCTTCCAGATACTCCGTTTCTTGTTCCTTTTCCGATAAATCCAAATAAAGAATTTTCAGAAGACAATTTGTGGTACATATGGTGTGCAACTGTCCTGTATAGCATGTCAGTTCTTATTCCCACAAAAGCCATGTTCTTACATCTTACAGATCCCACAAAACATGATTCTCTCATATGGACTGCATTAGAATGGTTTTCTCCATTAGACTGGTGGAGAAATGAGTTAAAATTAATTTTAGATGATGCAGAAGTTCGAGGATTAAGCCTTGAAGTAATCAAAAAACTTAAATCTGTTTTTATGCTTTCACAGGCCTTATCAGATGGATCCTCAAGATCAACTTCTTTGGTCCAGAAATCATGCATATCTATGGGAGACACTTGATGATTATCCTCCCTGTCCAAGATTGGGAAAAGAATTAATGGATTATGTTTGTTTTGTTAATCATCATGAACAAAAAGAAAAGCAGGTTACTACCACTTGTATCAGCCATGGAAACCTTGTTAATCAACCCCAATGGCAATCAGTGGATAGTCAAGTCTTTGGTCAAAGTTCAGATCATGTGTGGCATGATAGTCAAATTATTGGAGAAAGTTCAAACCAAGCTTCAACAAGTCAACAAGACTCTCAGATGCTCGTTGAGAAATTTGCCAGTCTGGACCCATATCTTGATCCATATCTTGATGAGAATATGAATCTTGAAAGAGATATTCCAGAAAATCCAAACTCAGAAGATCTGAACTCAGATGACATGAACAGGAAGATTGATGATGATGACTGGTGGAATGATCAATGGTATGAGACACGTATGAATGAAGATAATCTGTCTGATCAGAATTTGTCTCCAAGCCATTCACCCATCAAAAGATACTAAGACATGTGTTGAGACGTGTCATAAGGGCAGAGAACCTCAACGATAAATAAAACTTGTGTGTTTTTATGAATATGTGTTTCTAAGCTCTCTCTCTTCTTCCTGAAAACCAGAATTATCATGTCTATACCATAGATGCCTCTACAGAGATGCAAGTATGCTCTTCACTTGCCTCAGAAATGAGGATCCTGTGTATCAGAACGCATCAGACTGTTGATCCATGCTACGGTCCTCTCTATCATGAGACGACAGTTTTGATTACAAGTCTGTGCTTGAGACTTTCTAATGCCTGTGGTAGGCTTATTTGTGTCTCGCTTGACTATGTAATCATGACTAGTTTCATGGTATGTGAGGCTCCCGACGACCAGCGTAGTATCAGAGCCTCACACTCTTCATGCGCACCTACGGTTATGGAACAGAGAAAAAACATCTTTGTGCTATGTGACGGGCCACTGTTATAGATTTGGGTGGGAGTGATGCTTTAGGTTTAGCGGGCAGTAAGCAAGATTGTTACGCGGCAAAACGATTAGCGACAACTAATTTCTTATTTTACTTTTTCCTTTTTAAGTTGTTTTTTTTCCCCAAAAAGAGATCCACATCATTCGTTAGGTTCGTGAGCAAAGTAGGCCGTGAGATATAGTTGCGCTGAAAAAATTATTAGTGGGAATGCGAAAATATTATTATATGATGGACAGGTAATTTCATGCTCTCTCCATACCGCAAATCCTAGTACAGTCTCTCATTTATGCTCAAAATAATAAAATATAAGTTAAAATAATACTAATAATACATTTTAAATTAGGTTTAATCGTCTAATATTTAATATTAAGAGTCTATATGGCCAACATGAATCTAAATCGATGCCGACTTAAGCCGACCTACCAAGCTTATATGGGCAAAGAAATATCCCGATGACTTGATGAAGTAAGATCTTTAGCATAACAAATATCAATTCCGAGGGACCTTCTTTGGCCACATTAACTTGCTAAGCTGGTCAAATTCAACGCCAACTCCTACCCACATAGACCACGTAGACTCATGGCATTAAAGAAATATGGTTAATAGACGGAGAGACCTAGTTGTAACAATTGAGATGCCTAAATGACCCAATTTGTGCAACAAAAATCCGAGACCAAAATTACAAATTTGTAATATCTATGAGACTAAAAGTACAATGAAACAAAAGAATAAATATTCTTATTTTAAAACTCTTAACATTTTTATGCAACGTAATAGAAGCATAGTTTTAAAAACCGGCTCGGACCGGTCCAACCGAGAACCAGTGGTGCACTCGATTCGAGCCACCCAGTTCGAGCTGCTCATTCGACAATTCATGCCACAGAACAAGTAAGAACCGGTGCAGCTCGACCGATTTTCCAAGTAAACCGACGAACTGGTGGTTTTAATCAAACCGAACCAATCAAGTACTGTGCGCCAAAAAAACAAAATACCAAAGGCTGGGATCAAATATATTACATAGGGAAAATGCAAAAAGCCATAACTTGGGATGGAACTCAGGTTCCCACGGCCTTTTTTAAAATAGCTTTCCACTAGGCCAGAGACAAACTTGTGTTATTTGTGGCATGTTATGTCTATATATTTAATATAAATTTTAAAAATTCATATACATCAGTTTATGTAGTTCAACTAGTGACCCACCGACCGACTAGTGACCCACTAATCCAGCAACATTACCGAGTCGATGACCGGTCTGAATTTTAAAACACTGAATAGAAGCTTACAAAAACAATGGCAGGTTCTACTATGCAAAAGGGATATGGGTGGTGTATCGTGCACAACGTTTATTTACCCTTGGATAAAAAAAATACCAATTTTGCATTGTGCTTGCAATCATAAAAAAACGTGTAAATTCGTCATCTAAATATGTAATTTAAGCTGAGCAATAGAGATTATTACCAATTTGACAAATATTTCGAGTAAACTGATGTTTCTGCACATAAAAGCTGAATTTATATGAACTACTCTTGCAAAAATTATCTACATCTACATTGATGCATAAATTTCATCCGTGGTTTGAGTCCAACTTAAATTATAAAGCAATTAATACAAATAACTTCTCAAAAATTAAATAGATAAATACTTGATGTTTTAAAAACAAAACATCTGCTTTTTTTTTTTATTAATTCATTTCAAATGGAAACAGTGGGTAGGATGGGAAGGTGGAAAAATAAAACATCATGCAAAGTTCACACAATTTACCGAAGCATAACACCTCTACCGACTACGAACCAAAACATTAGAATTCTGTCATGATAATTGCAGTATGCATACAAGATGAGAAAACCTTAAGTGAAGATGAGAAAAAACTCATGTATGCAAGTTATTAACAGTCATTAATACAAATAATAAAATGTAGCATGGAAAAGCAAACCATCATCCTTCAGCCGAATGTCGCAATGAGGAAGGACTTATAGATACTCATGAACTTAGCCACAAATGCTGCCAATATAGTGGGAAAAAAAATATAGTCAGCAGGCAATTATTATATACACCCATGGCTTATATACCAATATATATTCACTTTGTATAAATGCATTGCTATAAACAGATCTAGACTGACGATGAGTGCACGAAACAGCACGCGATCTCATAAAGATGTAACTGTAAATCCAACTATTTGCACACATTCAAATCAAAGTACCTTCGATGTGAAAAATGGCCTTCTGTCCCATTCGCATCCTATGTTCCTGGTTCAATGAAAGGAAAGAAGAATCATCAAGTAACTCCTTACTTTGAAAATTAACAAGTAAAAAAGGCTACACAAAATCTTCAACTATTAATTTATCTAATTCCAAGCTAATGAGGAATATATTAGGGGAAAGGGGGAAGGGGGAGAGAGAGAAGGGGGGGGGGAGGGGGAAGCATATAAAAAAATAATAGATTAATGCTTATACACCAAAAGTACACAGAAGATCTGCAGAAGAATTGTTGCTTAAGTTAACAAATTAGGTAAAACAATACAGAAGGCTTGAGGTCATGCAGAAGACATTATCATATATCTTAATGATTATGCACTTACATAATATGCAGCCCAATGGCATACTTCATGCTTTAGTTCTGCATCCAATTTCCTCAATAGCTCATAAAGAAGCCTCTGAATTAATAAATATAATATCAAAGTCAAGTATTTAAAATTAAAATAAAACCTTACATAGGGACATTGTAAAGCAACATATTTACCTTCAAAATGATCTCTGGAGGAATGCAATTGATTAGCAGCTCATACAGCTTTCCTCGAACTTGAAACAACCTAAAGCATATGCACAAGAGATGAAAGACGCATTGCACGTAAGTTACTGAAAAAAGAGATTAGTTGACAACACAATCGGGTAGGCAATTTATAAAACTGACAACTTCAAGGTTCAGTGAAACATTTTGTTTAACATGAAAGATCAGGAAACCGTAAACTCTATCAAAAACAAACCTTTTTGGGCTCTGTTCCTTCATTATGTCAGATGCAATTTCAGAAATATATTCCTCCCAGTCCATTGGGGGAATTGTTTGTTTGTCAGTGAAAGGATACCTAGAAGTAACACACGTGACAATATGCAAAAGAGATAGCTGTCAGGAGTTGCCCTTAAAGCAAAGCTTTGAAAGGAGATGAATATATGAGATTATGCATCCCATATTAAATGGGAAGCTTGTAAAGCTTACTGTTGGACACGGCAAGTCTCAAATGACAATATGGCCCTCCTTAAATTCCGATTTGATTTCTCTGCTATGCGAGCAGCAAGACCAAAAGGAAGTTGCAGCCCTTCTTTCTTACTGATGAACTGTAAAACTTCAACAATCTGCCACACAGATCTCCAAAGACTCGATAAAGATGAAAATTCAATTTATAGAATGGATATGCTAGACAAGATCAGTATATATAATAATGTCCGTTGACATGGTATCCCTTGGTGAATGCTCATGATCTATTGCATATTATATCACGAAGTTCTGAATCCTTTGAATGCCTTTGGCATGCCCCTTATAGTGAGGGAAAAAAGGAGAACAGCATCTGCGTTAAACAACCTAACTAGAGCATATCCCAGCTTTTCTTAGTTTTCAAGGAAGTGCCTGACCTAATCACAATGTTTATTAACAAATTAAGCATATATAATCCTTAGCAGAGAACTTGATCAAATCCCAAAAAGTAATATCGCTGTCCTTCAGTACATCTACAAAATCATTCTATAATCTATAACACAAACTTCCTTTCCGAGTTTCTTAATCAACATTTCATAATATGTCTTGACAAGGAATAATGCCTAACAAAAATTAAAAAAAAATTATGAAACATGGACTTAACCTATTATAACCTTTGCAATAGCAGCAAGCTGATAGAATATCATTCATCTACTGGAAATAACAAACAAGCAAAATAATAATATTGAAAACAATGAAACTAGTAACTACTCACAACCCTGCCAGAGAAAACAACTGTCTCAATGCTGAAAAAAAAAGGCGGGGAAAAAAAAAAAATACCAAAACAAAGGAAATAGATTCCTTGCTTTCCTTGGCCTCTACAGAAGATTTAAAATTTATTTACCTGTTCTTCCCTTGGTGCATTTATTCGTACATTAAGACAACGGGAGCGGATTGCTTCTGTGACTCTTGAAGAACTATTACAACATAGAATTAATCTGCAATAAGCACTGTATTTTTCCATCGTTCTGCGGAGAGAATGCTGGGCTTCTCTAGAGAGTTTGTCAACATCATTGAGCACTAGTACTGATACAGAATAAAATCAAACATCAGCTTGTAAAAATGAAGCAAACAAAAAATAACACAAGATAACATGAATGCTTGTAGTCCTTGCATTTATCATACAAGCCATGATGCAGAGAATTCTTATTTAACATAGCCATAAAGAAACGGAGACCAAAAAACATTACAAAAGTAAATTAGACACTACCAGACCAAACAGCAATCTACACAATCAAAGAGAAAATGTTTCACAACACTGACAAGAATTGAAATAGCACTCAGATGTGCAAAAAACTCCAAAATGTTTGTTGACCATTCAAAAGTTCCTTTTCCTATTGGCTTAACACTCGTGTACAGGTTAAGAACAAAATACATCCAGTTACCTTTAAATCCTTTCTTCCCTTTAGTATCAATGGGTCTATTCTTGGCCATTTCTTTGATTATTTCTTGAACAATGTATCTGTCCTGAAAGCCTGCATCACTTGGGGTCATTTCAATGTGATTGGCACTTGATAACGTTGTCAACTCTAAATCAATCGATCTACTCCCAGCCTGAAACCAATTCTCAAGTACTTCAAAATAAAAATAACTAAATAAAACACCGATGATTCAGTTTACTATACATAATAAATCCAATGGAATACAGCTCATACTTTTGCCTCAGGAGTGGCACCAAGGATAATAGCATAAAGTTTAATGAGTCCTGTGCTCTTACGTGGAGTGCACATGATATTGACATTTTCAAGAATCAAGACGAAGATTTTTGTAAACAAAAAAAACTAAATAAGTGTTTGTTTTTTCTGAATTGAAGGCATTCATTTTGAGTCATGTCCTTTAGTTAAAACATTTGTGCAATACCAACTACTCTGTCATAATTATAATGAAACATTGTAAAAGAATATCAGTGGTATAATAAATCCAATGGAATACAACTCAAACTTTTGCCTCAGCAGTGGCACCAAGGATAATAGCATAAAATTTAATGAGTCCTGTGCTCTTACATGGAGTGCACATGATATTGACATTTTCAAAAATCAAGACGAAGATTTTTGTAAACAAAAAAAAAAAAAAAAAAAAAAAAAAACTAAGTGTTTGTTTTCTCTGAATTGAAGGCATTCATTGTGAGCAGTGTTGTTAATCACAGATCGCGGAAAATAGCGGTGATCCAAAAATCCGCTATGTGAAATAGCGGATCGCGTAGCGGGCAAATAGCGTAAGTCAAATAGCGGGTGAAATAAAATAAAATTAGATATAAAAAAGTGACATAATATTTAACTCTAAAGCTCAGTTGTTCTAAACAAAATCTGAAATGAGTGGAGAGAATTAATCCTTGATCGTTGGGTAGTGGAACGGTTTGATATACTTTGATTGATCCTTGATTTTTCTGTTTTCAAAGAGTCCACATGCAGTGCACATGATGCCTCTTTAGTTTTTCCTTTCAAAAAAACTGTTTATTGCACTTATCACATGCGGTATTTAAGGGTTCTAAAATAGTCAACCGAGTCTTGTGCCTGACTCTTCGGTTTTTTTTAAAAACAAAACAGAACAACCACTAAATTCTGCTATGCCCGCGATGGAATGTATGGCAGATAGCAGCATAGCGGCCGCTATAGCGGTGGTAGCAAAATCCCAATAGCGTAGCGGTTTTCATAACGAAGAGGCCAAAATCCACTATGCAATAGCGCTATAGTGGCCGCTATGCCGCTATTTGATAACACTGATTTTGAGTCATGTCCTTTAGTTAAAACATTTGTGCAATACCAACTCCTCTGTCATAATTATAATGAAACATTGTAAAAGAATATCAGTGGTATGTTGATATCAAGAAGGTTTCTCATTCTCTGGAACCCTTTATTTCTGTCAATGCACTGGTACCTCTTGGAATTAGTGGTCAATATTCGGTCATGTAGTCCTCACTAATTACCAAGGGTACCAGTAAAACCATAAAAACTCCCAAATCAAACCAATGCAAGAAGAGTGCTTCTGATAAGCCACAACTTCACAACAGCACAAAAAAAGAAGGGCACAGTATGCAAAAGAATGAAGCTTACATCCACTTTCCACGACCTATTTTCCACCTTCACCTGATACATCAACAAAGACAATTTCAAAAGGAATCAAATTGAGAGCACGAAGAAGTAAATAACAGTAATACTAGCATGAACACAGTATCAAAAAACTCAAACACACATGATAACATCACTTTTATTTATGTTTGAAAACAAGAGTGATTTGAACCCTGTTGCTTTGCATTTTTTTTCTGCCTCTCGATATCTGATTGAAGAAATACATACTTTGCAGACAGGTGTACTGATTCTGTCAATTTTTGGTGTTTTGACATATATTTTGCATATTATTCATTAGTTTCCCACTTAATTATTGGCTGACTTTGACCACAGATTCAGTTCGTGAATATTGAATGACATGTACTGTGGCACCGTCGCACCGATTAAACCATTTGCAAGAAATGAGTTTTATTAATCTTTGTTGGGTTATATAAAGTTTAAATCTTCCACTCACACGCAGTAAATTATCAATACCACCATTTATTCTACCTTGTTCAACTAGGAGTCCATCTTTCCATTTTGTAGCCTAAAACTTCATTACACACGTTATGACATGCAGTTATTTGCGTATGATAATGTCAAGAGGCAATTATCTCATAAACCAGAAGAGCCAAAAATTCCAACTCCTGCCTCATCAATTGCAAGTGCTTTTGCTGGAGTTAGCGCTACTCTATGTACATACCCTCTTGAGCTACTCAAAACTCGTCTCACTATTCAGGTATGCTCTAATATAGACCTGATAATTTTGCTCTCATTTGTGCTCCACTGACGTAAGTTATGCTTAAATGTAGAGAAGAATTTTCTTGATGCATTTGTGAGAATTACTAGAAAAGAAGGTCCTGCAGAACTGTACAAAGGCCTCACCCCAAGTTTAGTTGGTATAATCCCTTGTGCTGCAACAAATTATCTTGCTTAAGATACACTTAGAAAAAGCATATGAGAAGGCTTTCAATAAGGAGGAAGTTGGGAATGTCATCACTCTTCTAATTGGATCAACTGCTGAAGCACTCTCAAAGTAGTGCAACATTCCCACTTGAGGTGGCTTGTTAATGAAATGAGATTGTTTGTTACCTTAATTATAGCATGAACACAGTATCAACAAACACAACCAATAACTGAAAACGACAACAAAACAATTACTAAAATTACTTTAGTTTATTAATGAAATTTTAATCAGTAATGCTATAGGCAAGGTGCTCACGCAAAGAATTGCATTCTCAGGGAGTAAACCAAAAATGAACCACGTGACATTACTTCAAAATCCAAATACACTATTTTTTTTTTCCAATTTTTATTTTTCAGTGAAACAAACACATTAAAAGGGTTACCAAAAAATAGGGTTTTAAAAAAGGACCTTTTCGGCACCGGGACCGAACATTTGACGGAGAAGAGCCATGATTAGGGTTTTCTTGCCAGCGCCTGATGGTCCATAGAACAATAAATGGGGGCAATCCTGTTCCGTAACCTGCAATAACACACACAACACGAAGAAAAATTAAAACTTTTAATTTTAAAATAAATTAAAAAGACAAAAGCGAGAGATTCAGATACACAAAGGAGAGTGTGGGTTTGAGAGAGAAAAGTACCAATTTCTTGAGATTTTGAGCGATGTCGTTGTGGACCATAACATTGTCGAGGGTTTTGGGACGATACTTGTCAACCCACAACATTCTTCTCTTTTCTATACCTTCTGCTGCTTCTTCTTCTTTTCTCTTTCTTCAATCTCACACACTGCGTACAACAAAGGCCACACCGTGGTGGCGGGAAACTGCAGCTTTATATACACATGTAGTGTCTATGGTGCACAATGTTTATACTTTGTGCACCATACACAAGGGCCATTTTAATTGCAGACAAGCCCTCACACTTTTTCTAATTTCCCAATTCAAATAAATAACCCTAAATTCCCCTTTCCTTATTACCTGAAAACAGAGCTTTATTCAGAATTTCCAATCACCGTAATAATAATACCAAAGTAACGCGACCAAGTGAAAGAGCGATTGAATGAACAATGGGAAGTCAAAAGATTATGATGACATGGTGTCGTTTGATTTAAGGTTTAGCAATGGTTTTATGGGTTTTAGGCACAATAGTGGTTTAAGCTTGCAAATGGTTGGGTTGGGTTGGGATCGGTAACATTAAAGAAAATGATTATGGTTTCTTATTGGAGAGGATATGCATGAGCATTGTGGACTTTTGAGCGTTGTAGACTTCTGGTTGTGGGGATTAAAGTGGCTGAAATGGTTTCTTGTAAGTGGAATCGAATGATGTAGAACTCTGGATAGGGGAAGTAAGAGGGAGGATAGACTGAATTGAGACGAGGGGACTAGGAAATTAGGGTTTTTGTTTTGATTTTGAATTGAGAAATTAAAAAAGTGTGATGGCTTGTTTGCAATTAAAAAAGCCCTTTTGTATGGTGCAAACCTATAAATACTAGTAAGATACCCGTGCATTCGCACGGGTCACTTCGTTTTCACGCATTTTTGAAATACACATGTTTTATAAAACTAAATTTTTATGTGACAAACTTGATTACTTGTTTTAATTCTTAAAAATGCAGAAAGAGTAAGGGAAGTCATGCTGAGAAAATAATTCAACCAAATTCCAACTTGTTATGTTACATAAATAATTGGTTGCTATAAATGCATACATAAAATTGATATGTGCTAAATAACAACAACATTATGGTCTAAAACTCAATCTAAGTTATTATAATGCTCTCCATCGTGATTTAAGATTGTGAATAGATACATGTAAATAATAAATACTTGCATAACATTGATGTGTTTAAAGACAATTGAACTATACCAACAAATTCAACTCTAGCTATTACATGTTACCCCGCTTGAACTTACTAAGAAAATAATCATTTATAAATAATAAATATATACATAAAATTGATATGCAATAAAAAAATTTGGTTACAAAATATACAATAATATAAAATAAAAATGAAAAGAAATAATACCATTATTATATGGTACATGTTATGCCACAGTGTATACTTAAAAAATATTAGTAAAGAAATATAAAGATAAATTTCATAAGACATGTATCTAAAGTGCACATAAAAAATTTAAAATGAACTTGTTTTCAAAAATTATAAAAATATTTCAATTTTGTAAAGAGAATAATAATAAATTTAAATAAGAATTCATTGCATTGTTAGGAAAAAATATTGAATAAAAGGTAAGCTGTTGATCAAACTCAAGCTCAACCTGTCGAGATCAAACTCTGCCGTTGATCCTCAGTCGCCGAAGTCATGCCCGATCTCGACAGTCCTCGATAGTTTGTCTTGGTCGCCGAGATCAAGCTCTGCCGCCGAGTCAAGCGATCTCGATACCAAGACTACAGGTTGAGTATCTCGGACTACTGAGTTGAGCTTGGTCTCGGCCAGGTTGAGCTTGATCTCGACAGGTTGAGCTTGATCTCGACAGCTTGAAGACAACTGCCGAGATCAAGCTCAACATGTAGCTGCCGAGATCAAGCTCAACCTGCTGAGATCAAACTCAAGCTGGCGAAGTCAAGCCTGATCTCGACAGGTCCCGTATAGTTGTCTTCTGCCGCCGAGATCAAGCTCAACCTCAGCCGCCGAGATCAAGCTCAAGATGTCGTTATCAAGCTCAACCTGTCGACATCAGGCTTGACTTCGACAGCTTGAGAGCTTGATCTCGTCAGGATGAAGACAAACCATACAGGACCTGGCGGGATCAGGCTTGACTTCGATCGCTGAGGATAACAGCTTGAGTTTGATCTCGACAGGTTGAGCTTGATCTCGGTTGAGCTTGAGGACAACAGCTATTCACATGATTGTGATGGGTCTTGATGCTCCAATAGATAGTTGTCTTCAAGCTGTCGAGATCAAGCTCAAGATGACGATATCAAGCTCAAACTTGATTACTTGTTTTAATTCTTAAAAATGCAGAAAGAGTAAGGGAAGTCATGCTGAGAAAATAATTCAACCAAATTCCAACTTGTTATGTTACATAAATAATTGGTTGCTATAAATGCATACATAAAATTGATATGTGCTAAATAACAACAACGTTATGGTCTAAAACTCAATCTAAGTTATTATACGTTCTCCATCAGGATTTAAGATTGTGAATAGATACATGTAAATTGTAACGACCCGTTTCCGGACCGCTACCGAGCTCAACATACCGAGCTCGAGTTACCGAGCTCAAGACATTGAGCTCAAGTTACCCTGTATGCGATGTGTTTTAAAACGGTACTCTTGTGCCTTATAAAAATTTACGGTATATTTTTCTTTTTCTTCTAAGACCAGCTCGTGCACATCAGAGTAATTACAGCTTTTCGAAAACATGGTGCAACTAAGACACAAGACTTAAGTCCTAAATGACAACACGCAGGTATAACAAGTACATACTTATATATACAAGATATAAAAAGTGCATACAAAAAGACAGAGTAATACTGTACAAAGAAAATACACCTAAGGTATGACGACTTCAAGAGAGCAATCATACCCTGGGGGTACTTCCGGCAGACACCCACGCAGGGGGCTGCTCCAAAAGTAAAACCGTCAGTCTACCCTGTAATAACAAAACATAACCGGCCCAACTGGTCACAACCACTATACACAAAAACATAGACAAAGCAAATCACAACAAGTAGAGGTCGTCGCCCGGATCCTCGTCGAGATCCTCCTCGCCATCATCTGCTGTCCGAGTTCCTCGCCTCGACCTCGCCTGGGTAACCATCATGGATTGAAGGCACCACGGAAAGGGTCAACTTCTCAACAAATCAAGATAAACACGGCATAAAGAAATAAGTAAACAAAGAAAGTATAACATTCACCAAACGTGACTCAACCATCTCACTCTAAACTCGACTCAACTCGCTTATCCATTTTCTCTCGACTGACAATTATTCCTAATGCACACGCTGCATCAGATACCGGAAAGTCCAGCTTTAGCCTTGGGATCTTCGCTCTCCCTAGGATACCAACTCAGGTCCCATAGCGTGGCGACGCTTAGAAGTCCCCATAAACGGAAAAGGGGACCTAGCACCCTCTCCGCTATCCGGGTCGCAACTTCAAACGCCAACGACTCGCTAAGCTCTCTCACTCAATGAACAATTCACCGCATACGATATTCAAAGAGTTATACGCAAGATATTCAACCGCATGTCAAATAAAAAGAGCAGGCTCGACATGAAGAAACGCAATTCAATCATTTAAGCAATAAAAACACCCTGCATGAAGAAACGCAATTCAACAGCAACACGCAATTCACAGCATATATTCAATCTCATATCAAATATTGCATAACTCAATCATATCACAACATTTCAAGCTCGACACAAATCAAGGAATCCATACATAGGAATATAACAATAAAAATCCTAGAATGTCTAGAAGTGCCCTTACCGAACTCCAAGCTAACGCTGCTCGACAACGACCTCAACACGGCTGTCTTCAAACGAGCTCGACAACGACTTCTCTCACTCGATCTCGACACGCATCTGACTTTCTACCAACCTCGGTTTCGTGTTCTCGTGACACCCCGATCTCCTCATAAAGACGATCTCGAAATCACACGATCTCGGGAATCAGACTTCCTAATACAAGCACAACTTAGTTCCATCTATGGGTTCTAATAGCACTTAGCTCTCATTACCCCAATCTTAACTACAACCCAAGTAAATATTAAAACTCAAGAACTTAAACAAATACAACCAGAATTCAAACATTACAAAATAACTCCTTTTCTCTAAAATTTTATTAAAAACTTCTTTCATACATCACCAGACAAAGTCATTTTTCCAAAGTACTAATTCAAGCTTAAAATCAAATAGGGAGGGTTTTGGGCACTGCCTATTGCAGAAAACAGATAAAGCAATTTGTTTTACAAGCTCAAATAATTGGTTAGAAAGGTAGGTAATATCATGAAGGAGAAAACCTGTAACACCTGAGGACGAGATCGACCTCGTATTAGGACATCGTGTCGAGACCTCGTACTAAGACCTCGTGCCAAGATCGCGTGCCAAGGTCATATGTCGAGCTGATGAGGTCGCGTACCGAGCTGAGGAGGTCGCATGTCGAACTGAGGAGGCCGCGTGCACGAACTCGTGTTAGAGCCTTGTGCGCTTGCACAAGCACCCTGATCGACCTCGTGTCGAGACTGTAACACTCGTATTTTACGAACGTTATTTAGCGTTGATGATTCTATTGTTTGTAATATTGGTATTATCGGTTTGCAGTTCTCGTCGTTGTGTCTTTAGATCTCTAACCTATAGATTAGAGGGTAATCATGAGAGAGGAGAGATTAGATGGGTAGAATGATTGATGGGATTAGCATCTCATAACAGTAGTTACACGTCACTTATTTGTGTTTTCTTTTGAAAAAGAAAAATTCATTTAAAGGGTTTCTTGACCAGCTGTATATTCGATCAGCCCCTCACAACCCTCACTTTCTCTTTTCTTCTTTCTTCTTCTCTGAGTTTCCTCTTCCTCTCCAAAACTTCCATCGAAGAACCTTGAGTTTTATCGAGCTTCTGCATAAACTTTCTTCATCAATCTTGTTCCTCATCATCTCCTCGACATATATCACCATCTCGACCATCATTTGAGGTATGGAAAAACAGATTTTCTCTTCCTTCATGCTACTGTTTAGCGCCACTTCTTCCTTCCATTTTAGCTAGTTTTTATGCTTCCAAATCATGTCATTTTGATACGTTTTCTTCTTCATGATGAAAATATTTTTCAGAAAACATAAACTTAGATTTTGATTAATTTGTGCTTAATATGCTACTTGATTTTAAGCTTGAGTTAATACTTAGGAAAAATGGTTTTGTCTGGTGATGTATGAAAGAAGTTTTTAATAAAAATTTTAGAGAAAAAGAGTTATTTTGTAATGTTTGAATTCTGGTTGTATTTGTTTAAGTTCTTGAGTTTTAATGTTCACTTGGGTTGTGGTTAAGATTGGGATAATGAGAGCTAAGTGTTATTAGAACCCATAGATGGAACTAAGTTGTGCTTGTATTAGGAAGTCGATTCAGAGATCGTGTGATTTAGAACCCGAGGACGTGGGAGCGATGGGATCCAGATCGAGAATCAGACGTGTCGAGGTCGACCGAGAAGCGACGTGCGTGTCGAGGTCGATTGAGGACGATGCGATGTCGGGTCATTGTCGAGCTCGATTGAGGACAGCGTAGACGCCGTAGCTTGGAGTTGATAAGGGCACTTCTAAACATTCTAGGATTTTTATTGTTATATTCCTATGTATGGATTCCTTGATTTGCTTGTCGAGCATGTAATGTTGTGATATGATTGAGTTATGCATTATTTGATATGAAATTGAATATATGCCATGAATTGCGTATTCTTTGTCATGCGTTTTCTTCATATTAAGCATGTTCTCTTATTTGATGTACGGGCAAGTAATTTTAAGCGCCACTCTTTGAATATTGTAAGCGGAGAGTCGTTTCATCGAGTGAGCGAGCCAGGCGAGTCGTTATGACGTTTTTGAGCCGTGACCGGATAATCGAGGGTGCTAGGTCCCCTTTGTTTACTGGAGATTGACTAGACGTCGCGCAGTAGGAACCGGCATCGCATATCTAGGAGAAGCGAAAGATCCCAAGGCTACTACCGCTGGTATGTCGATTGATGGATCTGCGTCGCTTCCTAATAATGGTCGAGTCGAGAGAAAATGGATCGCGAGTTGAGTCGAGTCTAGAGTGAGAAGGTCGAGTCACGCTTTGGTGATTGATAAACATTGTTGTGTTGCTTATTTCTTTATGTCGTGTTTATCTTGAATTGTTGAGAAGTTGACCTTTCCGTGGTACCTTCAATCCATGATGGTTACCCAGGCGATGTCGAGTGCAGGAACTCGACAGCAGATGATGGCGAGGAGGAGCTCGACGAGGATCGAGCGACGACCTATATTTGTCGTGGATTGATTATGTTTGTTGGATGTTTTGGGATGGCTGTACCTTGTTTTTCTTTGTGTTCAGAGGTTGTGACGATTTGGGCTAGATGTTATTTTGAGCACAGGGTAGACTGGTGGTTTTACTTTTGGAGCGACCCTGCGTGGTGTTCGCTTAAGTACCCCAGGTGGTATGATTGCTCTCTTGAAGTCGTCATACCTTAGGTGTATTTTCTTTGTACATTATTACTCTGTCTTTTTGTATGCACTTTTTATATCTTGTATATATAAGTATGTACTTGTTTTACCTGCGTGTTGTCATTTAGGACTTAAGTCTTGTGTCTTAGTTGCACCATGTTTTCGAAAAGCTGTAATTACTCTGATGTGCACGAGCTGGTCTTAAAAATAATAATAGACTGTACTTTTCTAAAGGGCACAAGAGTATCGTTTTAAAACACATCGCATACAGGGTAACTTGAGCTCGGTGTGTTGAGCTCGGTAACTCGAGCTCGGTATGTTGAGCTCGGTAGCGGTCCGGAAACGGGTCGTTACAAAACCTATCAATATGACATGATTTGGAAGCATAAAAACTAGCTAAAATGGAGAGAAGAAGTGGCGCTAACAGTAACATGAAGGAAGAGAAAATTCTGTTTTTCATACCTCAAATGATGGTCGAGATGGTGATATATGTCGAGGAGATGATAAGAAACAAGGTTGATGAAGAAAGTTTGTGCAAAGACTCAATAAAATCCAAGGTTCTTCGATGGAAGTTTTGGAGAGGAAGAGGAAACTCAGAGAAGAAGAAAGAAGAAAAGAGAAAGTGAGGGTTGTGAGGGCTGATCGTGATATACAGCTGGTAAAAAACCATTTAAATGAATCTTTTTCTTTTTAAAACAAAACACAAGTAAGTGACGTGTAACTACTGTTATGAGATGCTAATCCCATCAATCATTCTACCCATCTAATCTCTCCTTTCTCATGATTACCCTCTAATCTATAGGTTGAAGATCTAATAACACAGCGACGAGAACTGCAAACCGATAATATCAATTTATAAATATTACAAACAATATAATCATTAACGCTAAATAACGTTCGTAAAATACGAGTGTTACAGTCTCGACACGAGGTCGATCAGGGTGCTTTTGCAAGCGCACAAGGCTCTAACACGAGTTCGTGCACGCGGCCTCCTCAGTTTGACATGCGACCTCCTCAGCTCGGTACGCGACCTCATCAGCTCGACATATGACCTCGGCACGCGATCTTGGCACGGGATCTCGACACGAGGTCTTGGTACGAGGTCTCGATACGATGTCCTAATACGAGGTCGATCTCGTCCTCAGGTGTTACATAAATAATAAATACTTGCATAACATTGATGTGTTTAAAGACAATTGAACTATACCAACAAATTCAACTCTAGCTATTACATGTTACCCCGTCGGAACTTACCAAGAAAATAATCATTTATAAATAATAAATATATACATAAAATTGATATGCAATAAAAAAAATTTGGTTACAAAATATACAATAATATAAAATAAAAATGAAAAGAAATAATACCATTATTATATGGTCTGTGTTATGCACGGTGTATACTTAAAAAATATTAGTAAAGAAATATAAAGAGAAATTTCATAAGACATGTATCTAAAGTGCACATAAAAAATTTAAAATGAACTTGTTTTCAAAAATTATAAAAATATTTCAATTTTGTAAAGAGAATAATAATAAATTTAAATAGGAATTCATTGCATTGTTAGGAAAAAATATTGAATAAAGGTATTTGTTGATCAAACTCAAGCTCAACCTGTCGAGATCAAACTCAAGCTGTTGATCCTCAAGCTGTCGAAGTCATGCCTGATCTCGACAGGTCCTGCATAGTTTGTCTTCAAGCTGTCGAGATCAAGCTCTCAAGCTGTCGAAGTCAAGCCTGATCTCGACAGCTTGAAGACTACAGGTTGAGTATCTCGACAGCTACAGGTTGAGCTTGGTCTCGACAGGTTGAGCTTGATTTCGACAGGTTGAGCTTGATCTCGACAGCTTGAAGACAACTGTCGAGATCAAGCTCAACATGTAGCTGTCGAGATCAAGCTCAACCTGTCGAGATCAAACTCAAGTTGTCGAAGTCAAGCCTGATCTCGACAGGTCCCGTATAGTTGTCTTCAAGCTGTTGAGATCAAGCTCAACCTATAGCTGTCGAGATCAAGCTCAAGATGTCGTTATCAAGCTCAACCTGTCGTCATCAGGCTTGACTTCGACAGCTTGAGAGCTTGATCTCGACAGCATGAAGACAAACTATACAGGACCTGTCGAGATCAGGCTTGACTTCGACTGCTTGAGGACCAACAGCTTGAGTTTGATCTCGACAGGTTGAGCTTGATCTCGGTTGAGCTTGAGGACAACAGCTATTCACATGATTGTGATGGGTCTTGATGCTCCAATAGATAGTTGTCTTCAAGCTGTCGAGATCAAGCTCAAGATGACGATATCAAGCTCAAACTTGATTACTTGTTTCAATTCTTAAAAATGCAGAAAGAGTAAGGGAAGTCATGCTGAGAAAATAATTCAACCAAATTCCAACTTGTTATGTTACATAAATAATTGGTTGCTATAAATGCATACATAAAATTGATATGTGCTAAATAACAACAACATTATGGTCTAAAACTCAATCTAAGTTATTATCGTTCTCCATCAGATTTAAGATTGTGAATAGATACATGTAAATAATAAATACTTGCATAACATTGATGTGTTTAAAGACAATTGAACTATACCAACAAATTCAACTCTAGCTATTACATGTTACCCGTCGGAACTTACCAAGAAAATAATCATTTATAAATAATAAATATATACATAAAATTGATATGCAATAAAAAAAATTTGGTTACAAAAAATACAATAAAATAAAATAAAAATGAAAAAAAATAATACCATTATTATATGGTCTCTGTGTTATGCAGTGTATACTTAAAAATATTAGTAAAGAAATATAAAGAGAAATTTCATAAGACATGTATCTAAAGTGCACATAAAAATTTAAAATGAACTTGTTTTCAAAAATTATAAAAATATTTCAATTTTGTAAAGAGAATAATAATAAATTTAAATAGGAATTCATTGCATTGTTAGGAAAAATATTGAATAAAAGGTAAGTGTTGATCAAACTCAAGCTCAACTCGCCGAGATCAAACTCTGCCGTTGATCCTCAAGCCGAAAATAGTTTTTCTTCGCCGCCGAGATCAAGCTCCTGTCAGCCGAAGTCAAGCCCGATCTCGGCGGACTTGAAGACTACAGGTTGAGTATCTCGACAGCTACAGGTTGAGCTTGGTCTCGACAGGTTGAGCTTGATCTCGACAGGTTGAGCTTGATCTCGACAGGTTGAAGACAACTGTCGAGATCAAGCTCAACATGTAGCTGTCGAGATCAAGCTCAACCCGTCGAGATCAACCTCAAGCTGGGGAAGTGAAGCCTGATCTCGACAGTCCCGTGATAGTTGTCTTCTGCCGCCGAGATCAAGCTCAACTCAGTAATGTCGAGATCAAGCTCAAGATGTCGTTATCAAGCTCAACCTGTCGACATCAGGCTTGACTTCGACAGCTTGAGAGCTTGATCTCGACAGCATGAAGACAAACTATACAGGACCTGTCGAGATCAGGCTTGACTTCGACTGCTTGAGGACCAACAGCTTGAGTTTGATCTCGACAGGTTGAGCTTGATCTCGGTTGAGCTTGAGGACAACAGCTATTCACATGATTGTGATGGGTCTTGATGCTCCAATAGATAGTTGTCTTGGTCAGCCGAGATCAAGCTCAAGATGACGATATCAAGCTCAAACTTGATTACTTGTTTTAATTCTTAAAAATGCAGAAAGAGTAAGGGAAGTCATGCTGAGAAAATAATTCAACCAAATTCCAACTTGTTATGTTACATAAATAATTGGTTGCTATAAATGCATACATAAAATTGATATGTGCTAAATAACAACAACATTATGGTCTAAAACTCAATCTAAGTTATTATACGTTCTCCATCAGGATTTAAGATTGTGAATAGATACATGTAAATAATAAATACTTGCATAACATTGATGTGTTTAAAGACAATTGAACTATACCAACAAATTCAACTCTAGCTATTACATGTTACCTGTAACGACCCGTTTCCGGACCGCTACCGAGCTCAACATACCGAGCTCAAGTTACCCTGTGTGCAATGCGTTTTAAAACGGTACTCTTGTGCTTTATAAAAATTTACGGTATATTTTCTTTTCTTCTAAGACCAGCTCGTGCACATCAGAGTAATTACAGCTTTTCGAAAACATGGTGCAACTAAGACACAAGACTTAAGTCCTAAATGACAACACGCAGGTATAACAAGTACTTACTTATATATACCAGATATAAAAAGTGCATACAAAAAGACAGAGTAATAATGTACAAAGAAAATACACCTAAGGTATGACGACTTCAAGAGAGCAATCATACCCTGGGGGTACTTCCGGCAGACACCCACGCAGGGGGCTGCTCCAAAAGTAAAACCACCCGATCTACCACTGTGCTCAAAATAACATCTAGCCTAAATCGTCACAACCTCGAACACACGAAAAACAAGGTACAGTCATCCCCAAAAACATCCAACAAACATAATCAATCCACGACAAATATAGGTCGCCGCTTCGATCCTCGTCGAGCTCCTCCTCGCCATCATCTGCTGTCGAGTTCCCTGCACCCTCGACATCGCCTGGGTAACCATCATGGATTGAAGGTACCACGGGAAATGGTCAACTTCTCAACAATTCAAGATAAACACGGCATAAAGAAATAAGCAACACAACAATGTTTATCAATCACCAAACGTAACTCGACCCTCTCACTCTAGACTCGACTCAACTCGCGATCCATTTTCTCTCGACTCGACCATTATTAGAAAGCGACGCAGATCCATCAACTGACATACCGGTAGTAGCCTTGGGATCTTTCGCTTCTCCCTAGATATGATGCCGGTTCCTCTGACTGCGACGTCTAGTCAATCTCCGTAAACAAAAGGGGACCTAGCACCCTTAGTTATCCGGGTCACGGCTCAAAAACGTCATAACGACTCGCCTAGCTCGCTCACTCGATGAACAGCTCTCCGCTTACAATATTCAAAGAGTTATACGCAAGATATTCAACCGCATGTCAAATAAAAAGAGCAGGCTCGACATGAAGAAACGCAATTCAATAGTCAATACACAATTCACAACATATATTCAATCACATATTAAATACATGCAAAAACCCAATCATATCACAACATTACATGCTCGACACAAATCAAGGAATCCGTACATAGTAATATAACAATAAAAATCCTAGAATGTCTAGAAGTGCCCTTACCGAACTCCAAGCTACGCTGCTCGACAACGACCTCAACACGGCTGTCTTCAAACGAGCTCGACAACGACCTCGACACGGCTGTCTTCAAACGAGCTTGACAACAACATCGACACGGCTGTCTTCAAACGAGCTTGACAACGACCTCGACACGTACGGCTCTCAGTCAACCTCGTTTTCGTGTTCTCGTACACCCTGATCTCCTTGCAGCACGATCTCGGAACTCACACTGCCTAATACGAGCACAACTTAGTTCCATCTATGGGTTCTAATAGCACTTAGCTCTCATTATCCCAATCTTAACCACAACCCAAGTAAACATTAAAACTCAAAAACTTAAACAAATACAACCAGAATTCAAACATTACAAAATAACTCCTTTTCTCTAAAATTTTTATTAAAAACTTCTTTCATACATCACCAGACAAAACCATTTTTCCTAAGTATTAACTCAAGCTTAAAATCAAGTAGCATATTAAGCACAAATTAATCAAAATCTAAGTTTATGTTTTCTGAAAAATATTTTCATCATGAAGAAGAAAACGATATCAAAATGACATGATTTGGAAGCATAAAACTAGCTAAAATGGAGAGAAGAAGTGGCGCTAACAGTAACATGAAGGAAGAGAAAATTCTGTTTTTCATACCTCAAATGATGATCGAAGTGGTGATATATGTCGAGGAGATGATGAGAAACAAGGTTGATGAAGAAAGTTTATGCAGAAGCTCGATAAAACTCAAGGTTCTTCGATGGAAGTTTTTGGAGAGGAAGAGGAAACTCAGAGAAGAAGAAAGAAGAAGAGAAAGTGAGAGTTGTGAGGGTCGATCGAATCTGGTGGTCAAGAAACCCTTTAAAAGATATTTTTCTTTTTAAAACAAAACACAAATAAGTGACGTGTAACTCTTTGTTATGAGATGCTAATCCCATCAATCATTCTACCCATCTAATCTCTTCTCTCTCATGATTACCCTCTAATCTATAGGTTACGGATCTAAAACACTGACGAGAATCGCAAACCGATAATATAAATATTACAAACAATAGAATCATCAACGCTAAATAACGTTAAGTAAAATACGTGTTACGGTCTCGACACGAGGTCGACCAGGTGCTTGTCTGGCGCACAAGGCTCTAACACGAGTTCGTGCCGCACGCCTCCTCGATTCGACATGCGACTTCCTCATTTCGATGCAGCGACCTCATCATTTCGACATATGACTTGACGCGCGATCTTGGCGCGGGATCTCGACACGAGGTCTTGGTACGAGGTCTCGACACGATGTCCTAATACGAGGTCGATCTCGTCCTCGGGTGTTACAATCTCTCCCTCTAAAAAATTTCGTCCTCGAAATTGCAAATAAGTTACTTACCATGAAAGAGTTGAGTCTTGAGTCTTCATCTTCTCTTCCAGCTCCCAAGTCGCATCTCGGTCTTACGATCCCACACAACTTTGACAAGTTGGATCTCTTTGTTCCGCGAATCGTTTGGCTTTCCGATCAACGATCCTTCTTTGGTGATGCTTGAAAGATAGGTCGCCCGGTTGAATCATATCCGGTTCGATGACATGAGAGGGGTCGGAAATATACCTCCGCAATTGTGAGACGTGGAAGACGTCATGAATGTTCGACAAGAAGGGTGGCAAGGCAATCTGATATGCCACTGGACCAATACGACGAAGAATCTGATAAGGTCCAATAAATTTAGGGGTAAGTTTCTTGGATTTGATCGCTCGACCAACTCGATGGTGGGGTGACTCTAAGAAATACATGCTCTCCTTCCTCGAACTCGAGTGGTCGACGTCTTTGGTGCATAACTCTTCTGTCGACTTTGAGGCGTTCGCATCTATCTCTCGATCAAGCGGATCTTCTCGATGGTCTATTTGGATCATATCTGGTCCTACGACAGAACGCTCGCCGTCCTGGTACCAACAAAGAGGCGTCTGACATTTCCGTCCATACAGTGCTTCAAAAGGTGCCATTCCAATACTCGCATGGAAGCTGTTATTGTAGGTGAACTCCACCAATGGTAAGACGTCGTCCCAACTTCCTCGGTGATCTAAGGTACACGCTCGCAACAAATCTTCAAGCGATTGGATCGTTCTCTCAGTCTGACCGTCAGTCTGGGGATGATATGCCGAGCTAAGCCTGAGCTCGGTTCCCATCGCTTCTTGCAATTCCCTCCAAAAATGAGACGTGAACCGGATCTCGGTCCGACACGATTGAAGAGGGTATACCATGTAGTCGTACTATCTCGCGATGTAGATCTCGGTCGACTTTTCCACGTTGTATGTCGACCTTCACGGCAAGAAATGAGCGATTTGGTCAATCGGTCCGACGATCACCCAAATCGAATCATTCTTCTTCTGCGTCTTGGTAAACCTACAACGAAATCCATGGAAATACTATCCCATTTCCATACTTTGATGCGTCAGCGATTGTAGCATTCCGCGGTCGTTGGTGCTCCACCTTCGGCTTCGACCGCGTTAAACACGAAGCTACGTACTCAGCCACTTGCTTCTTCATTCCGGACCACCAAAAATGCTTCTTCAAGTCTTGATACATCTTCGTAACTCCTGGGTGAATTCTAAAATTGCTCTTATGCGCTTCATCAAGGATTAACTTTCTCAGCTCCACTACGTTAGGTACACATACTCGGCCATTACATCTTAAGATGTTGTCCGTTCCGACTTGGAATTCTGTCGCCTTCCCTTGCGCTATCAACTGGACCTTCTCTTGCAGGAGCTCGTCATGAACCTGCTGGTCTCGGATCTCGTCCAATAATCGGTTAGAAATGGTAAGCATACCAAATCTCAGCTTCCCCGGTGAAACTTCCACACTCAACTTCAAGTCTCGGAACTTCTCGAGCATCTCCAACTCCTTGATCATCATTCTTTGAGGCTAAAACGCTCTTTCTGCTCAATGCATCTGCTACTACGTTAGCCTTACCGGGATGGTATTCCAACGTAAAGTCGTAGTCCTTGAGAAATTCTGTCCATCTTCGTTGACGCATGTTGAGCTCTTTCTGATCGAACAGGTACTTCAAGCTCTTGTGATCGCTGAAAACAGTAAGAGTGCTCCCATAAAGATAGTGCCTCCATATCTTCAGCGCAAAAACCACTGCTGCCAGCTCCAAATCGTGAGTAGGGTAGTTTCTCTCGTGAATCTTCAGCTGTCTTGAAGTATACGCTACCACTTTCCGATGTTGCATCAGCACGCATCCCAATCCCTGGTGTGACGCATCACAATACACCTCGTAAGACTCTTCTGGTTGAGGCAAAATCAACACTGGCGCTGTCGTCAAGAGCTCCTTCAGTTTTTGAAAACTGGATTCGCACTCCTCAGTCCAGGCAAAAGGTTGATCCTTCCCCGTAAGTCGTGTAAGAGGCGCGACAATCTTCGAGAAACCTTCAATGAATCTTCGATAATAGCCTGCTAAGCCAACAAAACTTCTGATCTCGGTAACCATCTTTGGCTGTTCCCACGCTAACACAGCCTCAATCTTAGTTAGATCCACAGCTATCCCTTCTTTGGAAATCACATGACCAAGAAAATTCACCTCTTCGAGCCAAAATTCACACTTCGACAGGTTGGCATAGAGTTGCTTCTCACGCAATATCTGTAGTACTCGACGTAAGTGTTCTTCGTGCTCTTCTCTGTTCCTCGAGTAGATCAGGATGTCGTCGATGAACACTACTACAAACTGATCCAAAAACGAATGGAAAATCCTATTCATATAGTCCATAAACACAGCTGGCGCATTTGTCACTCCGAACGGCATCACCAAATACTCGTAGTGACCATACCTAGTCCTGAAAGCTGTTTTGGGGACATCTTCCTCCTTCACGCGAATCTGATGATAACCAGACTTCAAATCTATCTTGGAAAAGATCGCCGCTCCACGAAGTTGATCCATCAAGTCGTCAATACGGGGTAACGGATACCGGTTCTTCACAGTAACCTTGTTGAGCTCGCGGTAGTCCACGCACAACCTTGATCGTCCATCCTTCTTCTAACCAACAACACCGGAGCTCCCCACGGTGACACGGCTCGGTCGTATGAATTGCTTTGACTCCAAGTGTTCGATCCGGGACTTGACTCTTTCATCTCGGCGGGAGACATCTGTATGGCGCTTTGGAAATCGGTCCTGTTCCTGGAATCAACTTCGATGGAGAACTTCGACCTCTCGCCTTTGGTGGTAACCCTAGCACGTCTTCGGGAAAACGTCCACAAAGTCACACACCTTGGTACATTCTTCACCGACCTCTTTGGAAAACTTACGAACTAGCGGATACATGTATTCCTAGTTCCTTCTTTCAAAGAAACTCCAATATGTTCAAAGAAAGATAATTGGAGACTCCAACGTCTGGAAAAATTACAGTTTACGGGCACGCAGTCCAAGAAGGACATGGTGGTGTGACAACCAATCCATCCCGAGGATGACATCTAAGCCGCCAAGAGGCAAACAAACCAAATTGACCACAAACTTTCTACTACGAATAACCACTACACAATTAAGACATGCGATGTTTGTGACTAAGGTTTTAGCGGTGGGGTTGTAACTACCAATTTGAATGGTAAAGCGATCACTGGTCGATTCAAATGGTTCACACAATCGAAGAAATAAAGGAATGGGTTGCAGAATCAAAGAGAACGGATAAGGATTTACCCTCAATCTCACATTCGCCTTGAATAAGATCATCGACTTGCTCGCTTCCTCGCCGCTCATGCGAAGACTACGCCTTTTCTTTGTTGGCGCTTCCTTTGGCCTTTGCCGCAAGCATTGCTGGTTCGACTTTAGGTGTGGAGCGATCCTTGGCAAAATGCCTGGCTTCTACTGATTGTAGCACACATCCTCCTTCCGAAAGTACGATTATTTGCATAATGTCACGACTTTCCACGCGGAAACAAATCGCTTCGACGCTGATCGACTTCCACTCGCCTCCTGGGTCATCGGACGACATCGCCCTCTATTATTGTTGTTCCCCTGAGGTTGGTTGTAAGGCTTCTTAAGTTGCTTTCCTTTCTGTGCAAATCTCTGTCCCATGCCCTGAGGTCTCATTGGTCCACCTGGGCCAGTCTTCTTCTTATGGCTTCTTACTCCTTCTACCTCCACACAGCGATCTATCAACTCTTGGGCGGTTTGAATCCTCAATGACACCAGCGACTTGAATGTCAAATCTTAATCCTCCGTTGGAACCTCTCACTTAACCATCCTTGGTCAGCTCGATCACGAAATGGGTGAAATACCTACTTGATGACTCAAACTTGGCTGCATACTCGGACACTGTCATACCGCCTTGTTGTAGTTGAAGAAACTCTTGCTCCTTCTCAGCTCGTGCAGTATCTGGGAAGTATTTGTCCAAGAACCTTCCACGAAAAAGCTCCCAAGTTATCTCGCGACGTTCCGCTATCAGTGCTTGCTTCACTCCTTTCCACCAATATTCTGCATCTCCCAGTAGCAGATAGGTGGGGTAGTCTACCTTTACGTTGTTCGGGCAATGGAGTGCCTCGAAGATCTTCTCGATCTCTTGCATCCAAAGATCAGCTTTATCTGGATTTGGCTCACCGTAGAACTTCGGTGGGTCATGCGTCCTAAAGTCTGCTAATCCTCTCGCCAAAGCATTTCGCTCTGCTCTCTGTTGTTCTTTGCAAGTTTCTTTGGGTTAACGCCGTCTGTTGGCGCGTTAACTGTTGAGTTCGGCCGGTGATTCTTGAGCCATGGTCGCCGCCATCTCGGTCATAGCTTGAATTGCTCGTTCCATGTATCGGCGTTCTCTGCAGGTATGCGTATCCCTACGAGGTGGCATTAGATTCCACAAAGTTCAAAACCTGTCGAGAATCTCACAACAAGGATGTGTTAAAACACACCGCTTCAATCAAGAAACAGTTCAAACAATTTTTCAAGCAATAAGTGCTTCACTTAATCAAACAAAGAATCAACATAGTACAGTTAGGTACCCAACACATATATATATATCCCGACCACGGTGATCAGTCCAAATTTCCTATGCATACTTCGGTCGAACCGAATCAAGCTCGATACCAACATTGTAACGACCGCTTTAGGAACGCTCACCGAGCTCAACATACCGAGCTCAAGCTCAAGTTACCCTATATGCAATGCGTTTAAAGCGATCTTGTTGTGCTTTATAAAAATTTACGGTATATTTTCTTTTCTTCTAAGACCAGCTCGTGCACATCAGAGTAATTACAGCTTTTCGAAAACATGGTGCAACTAAGACACAAGACTTAAGTCCTAAATGACAACACGCAGGTATAACAAGTACTTACTTATATATACAAGATATAAAAATTGCATACAAAAAGGCAGAGTAATAATGTACAAAGAAAATACACCTAAGGTATGACGACTTCAAGAGAGCAATCATACCCTGGGGGTACTTCCGGCAGACACCCACGCAGGGGGCTGCTCCAAAAGTAAAACCACCAGTCTACCCTGTGCTCAAAATAACATCTAGCCCAAACTGGTCACAACCTCTGAACACACAGAAAAACAAGGTACAATCATCCCAAAAAAAACATCCAACAAACATAATCAATCACGACAAATATAGGTCGTCGCCCTGATCCTCGTCGAGCTCCTCCTCGCCATCATCTGCTGTCGAGTTCCCTGCACCCTCGACATCGCCTGGGTAACCATCATGGATTGAAGGTACCACGGGAAAGGGTCAACTTCTCAACAATTCAAGATAAACACGGCATAAAGAAATAAGCAACACAACAATGTTTATCAATCACCAAACGTAACTCGACCCTCTCACTCTAGACTCGACTCAACTCGTGATCCATTTTCTCTCGACTCGACCATTATTCCGGAAAGCAGACGCAGATCCATCAACTGACATACCAGCCATAGCCTTGGGATCTTTCGCTTCTCCCTAGATATGCAGTACCCGGTTCCTACGCTGCGACGTCTAGTCAATCTCCCGTAAACAAAAGGGGACCTAGCACCCTTAGTTATCCGGGTCACGGCTCAAAAACGTCATAACGACTCGCCTAGCTCGCTCACTCGATGAACAGCTCTCCGCTTACAATATTCAAAGAGTTATACGCAAGATATTCAACCGCATGTCAAATAAAAAGAGCAGGCTCGACATGAAGAAACGCAATTCAACAGTCAATACACAATTCACAACATATATTCAATCACATATTAAATACATGCAAAAACCCAATCATATCACAACATTACATGCTCGACAGAAATCAAGGAATCCGTACATAGTAATATAACAATAAAAATCCTAGAATGTCTAGAAGTGCCCTTACCGAACTCCAAGCTACGCTGCTCGACAACGACCTCAACACGGCTGTCTTCAAACGAGCTCGACAACGACCTCGACACGGCTGTCTTCAAACGAGCTTGACAACAACATCGACACGGCTGTCTTCAAACGAGCTTGACAACGACCTCGACACGTACGGCTCTCAGTCAACCTCGTTTTCGTGTTCTCGTACACCCTGATCTCCTTGCAGCACGATCTCGGAACTCACACTGCCTAATACGAGCACAACTTAGTTCCATCTATGGGTTCTAATAGCACTTAGCTCTCATTATCCCAATCTTAACCACAACCCAAGTAAACATTAAAACTCAAAAACTTAAACAAATACAACCAGAATTCAAACATTACAAAATAACTCCTTTTCTCTAAAATTTTTATTAAAAACTTCTTTCATACATCACCAGACAAAACCATTTTTCCTAAGTATTAACTCAAGCTTAAAATCAAGTAGCATATTAAGCACAAATTAATCAAAATCTAAGTTTATGTTTTCTGAAAAATATTTTCATCATGAAGAAGAAAACGTATCAAAATGACATGATTTGGAAGCATAAAAACTAGCTAAAATGGAGAGAAGAAAGGGCGCTAACAGTAACATGAAGGAAGAGAAAATTCTGTTTTTCATACCTCAAATGATGATCGAGGTGGTGATATATGTCGAGGAGATGATGAGAAACAAGGTTGATGAAGAAAGTTTATGCAGAAACTCGATAAAACTCAAGGTTCTTCGATGGGAGTTTGGAGAGGAAGAGGAAACTCAGAGAAGAAGAAAGAAGAAAAGAGAAAGTGAGAGTTGTGAGGGGCTGATCGAATACAGCTGGTCAAGAAACCCTTTAAAAGATATTTTTCTTTTTAAAACAAAACACAAATAAGTGACGTGTAACTACTGTTATGAGATGCTAATCCCATCAATCATTCTACCCATCTAATCTCTTCTCTCTCATGATTACCCTCTAATCTATAGGTTACAGATCTAAAACACAGCGACGAGAACTGCAACCGATAATATAAATATTACAAACAATAGAATCATCAACGCTAAATAACGTTCGTAAAATACGTGTTACAGTCTCGACACGAGGTCGACCAGGGTGCTTGTGCAAGCGCACAAGGCTCTAACACGAGTTCGTGCACGCGGCCTCCTCAGTTCGACATGCGACTTCCTCAGCTCGGTACGCGACCTCATCAGCTCGACATATGACTTCGGCACGCGATCTTGGCACGGGATCTCGACACGAGGTCTTGGTACGAGGTCTCGACACGATGTCCTAATACGAGGTCGATCTCGTCCTCAGGTGTTACATTACCCCGTCGGAACTTACCAAGAAAATAATCATTTATAAATAATAAATATATACATAAAATTGATATGCAATAAAAAAAATTTGGTTACAAAATATACAATAATATAAAATAAAAATGAAAAGAAATAATACCACTATTATATGGTCTGTGTTATGCACGGTGTATACTTAAAAAATATTAGTAAAGAAATATAAAGAGAAATTTCATAAGACATGTATCTAAAGTGCACATAAAAAATTTAAAATGAACTTGTTTTCAAAAATTATAAAAATATTTCAATTTTGTAAATAGAATAATAATAAATTTAAATAGAAATTCATTGTATTGTTAGGAAAAAATATTGAATAAAGCGTGGTCGTTGATCAAACTCAAGCTCAACTGTCGAGATCAAACTCAAGCCGTTGATCAAGTCGCCGAAGTCAAGCCCGATCTCGGCGACTTGAAGACTACTGAGTTGAGTATCTCGGCGACTTCTGTTGAGCTTGATCTCGGCGACTTGAAGACAAGCTGTCGAGATCAAGCTCAACATGTAGGTGTCGAGGTCAAGCTCAACTGTCGAGATCAAACTCTGCCGTTGGTCCTCGCCGCCGAAGTCAAGCCCGATCTCGGCGGGTCCCATATAGTTGTCTTCAGCCGAGATCAAGCTCAACGTAGTCGCCGAGATCAAGCTCAAGATGTCGTTATCAAGCTCAACCTGCCGACATCGGGCTTGACCGGCGGCTTGAGAGCTTGATCTCGGCGGCGAAGACAAACTATCACGGGACTGTCGAGATCGGGCTTGACCGGCGACGAGGACCAACGGCAGAGTTTGATCTCGACAGGTTGAGCTTGATCTCGGTTGAGCTTGAGGACCACAGCTATTCACATGATTGTGATGGGTCTTGATGCTCCAATAGATAGTTGTCTTCAAGCTGTCGAGATCAAGCTCACAAGCTGTCGAAGTCAAGCCTGATCTCGACAGGTTGAGCTTGATATCGTCATCTTGAGCTTGATCTCGACAGCTTGAAGACAACTATCTATTGGAGCATCAAGACCCATCACAATCATGTGAATAGCTGTTGTCCTCAAGCTCAACCGAGATCAAGCTCAACCTGTCGAGATCAAACTCAAGCTGTTGGTCCTCAAGCAGTCGAAGTCAAGCCTGATCTCGACAGGTTGAGCTTGATATCGACAGGTTGAGTATCTCGACAGCTATAGGTTGAGCTTGATCTCGACAGGTGGAGCTTGATCTCGACAGATTGAAGACAACGACAGCTTGAGCTTGATCTCGACACCTACAGGTTTATTTGATAACTACAGCCCAAAGAGAAAGAAGAAAGAAATGAAAAAAATTGAAAATGAATCCATTATATAGTACATAACACTTTCATTCACCACATATGGCATAACAGAGCCATTTAATTATGGGGGAAAGCTAAACAACTATAAAAGATTTGGCCTGCCATGTGCATTATGATTGAACTTTCCGAGACTGAGGATGTAACACCTGATGACGAGATCGACCTCGTGTCGAGACCTCGTGACGAGATCCCGTGCCAAGATCGCGTGCCGAGGTCATATGTCGAGCTGATGAGGTCGCTGCATCGAAATGAGGAGGACGCATGTCGAACTGAGGAGGCCGCGTGCACGAACTCGTGTTAGAGCCTTGTGCGCTTGCACAAGCACCCTGATCGACCTCGTGTCGAGACTGAAACACTCGTATTTTTACGAACGTTATTTAGCGTTAATGATTATATTGTTTGTAATATTTATATTATCGGTTTGCAGTTCTCGACGCTGTGTTTTAGATCTTTAACCTATAGATTAGAGGGTAATCATGAGAGAGGAGAGATTAGATGGGTAGAATGATTGATGGGATTAGCATCTCATAACAGTAGTTGCACGTCACTTATTTGTGTTTTTTTTAAAAAGAAAAATTCATTTAAATGGTTTTGACCAGCTGTATATTCGATCAGCCCCTCACAACCCTCACTTTCTCTTTTCTTCTTCCTTCTTCTCTAAGTTTCCTCTTCCTCTCCAAACCTCCATCGAAGAACCTTGAGTTTTATTGAGCTTCTGCATAAACTTTCTTCATCAATCTTGTCCCTCATCATCTCCTCGACATATATCACCATCTCGACCATCATTTGAGGTATGAAAAACAGAATTTTCTCTTCCTTCATGCTACTGTTTAGCGCCACTTCTTCCCTCCATTTTAGCTAGTTTATATGCTTCCAAATCAGGTCATATTGATAGGTTTTCTTCTTCATGACATGACCTACCTTTCTAACCAATTATTTGAGCTTGTAAAACAAATTGCTTTCTCTGTTTTCTGCAATAGGCAGTGCCCAAAACCCTCCCTATTTGGTTTGTTGTTGATTTATCTGTTGTAGCATCATATAACCTTTTTCATGAACTTTTGATCGAAAACCCTAACTTTGTGTTAGAGGAAAAATGGCTTTGTCTGGTAATGTATGAAAGAAGTTTTTAATAAAATTTTAGAGAAAAGGAGTTACTTTGTAATGTTTGAATTCTGGTTGTATTTGTTTAAGTTCTTGAGTTTTAATGTTCACTTGGGTTGTGGTTAAGATTGGGATAATGAGAGCTAAGTGTTATTAGAACCCATAGATGGAACTAAGTTGTGCTTGTATTAGGAAGTCTGATTTCCGAGATCGTGTGATTTCCGAATCGAGGTGTACGGGAGAGCGAACCCGAGGACGTGGGAGCAGTGGGATCCAGATCGAGAACTGTACGTGTCGAGGTCGTTGTCGAGCTCGATTGAGGACAGCGTAGACGCGTAGCTTGGAGTTCGGTAAGGGCACTTCTAAACATTCTAGGATTTTTATTGTTATATTCCTATGTATGGATTCCTTGATTTGCTTGTCGAGTATGTAATGTTGTGATATGATTGAGTTATGCATTATTTGATATGAGATTGAATGTATGCCATGAATTGCGTGTTACTGTCGAATTGCGTTTTCTTCATATTAAGCATGTTCTCTTATTTGATGTACGGGCAAGTAATTTTAAGCGTCACTCTTTGAATATTGTAAGCGGAGAGCTGTTCATCGAGTGAGCGAGCTAGCGAAGTCGTTATGGCGTTTGAGCCGTGACCGGATAATCGAGGGTGCTAGGTCCCCTTGTTTACGGAGATTGACTAGACGTCGCGGCGTAGAGGAGCATCTTGCATATCTAGGGAGAAGTGAAAGATCCCAAGGGTACGGCTGGTATGTCAGTTGATGGATCTGCGTCTGCTTTCCGGAATAATGGTCGAGTCGAGAGAAAATGGATCGCGAGTTGAGTCGAGTCTAGAGTGAGAAGGTCGAGTCACGTTTGGTGATTGATAAACATTGTTGTGTTGCTTATTTCTTTATGCCGTGTTTATCTTGAATTGTTGAGAAGTTGACCCTTTCCCGTGGTACCTTCAATCCATTATGGTTACCCAGGCGATGTCGAGGGTGCAGGGAACTCGACAGCAGATGATGGCGAGGAGGAGCTCGACGAGGATCAGGGCGACGACCTATATTTGTCGTGATTGATTATGTTTGTTGGATGTTTTTTTTGGGATGACTGTACCTTGTTTTTCTGTGTGTTCAGAGGTTGTGACCAGTTTGGGCTAGATGTTATTTTGAGCACAGGGTAGACTGGTGGTTTTACTTTTGGAGCAGCCCCCTGCGTGGGTGTCTGCCGGAAGTACCCCCAGGGTATGATTGCTCTCTTGAAGTCGTCATACCTTAGGTGTATTTTCTTTGTACATTATTACTCTGTCTTTTTGTATGCACTTTTTATATCTTGTATATATAAGTAAGTACTTGTTATACCTGCGTGTTGTCATTTAGGACTTAAGTCTTGTGTCTTAGTTGCACCATGTTTTCGAAAAGCTGTAATTACTCTGATATGCACGAGCTGGTCTTAGAAGAAAAGAAAATATACCGTAAATTTTTATAAAGCACAAGAGTACCGTTTTAAAACGCATTGCATACAGGGTAACTTGAGCTTGATATGTTGAGCTCGGTAGCGGTCCGGAAACGGGTCGTTACAATGTTAGGTATCGAGGCTTGATTGATTCGGCCAGAAATTTGTGCATAAGGAAATTTGGATTAGTCAGCGTGTCGGGATATATATATATATATGTGTTGGGTACCTAAGCTGTACTATGTTGATTCTTTGTTTGATTAAGTGAAGCACTTATTGCTTGAAAAATTGTTTGAGCTGTTTCTTGATTGAAGCGGTGTGTTTTAACACATCCTTGTTGTGAGATTCGGCGGTTTTGAACTTTGTGGAATCTAATGCCACCTCGTAGGGATACGGCAATTGTGCGAGAACGTCGACATGGAACGAGCAATTCAAGCTATGGCCGAGATGGCGGCAGCCATGGCTCGAATCACCGCAGAACTCAACAGTTAACGCAATGGCTCAACAGACGGCGGCGTTAACCAAAGAAACTCGGCAAAGAACAACAGAGAGCAGAGCGAAATGCTTTGGCGAGAGGATTAGCAGACTTTAGGAAGCATGACCCACCGAAGTTCTACGGTGAGCCAAATCCAGATAAAGCTGATCTTTGGATGCAAGAGATCGAGAAGATCTTCGAGGCACTCCATTGCCCGAACAACGTAAAGGTAGACTACGCCGCCTATCTGCTACTGGGAGATGCAGAATATTGGTGGAAAGGAGTGAAGCAAGCACTGATAGCGGAACGTCACGAGATAACTTGGGAGCATTTTCGTGGAAGGTTCTTGGACAAATACTTCCCAGATACTGCACGAGCTGAGAAGGAGCAAGAGTTTCTTCAACTACAACAAGGCGGTATGACAGTGTCCGAGTATGCAGCCAAGTTTGAGTCACTGGCGAGGTATTTCAGTCCATTTCGTGATCGAGCTGACCAAGGATGGTTAAGTGAGAGGTTCCAACGGGGATTAAGATTTGACATTCAGAAGTCGGTGGTATCATTGAGGATTCAAACCTCCAAGAGGCGATAGATCGTGTCGAGATAGAAGGAGTAAGAAGCCACAAGAAGAAGATCGCCCAGGTGGACTAATGAGACCTCGGGGCATGGGATGTAGATTTGCACGTAAAGGAAAGCAACTTAAGAAGCCTTACAACCGACCTCAGGGGAACAACAATAATAGAGGACAGTATCGTCCGATGACCCAGGGAGCGAGGGGTGGAAGTCAGACTGGCGTCGAAGGGATTTGTTTCCGTTGTGGAAAGTCAGGACATTATGCAAATAATCGTATTTCGAAGGAGGATGTGTGCTACAATCAGAAGAAGCCAGGGCATTTTGCCAAGGACTGTTCCACACCTAAAGCTGAACCAGCAATGCTTGCGGCAAAGGCCAGCGGAAGCGCCAAACAGCAAAGGCGAGTCTTACGCATGGCGGCGAGGAAGCGAGCAAGTGATGATCTTATTCAAGGCGAATGTGAGATTGAGGGTAAATCCTTATCCGTTCTCTTTGATTCGGGTGCAACCCATTCCTTTATTTCTTCTGATTGTGTGAACCATTTGAACTTGACTGTGGATCGCTTTACCGCTTCAAATTGGTAGTTACAACCCCAATTGCTAAAACCTTAGTCACAAACACCGCATGTCTTAATTGTGTAGTGGTTATTCGAGTAGAAAGTTTGTGGTCAATTTGGTTTGTTTGCCTCTTAAGGGCTTAGATGTCATCCTCGGGATGGATTGGTTGTCATGCCACCATGTCCTCTTGGGTGTGCCCGTAAGCGTAATTTTTCCAGGACCTTGGAGTCTCCAATTATCTTTCTTTGAACGTATTGGGGTTTCTTTGAAAGAAGGAACTAGAGAATACATGTATCTGGCTAGTTCGAAGTTTCCCAATGGATCGAGCGAAGAATGTACCCGGTGGTGTGTGACTTTGTGGGCGTTTTCCCGAAGGCGTGCCAGGGTTACCACCGATGCGCGAGAGGTCAAGTTCTCCATCCGGTTGATTCCAGGAGCAGGACCGATTTCCAAGGCGCCATCTGAGGATGTCTCTGCCGAGATGAAAGAACTGAAGTCCCGGATCGAACACTTGGAGTCAAAGCAATTCATACGACCAGGCGTGTCACCGTGGGGAGCTCCAATGTTGTTGGTTAAGAAGAAGGATGGGCGATCAAGGTCGTGCGTGGACTACCGCGAGCTCAACAAGGTTCTGTGAAGAACCGGTATCCGTTACCCGTATTGGCGACTTGATGGATCAACCGTGAGCGGCGATCTTTTCAAGATAGATTTGAAGTCTGGTTATCATCAGTTCGGCGTGAAGGAGGAAGATATCCCCAAAACAACTTTCAGGACTAGGTATGGTCACTACGAGTACTTGGTGATGCCGTTTGGGTGACAAATCGCGGTGTGTTTATGGATTACATGAATAGGATTTTCCATTCGTTTTTGGATCAGTTCGTTGTAGTGTTCATCGACGACATACTGATCTACTCGAGGAACAGAGAAGAGCATGGAGGACACCTACGCCGAGTATTGAAGATATTACGAGAGAAGCAACTCTATGCCAACCTGTCGAAGTGTGAATTTTGGCTTGAAGAGGTGAATTTTCTTGGACACGTGATTTCCAAAGAAGGGATAGCTGTGGATCCAACTAAGATTGAGGCGGTGTTAGCTTGGGAACAGCTGAAGACGGTTATCGAGATCAGAAGTTTTGTTGGCTTAGCAGGCTATTATCGAAGATTCATTGAAGGTTTCTCGAAGATTGTCGCGCCTCTTACACGACTTACGAGAAAGGATCAAACTTTTGCTTGGACTGAGGAGTGCGAATCCAGTTTTCAAAGACTGAAGGAGCTCTTGACAACAGCGCCTGTGTTGATTTTGCCTCAACCCGAAGAGCCTTACGAGGTGTATTGTGATGCGTCACACCAGGGATTGGGATGCGTGCTGATGCAACATCGGAAAGTGGTAGCGTATGCTTCAAGACAACTTAAGATTCACGAGAGGAACTACCCTACTCACGATTTGGAGCTGGCAGCAGTGGTTTTTGCGCTAAAGATATGGAGGCAATACCTTTATGGGAGCACTCTTACTGTTTTCAGCGATCACAAGAGCTTGAAGTACCTGTTCGATCAGAAAGAGCTCAACATGCGTCAGCGAAGATGGATAGAATTTCTTAAGGACTACGACTTTACGTTGGAATACCATCCCGGTAAGGCTAACGTAGTAGCAGATGCATTGAGCAGAAAGAGCGTTTTAGCCTCAGCAATGATGATCAAGGAGTTGGAGATGCTCGAGAAGTTCCGAGACTTGAAGTTGAGTGTGGAAGTTTCACCGGGGAAGCTGAGATTTGGTATGCTTACCATTTCTAACAGATTGTTGGGCGAGATCCGAGACCCGGCGAGTTCATGACGAGCTCCCGCAAGAAGGTCGATTGATAAGCGCAAGGGAAAGGCGAGAATTCCAAGTCGGAGCGGACAACATCTTAAAATGTAATGGCCGAGTATGTGTACCTAACGTAGTGGGTGAGAAACTTAATACTTGACGAAGCGCATAAGAGCAATTTTAGTATTCACCAGGAGTTACGAAGATGTATCAAGACTTGAAGAAGCATTTTTGGTGGTCAGAAATGAAGAAGCAAGTGGTGAGTCGTAACCGTGTTTAACGTGTCGAAGCGAAGGTGGAGCACCAGCGACCTGCGGGAATGCTCTGATAAACAGCGTACGAGATGGAAATGGGACGATATCTCCATGGATTTCGTTGTAGGTTTATCAAGACGCAGAAGAAGAATGATTCGATTTGGGTGATCGTCGACCGATTGACCAAATCTGCTCATTTCTTGCGGTGGTCGACATACAACGTGGAAAAGGCGGCCAGAGATCTACATCGCGGAGATAGTGCGACTACATGGTATACCTCTTCAATCGTGTCGGACCGAGATCCGAAGTTCACGTCTCATTTTGGAGGAATTGCAAGAAGCGATGGGAGCAGAGCTCAGGCTTAGCTTCGGCATATCATCCCCAGATCGACGGTCGATCGAGAGAACGATCCAATCGCTTGAAGATTTGTTGCGAGCATGTACCTTAGATCACCGAGGAAGTTGGGACGGCGTCTTACCATTGGTGGAGTTCACCTACAATAACGGTTTCCATGCGAGTATTGGAATGGCACCTTTTGAAGCCTGTATGGGCGTAAATGTCGACGCCTCTTTGTTGGTACCAGGATGGCGGCGTTACGTTGTGGGACCAGATATGACCCAGATCATCGAGAAGATCCGTTTGATCGAGAGATAGGATCACGAGCGTCTCAAAGTCGGCGTAAGAGTTATGCGGACCAAAGACGTCGACCACTCGAGTTCGAGGAAGGAGAACATGTATTTCTTAGAGTCACCCCATCTGGAGTTGGTCGAGCGATCAAGTCCAAGAAACTTACCCTAAATTTATTGGACCTTACGGTTCTGCGTCGTATCGGTCGATGGCATATCGGTGCCTGCCACCCTTCTTGTCAAACATTCATGGCGTCTTCCACGTCTCACGATTGCGGAGATATATTTCCGACCCTCTCATGTCATCGAACGGATGTGATTCAAGCGAGGGACGACTTATCCTTCAAGCATCACCAAGAAGGATCGTTGACCGGAAAGCCAAGCGATTATGAACAAAGAGATTCAACTTGTCAAAGTTGTGTGGGATCAGAAGACTGGAGATGCGACTTGGGAGCTGGAGGAGAAGATGAAGACTCAGTACCCTGAACTCTTTCATGGTAAGTATCTTATTTGCAATTTCGAGGACGAAATTTTTTTAGAGGGAGAGATTGTAACACCTGATGACGAGATCGACCTCGTGTCGAGACCTCGTCCCAAGACCTCGTGACGAGATCCCGTGCCAAGATCGCGTGCCGAGGTCATATGTCGAGCTGATGAGGTCGCGTACCGAGCTGAGGAGGTCGCATGTCGAACTGAGGAGGCCGCGTGCACGAACTCGTGTTAGAGCCTTGTGCGCTTGCACAAGCACCCTGATCGACCTCGTGTCGAGGCTGGAACACTCGCAGTTTTCTGAGCGTTATTTAGTGTTAATGATTATATTGTTTGTAATATTTATATTATCGGTTTGCGATTCTCGTATTGTGTTTTAGATCTTTAACCTATAGATTAGAGGGTAATCATGAGAGAGGAGAGATTAGATGGGTAGAATGATTGATGGGATTAGCATCTCATAATTGATAGTTGCACGTCACTTATTTGTGTTTTTTTAAAAAAGAAAAATTCATTTAAATGGTTTTGACCACCAGTATATTCGATCGACCCTCACAACCCTCACTTTCTCTTTTCTTCTTCCTTCTTCTCTAAGTTTCCTCTTCCTCTCCAAACCTCCATCGAAGAACCTTGAGTTTTATTGAGCTTCGTGATAAACTTTCTTCATCAATCTTGTCCTCATCATCTCCTCGACATATATCACCATCTCGACCATCATTTGAGGTATGAAAAGCAGAATTTTCTCTTCCTTCATGCTCTTGTTTAGCGCCACTTCTTCCCTCCATTTTAGCTAGTTTATATGCTTCCAAATCAGGTCATATTGATAGGTTTTCTTCTTCATGACATGACCTACCTTTCTAACCAATTATTTGAGCTTGTAAAACAAATTGCTTTCTCTGTTTTCTGCAATAGGCAGTGCCCAAAACCCTCCCTATTTGGTTTGTTGTTGATTTATCTGTTGTAGCATCATATAACCTTTTTCGTGAACTTTTGATCGAAAACCCTAACTTTGTGTTAGAGGAAAAATGGCTTTGTCTGGTAATGTATGAAAGAAGTTTTTAATAAAATTTTAGAGAAAAGGAGTTACTTTGTAATGTTTGAATTCTGGTTGTAATTGTTTAAGTTCTTGAGTTTTAATGTTCACTTGGGTTGTGGTTAAGATTGGGATAATGAGAGCTAAGTGTTATTAGAACCCATAGATGGAACTAAGTTGTGCTTGTATTAGGAAGTCTGATTTCCGAGATCGTGTGATTTCCGAATCGAGGTGTACGGGAGAGCGAACAGGGGCGTGGGAGCTGATGGGATCGGATCGAGAAGCTATGCGTGTCGAGGTCGTTGTCGAGCTCGATTGAGACAGCGTGACAGCGTAGCTTGGAGTTCGGTAAGGGCACTTCTAAACATTCTAGGATTTTTATTGTTATATTCCTATGTATGGATTCCTTGATTTGCTTGTCGAGTATGTAATGTTGTGATATGATTGAGTTATGCATTATTTGATATGAGATTGAATGTATGCCATGAATTGCGTGTTATTCTTGTCAGTGCGTTTTCTTCATATTAAGCATGTTCTCTTATTTGATGTACGGGCAAGTAATTTTAAGCGTCACTCTTTGAATATTGTAGCGGAGAGCTGTTCATCGAGTGAGCGAGCTAAAGCAGTCGTTATGGCGTTTTGAGCCGTGACCGGATAATCGAGGTGCTAGGTCCCTTGTTTACGGGAGATTGACTAGACGTCGCGGCGTAGGAACCGGTCTTGCATATCTAGGGAGAAGCGAAAGATCCCAAGGCTACGGCTGGTATGTCGATTGATGGATCTGCGTCGCTTCCTAGGAATAATGGTCGAGTCGAGAGAAAATGGATCGCGAGTTGAGTCGAGTCTAGAGTGAGAAGGTCGAGTCACGTTTGGTGATTGATAAACATTGTTGTGTTGCTTATTTCTTTATGCCGTGTTTATCTTGAATTGTTGAGAAGTTGACCCTTTCGTGGTACCTTCAATCCATGATGGTTACCCAGGCGATGTCGAGTGCGAGGGAACTCGGCGGCCAGATGATGGCGAGGAGGAGCTTCGGCGAGGATCGAGCGAGGACCTATATTTGTCGTGATTGATTATGTTTGTTGGATGTTTTGGGATGATTGTACCTTGTTTTTCTTTGTGTTGAGGTTGTGACGGTTTGGCGAGATGTTATTTTGAGCACAGGATAGACTGGTGGTTTTACTTTTGGAGCAGCCCCCTGCGTGGGTGTCTGCCGGAAGTACCCCCAGGGTATGATTGCTCTCTTGAAGTCGTCATACCTTAGGTGTATTTTCTTTGTACATTATTACTATTTTTTTTTGTATGCACTTTTTATATCTTGTATATATATAAGTATGTACTTGTTATACCTGCGTGATGTTATGTAGGACTTAAGTCTTGTGTCGTAGTTGCACCATGTTTCGAAAAGCTGTAATTACTCTGATGTGCACGAGCTGGTCTTAAAAAAAAAATAGACCGTACTTTTCTAAAGGGCACAAGAGTATCGTTTTAAAACTCATCGCATACAGGGTAACTTGAGCTCGGTGTGTTGAGCTCGGTAACTCGAGCTCGGTATGTTGAGCTCGGTAGCGGTCCGGAAACGGGTCGTTACAGAGGATGTGAAATCTGACGATTGCCCAAATACAATCTCAAATTGAAACCAAAATGAGGCTATGCTTTTTGATAACTTTAAATCTACATTATAAAACCAGCAAGTAATAAAATATTCTGCATATCAGCACAAAATTATCTAAAAACACAAGACAATCAGCACCATAAAATGCCTTATTGATCCTGTGCGCCATGAGGAACCAATATTATCAACCACTGAGTTAATATGACCAGAGACCACCAAACTTATAATTGAACCAATGCTTGTCCAGGTAGAACTGGTCAACCACATACAAAAGCACAACATCAGTAACCATGTGAACTTCTCTATTTAATAAAATTTCAAGACAGAATTCAAATATTTGACAAAATAATTTGGATGAAAAACTACTACATAAAACAAAAACAATGTCTTAAAAGCACTTAATCTACAAACTACAACAACAATCAAAATACACCAATCCAAGAACAGACCCAGATCAATTTCAGCAGTACAAATTCACTATTATAGTAGAACTTACCTTCAACAGTCCCTAAAAACCAAAATCGAAATCTCGTAAACCACTGTCGAGTAGAGATAATAGGTTTTCAAAACTTTTACTCATCATGAAAAGAAAGAGAAGGAGGTAGAAAAGAGTCTGAAGGTAATCCCGAAAACCACTGTCGAGTAGAGATAATAGGTTTTCAAAACTTTCACTCATCATGAAAAGAAAGAGGAGGAGGTAGAAAATATTGTGATATAATCCAAATCATATTGGGCCTTGTCGAGTTGGGCCTGTTCATTGTCGAGTTTAGTTCTGCTAGTTGTCGAGATTGGTTCAAGCTCGTTATCGAGTTGGTTGGTTCTGCTCGTTGTCGAGTTGGTTGGTTTAGTGCTGCTCGTTGTTGAGATTGGTTCAAGCTCGTTGTCGAGTTGGTTGGTTCTGCTCGTTGTCGAGTTGGTTGGTTCTGCTCGTTTTCGAGTTGGTTGGTTCTGCAAATTTGATTCATTTTCGAAGTTGCTCTTTTTGAAAATCTATTCTGGTGGATAGAAAGAGGAGAGTGAGAGGATGAAGGATCTGTATTTTATTTTTCAAATGAAGGATCTGTATCTCTCACACAATGAAGGCGATTACGGAAAAGCAAACATAAATAAGCATCATCGGACCAGTAGAAAGTGATGGTGAAGTGTTGCCTCACCAAGAGTATTTACGTACTCGGTATTTTTGGGTGATAAAAATAAGAGGAGGCATCAAAAGCCTCACCAACTCAGAGAGAAGAAGGAGATTAGATGCCTCACCATTTTTGGGTGATAAAACTACAGTGTTGTGTGCTTGTTAGGGAGAAGAAGTAAAAGAAGGCTGGGGAACTAAGGGAGACAAATTGCGGAAAACAGAATGAAATGAGGAAGATGGGATGGGAACTTAAAGGAGAAGGCCACGAACTGAGGAGGAAGATGACGGAAAAGGAGGAGAAATCGAGAGAGGGGGAGAAGAAGGAAGACCACCTTGTTTAGTAGTGAGATGAGAGGAGATCACTGTGTCAAAAAATAGGGATTACTAATTAGTGAGATGAGACGAAAATAGGGAAGAAATTGAAAGAATGAAACGAAATGTGAGATTCAAAAAAATTTAAAGCTGAAGCGAGAGAAAGAGGCGGTAAGAGTGTTGGAATTGGAAGGAAAAAAAAACAATGCCATGTGTCAATTAAAGAAGGTGCCACTTGTTTAAAGGAGAAGTGATTATGGTGGGAGGACTTAAATTCTTTAAATAGTAAATAGATAGATTATATCATAGACACCGCCATCGCTGATTCACTTCACTGTATTTCTTATTTTTTTATTTTTTTATTTTATTTATGGAAATTGTTTTCTTTGACACAATATTTAGGGAAATTGTTGGAACTCAATATAGTTAGGTTGTGTATTTTGACTATGTTTTAAAAAGAGTTGTTTCTTTTTCTTTTTTTTTTTTTTGCTAGTTTGTCCTTTGTTTTGGTATGGTAAAATTTGAAAATGAAATTATTCTTTTTTAATAAAAATTGAAAATATTCTTTTTATTTTGATAATATATATTATTAAAAGAAAAAGAATATTTTCATTTCTTGCTTTTTGTTTTTCTTTCATGTAATTCAACAAAAAAAAATTATATATATATATAAAATACAAACTACTATATTGTTTATATTATATAATAATACATCATAATATATATATATATAATGGTATCATACAATAATATACTATACATTATATAATGTATTGTTATATATTATAATATGTTCTGTCAAAAAAATAATATTATAATATGTAATACATCTTACAAACTATATTGTATATTATTATATAAATTATAAAAAAATATATCGTATATTTTATATATTATAGTATTATATAATAATATACTATACATTATATAATGTATTGTTATATATTATAATATATAATACATCTTACAAACTATATTGTATATTATTATATAAATTATATAATATAATTATATAATAATATATCATATATTTTATATATTATAGTATAATACTATATAATACAAAAGGCAATACAGTAAATTTTCCATTATTTTGATTATATTATCTATTGTCCACCAAAAGGTTTTTTTTCTTCGGACAGAAACAAACTTAATTCATTTCATTCAAAACAAGTTGTTCAATACAAGTAGAAACATACTCAAAAAGATGATGACTAGCATAAAACCTCGATGCTCTTGCTAAGGAACGAGCCACGAAATTAGCTCGTTTCCGAATAAAATTAATCTCATAGTTTTGACAATCTAATAAACTCTTCTTACATTTAGATAGGATCAAACCAAACTCTGTTTGATTTTTTATGACTCTCTTTATCCCATCTACCACTGATTTACAATCTAATTCAACGGTCACCTTTGTCACCCCATACCTTTCAACCATTTTACTGCTTCTAAAAGACTCAAACTTTCAACTTCATGTGCTAATGGTGTGCCATAATACCAAGTTGTTTTAGCTGCTATAACTTCACTTGTATCACCCCTTAAACATAAACCAAAGTCATAGCAATTTTGGTCAATGAATAAGGCTGCATCCACATTATATTTTAGTTCACCTGTTGAAGGTCGTGACCACCTTATTTTGCACTTTGTTGTTGCAACGCATTATCTAAATTTTCTGGTTTGGCATGAATGTGTGTCTAATCACTAAGGCCCTCATGACAGCCTCGATTGGATTAAAATGTTCCTCCTCTCACACTGTTTTATTCCTACACCACCATAAAGCCCATAAGATCATAGCAACTGAACATCTTTGCTGCAAGACAAGTGTTTTAGTAATTTAAAAGCTAATTCAACATAGCTTTCTGTAGTTTCTACAGAAGGATTAATCAAGTCTCATACACCTACTACTGCCCAACATGTTTTAGCATTCTCACACCAAAAAAAACAATGTCATTCATTTTCATCCATGGTCTCAGAATGAACACAAGTTGGTGGGCAATTCACTTTATCCTTTTCTTTATAATTGCTACCTTATTGATAAACATCTCCTAATTGCTCTTCAAAAGAATACCCAAACTTTATGTGGCATCTTTAACTTCCAAATAGCTTGCCATTCTCTGGGAACTCTAAGATGAGAGTTATCACAAATGTGCTCCATAGTGTGGTAATATGCATACTTAATAGTTTAATTATCTTCCTTGCTTAGCCTCCATAGCATACAGTCTTCTTGATTCAGCAAGTAAATATGAATCTTGTTAATTTCTTCCACATCATGGTTATTCATCCGTGATTGTATGGGGTCCTTACACCAACAATTTTGGTTTGGTTCCATCAAATCCGCAAGCCTTCTTATATTGTCATTACTTACATTATTGTTGTTTTTGTTGATAATTAATTTTTTCATTATCAAAATTATTAATTATTATATCACATATAATTTATTTTATACTTATTCATCCAGTCTAAAAAAATTTATACTTGCTTATTAATTTCCATCATTTTTTAAAATCCTCTTAATTTGATAAAAAAATTACTAAATAGTTTGAAATTTTAGAGATTTTAAACGACAATAAAATGTGGTGGACTGGTGGGTGACACAAATCTTGGTTATAAGTGATATTTACAAAATAATTTATGGGTTAAGTATGTTTTTCGTCCTAGTAAAATTGGTATGTCTTTCAGCCTTGGATGGAAAAGACAAATAACGGCCTAACTATTTCAGTTATGCCATGTTAGACTTTCTAACATAGTCATTTACACACATGAGTAGGAAAATTTTGCTATATAATCATAATTCGAGTCACAACTAAGATACACATTCTTTTTAAATCAAAAATATTCTCTTTACTTTGAAACTGACTTCTTTGTCAGAGTCTTTGCACGTGTCACCGTTGTCGTTGTCTCCTCTATTAAAGATCCACATTTCATTTATTGGGCAAAACCCAAGTCCCACATAGACTAGAGATAAGGCATCAAAAAAGTATATGAGCAATAGACACCCCTCACCTTATAAGCCGGTTTTGTAAGTATGAGTTAGGCAAAAAATACTAATATCGAATCAGAGTCTATTCTAGATCCATTTGACCACTCACCCAATTATACACGCACCAAGCCCAATAATGTTGGGCGTGAGGGGTGTATTGGGAAAAACCCAAGTCCCACATAGACTAAAGGTAAGATATTAAAAGAGAATATAAGCAATAGGCACCTCTCACCTTATAATCTGATTTTATAAGGATGAGTTAGGCCCAAAATACTAATACTATTCAAGTTGACCATCTTCTTTTTGAGGATCAACTCACAAAGTTTGACACTGAACAATCACAATTAAGGGACCATCAGTACTTCTTTTATAGATAACCGTCATTTTTTTTGATGGGCAGATAACCATCATGATATAATTACAAATCACGAATGATTAGAGGAGTGCTAACATCAAACGCTCAGACACCCTCTCTTAATCACTCGCCGAACTAACAAGTTACATCACCAAAATTTTTATACGATGTACTAGGCAACTGGTTCTACTGGTTGAGAAACACCCCCAACAAACCACCCTTTCCTCGCATTTTCTCTCTCCCTCTCTCTCTCTCTTTCTCTCTCTCTCAAACCGCAAACCACCAACCATCACCATCTCTCAATCTCATCCACCAAGCATTTGACACCGCCAGTCACAACAAAGTAGTCCCATAGCAATGTAAGCTACCACCGCACTGAACCACCATTTCGAAACCAGACCCGACGAACGTGTGACCTGCTGTGAGCACCAGTTTCGCCGCTCCCTTCCACCTCTCATCGTCTTCATTGTTCGTCTCAACCCAATGAACCAAAACCACCGGGAACTCCCCTCACAACAGCGAAATAACGAAGCGACACGACTTCTAGCACTCTCCTTCAACCATCCTCAACAACTGTGATGACCACTAAATTCTGTTTGCTCAACCACTGCGGCACCACTGCGGTTTGCCATCTCCACTGACCTGCAAACAACCTTGCCTCAGCTAGCACCAGAAGCCTCCCATGGAGACCACGCCTGCAAAGCCAACACCTAACGATTGTGTGTTAGCAGAAGAACCAGAGGATGTGTGAGGCAAGGCATGCATTTGGGTTTCTAATGATAAAAAAATTAAAAAAATGTTATAATTTTTCAAACCCACAGAACCAGTTACACGGTACAACGTATAAAAAATTTGGTGACGTGGCTTGACAGTTCCGCTAGTGATTAAGAGAGAGTGTCTGAGTATTTGACGCTAGCACTCCTCCGAATGATTATGATTATAAATTAATAAGGTTAATATCAAGGATTGATAAAAAGGGCATTCTTGTATCTTTCTAACTTGGTATTAGACTTGGTGTAAATTAGATTAGATATGTTTATTTCCTTTTTCTAATTTTTTTTGGGTACTCTACTTATTTCCTTTTTCTAAAAGCTCTCTCAAACAAATCCCTGTACCTCTCTGGAGTAGCTGATTTTGGTCATTAAAATGTGGGTATTATTTCTCCACGTTTTTTTCAAAAACCAAAAGACCCCCGCCGAGTAATGGGATTTGTTGCTTCATCTTCCAGCAAGTTCGAATTCTTTGTTTCTCTTCGCGTTTCATATTTTTGCAAGTTGGCTTCAATCCAACTTTTGTTTCAGATTTTAAATCACGGTTGGGTTCAATCCCTTTTCTACTGGGTATATTGCTTTTCTTTATGTTTTTCCCTCTTCTACTTCTCAAGATTAAGATTGGGTTTTCTTTTGCATTTGTCTTTTTGAGTGGCTTCAATATTCCGGTGGTTCTGTGGTATTGGCTTTGTTCCTTTTTTGGAGTTGCATGTTGTGATGCCTTAACTAATTATATTATGCAAGCGCTTCTGCCTTGGGGAGGCAAATTTCTCAACTGTCTATGGGCACTGGACCGTCACAATTTGTAGCCGCTTTGGGGAAGGCAAATTTCTTCTTCTTGTATATAAGTTGTTTTCATTTTGGGTTTGTGCCTTCCACCCTTTCTCGGCGCCGAGTTACAGGTAAGGTTTGGGATTTTCATTGGGTTTTTTTCCTTGTTATTCTTCTTTGTGCATTCGATTGGGTGGTTTTTTCTGCCATTGATTCTTCTTCTTTGTAATCGATTAGGTTACATATTCTGGGATTAAACTTTGTATTCGTCGGGTGTGAATTCATTTTACCTTTTCCTGGTGCCTTTATTTATTCCCTTGTTTGCCGGGTATTTTGTAGGTATTTTCATACGTTTTTCTGTTGGGTTTTGGCACTGTGCTTCTGCAAATTCCATGCTTCTGCACCCTTTGAACAACAGGCAAGTTTGTTTTTGTTAAGGTGAAGAACTGGGTTGATGGTGATGAAGGTAGTATTCATGGTGGCGTGACTGCAAGATTTGTGGCTCTTTATTGCTAGAGAATGATGAAAATAGTGTCAGTACTCTTGCTATTTTTCTAATCCCACTGACTGTTGTTTCCCTTCAACATCAAAGGTTTTCTTCCATTTCCTTTTTGTTTCATCAAATTGCATTAGCGATTGACTGGACTTTTCCTAATGATCTTAACGAATGAGACTTCGTAATCATGATTTAGCCTTTTCATATATTCCAAATTCTGGAAACTTGATAAACTTTGTAGGAATTGATTGATATTTTATGTTGATAGTCAAAAATGTTTTGCCGTTAGGTTTTCTACCCTTCAATGACTATTATATGTGTTAGAATCATATTATCAAGAATCATTCTTATTGTCTTAGGCATTCCCCATTTTGCGGTTATATCTGAATTAGTTGCTCCCTCCTTGAATACATTATTCAATATAGCAGAAAGATGAAATCTTACTATTAAGCCAACTGATTTAGTCATAGGCATTGTGACACTGCCTTTTTCCCCTTACTCTCATCTCGCTTTATACTAGCAATTAAATATCTGCTAAATGTTTTAGCACTATAATTTACTAATTGAAACATTGCTTTTGTTGCAATTAATGACTTTCTCTCTTTTCTTTTATCTGCTGATATGTAACTAATTATTTTTTTGTCAGATCTCTTTGAGATGGTTTTCTCCATTACAATCAAACAGATAACAGTACATTACTGCACCAAAAAAAAATTGATTGAGTCTATAACATTTTCCTCCCCTTTCTGGAACTTCTAAATTATGATGCCTAAGGATTCTGGAAAACCTCCTTCGCCTTTCTTACTACTGCTTCTTAAAAATAGCTCTAATATGTGCTTGATACATGGTTGGCCAAGTAATAAAATAGTAGTTTTGAGACAGGTGTGTACTGTTTATTCTGTTATATTCAAATCTTTGCATTGACTACAAAGCATAAAATTGGGAGTTTCATGATATTCTTTGGTGGGCATAAACATCATTATTCTTTATTATCTGGGGGAATCATAAATTAACATAATTTGATAGTGTCATTTCATTTGTCATAATGCAAAACATAAAAGGGTTAGAGATGTAACAAAACTCTTAGAAATCTTAGCCTACAAGCTCTGATCCTGCCCTGCTGAGATAAAGAATTCATTCCTTCTGCAAGGTTTGAAAATTGCCATTTGGAAATTCATTCCTTAGTATTCTAAATTATTTCTGGTTTCAATTTATGTCACATTTTTTTGTTTGTTAAAGATATAAGATTTGGAGATCATAAATGTGGCCATGTCAGAGAATATGAATATTGGCTACTGGGAAATGGGAGAATTCTGTACTGGTGTTGGGGACCATAATTAACTTTATATCTCACCAATTTCTTTCTCTTTGTACTGGCAGTTATGCATTGCATTCAACATATTTTGCTAATCCTCATATGGACTTGCAACCTTCTCCCTTACACATGGTGGAGGGTTCCACGATGGCACCAAGTCTTTGAAACATTGTGTTAAAACAATGTCAACGTTTGGATGCATTAGATGAGATTAAAAACAGTATCAGATACACTATTACCACCCCCCTATATTGGAAGCTTTGAGATAAAGTCAATGTATTTTGCATTTTAATACTGCAAACTCATTTGTTAGCATAAAAGGTATCTGATTTGTTAATTAACTGGTTTTGCTTTCACTATCTAGGCTTTGCAAAGAGTTGCATGAGAAGAAGACGAGAATGGAAGCTGCTATCAAACATCTTTGAAAAGAATTGGAGGAGAAAATAGATCAGGTGAACACTTAATATAATAAGCAGCTGCACGATGCGGGTTCTACCTTATAAGAATTATGGACTGAGATATACTCCAGTTGTGATTTTGCTACAGGCAAATAAGAGAAGCTTTCTTTTTAGTTGTCTGGAAGTTCATGAGATTGCTAACTTTATGTCCACTCAAATGGACATCATGAGCCAACTATCATGAACTGCTTTAACTACTATTTTTGTTTGTTGAATCTGTAGCATATCGAACGCCAAATTGTGAAGGCATTGTCTCCTCACCCTGAGCATGGTAGGCTAGATAAACTGTCCATCGAGGATGTTCAACTTTTGGATAATGACAAGGCATTAGTGTAAAGAATTGCATATAGCATTTTGTGTTTGTTGTCTTTGGCAAGAATTGTGACCCCATCAAGGGAATGTAAAGAATGTAATTGTTATGTAATTGTCTTTGGCAAGAATTGTGACCCCATCAAGAATTGTGACCCCACCGAGGATGTTCAACTGTTTTATAATTATAGTAACTACTATTATATATGGTATTTGCATTTTTTATTTATTAGATACGCGTGAAGCACAAGAACTACTTCATAATGAACCCTTTTTTAAAAACAAGTTACATTAGATAGCTCTAATGTATACTTTTTAATTTTTGTTATATTCAACTCATTCTCTTTTATATAATTTTTACATTTTTTATTGTATATCATGGGAAGCATGGTTCATCGCCACTTTATAATAAATTTTCGACAATATATTTTAGAAAAAGTTTACATAATCTAATATATAATTTCTAATTTGCTTTCTATTTTTTGTTATATTCAATTTTTTTTTTTTTTACATTATGGGGAACATTTGTAACTTTACATCATGGTCTTTTTTTTTTTGACAAATTTTACATCATGGTCTTATTTTTTTATTTTTCTAATATTGTGTAATCTAAAGGTTTGCATGTATTTATTGGATATTATGCATAGCATGAACCATTACTATTTCGTAATGAAATCTCTACAATATTTTGTAGAAACAATCACATCCTCTAATATATATTTTTTGTTATGTTCAACTCTTCTTTTTATATCTACATTATTACACTATAATGTAAAATATTTGTCTTCCATGAAATTCACCTGTGCATCGCGTCAAACGTTTAGTTTGAGTGAAAATTAAGTTATTGCAAAGCAACAAATTAGCGGCTCCATCGCCATGTTCAGATTATTAAGCCAAACGGAGCAAAAACACAAATTACTCTGTTATTGATGGACATTGTAGGCTTCACCACCTTGTCTTCTGCATGTCAGATTCCGTACTCAATCAAACGCATAACGTCTCTTGACGAAAAATATAATTTTTCAATTTCTCAACTTTTAAAATGTCATTCTTCTAATCTAATAATTAATAAATAAATGAAATTAGAAAAATTGATCGATCGACATGGAAATTGTTGGAACTTCATTTAAAAAGTATGCTTTCAAGTAATTTTTTTTAATATTGTGATTATGGGTTAATATATTGAACCGCATATTTTAGATTTTGGAAAATGCTATTGTGTCCCAAAAAAAATCTATTGCAAAATATTTGAAAAATAACTTTCTACTCAAATTTTTTCTTTTTTGACAAGCACTCAAAAATTTTCTTGACATGCAGTGAAGTTTCTTATATAATTCCAAAAGACAATATATGAAGCTTCTCAATATGTCTTCTTGCATTTAAAATTAAGGATACATGGCTAACAAGTTTGTCTTAATCTTATGCAAGCTAAAGTCTCTAAGATTTTGATGAAAATGATGGTGATACTGAATTTCATCGGTCAATTATGTCAAATAAATCTCTCTTTTGTTTATTCTTATTTTATCCATGTCATTAAACATTGTAATACATTAAATAAATATTGTTTTCTTTTTTTGTCCAGAAAACTTTGACTCTGCTTCAGTGTCCAGGGAAAAATGGTCTCGAATAATTCGAAATTCGGCTGGGAGGTAAGTAAAACATGACCTCAAGTTAATCGTCAGGATCGAACTCGAGTACTAGTCTAAGTCCGTCCCATTAAATAATTGTTAATGCCACTTTCCTAATTTTTTTTTCTAACCCAAGTAAAGAGCAGTTAACTTATGGTTATACTTCATCCACAATTTCACACAACAAAAGTGAAAACTATATTTCATAAATTATAACATACTCATGCTATTCATGGCAATGGCATCACAAACTATAGCTTAATTTGCTTTGTAATAATGGACTATACTATATATCTGAACAAACACTTTAGGCCAACCACTGATATTTCCAACTGTAGTCCTACAAAAACTCTTTGGGAGGTTAAGAACCTTCTTTATATGTCTTCTTGTTCTACCTCCCTTTCTTTTTAGCACTTCCAATGTTCTATTATTCTATCCTCAACCAACTCTCCATATATTCACACCATTAACATATCCCCAAAAACCTGTTCTAAATGGCAGCTTTCACCTCCAACCTCAAATTTCTCTTCAACATATTTTTCCTTTTCCTCCTAACTCTTTTCCTCAAATCCAATCTCCACTCTTCAAGTTCTAATTTCCATGTCTCCACAACAACCTTCAACCATGCAAGAATTCTCAGCAGTGACATCAAACTTGATGCATGCTCAGATCTTCACAATTACTCAGATTACACCTCAAAATGCTTATATGTCAAAACACATTCTGATTGCAGGTCAAAAGGTTACATAAACTACCTTCAAATCTTTTACTGCAATCTTGGCAATTCCACAATTCTTGGTCACACACTCCTTCTCCTGTGGCTTGTGGTGTTGTTCTATCTTTTAGCTGACACAGCTTCAAATTACTTTTGCACCTCCTTAGAAGGTTTGTCTGACATCCTAAAACTATCTCCAACTATAGCTGGAGTAACCTTGCTCTCTTTAGGAAATGGTGCTCCTGATTTTTTTGCTAGTGTTGTTTCCTTCACAAGTTCAAATAATGGTGCAGTTGGTCTTAATAGCATTCTTGGAGGGGCATTTTTTGTCTCTACTGCTGTTTTGGGGATCATAAGTTTTGTAGTGAAACAAAATGAAGTTTCAGTTGATAAGGCTAGTTTCATTAGAGATGTAATTTTCTTCTTTATCTCTCTTTTCATCCTCCTTATCATCATTTCCATTGGTAAAATCACCTTGTTAGGTTCAATCTGCTATCTTTCTATCTACTTCCTTTATGTCTGTGCTGTTTCAGCCACACATTTCATCTATGGTACTGAAGACAAAAAAGAAGGGGAATTATCTTCATCTTCAGCAACATCTTCTGATGATTTAGTAGAGTCTGGTAACATACCATTGCTAGGCTATGTTGATGATGATGAGAAACCAAATTTAGCAAATGAAATTTGTATTGAAGACAATGAGAAAAAGAGAGATGGTTTTTTTGGAAGTGATTCATTTGATTTCACTACTTACTTGAGAAGGTTTGTACAAGTACTAGAACTACCTCTTTGTTTACCAAGAAGACTAACAATACCAGTTGTGAGTGAAGAAAAGTGGTCAAAGCCATATGCTGTGATATCAGTCACATTAGCACCAGTTTTGTTTGCAGTACTTTGTAACACTCAAATGGAAAATGAGACTTCAAAGAGTACCCTAGTTGCTTACCTAACAGCTTCTTTAATTGGAATTGTTTTTGGTAACATAGCATGTGTGACAACAAAGAGCACTACCCCACCAAAAAAATGCTTGTTTCCTTGGCTAGCAGGAGGTTTTTCAATGAGTGTAACATGGACATATATAATTGCTGAGGAACTTGTTTCCCTATTGGTTTCAATTGGAAACATTATAGGGGTTAGTCCTTCAATTCTAGGACTAACTGTCCTAGCTTGGGGTAATTCATTAGGGGATTTGATAGCAAATGGTGCAATGGCTAAGAATGGTGGAGCAAATGGGGCACAAATAGCTGTTTCTGGTTGTTATGCTGGTCCTATGTTTAATATTTTGATGGGTTTGGGTTTGCCTCTTGTTCTTTCTGCTTGGTCTGAATATCCTGAATCTTATGTTATTCCTAAGGATAGTTCACTATTGGGAACACTTCTTTTTTTGATGGTAGGGGTTCTTTGGGCACTTGTTATATTGGTTAAGAAGAATATGAGGCTTGATAAGTCCTTAGGGGCTGGACTCTTGGCCATTTACCTTTGCTTTTTGTTTATTAGGTTGGCCATGGCAATTGGCGGTGTTAAATTTTAGACACATGCAATTTCTAAGGGGAAAAGGTTCCATTCATGGAATTGAGTTATGTAATCCATACATTTCAGAATCAAAAGACTCAGATGTCAAATTAATTTTGTTTTGCAATCTAGTAACTAGAATAATCATTTTAATAGTTCATGTACTTGTCATATTCATTTTAACCCTCAGATTCACCATTTAATTAAGGCTTAATTATATTTTTTGTCCTCTTACTTTCCTAAATCCAAGATTTTGATTCTCCTTCTTTATTTTTTATGAATTTGGTCCCATCACATTTTTAATTACACTTTTCGTCCCCCTAAATCGTGGATTTTTATACTTTGGTCCATCAATTTCTCAAAATCCATAATTTTTGAAGACCAAAAGTGCAATTAAAAAGCCGAGGAGAAGATTTGTGAAAATAAAAAATTTTGGGATCAAATTAGTGAAAAATAAAGAAGGGGGCCAAAATCATGGATTTAGAAAAGTAGAGAGACTAAAAATGCAATTATGCCTTTAATTAACCATGGCCTTAACCTTTTCTTCATTTCCTAGCCATAGGGTATGATTGATAATGCAGCCAAAATTGAGCAACTGACTAAAAGCAAATGTTAATGTGAGGTTTATGCTTAAATCAAGGACGGATAGATACACCAACATTTTTAGTAATGGTATGACTAAACTATACTTTTGGTTCTTTATCTTTATTTTAGTTTTTAATTTGGTACCTCTTTTATTTTTTGTTCCAAAGTGGTTCCTTATTTTGCAAAGTAATATCAATGTAGTCCTTTCCGTTTAAATTGTGGTACGGAGAGGACTACATTAGTATAACTTTGTAATATAACGGACTATATCGGAACAAAAAATAAACGAGGGACCAAATTGAAACTTAAAATAAAGACAAGAGACCAAAAGTATAATTTAACCTAAAGGTAAACCTCAAATAATTTATGCAAAAAAAAAAAAAAATTGAATCTCGAGAGGATGTGCTAATTGCATATATGAGAGAATAAGACTAAATATATAATTTAATTTTATGTTTTTAATTTCTTCTTTATCTCGAGGGGAATTTCTTTATTTCTGAAGAACTAAAGTATAAAGAACTCAAGAGATAAATAAGAAACCAAAAAATAAAGAATATTTTGTTCTATTATTGTGTGTCCAAGTCAAGTGGCTTACACTCTCTATTTATAGGTTTAATATTACATAAAGTTACAAGCATCATTATAGGAAATACGCATTAACAATCACATAAATGAGTGTCTCTTAATATTTCTTTTACTATGTAACTCTCGGACATCTATCTTTAATATTATTCATAATACTCCCCTTGGATATTCATTAAGAATATGTCTCATTAAAACCTTACAAGAAAAAACCTAGTGGAAAAAATCATAGTGAATAAAAAAGAGTATAATATCCTTTGTGTGGAAAATGTCTTATTAAAAATCTTATCAGGAAAACCATGTAGGATAAAACCTTAAGGAAAAAAAATAGTACATTTTTCTTCCCCTATTTGAAGCATCAGTTAAGAATACAAATTCTAACATTCTGATTTTCGCCATCTGAAACATTTGAAGCAATTTACTTTGCTTTTTCATCTTTAATATATCCTCATTTCAATTGAGCTTTGCAAGCAGTATGATCTTCAGGACATCTTCCATGATTTTTTTTATTTGAGCATGATACAAAGAAGTGATAACTAAATATACTGCTTTATAGACTGTAATGATGTGTCAATATATACCACCACATGTACATAACAACGGGATTGGAATCTGACTTAATCTAAATAAAAAAATACCTTCCATCTACATGATCTGTTAGTTGAATATATATTCATATGAATAAAATAATTGCATCATTTGTTTTATGAAAATGACTATATATATATATATATTTGACTTTGTTTCGATGCCCTTTAGTTGGTGATGAACTATAACTTATTAATAAGAATCACAAAAATACTATTGTATCAAGTCATGTAGCATTTAACAATATGTGTGTATACTTTTATAGTACTAAGTTATGGTCTTCGGGACTAAGATATTCATTGTCTTCTTGACATACAACTCATGTACTCAATAGATATAATTTATGATGAGTAAGTTAAGAACTAGTTCCTTATAACTTGTTAGACAAAAATTCAATTAACTAATTATTCGATCTGCTAGTCGAGATAAAAACTTTGTCCTAAAAAAATTTCATTTTAAGATATTTCTTTATATCTTTGCAAAGCGAGTTTAATTCTGCTTTAATGACAACTTTCCATTTTGTCCAAACTCTACTTTGTCCACAATCCTTAATAGACTTTGGTTTATGATCCTCAATATCATTTATCACATTTAGCTCTATATTATATGAAAAAAACATCCCAACACTAACTTCACTTCGGTTCCATCATATTCCATTCATGACATAATTTATTAAGATCTCTTTAATTTCACTAATTTCAGGTACCTGATCAGTTTCTTCTGGAACTGAAAAAATCAATTATGTCTGAGAACTCTTTTGGAGTTTCCATATCCTCACTTGGGTCATCTTACTTTTTAGCCTCTTTACTTGTTTGAAGATTTTTATCTTTGGAACCGACAGGTCCACCATGCTTCATGTAACATCCCCCACTTTCCTTTCCATATTATGATGAGTTATGCATATTTGATATGTCTTGAAATGAGTTCAAATGTTTACGATGTTTTTGTGAAGTTATAATCGATTAGAAGTATATCCTAATCGATTAAAATGTGTTAAGAAATCCCGGTATGAAAACCAGGGAGCTCTTAATCGATTAGAGTGAAAACCTAATCGATTAGAGTGAAGTGGAAAGTCTTGATAGATTTTCTAGAGAGCAGTTTAATCGATTATAGACTAGTCCAAATGCCAATACTTTTTCAGAGACACCCTAATCGATTAGAATGAATGTCGAATCAATTAGAACACGTCCTAGTTGTCTAGTACTAATTCCAGGGCTAACAACTCGTGCCTAATCGATTAAAGTTAAGACTGAAGCGTGTTTCTTATTTTCAATAGTTTTAATTCGACTCTTTAGGACCCTAAATGCCTATCTAAGGTTGACCCATGACCTAAAGTCTCATTACACGCCCTCAAGTCAGATTTTCATTCAAAGAAACCCTAAAACTGAGGAGTCTTAACCTTTCCTCTTCTTCTTCCTCAACCTTCAACCTCCATTGAAGGCCAAGTGGAAAACTTGCCCAAGAGGAGAGAGTCACCAATTCTACTTCAGTTATCTTCGATTTACAGAACTCCCTTCGATCCAAAGTGCTGGTAAGTCCCTTGATTTTCTAATTCGAATTTTGTCAACTAGGGTTTTATTCTCAAATCAGATTTTTAATATTTCTCCATGTTCTAGTCGTCTTGTAAAGCGTCTTTCTCCGCAAAGGCTAAAGTTGATTCTTTGCCATCGTCCACAAGGAGACTACTCGATCCCTCACCCAAAAGGTAAGGGGGAGATTATTGTAGTTGTGGGTAGATGAATGTGGGTTAACCTTGAACCCCATTAGTGTGATATGTATCTTATGCATGTGAAATATATGTAAATATGAATTGATGTGCTATGAACTGTGTTATAGGAGATGACTTGGTTCATCTTCAGTTTTTGTAATGATATGTGAAATGTGTAGACTATGGTTACTAATTTTGCACATGAGTCTCATGACTAGGGGGCCTAGTTTGAGATTTGTGTTTGTTAAGTGCTCATGTTGCTATGAAACCTAGAATGACCGTGTTAAGTACCCTCTAAGAGTAAGCTTGAGTGCCTTTGTGATTATCAAGTAGAGCGTGAGCCATGAGTGCCCAAATACTACCAACAGATGAAATGTATGACCCAAAGCGAGGAAACAAGAGAAAAATACACGCCATAATCGATTAAACCCTCATAGTAATCAATTAAAATTACAGAAAATTAGTACGGAACGCATAAGACTTAATCATAATCGATTAGAGCCTTACCTTAATCGATTAGAATTGCCAAAACCAATAGGAAATCCATAAGACCTCAAAAGACTATATGTATAGCTATGAACTTCAAGCCGTTCCTATAACTTTGTTCCTTAAGAACCTAAATAAACCTTAGAATCTTTAAGGATAACTACAAATAGTTGTAATGGCATTTCATTAAGCTCTTTCGCATGTATTGAAGTTAACACTACAAGAAAACTCGAGATTACTGACGGCCAAAAGTCGTTGGTAACCCCAAAAAGTCGTCGGTAATGCGATTTTTTCGATGGATTACCGACGGCCACAAGCCCGTCGGTAAAACGGGCGTCGCAAATGCTTACCGACGATTTTTTTTTTATTTTTTTACCGTCGGTATTACCGACGAGCTGAACTGTCGGAAACCGTCGATAGCTTCCGACGGGTTTGACCCTTCGGTAGATTTCCGATGGCTAGGCCTGTCGGTAAAGCCACAAATTTTTTCCGACGGTTCAGCTCGTCAGTAAACCCGAATTTATTTTTTTAAATAATTAAATTAATTGATTACTTTTTATATTTAATTTTAATTAATTAATTTTTGTAAATAATTTAATTAATTAATTTAATTATTTTTTAAATTAATTTATATCAATTTAATTTATTAAATTAATTAATTAAATTATTAACTATTAAATTAATTAATTAATTAATTAATTAATTTAATTATTAAAAATAATTTATTCCCATATTAAAAAATGTTTATTTATTAATTTAATTATTACTAGTAATTTAATTTAATTTAATTGATTACTTTTAATTATTAATTTATTCTCATATTTAAAAATGTGATAACGTAAACTAAAAAACAAATTAAAAAAAAAGAAACGTAATAAATAAATAAATAAATCCGATTTAACAAAGATCAAGAACTCAAAAAGATATCCGAAAATATAAAAAAATATAAGTACAAGCAGAACTAATAGTCATGCTAGTGCTGATCATGATCGAGATGCTCTACACCATTTGCATCATCGGCATGATCATCAATACTAGAAGGCGGAGGCGATGGAGGAGGTCGCCGCCGCCAATACCGGTATATTCGCTCTGCGCCAAAGACTGAGCCAAAATGGCACTCCTCCGACGGGACTCCTCCTGGCTCTTTGGGCCCACGACCGCCCATTTCGGCTTATCTCCGCTCATTATTTGTAGAGCGACCAGTGACAACACCACTACTCGACGACTCTCCGATGTGGGGGTGGCGGGTCCCTTTCTTGTAGTTGTTGGCAAGATCGCCAATATCGTATATGCGACCCTTCTTCTTGCCGCCAACAACATCTGCCCTTACCCTGAGAGTGCAGATGGATCCTCAGGGCTCTGAGAGGGAGAACATGATGATGTCTGAGACATCATCTGAGACATCCTCGCCTCAAACTCCTCCTGTCAAACATAAACAAATAAGTCAATTTTTTTTGTAATAAAACGATATAAATATTATTAAAAAACTATTCATTATATTTTAGAATTACCTGGGTCCACATTGACCGCTCATCAACGAAATCACTGGTACTCCTCCTAATATGAGTTGCACGATGGAGCTCGTGCAACTGTACCTCTATACCTAACCGCTTCGACTGTAATTATTTAATTAAAAACCTTAACTAAATAATAATAATAATAATAATAATAATAATAATAATAATAATAATAATAATAATAATAATAATAATAATAATAATAATATAAAACGTACAAGTCGAGCTGCGTGCTGCGCCTGACTGACCGAACCTCCGATATGCAAGCTCCCACCCTTCTCAGAGGCTATATTCTTCTTTGCCTTCTCGCTTATCGCCTTGAACTCAGGAGAGTTCCAGTGCGCTTCCAGCTGCTGACAGAGCAGATCCCTTATCCAGTGGGGCTGTCCATTGAGACGGGCATCTCTAAGCATATCAGAGAGGCTGTGGGAGGCCTTTATATGGAAGTTCTTCTCGATCCGCTCCTCATCCTCTTCCTTCCAAGAAACCCTTTCCTGTATGAATATAATACATTATTAAACATAATTGAATTTTATGAAATAAAAAAATAATATGCAACAAAATAAAATTTACAACTCACTTTGAAAGATTTGAACATATGATTCCGCTCCTCCTCCTTCAACTTCTCCCAGGTGGTAATTATCCTTAATTACTGCTGTGATAGCCGTTGCAACTGAATTTGAGGGAAGGAACCTGAACAATAACAAGATATCAAACAAATTAAAATAAATATATATATATATATATATATATACACATATAAATTATTAATAACTCAAAAAAATGAAAATAATTATCCTTTACCAGCCGGCCTGATAGCAATTCGGCCATCATGCAGCATCTGAATATCCTCAACGACCTCCTAGTTAACCTCCTGCTACTGAAACTCCTCCTGCTCATCGTCGTCCTGCTCAACCCCGGTTTGATCTGGTGTATGGCCCGTACTATACTTATGATCGGACAGATGAGTATCGGGCACCATCTCAGGAACAAAATGGGAGGAAGAAGCGCCAAGTATCTGCTGGAACCCCGGGATGGGGATGATGTAAATGGGAGGCAAATCGGGTGTCGGTGCAGAAGGTGCTGGATGTTGTGTATATGACGAACGCACTGGAGGCTATGTAGGGGCCGAACGCGCTGGAGCCTGTGCAGGCGTAGATGTATGCGGACACTGTGTGGATGACAACGTCGCATAGCCAGCATCATCAATCCTAATAATGTTTGGCCTCCGACGATGAGGGGGTCGATGGCGATGCCCTTACCCTTCGATTTACCACCAGTGAGTGGTCTAGGGGGTCGGATCCTGAACATCCTGATGTCATGTATGTCTATAGAGCAATTCAATAATAACAGTCATGAAATATTATATTTAAACATAACAATATTAAAAATGAATTCCATAAAAATAAACAAGTTATAAGAAAATAACTGACAAATTAAAATATATTGTTAGACATTAATTTCTCTAATTGTAAAAAGTTAAACAATTTCATTCTGCCCATTCTGCTTCGGCATCGTCTTTAGATCTTGATGGTTATGCCACTTCTCCATTTAATTCCTCATCTCCATCTACATCTTCATATGTGATTGGATCGTCACGTAGTCGAGAAATGAGTTCCACTTCATTTACTACGTTGACATGAGACATCTCATCCATTTGATAAGCCACTTCTTCCTTTGGATCATCTGCTTCAATGCGACCCCTTGGTTTTGTCTTTATTGCAACATACCAACCTTGCTTGTCCCTTCGAGTTGATGGATAAGTAACATAATACACTTATCTTACATGTTATGCCATGATAGACAGATCAAATATTTGGTATCTTCTGCTCATGCATATGTCAACAATATTATATTTTTGATTCATTCTTATGCCTCTACTTGACGGATCAAACCAATTACAATAAAATAACACTATTCTTTTAGTATAGTCTAAAGTATTGTACGCCAGTTCATATATATGTTGAATCACACCGTAGACAATGCGCACGTGGTACCCTAAAAGAGTACATGCACTCAATAATATATTGAACCTCAAACAGAAAGCTAAGGCTTTTCTCCGATACTAATAACAATAATCAAACATCTACTTCATCAATAATTAAAATAACAATTAGACAAGCAGAATGGGGTAGCTTTTTAATAATGCTCTACTTAGGGACTTTTAAATTTCTCAAGTTAGATGAGGTAACCTATTTGAATGATGATAGAAGTAGAAAATCGACTTGTTCATTTAAGAAGTAGGAAATCAACGGAAAGAAGTACAGAGAGATGTGCAAAGCAAATTGCAGCCAAAGATAGAATTAGATCTATTTTTTTTGTTTCTCTACTTTCTAATTCTTCTATTTTCTATTCCATTCTAATTTCCTCTATTTCATCCATGTTTGTAGGGAAAAAACAAGTTGTTTCTATTTCTTTTTTATTCTAATCTTTATTTCTTTTTATTATTTTCCTTTTGGCCACTTGCTCTCATGTTCTCAATTTTTCTGGGCATAGTTATTTAGACTGGATACTGATTAGGCTTATCACTGTTTCAACATTGAATCATATTAGAATTTCCTTCATTTCTCCTAGCCTTTCAGAATGAGCAGTTCTTTGCCTCACGATACTGGTGATTTTACTTTGCTTCCGTTGGTTGGACGATCCTTCATACAGTTGTTGCTTGGCTTTTGTTACTTAATTTACTTTCACATTGCCAACTAATTGCTAACTAACTACATTTGAAAATTAGAACGTGATTTTGGGCTTTTGGCAGGATCAAAGAAAATGTGCTAAGATTTTTTTTATTTGTTTTTAAATGCAATTCTATGGTGTATTAAATTGTAACCAATTGTGTTTACTTTCCATGGGAAGTTCTTACCTGTTTAAGCTTCGTTTAGGATAAGATTATTTTTCTTACTGCATTATTCTCATTTTGTGTGGAATCAATCTAACATTATGGTGAACGATTACACTAATAGATTGAGGATTAAACAAGATGGAGTAGAAAAATAAATGAGAAGACAAACGTGCTTGCAATAAATTGAGTCTTATTATTATACCTGTAGCTTCTTCAACTATAATACATTACAATGGATATGCTTACCCATTTTTTCCATATAGACACAGGTTCAAGTTTTGAAGTTCCTACTCTAGCCCGAAATAAGAGGTTTTTATATATTAATAAATCTGAGAAATGTATCTGTTTTATTCTCTTTTTAATTTGCAGTATAATCTCATTTTGTTCAAATTTGTCATAGAATGTGGTGAATCTTTATTATTGTTTCTTAAACTTCTATAGGAATTTATAGGAATCCTGCAATATTTCAAAGATGAAGCTCATACCTAAGCAAACATGGAATTATCAATATTAATCACTTTACTAAACACTTCGTACTCGGGTGTGACACTAACCAATTCGTGATCATAACCCCGTCCTAGACTCTCAAACATAGGTAAGGAATACAAAAGTACTCACTCACGTATATTTGTTAGCCAAAACATACATCACTTCAAAATTTCCTCTGTGGAGAGAACTATGAAGAAAATCAAAGAAATATGTCGGTGTGGGGGTCAACAGCCAACCCTTTTCCACCCAAAAGGAACCGATATACCATTAGAGTGCATACCTAATTCTCAGAACAAGAGAGTGCTAAGGAGAAGTAGAATGTCTTCGTCCTTCGATTCCAACGATGATCTCAGAGCAGTGTGGCGACCTCAGAGCAGTGTGGTGGAGCAGTGAAGCTACTGAATAAAATGAACAAAACAATGGGTAAATATATTTATGGAGATTAACTTCCAACACATAGAAACCAAACAACAAATCAAATCAAAAATCATTTCACTCCATTCTCTCATTTTCCATCAATTCAAACATAGCCTAAGCTCACAAGAGAAGCAGAAAACAGTCTAAAACTACATCCACAAAATCATGTCATACAATTTATATATTTTAGCGAGTTAATAATAAACTTTCAATTCCTAATCATACAAGCACATAGTAAAAAAAATTAAATTATAATCATGCATAATTTCTAATGTAAATTTCAGTCTCAATTATCAATTTAGAAATTAGTTTAGAATCAACTAGCTTAATACTACTTATATCCTACTGCTGCCACCTAATTAACTGCTATACCGAATGTCCTTCATTTTGCAGACAGACATGAACATATCCCATTTCTATTTAATAATACAATCCATTATTTATCAGGACCAAAGCAACTAAAAAACGATCAAAGCCTTTAAAATTCCCAACAAGTCAAGCTAAACCAAATTCCAATATTCAAATCAATGAAGATTATTTGAAGCTATGAATTTAGTATCCAACAACCAGTTACCACAACACAAAAAGGACCAAAGCACAAAAATTGCATATACCTGAAATGTGTGATGTAGCGAAAACGAGACGAAGCTGTGTTTGTGTGATGGAGAGCGAGACGGAGGCAGAGCCGTGTGGCAGCCCGGAGTTGTGTGACGGTCTCAAAGATGTGAGGCAGATCTGTGTCACTGTAGTAATAATGACAAACACAAGATTAAACTTAAAGAACTACAGAAGAATAATAAAAGCAGCTAGAAATAGAAAAGCAAAATCATTACCCAAATGGTGCAGTGCCAGCGGGGCTGTAAATCGAAGACGGAGCTAAGAACCAAGCGCTTACTAAAGCTCAGACTGTGCAGACAAGATTGGAAAACCAAATTAAACTCATAACTACAGAAGAACAATAAGGGTTGACATGCAAAATAGGAGCAGCTTGTACAATAATAGGAGCAGCTTGTACAAAGTATAGAAGCTGAAAAAGCTTAATTAATATAAGTTGGAGAAATTAGATGACATTTTTTTTAAAAAATTACTAATTATGGAGAGTAATTTTAAGTTTTTCAGAAAACAGTTAGTATTTAAAAACTCATAAAGATTACAGATTACTAAATTGATTGTTCTACAAATTGTTGAAGAGTAAAACCAGGATGAAAAAGAAAGCATGTTAATAATTTAAGTTAATCAAACAGGTAAGAGCAAACAGAGGAGAACATGTTTCTATCAAGGTAATGTCTTAAATTAGCTAATACTTCAATAAATTAAATGTCATAATTAATTTGAAATAACCCAAGGTGTCCTTGGCCTTTTGTACTGAATCTAAGAAAATTGTGTGAGAAAATCCAAAGCACCTGATAACTATAATGCCATACAAGCTGCAATAAACCAGCACTGATAAACCAACATCTCTGCACATGGAGATAGGGAGATCAAAATCATGGCTCATCATTATAACCACGTAATTATTTCCAGTTATTAATAAACTAACACCTCTTGATTTGATTATGATATAGAAACTAATGCCTAAAATTAAAAATCAAATTGAATTAGAAAGCATAAAAATTCAAAATAGCAAGTCCTCAATAAACTGAGTAATCTTTCACTGCATTGCAGGTAATGGACTAATATCCCAATCTGTTCAAGCATCATTCATAATAATTGCAAGGCTTGTGGGTTGATAAAAAAAAATATGAAATACAGCTATGATAACTACTAAGATAAGAAACAACCACGGTAACGGTTCAAAATTTTAGGGAAAAAAGGAACAAAATAAATGAAATTAATAAGAAAGGGATAAAAGCGAGAAGAAAGAAGGAAACCTTTCCTGGCTAGCAGTGTCCCAAATCTGAGCCTTGATGACTTTGGAATCAATACTCAAATGGTGGAATTGGACTCTAAATTGAACTCGTTCCTGGTGAACCTGGACATCAAGTTAGACTTGCCCACACCGGAATCGCCAATTAGAACCAGCTTGAATAGGTATCAATGACTAAGAAGGTGCAAGTACAAACACAATGACAATGAAAATAGCCTATGTTTTGCACAAATAGCGAGAACATAATAAAATATGCAGCTACCAATTTTATGGTGCAACTCTATACACCAACATAATGCATCTCAGCACAAACATGTTTAAATCTCACATTAACACAAGCAAGTGTTAGAGATAAAAAAAGGGCACTAAAAAGGAAGAGTCCAGCAATAATAAGAAAACGATGGAAACAAAGAGGGTACAAAATAACAGAGTAACTCAATACTACTAGCTAAATATAAATACAACGAAATTAAATGAAAAATGTGGCAGTAACTAGACTTAAATGGCAAAATGTTATGCTGTAATCCTTTTAAAGTTATCTTTCAGTGGCAAAATTAACAAACAAGACCTGCAGTATTTGCCAATAAGAAATAACAACAATTTCACTTGATCATCGAACACATCATATATTATACTAAGTCATTGGGAATCAGTCACAATATTTGAGTGGAAATATAGATCCAAACTATGTACAAGCTTAACAAGAAAAAGGCTAACCTGTTTCATATTCATAAAAGACAAAACATATGTAATACGTTTTTTAAAGTGCGACAAACTTCAGAAAAATCACCAGGGGAAATTCTTTTGGTTGATGCAACCTTTGTTAGCTCAGCAACAGCCTCCTTCCGTTCAAGCCATTTGGTAGCTTTCTAAAGATTAATAGGATTTAAAGGGGGGAAGCCTTCGTGATCTGGAGAGGAGAGCCTCAGAGGTAAGATTTCTGAATTACAGTTTTAGAGGAAAATTAGGGGAAAATTAAACTAAGGAAACAGAGAGAGAGTTGACCGATGAGACTCACCAACAGGTAGGCCGCGTCGGAAGGTGTGGCGGTGGTGACGTCCAAGTGTGGTGCAACACTGCTCGGTCGGACTCACGCAGAGCAAAATAAAAGTTTGGCAATGACTTTCCTATGCAGAGGCGAGAGAGACGAAGAAAGGGATGGTGGGGCGTCACCGGAGAAGAAGAAAGGGAAGAAAGAAGAAGAAAGGCAAACTGAGGGGGAAGGGTCGGGTTCTGTAACTAAACATTGCATACTGATGGCCATTTTAATCATACCGATGGGTTAAATCTGTCAGTCTCTAAAACACGGCGTTTCCGACGATTATTTTTAAATACCGACGAGCATAGCCGTCGGTACATTCTGAGTCGTCTCACCCTTACCGACGGCTAAAGCCTCAAAAATTGAACGTAGGGCTTAACCGTCGGTATTTGAAAACTGGAAGGGAATCCAAAAGGCAGGAACATTACCGACGTATTTAACTTACCGACGGCGTAAGCCGTCGAAAAGGTTTAACGACGGGCAAATATCGTCGGTAGTAGGCCGTCAGTATCTTCACATTTTACATTTTCTTGTAGTATAACAATTTTATTTCCACAAATTTGAAATGAAATGAAGTAAAAATGTGATTTTCTTAACTTATGTGAAGCGATTTTTGTAAAGCCTAAACTTTTATTTTCGCAAACAAGAGGTTGTCATGATAACATCATTTTTATAGTGCATGGCATATATGTCAATTTCGAAAATGGGGTTAAGGGTGTCACACTTCATCCATGGTTGAGACTTATTTGCAATGTTAGATTGTATAACAGAGATATCAATTTTTATTGGAGCATTAGCAGCTGTTATATATGATTTAGTCACCGTTTTTAGATCAATGAATGCATTTAGTAATTGGTTTGCTAAGCTTTGCAAATGAATTATCTTTCCAACTTCTAGTTCACATCGTTTTATAAGAGGATCAAGATAAGACAATGATAATTCATTCGATTAATCTCCTTTACAACTGTTTATACTCTCCCCTTAACATTGGGAAAACTGATTCACCAAAATGACAATCAGCTAACCAAGCTGTAAATAAATCTTCAATTGTTGATTCAACATATTTTATTTTACATGGAGACAACATATATTCCTAACTTTCTTTGAGAACTCATCTTTGTGTGTTGTGGTGGAGCAATTGGAACATATATAACACATTCAAAATTCTTAGATGAGAAATATTAGGTTCTTGACCAAAAACCAATTGTAAAGGGGAGGATTTGTCGTAACTTGATGGCCTGATGTGAATCAATACCACAACATACAATATTGTATGTCCCCAAGTAGAAATTGGAAGTTTTGATCTCATAAGTATTGATCACGCAAACGCCTGGTTGCAAGTTGACAACAAATAATCATGTGACCATTCAGTTGATGTATCAATTACAACCATAAAATATCTAAATAGTCCACATGATGGGTGTATTGGTCCACAAATATCACCTTGTATACTGTAACGCCCCGACTCTACTCAGGGAATTACTTAAGCAATTTGAGGTTAATCAAGAATAATGATTTAAAATAATTTTTCCTTAATCACCTAGGAAATGGAATAACGATAAAAACCTTTTACGAATCAATCCGCTAAACCTAAAGAGTACGCATTTCAGAAAATTACATCAATTACAATTTTTCCCAAAGGGTTTTTCCAAAAATAATTACAATCGAATTAAAAGAACTAGACTACGTCTCTATCTGTGATCCGGGAATGAGACTTCCAAGTGTCTCACTTTAAGGCAAAGACGAGCATCCAAAAGAGCTCTCTAATTCTCCCAGCACTGAGTACCTGAAAACAACGCCCCAAACATAGTGAGTTATTACAACTCAGTAATGTAGACTTTAATCGAAAACCTTTCACCGTTGTTTTCAGCTTTACGTGGTGTGCTACGTATAGAAAACTCCTCCCATAAAAGCATAATCACAAACATCCATGCCAGACCATAATACCACATCCAATAGTAACATGTTAGACATGCATCTTACAATTCCTACCATAGGACAACTTTCCAAACAATAGGACAACTTTCCAAACAAAGTGACTTTGTCACCGACACTATTACCAATCCAAACATTATAACTTCATAATAAGGAAATCCATAATGTTATCACAATCAAATAAGCATTCAAAATGCACAATGAATCCAAGAAAGTATATAATTGACTTTCAGTAGAATTCTTCAATAAACGATGCACGATGAATCCAAGAAAGTATAGCAGTGACTTTCCATGAAATTCTTTAATAAACGATATACAATGAATCCAAGAAAGTATATCAGTGACTTTCCATGGAATTCTTCAATAAACAATACTCAATGAATAACAAACCATCATTAAGTTTAATCATGTCAATAACTTAACTATTCCTATAAGCATTTAAATAGCATAATCATTTATACAACCTTCCATAAGGCTATAACAATATACAGGATTAAATTTAAAAGAAGAAAGGAATTTCGAGAATTTGGAGAAAACTGTCCAAAATTTGCTTAACGCAAGACTGTCGCTTAGCGAGATTCTCGCTTAGCTCAGCTATTTCGCTTGAGCGAAACTAGGGCAAAACTGACCCCCAAACAGCAGCGCTAAAGGTCGCTCAGCGCGATTCTGCGGCTCAGCGAATTTAGAAGGGTTTTAAACATCCAAACTCATATTTTTCAACCCAAACCTCTTCCAAAACTCAAGTCATTGATTCCAATCAACATCACAATCAATCAACAAGAAGAAAATTGATCTATCACAATCATTTCAACATGCATTCAAGTCAAATATTGCATAACTCATTTTTGTGCAACCCACACTCAAACATACATTTCAAATCCACATTTTCATGCTTCTAAATCAATCATGCACCCACTAATCATGCTTGAAATCAGAACCAACATGCAAAAAGGGAAGGAAAAGAAACCCTAAGTGTTGGGTCTTATTGGTTGCCCAAACTCTAAGTGAGTAGAACTCACAATCGACAAACATCATACACTGATTTAGGGAGGTTGGGGACATAATCCAACCCTATTTCAGTCAAACCCCATACAAGATCATAATATTCTATACAATAACTGTCTACTTCTAGAATTAGACAATAATTCCTAACACACCCTAATTGAGAGTTTCAGAGGGGAGTCTATGTTACCTTTGAGCTCCCAAATACTTTGGGATAAAAGCCCCAATTTGAAACCCTAGGCTTGCCTTCAATATAACGACCCGTTTCCGGACCGCTACCGAACTCAACGTACCGAGCTCGAGTTACCGAGCTCAACACACCGAGCTCAATCTACCCTGTATGCGATGTGTTTTAAAACGATACTCTTGTGCCCTTTAGAAAAGTACGGTCTATTTTTTTTTTTTATAAAACCAGCTCGTGCACATCAGAGTATCTACAGCTTTTCGAAACATGGTGCAACTAAGACACAAGACTTAAATTCTAATCAAACATACATGCATAACATACATATGTACCACTCGAAATAATAATGTATACCAAATACAGAGTAGTAAATGTACAAGAAATACACCTAAGGTATGACGACTTCAAGAGAGCAATCATACCCTGGGGGTACTTCCGGCAGACACCCACGCAGGGGGCTGCTCCAAAAGTAAACCGCCAGTCTACCCAGTAACAACAAAACATAACCGGCCCAACTGGTCACAACCACTATACACAAAAACATAGACAAAGTAAATCACGACAAGTATAGGTCGTCGCCCTGATCCTCGTCGAGCTCCTCCTCGCCATCATCTGCTGTCGAGTTCCCTACACCCTCGACATCGCCTGGGTAACCGTCATGGATTGAAGGCACCACGGGAAAGGGTCAACTTCTCAACAATTCAAAATAAACACGGCATAAAGAAATAAGCAACACAATAATGTATATCAATCACCACACGTGACTCGACTTTCTCACTCTAGACTCGACTCAACTCACGATCCATTTCTCTCGACTCGACAATTTTTCCGGAATGCACACGCCGTGCAAGTATCTTTGGAAAGTCCAAAGCCTTGGGATCTTCGCTCTCCTAGGACGATCAACTCAGTCCCATAGCGTGGCGGCGTCTAGGTCAATCTCCGTAAACAAAAGGGGACCTAGCACCCTTAGTTATCCGGGTCACGGCTCAAAAACGTCATAACGACTCGCCTAGCTCGCTCACTCGATGAACAATCCGCCGCATACGATATTCAAAGAGTTAAACACAAGATATTCAACCGCATGTCAAATAAAAAGAGCAAGCTCGACATGAAGAAACGCAATTCAACAGTCAATACATAATTCACAACATATATTCAATCACATATTAAATACATGCAAAAACCCAATCATATCACAACATTACATGCTCGACACAAATCACGGAATCCATACATAGTAATATAACAATAAAAATCCTAAAATGTCTGGGAGTGCCCTTACGCACAAAACATAAACACGTAGAATATGAAGTGCCCTTACCGAACTCCAAGCTAATGCTGCTCGACAACGACCTCGACACGGCTGTCTTCAAACGAGCTCGACAACGACTCCTCTTACTCGATCTCGACATGTACGCTTCTTAGTCGACCTCGACACGTACAGCTCTCGATCTGGATCCCACTGCTCCCACGTCCTCGGGTTCGCTCTCCCGTACACCTCGATTCGGAAATCACACGATCTCGGGAATCAGACTTCCTAATACAAGCATAACTTAGTTCCATCTATGGGTTCTAATAACACTAAGCTCTCATTATCCCAATCTTAACCACAACCCAAGTAAACATTACAAAATAACTCCTTTTCTCTAAAATTTTATTGAAAACTTCTTTCATACATTACCAGACAAAGCCATTTTTCCTCTAACACAACGTTAGGGTTTTCGATCAAAAGTTCATGAAAAAGGTTATCTGATGCTACAACAGATAAATCGACAACAACAACCACAAGAAGCAACGTACAACAACTAAAACAAGAAATCGAAACAAACCGAATAGGGAGGGTTTTGGGCACTGCCTATTGCAGAAAACAGAGAAAGAAATTTGTTTTACAAGCTCAAATAATCGGTTAGAAAGGTCGGTCATGTCATGAAGAAGAAAACCCATCAATATGAGATGATTTGGAAGCATAAAAACTAGCTAAAATGGAAAGAAGAAATGGCGCTAAACAGTAGCATGAAGGAAGAGAATCTGTTTTTCATACCTCAAATGGTGGTCGAGATGGTGAGATATGTCGAGAGGATGATGAGGAACAAGATTGATGAAGAAAGTTTATGCAGAAGCTCGATGAAACTCAAGGTTCTTCGATGGAGGTTTGGAGAGGAAGAGGAACTCAGAGAAGAAGGAAGAAGAAAGAAGAAAAGAGAAAGTGAGGGTTTGAGGGGCTGATCGAATATACAGCTGGTGAGGGAAGGGCATTATCGTAACTACTGTTATGAGATGCTAATCCCATCAATCAATCTACCCATCTAATCTCTCCTCTCTCATGATTACCCTCTACTCTATAGGTTACAGATCTAAAAAGAAGCACAGCGTCGAGAACTGCAAACCGAATATCTAAATATTACAAACAAAATAATCATAGCGCTGAATAACGTTCGTAAAGATACGAGTGATATCATCTCGACACGATGTCGACCAGGGTGCTCGTGCAAGCGCACAAGGCTCTAACACGAGTTCGTGCACGCGGCTTCCTCAGTTCGACATGCGACCTCATCAGCTCGGTACGCGACCTCATCAGCTCGACATATGACCTTGGCACGCGATCTTGGCACGGGATCTCGACACGAGGTCTTGGTACGAGGTCTCGACACGAGATCTCGACGCGAGGTCGATCTCGTGATCTCGTCCTCAGGTGTTACAATCTCTCCCTCTAAAAAAAAATTTCGTCCTCGAAATTGCAAATAAGATTCTTACCTCGGAAAAGTTAGTAATCGAGTCTTCATCTTCTCCTCCAGCCTCCCAAGTCGCATCTCCGCCTTACGATCCCACACAACTTTGACAAGTTGAATCTCTTTGTTCAATCGCTTTGGCTTTTCTGGCCAACGATCCTTGCTGGTGATGCTTGAAGGATAAGTCGTCTCGCTTGAATCACATCCGGTTCGATGACATGAGAGGGCGGAAATATACTTTCGCGAATCGTGAGACGTGGAAGACGTCATGAATGTTTGACAAGAAGGGTGGCGGTGGCAATCGATATGCCATCGACCGTCTGACGAAGAATCTGGTAAGATCCAATGAATTTAGGGTAAGTTTCTTGGATTTGATCGCCGACCAACTCCAGTGGGGGTGACTCTAAGAAATACATGTTCTCCTTCCTCGAACTCGAGCGGTCCGACGTCTTTGGTCTGCATAACTCTTACGCCGACTTTGAGACGCTCGTATCCTATCTCGATCAAACAGATCTTCTCGCAGTCTGCTGGATCATATCTGGTCCCACAATGTAACGCCGCCATCCTGGTACCAACAAAGAGGCGTCCCGACATTTACGCCCATCTGATTGCTTCAAAAGGTGCCATTCCAATACTCGCATGGAAACTATTATTGTAGGTGAACTCCACCAATGGTAAGACGTCGTCCCAACTTCCTCGCTGATCTAAGGTACACGCTTGCAACAAATCTTCAAGCGATTGGATCGTTCTCTCTCGGTTTGACCACCGGGTTTGGGGATGATATGCCGAGCTAAGCTCGAGCTTCGGTTCCTCCCATCGCTTCTTGCAATTCCCTCCAAAAATGAGATGTGAACTTCGGATCTCGGTCCGACACGATTGAAGAGGTATACCATGAAGTCGCACTATCTCCGCGATGTAGATCTCGGTCGCCTTTTCTACGTTGTATGTCGACTCACCGGTAAGAAATGAGCAGATTTGGTCAATCTACGACGATCACCCAAATCGAATCATTCTTCTTCTGCGTCTTCGGTAATCCTACAACGAAATCCATGGAAATACTATCCCATTTCCATACCGTACGCCGTTTATCAGTAGCATTCCCGCTGGTCGTTGGTGTTCCACCTTCGCTTCGACACGTTAAACACGGTTACGTGCTCGACCACTTGCTTCTTCATTCGGACCACCAAAAATGCTTCTTCAAGTCTTGATACATCTTCGTAACTCCTGGATGAATACTAAAGTTACTCTTATGCGCTCGTCGAGTATTAACTTTCACTTCGGCTACGTTAGGTACACATACTCGGCCATTGCATCTTAAGATGTCGTCCGATTCCGACTTGGAATTACCGCGCTTCCTTGCGCTATCAATCTGGATCTTCTTGCGTGAGCTCGTCATGAACTTGCCGGTCTCGGATCTCGCCCAACAATCTGTTAGAAATGGTAAGCATACCAAATCTCGGCTTCCCGGTGAAACTGACACACAACTTTAAGTCTCGAACTTCTCGAGCATCTCCAACTCCTTGATCATCATTGAGGAAACTAGAACGCGCTCTTCCCGCCAATGCATCCGCTACTACGTTAGCCTTACCGGGATGGTATTCCAACGTAAAGTCGTAGTCCTTGAGAAATTCTGTCCCATCTGGCCGACGCATGTTGAGCTCTTTTTCGATCAACAGTACTTCAAGCTCTTGTGATCGCCGAAAGCGAAGAGTGCTCCCATAAAGGTAGTGTCTCCATATCTTCAGCGCAAAAACCACCGCTGCCAACTCCAAGTCGTGAGTAGGGTAGTTCCTCTCGTGATTCTTAAGTTGTCTTGAAGCATACGCGACCACCTTCCGATGTTGCATCAGCACGCATCCCAATCCCTGGTGTGACGCATCACAATACACCTCGTAAGGCTCTTCTGGTTGGGGCAAAATCAACACGGGCGCTGTCGTCAAGAGCTCCTTCAGTCTTTGAAAACTGGATTCGCACTCCTCGGTCCAGGCAAAAGGTTGATCCTTCCTCGTAAGCCGTGTAAGAGGCGCGACAATCTTCGAGAAACCTTCAATGAATCTTCGATAATAGCCTGCTAAGCCAACAAAACTTCTGACCTCGGTAACCGTCTTCGGCTGTTCCCACGCTAGTACAGCTTCAATCTTAGTTGGATCCACAGCTATCCCTTCCTTGGAAATCACATGACCAAGAAAATTCACCTCTTCGAGCCAAAATTCACACTTCTTAACCAACAACACTGGAGCTCCCCACGGTGACACGCTCGGTCGTATGAATTGCTTTGACTCCAAGTGTTCGATCTGGGACTTCAGTTCTTTCATCTCGGCAGGAGACATCCTGTATGGCACTTTGGAAATCGGTCCTGTCCCTGGAATCAGGTCGATGGAGAACTCGACCTCTCGCACTGGTGGTAACCCTGGCACGCGTCTTCGGAAAACGCCCACAAAGTCACACACCAGCGGTACATTCTTCACTTCGATCTATTGGAAAACTTAACCAGCGGATACATGTATTCCCTAGTTCCTTCTTTCAAAGAAACTCCGTCGTTAGAAAGATAATTGGAGACTCCAAGGTCCGGGAAAATTACGGTTTACGGGCACACCAAGAGGACATGGTGGTGTGACAACCAATCCATCCCGAGGATGACATCTAAGCCCTTAAGAGGCAAACAAACCAAATTGACCACAAACTTTCTACTCAATAACCACTACACAATTAAGACATGCGTGTTTGTGACTAAGGTTTTAGCAAATTGGGGTTGTAACTACCAATTTGAACAGGTAAAGCGATCACAATCAAGTTCAAATGGTTCACAATCGAAGAAATAAAGGAATGGGTTGCACCCGAATCAAAGAGGGCGGATAAGGATTTACCCTCAATCTCACATTCACCTTGAATAAGATCTTGACTCGACCGCTTCCTCACCGCTCATGCGAAGACTACGCCTTTAGCTACCTGGCGCTTTCCTTTGGCCTTTGCCGCAAGCATTGCCGGTTGACTTTAGGTGTGGGACAATCCTTGGCAAAATGCCCTGGCTTCTTGCGGTTAAAACATACCTCCTCCTCGAGTGCGATTACTCGCATAATGTCACGGCTTTCCACAGCGATAGCAAGTCACCTCGGACGGCCTGACCGCTTCGCTCCCTGGGTCATCGGACGGTATTGTCCCCTGTTGTTGTTGTTCCCCCGAGGTCGGTTGTAAGGCTTAACCTGTTGTTTCCCTGTGTAAACCTCGCCCCGCACTGGGGTCTCACCGTCGCCTACGGTTTTCTTCTTGTGGCTTCTTACTCCTTCTACCTCGACACAGCGATCTATCAGCTCTTGGAGGTTTCGAATCCTCAAGGACACCACCGACTTCTGAATATCAAATCTCAGTCCCCGTTGGAATCTCTCACTTAACCATCTTTGGTCAGCTCGATCACGAAATGGACTGAAATACCTCGCCAGTGACTCGAAGTTGGCTGCATACTCAGACACTGTCATACCGCCTTGCTGCAATTGAAGAAACTCTTGCTCCTTCTCGGCTCGTGCAGTATCTGGGAAGTACTTGTCCAAGAACCTTTCACGGAAAAAGCTCCCAAGTTATCTCGCGACGTTCTGCTATAAATGTTTGCTTCACTCCCTTCCACCAATACTCTGCGTCTCCTAGCAGCAAGTAGGTAGCGTAGTCTACCTTCACGTTGTTTGGGTAATGGAGTGCCTCGAAGATCTTCTCAATCTCTTGCATCCAAAGATCAGCCTTATCTGGATTTGGCTCACCATAGAACTTCGGTGGATCATGCTTCCTAAAGTCTGCTAATCCTCTCGCCTCAGCACTCCGCTCGGCTCGCTGTTGTTCTTTGTAAGTTTCTTTGGGTTAACGCTTGCCGTCTGTTGAGCCATCGCGTTAACTGTTGAGTTGCGAAGCGATTCTTGAGCCAAGGCTGCCGCCATCTCGGTCATAGCTTGAATTGCTCGTTCCATGTCGGCGTTCTCGAATTTGTCCGTATCCCTACGAGGTGGCATTAGATTCCACAAAGTTCAAAACCCTGTCAGAATCTCACAACAAGGATGTGTTAAAACACACTGCTTCAATCAAGAAACAGTTCAAACAATTTTTCAAGCAATAAGTGCTTCACTTAATCAAACAGCAATCAACATAGTACGATTAGGTACCCAACACATATATATATATATATATCCCAAACCACGATGACGGTCCAAATTTCCTATACGGCTTTCGGTCGAGCCAGAAGCGCTCTGATACCAACAATGTAACGACCCGTTTCCGGACCGCTACCGAGCTCAACATACCGAGCTCGAGTTACCGAGCTCGACACGCCGAGTTCAAACTACCCTGTATGCGATGTGTTTCAAAACGATACTCTTGTGCCCTTTTAGAAAAGTACGGTCTATTTTTTTTTTTTAAAACCAGCTCGTGCACATCAGAGTATCTACAGCTTTTCGAAACATGGTGTAACTAAGACACAAGACTTAAATTCTAATAAAACATACATGCATAACATACATATGTACCACTCAAAATAATAATGTATACCAAATACAGAGTAGTAAATGTACAAGAAATACACCTAAGGTATGACGACTTCAAGAGAGCAATCATAACCTGGGGGTACTTCCCAGACACTCCACGCAGTGGGTCGCCCAAAAGTAAACCGCCAGTCTACCCAGTAACAACAAAACATAACCGGCCCAACTGGTCACAACCACTATACACAAAAACATAGACAAAGTAAATCACGACAAGTATAGGTCGTCATGCGATCCTCGTCGAGCTCCTCCTCGCCATCATCTGTGTCGAGTTCACGCACCCTCGACATCGCTGGGTAACCGTCATGGATTGAAGGCACCACGGGAAAGGGTCGACTTCTCAACAATTCAAAATAAACACGGCATAAAGAAATAAGCAACACAATAATGTATATCAATCACCACACGTGACTCGACCTTCTCACTCTAGACTCGACTCAACTCCCGATCCATTTCTCTCGACTCCAAAATTTTTCCGGAATGCACACGCCGCATCAGGTATCGGAAAGTCAGCGAGAAACCTTGGGATCTTCGCTCTCCCTAGAGACGATCAACTTTCGGGTCCCATAGCGTGGCGGCGTCTAGTCGATCTCCAGTAAACAAAGGGGACCTAGCACCCTTAGTTATCGGGTCACGGCTCAAAAGCGTCATAACGACTCGCCTAGCTCCGCTCGCTCGATGAACAATCCGCGCATCACGATATTCAAAGAGTTAAACACAAGATATTCAACCGCATGTCAAATAAAAAGAGCAAGCTCGACATGAAGAAACGCCAATTCAAATAATACATAATTCACAACATATATTCAATCACATATTAAATACATGCAAAAACCCAATCATATCACAACATTACATGCTCGACACAAATCACGGAATCCATACATAGTAATATAACAATAAAAATCCTAAAATGTCTGGGAGTGCCCTTACGCACAAAACATAAACACGTAGAATATGAAGTGCCCTTACCGAACTCCAAGCTAATGCTGCTCGACAACGACCTCGACACTTGTCTTCAAACGAGCTCGACAACGACTCCTCTTACTCGATCTCAACACGTCACGCTTCTTAGTCGAGCCTCGACACGCATAGCTCTCGATCTGGCTCCCACTGCTCCCACGTCCTCGGGTTCGCTCTCCCGTACACCTCGATTCGGAAATCACACGATCTCGGGAATCAGACTTCCTAATACAAGCATAAATTAGTTCCATCTATGGGTTCTAATAACACTAAGCTCTCATTATCCCAATCTTAACCACAACCCAAGTAAACATTACAAAATAACTCCTTTTCTCTAAAATTTTATTGAAAACTTCTTTCATACATTACCAGGACAAAGCCATTTTTCCTCTAACACAACGTTAGGTTTTCGATCAAAAGTTCATGAAAAAGGTTATCCGATGCTACAACAGATAAATCGACAACAACAACCACAAGAAGCAACGTACAACAACTAAAACAAGAAATCGAAACAAACCGAATAGGGAGGGTTTTGGGCACTGCCTATTGCAGAAAACAGAGAAAGAAATTTGTTTTACAAGCTCAAATAATCGGTTAGAAAGGTCGGTCATGTCATGAAGAAGAAAACCCATCAATATGAGATGATTTGGAAGCATAAAAACTAGCTAAAATGGAAAGAAGAAATGGCGCTAAACAGAAGAGTAGCATGAAGGAAGAGAACCATTTTCATACCTCAAATGGTGGTCGAGATGGTGAGATATGTCGAGAGGATGATGAGGAACAAGATTGATGAAGAAAGTTTATGCGAAGCTCGATGAAACTCAAGGTTCTTCGATGGAGGTTTGGAGAGGAAGAGGAACTCGAGAGAAGAAGGAAGAAGAAAGAAGAAAAGAAAGTGAGGGTTTGAGGTGTCGAATATACAATTTGGTGAGGAAGGGCATTATCGTAACTCTGATTATGAGATGCTAATCCCATCAATCAATCTACCCATCTAATCTCTCTCTCATGATTACCCTCTACTCTATAGGTTACAGATCTAAAAAGAAGCACAGCGTCGAGAACTGCAAACCGAATATCTAAATATTACAAACAAAATAATCATAGCGCTGAATAACGTTCGTAAAGATACGAGTGATATCATCTCGACACGATGTCGACCAGGGTGCTCGTGCAAGCGCACAAGGCTCTAACACGAGTTCGTGCACGCGGCCTCCTCAGTTCGACATGCGACCTCATCAGCTCGGTACGCGACCTCATCAGCTCGACATATGACCTTGGCACGCGATCTTGGCACGGGATCTCGACACGAGGTCTTGGTACGAGGTCTCGACACGAGATCTCGACGCGAGGTCGATCTCGTGATCTCGTCCTCAGGTGTTACATTCAACCTCCATTGAAGCTCCAACCAAGCTTTTCATCTCCATCTTCTTCTTCTTCATTCATCTCCAAATTCCATATTAGATCTTCCTTCTCTTCCATTTCCATGAACCCTAGAAGTTTATCTTTGTAACACCTGAGGACGAGATCACGAGATCGACCTCGCGTCGAGATCTCGTGTCGAGACCTTGTACCAAGACCTCGTGTCGAGATCCCGTGCCAAGATCGCGTGCCAAGGTCATATGTCGTCGAACTGAGGAGGCCGCGTGCACGAACTCGTGTTAGAACCTTGTGCGCTTGCACGAGCACCCTGGTCGACATCGTGTCGAGATGATATCACTCGTATCTTTACGAACGTTATTCAGCGCTATGATTATTTTGTTTGTAATATTTAGATATTCGGTTTGCGATTCGACTGTGGCTTCTTTTTAGATCCGTAACCTATAGAGTAGAGGTAATCATGAGAGAGGAGAGATTAGATGGGTAGATTGATTGATGGGATTAGCATCTCATAATCAGTAGTTACGATAATGCCCTTCCTCACCACGGTATATTCGATCACCCCTCAAACCTCACTTTCTCTTTTCTTCTTTCTTCTTCCTTCTTCTCTCGAGTTCCTCTTCCTCTCCAAACCTCCATCGAAGAACCTTGAGTTTCATCGAGCTTCGTGCATAAACTTTCTTCATCAATCTTGTTCCTCATCATCCTCTCGACATATCTCACCATCTCGACCACCATTTGAGGTATGAAAATGTATTCTCTTCCTTCATGCTACTGTTTAGCGCCATTTCTTCTTTCCATTTTAGCTAGTTTTATGCTTCCAAATCATCTCATATTGATGGGTTTTCTTCTTCATGACATGACCGACCTTTCTAACCGATTATTTGAGCTTGTAAAACAAATTTCTTTCTCTGCTTTTCGCAATAAAGGCTCCAAAACCCTCCCTATTCTGGTTTGTTTCGATTTCTTGTTTTAGTTGTCGCGCTGTTTCTTGTGGTTGTTGTTGTCGATTTATCATTTGTAGCATCAGATAACCTTTTTCATGAACTTTTGATCGAAAACCCTAACGTTGTGTTAGAGGAAAAATGGCTTTGTCTGGTAATGTATGAAAGAAGTTTTCAATAAAATTTTAGAGAAAAGGAGTTATTTTGTAATGTTTACTTGGGTTGTGGTTAAGATTGGGATAATGAGAGCTTAGTGTTATTAGAACCCATAGATGGAACTAAGTTATGCTTGTATTAGGAAGTCTGATTCCCGAGATCGTGTGATTTCCGAATCGAGGTGTACGGGAGAGCGAACCTGAGGACGTGGGAGCAGTGGGATCCAGATCGAGAGCTGTACGTGTCGAGGTCGACTAAGAAGCATACATGTCGAGATCGAGTAAGAGGTCGTTGTCGAGCTCGTTTGAAGACAGCCGTGTCGAGGTCGTTTGAAGACAGCCGTGTTGAGGTCGTTGTCGAGCAGCTTTAGCTTGGAGTTCGGTAAGGGCACTTCATATTCTACGTGTTTATGTTTTGTGCGTAAGGGCACTCCCAGACATTTTAGGATTTTTATTGTTATATTACTATGTATGGATTCCTTGATTTGTGTCGAGCATGTAATGTTGTGATATGATTGGGTTTTTGCATGTATTTAATATATGATTGAATATATGTTGTGAATTATGTATTGACTGTTGAATTGTGTTTCTTCATGTCGAGCTTGCTCTTTTTATTTGACATGCGGTTGAATATCTTGTGTTTAACTCTTTGAATATCGTATGCGGCGAATTGTTCATCGAGTGAGCGAGCTAGGCGAGTCGTTATGACGTTTTTGAGCCGCGGACCCTGATAACTGGCGGTGCCAGGTCCCTTTTTGTTTACGGAGATCGACCAGACGCCGCCACGCTTACGGGACCCGAGTCGACCGTCCTAGGGAGAGCGAAGATCCCAAGGCTTGACTGGACTTTCCAAAGATACTGCAGACGGCGTGTGCATTCGGAAAAATTGTCGAGTCGAGAGAAATGGATCGCGAGTTGAGTCGAGTCTAGAGTGAGAAGGTCGAGTCACGTGTGGTGATTGATATACATTATTGTGTTGCTTATTTCTTTATGCCGTGTTTATTTTGAATTGTTGAGAAGTTGACCCTTTCCCGTGGTGCCTTCAATCCATGACGGTTACCCAGGCGATGTCGAGGGTGCAGGGAACTCGACAGCAGATGATGGCGAGGAGGAGCTCGACGAGGATCAGGGCGACGACCTATACTTGTCGTGATTTACTTTGTCTATGTTTTTGTGTATAGTGGTTGTGACCAGTTGGGCCGGTTATGTTTTGTTGTTACTGGGTAGGCGGCGGTTTACTTTTGGAGCGACAAGGTGGGTGTCTGGAAGTACCCCCAGGGTATGATTGCTCTCTTGAAGTCGTCATACCTTAGGTGTATTTCTTGTACATTTACTACTCTGTATTTGGTATACATTATTATTTTGAGTGGTACATATGTATGTTATGCATGTATGTTTGATTAGAATTTAAGTCTTGTGTCTTAGTTGCACCATGTTTCGAAAAGCTGTAGATACTCTGATGTGCACGAGCTGGTTTTATAAAAAAGAAAAAAGAAAAAAAAATAGACTGTACTTTTCTAAAGGGCACAAGAGTATCGTTTTAAAACACATCGCATACAGGGTAGATTGAGCTCGGTGTGTTGAGCTCGGTAACTCGAGCTCGGTACGTTGAGTTCGGTAGCGGTCCGGAAACGGGTCGTTACAATGTTGGTATCAGAGCAGTTCGGTTCTGACCGAGCTGTGTATAGGAAATTTGGACTGGTCACTGTGTTGGGATATATATATATATATATGTGTGTGTTGGGTACCTAATCGTACTATGTTGATTGCTGTTTGATTAAGTGAAGCACTTATTGCTTGAAAAATTGTTTGAACTGTTTCTTGATTGAAGCAGTGTGTTTTAACACATCCTTGTTGTGATATTCCTGTGGTTTTGAACTTTGTGGAATCTAATGCCACCTCGTAGGGATACGATACCTGCACCCGAGAACGCCGACATGGAACGAGCTATTCAAGCTTATGACCGAGATGGCGGCAGCATGGCTCAAAGAATCACCGCCAGAACTCAACAGTTAACGCGATGGCTCAACAGACGGCAGTTAACCCAAAGAAACTTACAAAGAACAACAATGAGCCGAGCTGAGGCCGAGGCGCAGGATTAGCAGACTTTAGGAAGCATGATCCACCGAAGTTCTATGGTGAGCCAAATCCAGATAAGGCTGATCTTTGGATGCAAGAGATTGAGAAGATCTTCGAGGCACTCCATTGCCCAAACAACGTGAAGGTAGAGTACGCTACCTACTTGCTGCTAGGAGACGCAGAGTATTGGTGGAAGGGAGTGAAGCAAACATTTATAGCAGAACGTCACGAGATAACTTGTGAGTTTTTTCCGTGAAAGGTTCTTGGACAAGTACTTCCCAGATACTGCACGAGCCGAGAAGGAGCAAGAGTTTCTTCAATTGCAAAGAAGCGGTATGACAAGAAACCGAGTATGCACCAACTTCGAGTCATCGGCGAGGTATTTCATCCATTTCGTGATCGAAATGACCAAAGATGGTTAAGTGAGAGATTCCAACCCGGGACCGAGATTTGATATTCGTGGTGGTGTCCTCGAGGATTCAAACCTCCAAGAGTCGATAGATCGGCCGTGTCAAGGTAGAAGGAGTAAGAAGCCACAAGAAGAAAACTGCTGTAGGCGACCGCGAGAGACCTCAGAGTGCGGGCGCAGGTTTACACGTAAAGTGAAACAACCGCAGAAGAAGCCTTACAACCGACCTCCGGAACGACAACAGGGACAATATCGTCCGATGACCCAGGGAGCGAGAAGCGAGGTCGACCGGCCGAGGTGACTTGCTATCGTTGTGGAAGGCCAGGACATTATGCGTAGTAATCAGACTCGGAAGGAAGAGGTATGTTTCAATCAGAAGAAGCCGTGGCATTTTGCCAAGGATTGTCCCACACCTAAAGTCAACCAAGAATGCTTGCGGCTAGCGCCAAAGCGGAAGCGCCAGGTAGCTAAAGGCGTAGTCTTCGCATGAGCGGTGAGGAAGCAGAGCGAAATGATGATCTTATTCAAGGTGAATGTGAAATCGAGGTAAATCCTTATCCGTTTTCTTTGATTCTGTGCAACCCATTCCTTTATTTCTTCCGATTGTGTGAACCATCCGAACTCGATCAGGATCGCTACTGCTCAAATTGGTAGTTACAACCCCACCTGCTAAAACCTTAGTCACAAACACCGCATGTCTTAATTGTGTAGTGGTTATTCAGTAGAAAGTTTGTGGTCAATTTGGTTTGTTTGCCTCTTAGGGGCCTAGATGTCATCCTGGATGGATTGGTTGTCACACCACCATGTCCTCTTGGACTGGCCCGTGAAAGCTGTAATTTTTCCAGACCTTGGAGTCTCCCATTATCTTTCTCGAACGTATTGGAGTTTCTTTGAAAGAAGGAACTAGGGAATACATGTATCCGCTAGTTCGGAAGTTTCACAGATCGACGTGAAGAATGTACCGCAGTGGTGTGTGACTTTGTGGACGCTTCAAGACGTGCCAGGGTTACCACCAAGGCGAGAGGTCGAGTTCTCCATCGACCGATTCCGTGACAGACCGATTTCCAAAGCGCCATACAGGATGTCTCCTGCCTAGATGAAAGTACTGAAGTCCCAGATCGAACACTTGGAGTCAAAGCAATTCATACGACCGAGCGTGTCACCGTGGGGAGCTCTAGTGTTGTTGGTTAAGAAGAAGGATGGACGATCAAGGCTGTGCGTGGACTACCGCGAGCTCAACAAGGTTACTGTGAAGAACCGTTATCCGTTACCTCGTATTGACGACTTGATGGATCAACTGTGGGAGCGCGATCTTCTCCAAGATAGACTTGAAGTGGGGCTACCATCAGATTCGCGTGAAGGAGGAAGATGTCTCCAAAACAGCTTTCAGGACTAGGTATGGTCACTACGAGTACTTGGTGATGCCGTTTGGAGTGACAAATGCGCCAGCTGTGTTTATGGACTACATGAATATGATTTTCCATTCGTTCTTGGATCAGTTTGTTGTAGTGTTCATCGACGACATATTGATCTACTCGAGGAACCGAGAAGAGCACGAAGAACACTTACGTCGAGTATTGCAGATATTACGAGAGAAGCAACTCTATGCCAACCTGTCGAAGTGTGAATTTTGGCTCGAAGAGGTGAATTTTCTTGGTCATGTGATTTCCAAAGAAGGGATAGCTGTGGATCCAACTAAGATTGAAGTCGTGCTAGCGTGGGAACAGTAGAAGAGCGATTCATCGAGATCAGAAGTTTTGTTGGCTTAGCAGGCTATTATCGAAGATACTTTGAGGGTTTCTCGAAGATTGTCGCGCCTCTTACACGGCTTACGAGGAAGGATCAACCTTTTGCCTGGACCGAGGAGTGTGAATCCAGTTTTCAAAGGTCAAGGAGCTCTTGACGATACCGTGTTGATTTTGCCCCAACCGTAAGAGCCTTACGAGGTGTATTGTGATGCGTCACACCAGGGGATTGGGATGCGCGATGCAACATCGGAAGGTGGTCGCAGATGCTTCAAGACAACTTAAGAATCACGAGAGGAACTACCCTACTCACGACTTGGAGTCGCAATGGTGGTTTTTTGAAGATATGGAGACACTACCTTTATGGGAGCACTCATCGTTTTCGCGATCACAAGAGCTTGAAGTACTGCTCGATCGAGAAAGAGCTCAACATGCGTCAGCGAAGATGGACAGAATTTCTCAAGGACTACGACTTTACGTTGGAATACCATCCCGGTAAGGCTAACGTAGTAGCAGATGCATTGAGCAGGAAGAGCATTCTAGTTTCCTCAATGATGATCAAGGAGTTGGAGATGCTCGAGAAGTTCCGAGACTTAAAGTTGTGTGTCGAAGTTTCACTGGGGAAGCTGAGATTTGGTATGCTTACCATTTCTAACAGATTGTTGGATGAGATCCGAGACCAGCAAGTTCATGACGAGCTCCTGCAAGAGAAGGTCCAGTTGATAGCACAAGGGAAGGCGACAGAATTCCAAGTCGGAACAGACGACATCTTAAGATGCAATGGCCGAGTATGTGTACCTAACGTAGCCGAGCTGAGAAAGTTAATACTCGACGAAGTGCATAAGAGCAACTTTAGTATTCATCCAGGAGTTACGAAGATGTATCAAGACTTGAAGAAGCATTTTTGGTGGTCCGGAATGAAGAAGCAAGTGGCTGAGTACGTAGCTTCGTGTTTAACGTGTCAGAAAGCGAAGGTGGAACACCAACGACCAGCGGGAATGCTACAATCGCTTGACGTACCAGTATGGAAATGGGATAGTATTTCATGGATTTCGTTGTAGGATTACCGAAGACGCAGAAGAAGAATGATTCGATTTGGGTGATCGTCGACCGATTGACCAAATCTGCTCATTTCTTACCAGTGAGGTCGACATACAACGTGGAAAAGCTGACCGAGATCTACATCACGGAGATAGTGCGACTTCATGGTATACCCTCTTCAATCGTGTCGGACCGAGATCCGAAGTTCACATCTCATTTTTGGAGGGAATTGCAAGAAGCGATGGGAACCGAGCTCAGGCTTAGCTCGGCATATCATCCCCAAACTGACGGTCAAACTGAGAGAACGATCCAATCGCTTGAAGATTTGTTGCGAGCGTGTACCTTAGATCACCGAGGAAGTTGGGACGACGTCTTACCATTGGTGGAGTTCACCTACAATAACAGTTTCCATGCGAGTATTGGAATGGCACCTTTTGAAGCACTGTATGGACGTAAATGTCAGACGCCTCTTTGTTGGTACCAGGATGGCGGCGCTCGTTTGGGACCAGATATGATCCAGCAGACATCGAGAAGATCCATTTGATCGAGATAGGATGCGAACGCCTCAAAGTCGACGTAAGAGTTATGCGGACCAAAGATGTCGACCGCCGAGTTCGAGGAAGGAGAACATGTATTTCTTAGAGTCACCCCACTCATCGAGTTGGTCGAGCGATCAAATCCAAGAAACTTACCCTAAATTCATTGGACCTTACCAGATTCTTCGTCAGATCGGTCCAGTGGCATATCGATTGCCCCGCCACCCTTCTTGTCAAACATTCATGACGTCTTCCACGCCTCACGATTCGAAAGTATATTTCCGACCCTCTCATGTCATCGAACCAGATGTGATTCAACCGAGACGACTTATCCTTCAAGCATCACCAAAGAAGGATCGTTGACCGAAAAGCCAAACAAATATGAACAAAGAGATTCAACTTGTCAAAGTTGTGTGGGATCAGAAGACTGGATATGCGACTTGGGAGCTGGAGGAGAAGATGAAGACTCAATACCCTAAACTTTTCCGAGGTAAGAATCTTATTTGCAATTTCGAGGACGAAATTTTTTTAGAGGGAGAGATTGTAACACCTGAGGACGAGATCACGAGATCGACCTCGCGTCGAGATCTCGTGTCGAGACCTCGTACCAAGACCTCGTGTCGAGATCCCGTGCCAAGATCGCGTGCCAAGGTCATATGTCGTCGAACTGAGGAGGCCGCATGCACGAACTCGTGTTAGAGCCTTGTGCGCTTGCACGAGCACCCTGGTCGACATCGTGTCGAGATGATATCACTCGTATCTTTACGAACGTTATTCAGCGCTATGATTATTTTGTTTGTAATATTTAGATATTCGGTTTGCAGTTCTCGACCATTGTGCTTCTTTTTAGATCCAGAACCTATAGAGTAGAGGGTAATCATGAGAGAGGAGAGATTAGATGGGTAGATTGATTGATGGGATTAGCATCTCATAATCGTAGTTACGATAATGCCCTTCCTCACCGGTGTATATTCGATCGGCCCCTCAAACCCTCACTTTCTTTTTCTTTTTCTTCTTCCTTCTTCTCTCGAGTTCCTCTTCCTCTCCAAACCTCCATCGAAGAACCTTGAGTTTCATCGAGCTTCGTGATAAACTTTCTTCATCAATCTTGTTCCTCATCATCCTCTCGACATATCTCACCATCTCAACCACCATTTGAGGTATGAAAAACAGATTCTCTTCCTTCATGCTACTGTTTAGCGCCATTTCTTCTTTCCATTTTAGCTAGTTTTTATGCTTCCAAATCATCTCATATTGATGGGTTTTCTTCTTCATGACATGACCGACCTTTCTAACCGATTATTTGAGCTTGTAAAACAAATTTCTTTCTCTGTTTTCTGCAATAGGCAAAGGCCCAAAACCCTCCCTATTCGGTTTGTTTCGATTTCTTGTTTTAGTTGTTCAGACGTTGCTTCTTGTGGTTGTTGTTGTCGATTTATCTGTTGTAGCATCAGATAACCTTTTTCATGAACTTTTGATCGAAAACCCTAACGTTGTGTTAGAGGAAAAATGGCTTTGTCTGGTAATGTATGAAAGAAGTTTTCAATAAAATTTTAGAGAAAAGGAGTTATTTTGTAATGTTTACTTGGGTTGTGGTTAAGATTGGGATAATGAGAGCTTAGTGTTATTAGAACCCATAGATGGAACTAAGTTATGCTTGTATTAGGAAGTCTGATTCCCGAGATCGTGTGATTTCCGAATCGAGGTGTACGGGAGAGCGAACCCGAGGACGTGGGAGCAGTGGGATCCAGATCGAGAGCTGTACGTGTCGAGGTCGACTAAGAAGCGTACGTGTCGAGATCGAGTAAGAGGTCGTTGTCGAGCTCGTTTGAAGACAGCCGTGTCGAGCTCGTTTGAAGACAGCCGTGTTGAGGTCGTTGTCGAGCAGCTTTAGCTTGGAGTTCGGTAAGGGCACTTCATATTCTACGTGTTTATGTTTTGTGCGTAAGGGCACTCCCAGACATTTTAGGATTTTTATTGTTATATTACTATGTATGGATTCCTTGATTTGTGTCGAGCATGTAATGTTGTGATATGATTGGGTTTTTGCATGTATTTAATATGTGATTGAATATATGTTGTGAGTTATGTATTGATCGCTGAATTGCGTTTCTTCATGTCGAGCTTGCTCTTTTATTTGACATGCGGTTGAATATCTTGTGTTTAACTCTTTGAATATCGTATGCCGCGAATTGATCATCGAGTGAGCGACCTAGGCGAGTCGTTAAGACGTATTTGAGCCGTGACCCGGGTAACTAAGGGGGCTAGGTCCCCGTTTGTTTACCGGAGATGGACTAGACGTCGCTACGCTATGGGACCTCGAGTCGATCGTCCCTAGGGAGAGCGAAGATCCCAAGGCTTTACCGACTTTCCAAAGATACGGTACGGCGTGTGCATTCCGGAAAAATTGTCGAGTCGAGAGAAATGGATCGCGAGTTGAGTCGAGTCTAGAGTGAGAAGGTCGAGTCACGTGTGGTGATTGATATACATTATTGTGTTGCTTATTTCTTTATGCCGTGTTTATTTTGAATTGTTGAGAAGTTGACCCTTTCCCGTGGTGCCTTCAATCCATGACGGTTACCCAGGCGATGTCGAGGGTGCAGGGAACTCGACAGCAGATGATGGCGAGGAGGAGCTCGACGAGGATCAGGGCGACGACCTATACTTGTCGTGATTTACTTTGTCTATGTTTTTGTGTATAGTGGTTGTGACGGTTGGGTTATGTTTTGTTGTTCTGGGTAGGTAGCGGTTTACTTTGGAGCAAACCCCTGCGTGGGTGTCTGGAAGTACCCTGTGGTATGATTGCTCTCTTGAAGTCGTCATACCTTAGGTGTATTTCTTGTACATTTACTACTCTGTATTTGGTATACATTATTATTTCGAGTGGTACATATGTATGTTATGCATGTATGTTTGATTAGAATTTAAGTCTTGTGTCTTAGTTGCACCATGTTTCGAAAAGCTGTAGATACTCTGATGTGCACGAGCTGATTTTATAAAAAAAAAAAAATAGACCGTACTTTTCTAAAGGGCACAAGAGTATCGTTTTAAAACACATCGCATACAGGGTAGATTGAGCTCGGTGTGTTGAGCTCGGTAACTCGAGCTCGGTACGTTGAGTTCGGTAGCGGTCCGGAAACGGGTCGTTACAATCTTCTTCTCCTCTCCATGAAGACCGCAGCGGCACGAAATGAGGAAGGAGGGAGAATGAGAGAGCTATCGAGAGGATAGAGAGGATGGAAGAATGAGAGGCTTCCTTGATGTTATCTCCTTCCTTCTCCTTAGTTCTTCCTCTTATCCTTTCTTTCCCTCTTTCTTTTTCTCTTCTAGGTCACGAAAAGAGACAGAAAGCGTGAGAGAAAGAGAGAGAACTGACGTTTAAAACAAAACAGGGAAGCAGCGGCTCGCTTAAGCGAGCTGGAGTCGCTTAGCGAGAATGGGGCGTATTTAGGTCATTGTCGCAAATAAATTTGCTGAGCGCAGGTTCTTGGCTTAAGCAAATTTAGCAACAGAGTTTTCTGCATAACCTCATGTTTTCTCATCCTAACTCATCCAATCTTAACTCCTTTCAATCCAATCTAACTTCAATTAATTCCTAACCAATACTTTCAATCATTTCTAGGATTAAATCCCACTTAATTCTCAACTTAAGACCAATGACTTACACACCAAAACTCTATGTAATTATATTCCCTTCATTCTTGGATTCAAGTTAAAGTTAAACATAATCACGCAACTTCTCACAACTTAAACTCAACTAGACTTAACATTTAGTATAATTAATTACTAAGCTTAAGAAAGTTGGGATGTTACATATACATTCTAAAAATGTGAGAGATTCATTTCCAATTTTTGTTGGTGATAGTGAAATTATCAACTTCCCTTAGAAACAAACAGTACGTTATTAGATTGAAGAATCTTCTGATTCTTCAATGAATGTCCACATGGATTTTCAATTATGTTTTGCATCATTTAAACTCGGGACCAAATAATAAACATATTACCTTCCATAAACTTCTGGTTTATGATAATATGTGTTCCAAATGTAACTAATATGCGTTTAGTACAAAGCGGAGGAAAAACGAGTAATTTTTTCAATATCCATTTTTTATCTAAGATAAATATCGTGGTATAAGGATATTCAATATTTTCTTCACTTGTTGTTCTGATATGGTATCCATTTAGACATATGTCTTTGAAGCAATATCAGCGTGTAACTTGAATCCTCCATGCAATAGTACATTAGCTCTTATAAAGCTCTCAATTGCATTTGCAAGCTTCTGGTTGCAAGTTGATAATAAGTACATGTTGAAATCAAGTGGATTCAGAAACAATAACCCTTAATTGTTTTGATGATAACAAATGATTAAGAGAACAATTTATTCTCTAATGTGTTTTTGCTAGTATGCAGAAATTACTATTCATTAGAAGTAGTTATCTCAGAAGACTTGGTGAAATCTTGAATTTAACATGACTAAATCTGGGAGTGATCCTCTGTTTTTATGTTGACGTCTCCTTGTGAAGCCTTGCTCTGAAGTTAGTCAACTCTGTTTGTTCAGTCAACACTCTGGTGACTCCTAAGACTAGATTTTGTCTTAGTCAACTCTGTTGAACAGTCAACTCTGTTGGTGAACCAAGCTCCGAAAACTAGCTCTGGCCATTGGTCAACACATTCAACAGACTTTGGTTAGTCTACACTATAGAAGCCTTCGTGCATGACCACAAGACTCTGTTATGTGAAAGCCCATTGAATTCTACGCTGAAGAACTCAACTCTATTTCAAGCTCACTCTGAAGTACAGTACATAACTCTGGTGAACAGTATAGCTCTGTTAGGAAACAGACTGAAGAATATTTAAGGCTACTTCAAGTATTTAAGAGACCTCATTGATTAAGCATTTTAATGTACGAGGTATCAAAGGTCAAAAAGAATGTCAACGAATTTAATCATCAAGGAAACTTGCTCTCGAAGTGTCTCATATTCCAAAAGCCCACAAGAGATAAAGATTCTAATTTTGTGTGCAGTGCCCAGAATGTTTTATACAGTCTGGAAAGCGACGTGACCTGCAAAAGCCACAAAAATGGGATCTGAGGTTTTGACCTAGGGTAAAAAGAGACATTGTGTAACAACGACACTATTCTCAACCATAGCTATATATACCTTACTTCAGTCACTGAAGTAGGTTAATGATTGAAAAGAAAGTGAGCGCCTACAATCTTATCAAACTTAAAATCACTATTTTCTAAGACAGTGAGCAACCAAGAAATCTTCCAAGTCTTTGGGATCACATTGAACAAAGCACTTAACTGTTTTATCCTTTCTGTTTGAAAGTCATTATTTGTGCTAAAGTTCTTCATTGTAAATCCTCTCGGTGAGAGTTATTTTTGTATTGTTTCAAAACTCCTTTGAACTTGTATTAAGCCCAGTAGTGACTATATTCCTTAGAGGCTTGACTGTACTAAGTCGTTCTAAGAAGTTGTGAGTATAGACAGTTTGGCAGTATTATACTCTCAAGTGTAATCAGGTTGATTATAGTGGAAAAATCCTTCAAGTGTGTGAAGGGACTAGACGTAGCTATCAGGTGATAGTAAACTAGTATAAATCACCGTGTCACTCTCTTCTCTCTTATCTTTACTTAATGCACTGTTTTATTAAAGAGTTGTTTAGAAAAAGTTTTTCATAAACACTTATATTTGCAAAAAGTTTTTAAAACCCAATTCAAAACCCCTTTTCTTATGTTTTTGCCACGTTCAATTGGTATCAGAGCTCGGCCTCTTGGTTGAGCACTTAACAGTGTAAGAGGAAAATATCTTATTCTTTATTCATGGCAAGCAACGAAGCCGGTGGTCACGTTAACCGTCCTCCTTTGTTCACTGGAACAAACTTCGACTACTGGAAAGATAAAGTTAAATCATTTTTCGAGTCTCAACAACTCGAACTCTGGGATATGGTTCAAAAACAATACACCGATCCAGTTGATTCCAAAGAAAATCCCATTCCTAGGGATAAATGGACAGAAGAGCATAAGAAAGCTTATCAACTACATCAGAAAGCAAGATATTTTCTTATCTGTGCTATCTCCGAGAAGGAATACGAGAAATGCGGAAAAAATGATACCGCCAAGGAAATTTGGGACTTATTGGCCTTGGCTTATGAGGGTACTTCCAAAGTGCAAGAAACTAAAGCTAATATCTTGGTTAGACAATATGAACTCTTCTAGATGGAAGAGGGTGAAAACATTGAAACTATGTTTGGAAGATTCCAAACACTAGTTCATGGTTTAAAGGTTCTTAAGAAAAGTTATACCACTGCTGATCACATTAAGAAAATCTTAAGAAATCAGCCAAAGAAGTGGAGACCTAAGGTCATTGCAATTCAGGAAGCAAAGGACCTGAATGTCTTGCGACTTGAAGATCTTCTGAGTTCGTTGAGAGCTCATGAGCTTGAGCTAGATGAAGAAGAACCTCCCAAGAAATCAAAGTCTATTGCTTTGAAATCTACAAACAAAGCATCTTCCTCCAAAGCTCTACAAGCTGAACTAGAAATAGACGAAGCATCGTCTGATGAGAGCAATGGAGACACAGACGAAGAAATTTCCTTAATATCAAGAAAAATTCAATGCATGTGGAAAAAACAAAGGAAGGTTCAGAAAGCAATTCCACAAAAAGGACACAAGGGAAAAGCAAGACTCAAGGGATAAGAAGGACTACAAGGACAAAAGCCAATTTACTTGCTACGAGTGCAAAAAGCCAGGACATTTCAAGTCTGAATGTCCACAGCTTGAGAAACTAAGGAAAGCTGTTTTTAAAAGCAAGAAGAAGAAATGTCTCATGGCAACATGGAATGATTCAGATTCATCGTCATCTGATGATGATGATGAGGAACACGCAAACATGGCTCTAATGGCTACCATATGGTCAGACAGTGAAGAAGAAAATAAAGAGGTAGATTCTAATCCATCTTTTGATATTGAAATAGCCTTTGATGAACTGTTAGATGAGTCTTCCAAACTCAACACTGAGTATAAAGCTTTGAAAAAGAAATTCTCAAAACTTTTAAAAGAATTTCAAATACTCAATAAGGAGAATGAGAAGCTCAAAGTTGAAAATCACCGTTTGGTGAATGACAGCTCTAAGGCTGAGGAAAAGGTTGAATGCAACTATTCAAAATATGAAGAGGGATTTCAAAAATTCCTTGCTGAATGTGTTACGCGAAGCAAACAAGCATCTATGATTTGGGGTGTAAGCCAAAATGGCAAAAAGGGTCTTGGTTATAAACAAGAGAAACCCATTTTTCAAAACACAAATTTGAAAACCAAAGATACCAATAATTATAGTGACTGTCTGTTTTGTACCTTTTGCAATAAGAAACGACACATTAGAAGTACTTATTATGAATTGAAAAATAAGAAGGACAAGTTTCCTTCTAGAACTAACAAAAGAGGACCCAAAAAGATTTGGGTACCTAAGGACAAAAGTATATATGTTACAGATCTGCTTAGCAACAGAGTTACAACACCAGTCCTGGTACTTGGACAATGGATGCTCACGTCACATGACGGGAGAAAAGTGTATGTTCCAAGAACTCCAACTTAAAGAAAGTGGAACAGTAGGTTTCAGAGGAAACCAAAACAGTAAAATCATTGGAAGTGGAAAAGTTGGTGAGAAACTCCTACCTTCTATTGATAATGTCTTATTGGTTGATGGCCTGAAGCATAACCTACTAAGTGTAAGTCAATTATGCTTTAGTGGTTATGATGTTGGCTTTAGTGATAATGCCTGTACAGTCAAAAGCAAAAAGGATGGATCCATTTTCTTTAAGGCAAAGAGAAAGAAAAACATTTATAAAATAAAACTTTCTGAGTTGGCAAATCAAAATGTAAAATGCATTTTGTCAGTTGATGAAGAACAATGGACTTGGCACAAAAGATTGGGTCATGCCAACTTGAGGTTAATCTCAAAGCTTAACAAGAAAGAACTTGTTAGAGGGCTACCAAATCTTAGGTATTAATCTGATGCTCTTTGTGAAGCATGTCAAAAAGGGAAACAAATAAAATCTTCTTTTGAATCCAAAAACATTGTTTCCACCTCAAGGCCACTTGAGCTTTTGCATTAGATTTATTTGGACTAACTAGGACATCATCTTTGTTTGGAAAGAAATATGGTCTTGTTATTGTTGATGACTATACTAGATGAACATGGGTAGAATTCTTAGCTCACAAGGATGAGTCATTTGCAATATTTTCTGTGTTCTGCAAACAAGTGCAAAATGAAAAAGGTTTTTGTATTACAACTACTAGAAGTGATCATGGTGGAGAATTTGAAAATGAATTTTTTCAAGACTTCTGTGAAAAGCATGACATCTCTCACAATTTTTCATCTCCTAAAACACCACAACAAAATGGTGTTGTAGAAAGGAAAAATAGATATTTACAAGAAATGGCCAGAACCATGATTTGCGAAACTAACATTGCAAAGTACTTTTGGGCAGAAGCAGTAAACACTGCATGTTATATTCAAAATAGAATCTATATCAGACCTATCTTGAATAAGACTCCTTATGAATTGTGGAAAGGTAGAAAACCCAACATTTCATACTTTTACCAATTTGGATGTGACTGCTTTGTTCTTAATACAAAGGATAGTCTTGGAAAATTTGATTCAAAATCGCACAAAGCTATCTTTTTAGGATATTCTGAACGCTCTAAAGCTTACAGAGTATTCAACAAAGAAACATTAATTGTTGATGAGTCTGTGCATGTGAGATCTGATGACAAGAAGCCTGACAATGAAACGTCAGAGCTAGATGAAGTCCTTTCAGATCTGCAGATTAGCAAAGAAACAGATGAAGATGTCACAGGTGTTGACTCTGATTCTGTGTCTGGTGATAAGACCCAAGAAGAACTAATAACATACTGGAAGTTTAAACCTCATCACCCAAAGGATTAGATTATTGGCGAACCAAGTGATAGAGTTAGAATAAGATCATCTCTCAGAGAACACTCTGACTTTACTTTGCTGTCAGAAATAGAACCCAAAACAATTGATGAAGCACTAACAGACGATGGATGGATACTTGCTATGCAAGAAGAGCTCAATCAATTTCAGAGGAATGATGTTTGGAAGCTCGTGCCTCCTCCAGAGGATAAGCAAGCCATCGGAACCAAGTGGGTTTTCAGAAACAAACTTGATGAGAATGGCAAAGTGGTAAGAAACAAGGCAAGACTTGTTGCTCAAGGGTATTCATAAGAGGAAGGTATTGACTATACTGAAACCTTTGCTCCAGTAGCTAAACTTGAAGCTATAAGAATATTATTATCATTTGCTGCACATCATGGCATTACTTTATATCAAATGGATGTGAAAAGTGCATTTTTAAATGGTTTTATAAGTGAGGAAGTATTTGTGAAACAACCACCTGGATTTGAAGATATTGCTTATCCAGAGCATGTCTTCAACTTAAAAAGGCTCTTTATGGTCTTAAACAAGCTCCAAGAGCTTGGTACGACAGATTGAGTTCCTTTTTAATGTCAAATGGTTTTGAAAGAGGACAAGTGGATACTACCCTCTTTAGAAAATCATCTAAGAAGCATTTCATTATAGTTCAAATATATGTAGATGATATTATCTTTGGTGCTACTAATGAATCTCTTTGTAAGGAATTTTCTAAGCTTATGCAGAATGAGTTTGAAATGAGTATGATGGGAGAATTAAAATTCTTCCTTGGTATTCAAATCAAGCAATGTCAAGATGGAACCTATATATATCCATCAAACTAAATATATGAGAGAACTCCTAAAGAAGTTCAAGCTTGAGAAAACCAAACCTATGAGCACACCAATGCATTCAACATGTGCTCTCGGCAAAGATGAATCGAGTAAAAAAGTAGATCAAAAGGTGTATAGAGGTATGATCAGTACACTCCTTTATCTAACTGCCTCAAGGCCTGCTTTATGTTTAGTGTCTACTTATTTGCAAGATTCCAATCTGATCCTAGAGATTCTCACTTAACTGCTGTTAAGAGAATCTTTAGGTATCTCAAAGGAACTACTAACCTTGCTTTGCTTTATAAGAACTCGAAAAATTACAAGCTAATAGGTTTTTGTGATGCTGACTTTGCTGGAGATAGAATTGAAAGATAGAGCACAAGTGGTGGCTGCCAATTTCTTGGAGCAAACCTTATCTCTTAGTCCAGCAAAAGGCAAAGCATAATTGCACTATTAACTGCAGAAGCCGAGTATATATCTGCTGCAAGCAGTAGCTCACAACTACTATGGATGAAGTATCAACTTGAGGACTACCAGATTAAGGAGAGTAACATTCCTATATACTGTGATAATACTTCTACTATATATTTAACTAAAAATCCTATTTTGCATTCACGAGCTAAACATATTGAAATTAAGCATCATTTCATTAGAGACTATGTTCAAAAAAGGATACTTGAAATCAAATTTATTGATACTGACCATCAATGGGCAGATATATTTACAAAACCCCTTATTGAAGATAGATTCAACTTTATAAGAAAAAACTTAAACTTTCATCTTATAAAGGAATGAGTGTTTAATTTGAATATAATTGACTCTGTTTGACTATTTGACTCTGGTTGATATATGACTCTGTATTAATGTTTGACTCTATCTTGGCACACGCGCTCTGTTGTCACACACGCGCCTCTGATGGGATACATGTTGACTCTACTTGTATGTTGACTCTGTTCGCATATTGACTCTGGTTGCATGTTGGCTCTGTTTATTAGTTTATTAATTGCTATTCTTTATTATTTATTGTTAACTGTTCGTATTCATGAATCTGTTGCTGTTTAATACAAAGTTGCCTCTGGGAATCTTTGTGTACACGTGTCTCTCTGAGACTGGTTGTTACGTTAGTGGATAGTATTTACTCTTATTGAGTCATTATTGCTTTTACTGCACGAGAATAGTTTTACTGCGCCTCTTTAATTCTGAGTGTGGCACGCTTCATTTTTGAAATGACAAAGTTTTTAATTCATTTATTTTGGTAACTGGTAAAGGCGGTTTGCCTTCTCAAACACGTTTAATACCCACTCACTCACTCACTTCACCCACTACCCACACTATCTCTAAGAGAAGCTTACACATTTTCTGAACCCTAAATCCCTTTCTCTTCTACTTGTTCTCTGTAACTCTCTCTGCTTTTACAATGGCCGCACAACAAGAAGAAGAAGAAGAAGTTCAAGGTCCTGAGGAGGAACCTCAAGTTACTCTACAAAACTTACAACCAAATGAGCTGAAGGTGTTGGTGGAACACCAAGTGAACTTTGGAGATTTAGCTCATGAAGGGTATGCTTTCAGAGATGATTTCGTTGAAATGGGAATAATGGACTTCTTTCTCATGGACAACTACCTGGTGTATGAAAAACTGGTCAAAGAATTCTGGATGTATGCATGGAGTAAAGACAGAACCATCCACAGTTATGTTCAAGGAAGGCGCATATTAGTAACCTAGGATTTAATTGCTGATATCACTAAATGCCCTAATAAGGGAGCTATTGCTGATGAAGGTTAGGAAAAAGATGCTGGTGGCTGGAGCGTTGTCAATGACACAATCTTTGAGAAATCTGGTGGAAACAAGGCCGTGGATATGAAGAATCATTTCAGAGTGCTCTTTAGAATTATCATGCACTGCTTGGTACCCAAGTCTGGGTCTGTGGATACTGTTAGCAGTACCCACAAGTTCATAATGTGGTATTATGAACTAAAGGCTAAGATCAATCTTCCGAATCTCATTTTTGACCACCTGCGACGAGATTTGATATACTCCAAAAAAGGGAAGAATGCAAATATTCCCTATGGAAGGTTACTTTCTTCGATTATGGAAAATCAAGGCCTGATTAGGTAGCTTCAAGGGCTTAACACTGAGGAAGCTGGACTTGCTCTGAAGACAATTGTGGTACCCACATTCTTAAGTGAAAATCTGAGAAGAATGAAACTTCTTTCAACAGAAGTAGTTGCTGAAATTTTACGGGAAGAAGAAGGTGGAAGGAAAGCAATAAGAAAAGGAAAGAAGAAAGTGGTTGATACTGGAAGTACTGTACCTACCAGGAGAGTCACTCGAAGCACTGGAATTCACATTGCTTCATAACCCTCTCGGTGTGTATGTCCAGTGAGACCTGCCTTCATGGACTTTGATATGTCTGAAGAGGTAGAGGAGAAGAAGAATGTTCTTGATGAAATGATAGCCAAAAGTCAGGAAGAGTGCTACATTTTCCATCAGAAACTCAGAGCGGAAAGGCTACAGAGAGAAGCTGCTGCAGCTGTAACTGTCCCTCCTGCTGTTACCCCCAGAACCTCTACTACTACTGCACCTGCTCAAAAACTGAAAAGAATCATTAAGGTTGCTAACCTCCCAGCAGCAAAGAGAACCAAGGTACTGGATAAGGTTTGTGACTTGTATGATGCTACTTACCAAACTGGTTATGCTGTCTTAGAACCTGTTCTGTCAAACCCTATACCTCCTAACCAAATACCTCCACTTACCCCACAGTTGCCTAAACTGTTTCCCCAATCTTCCAAACCTATCCTTAAACCAATTCCTTCACCAAAACCCTCACCAACCCAAACCTGCACAACCTAATAAATCATCCCCTCCAAAGAAACCTTTACCTTCTAAATTACCTACACCTCCTAGACTTTCTGATACCTCTGACTCTTCTTCAAACGATAGTGAAGAAAGTCATGAACATTTGAGACCTAGACAGAAACCACAACCCCAAGTTCAATTTCCTTACATTGAACCACTTGTGGTTAAGCTTCTTAATACCTCCACTTCTGTACCTCAACCCCAATCACAACCCTCCAAAATACCTTCACCTAAACCTTCATCACCACCTAGACCTACCTCACCTCCTTCTGTTCAACCTGACCTTAACCTACCCCTCCAAACCGAACCCACACTTGAACCAGAAACAGAATCTAAACCATATTTCCAGGAACCTTTCTGTTCTGAACCTGATTCTGTTTTAGCCATTGAGGCACAACCCTTCTCAATGATGCAACCTGTACCTGATCCCTCCTTCAGACTCCCAATACTTGTACCTTTTGTGTCTCAATCTTTTACACCACCACACTCACCTCTGTTGGCAGAACCTGTTACTACTGCAGTATCTATGGATATAGATGAGATAGCAGTCACTGCTATGATTGCCTCTGAGGCAATTCAAGGTATTGAGTTAGATTCTGTTTCTGATTCTGATGTTGCCATCATTGATCCTCCAACTCTGCTTCTGCAAGCACCCCCTGGACCAGTTATTCAGATTGGGTGTGAATCCTCACCAGATCACAGGGAAGCAATAGTAGTGAATGAAAGGTATCCTCACCTAATTGCTAATTTTGAGTTCCTCAAAGCTCAAATATACCGTGAGAATGAGGATTGCAAAATTATGGAAGCTGCAAGAATTGATGAAGTCAACTCTGTCTTGGTGGAAGAGAACAGACTTGCAAATTGGCAAAGTGTGCACTATTGGTTTAAAGTGCACCAAAGGGATCAACTTGAAAGGAACAAAAGGTGGCTTACGGCTCTTCATTGGAAACAGCAAGTACCCCAACAGGAAACCACTCCTGTAGTTTGGGAGCCTGAACCTGCTCCTGCAGCCCCTCCTACTACTGCACCTGAGCCTGAACCAGAACCTGTCACTCACCTCCTGCTACTACTGCACTGGTGGTTCAACAATCCACTTCTGGGTCTGCCTCTGCCTCTGCAAGCCATTCAGTTGTGATTCTTCAGGCAGTCTATGATAGGCTTGTTGATGACAGCAATAAATTTTCAAGGTTTATGGAAGCCACTGAAAGGCACTTTGAAGAGTCTGACAGAAGGCATGATATGCTGGCTAATCTTATTGCAAGAGATTTTTGCCAAGATGGACAAGCCATAGAAAACCCTAGGCTTTTTCCTTTTTCCTTTTAGCCCCTTATGTTCTTGTGTTCTCAGTATTTTCTTTTGTACACTGGTACTTTTCGTTTAATGAAACTGTTTTGACACTTTTTGTCTGTTTTAACTTTATCGTTCTTATAATGTTTTGACTGTGATGTTCTTTATTTCTGTCATAATCTTTTTGTCTGATGACAAAAGGGGGAAAAGAACATAGAGATATAGAGTAATTGATGAAACTGATGTATCAACCAAGTGTCACCATGCATTGCATTTCTTGCATCATTAACTCTGATATATTAACTTGGAAGGTATTCGATGCTCTATAAGTGCTATTTATCTATGTATGCTCTAATACTGTATTGAATATGGTCTGATATTTACACTTAGAAAATATTTATATGTGTGTAATTCAGGGGGAGCCTCTGAAATTATCTTAAACAAATATTTTTCTAAAAGCAAGTTGTTCATCAATATATGTATTTGTCATCATCAAAAAGGGGGAGATTCTTGGAATCAAGTGGATTCAGAAACAATAACCCTTAATTGTTTTGATGATAACAAATGATTAAGAGAACAATTTATTCTCTAATGTGTTTGCTAGTATGCAGAAATCACTATTTATTAGAAGTAGTTATCTCAGAAGACTTGGTGAAATCTTGAATTTAATATGACTAAGTCTGGGAGTGATCCTCTGTTTTTATGCTGACGTCTCCTTGTGAAGCCTTGCTCTGAAGTTGGTCAATTCCGTTTGTTCAGTCAATGCTCTGGTGACTCCTAAGACTAGATTTTGTCTTAGTCAACCCTGTTGGTGAGCCAAGCTCTGAAAACTAGCTCTGGCCATTGGTCAACAGATTCAACAGACTTTAGTTAGTCTACACTATAGAAGCCTTCGGGCATGACCACAAGACTCTGTTATGTGAAAGCCCATTGAATTATACGCTGAAGAACTCAACTCTGTTTCAAGCTCACTCTAAAGTACAGTACTTAACTCTAGTGAACAGTATAGCTCTGTTAGGAAATAGACTGAAGAATATTTAAGCTACTTCAAGTATTTAAGAGACCTCATTGATTAAGCATTTTAATGTACGAGGTATCAAAGGTCAAAAAGCATGTCAACGAATTTAATCAACAAGAAAACTTGCTCTCGAAGTGTCTCATATTCAAAAAGCCCACAAGAGACAAAGATTCTGATTTTGTGTGCAGTGCCCAGAATACTTTATACAGTTTGGGAAGCGACGTGACCTGCAAAAGCCACAAAAACAGGATCTGAGGTTTTGACCTAGGGTAAAAAGAGACGTTGTGTAACAACGGCACTATTCTCAACCCTAGCTATATATACCTTACTTCAGTCACTGAAGTAGGTTAACGATTGAAAATAAAGTGAACGCAACAAAGTACGAAGTGATCATATAGTGAGCGCCTACAATCTTATCAAACTTAAAATCACTATTTTCTAAGACAGTGAGCAACCAAGAAATCTTTCAAGTCTCTGGGATCACATTGAATAAAGCACTTAACTGTTTTATCCTTTCTGTTAGAAAGTTATTATTTGTGCTAAAGTTCTTCATTGTAAATCCTCTCTGTAAGAGTTATTTTTGTATTGTTTCAAAACTCCTTTGAACTTGTATTAAGCCCAGTAGTGGCTGTATTCCTTAGAGGCTTGACTGTACTAAGTCGTTCTAAGAAGTTGTGAGTATAGCCAGTTTGGCAGTATTATACTCTCAAGTGTAATCATGTTGATTATAATGGAAAAATCCTTCAAGTGTGTAAAGGGACTAGACGTAGCTATCAGGTGATAGTGAACTAGTATAAATTACTGTGTCACTCTCTTCTCTCTTCTCTTTACTTACTGCACTGTTTTATTAAAGAGTTGTTTAGAAAAAGTTTTTCATAAACACTTATATTTGCAAAAAGTTTTTAAAACCTAATTCAAACCCATATATACATATTTTAAATTGCACAAAACAAACTAACATGTAGTTCACCCGTAGGAATTAAGAGACAAACATTCATATTTACCTTGATTCAAACCCGCTTGTAATTCTTAGCAAAATTTTGACATATAACATATATGATCAATGTCATTTCATATATGCTACAATATTAAAGCAACACGAAAAGAGAATATAAAGTGTGTCGTTCTTTTGGAACTAGTGATACCACTAATTCTTCTTCCTGCAAAATGATGTCTTTATATAGAATTCTATGCTTAAGTACGGAGAGAAGTTGCGCTTCTGCATAATGTATGAGTTACTACATCATTATTAGGAATACCCACAAATGATACAGTTTCGACCTCTATTTCCGACATCGTATTCCGAGGTATTGTCCACTTTGGGCCACATGTGATGTGGGCCCTCATGGTTTTGTCTTTAAAAGGCGCCTCAGTGGGTTAAGGTATTTGAGTTTTTATAAACTCCTCTAGGCCTTGATTACCAAGCAATGTGTAACTTTTTAGTGTATCCAGAACAATAGACCCCCAGTCAAGGCCATGGGGCTAACAGGTTGTTGGCCCCCCACCTGGCGCGCCATTATTCCAACCTCAAGTCCCGACATCGTTTTCCTAGGTATTATCTACTTTGGGCCACATGTGATGTGGGCTCTCATGGTTTTATCCTTAAAAGGCGCCTTGGTAGGTTAAGACATGTGGGTGTTTATAAACTCCCATTGGCCTTGATTACCAAGCAACATGAAACTTTTTAGTGTATCCGAAACAGTAGCCCCCAATCAAGGCCAAGGGGCTAAAGGGTCGTCGGCCCCTACCTGGCGCACCATTATTCCGACCTCAAGTCCTGACATTGTTTTCCGAGGTATTGTCCACTTTGAGCCACATATGATGTGGACCCTCATGGTTTTGCCCTTAAAAGGCGCCTCGGTAGGTTAAGGCACCATTGGCCTTGATTACCAAGCAATGTGAAACTTTTTGGTGTATCCGGAACAAATACTACGACATTTTATCACTCTTCACATACAACACATTCAATATTTCTTTTCTTACTCATTGTTATGTTATTCATATGAGATATATGAAAATTTAAATCACCAAGACAATGTTAATTTTAACCATATCAATAACCATAACCACAAAATATGTCATATCCAAAATTTTAGTATGAAACATTCGCTTATGAGAATAAATGTCAATCCTTTATGAGATATTTCTCATTTTTAATCTATAATTGTACTTGGGTTCAATTAAATATTTCTTCGTTTAAATGAGTTGTTTTAGAAGAAAAAGTTCACTGTATTTTTATATTCAAAAATATTAATTGTTAAAATTTTATTATTTTTGAAATATTTATACTAAATTTAACAACAAAAGCATTAATATAATGAAAATGTAATTTAGTCAACGCAGTTTATTTCTCTAAAATTGTTGGTATTTATTAACCTAATATTTGTACAAGTACCATAAATGTTTAATAATTTGAAATAGAAAATACTTCGTTACATAATTAATTTACATTGAACTGGTGAAGACATCGATTCAAGGTTCAACAGCCGGATTAAGGTTAGGCTGAGGTCGGACCGAGAATAATTCAATATAATTTTTTAAAATTTTAATATAATATATAAAACAATAATAAACAAAAAATAACATAATTTTTACAACTTCACACTATTAAAAATTAAGTTCCACATAACTTTTTTTTTTTAAAAATTATTATATAAGTGTTATTAATTTTCTTTTTAGTCTTAGATAAATTCAACTTATTATTATTCAAATATATATAATATAATTTTATCGAAACAAACCATAATATGTTTTAATTATAGTTATATATATGGTTCGCTTTTCAATACATATATATTTTCATCGTTTTGTGTACCGTTTAGTTTTCGGGATTTTCCTTTTAATTAATAAAAAAAAGGTGACGAAGAGATAGAAACATCAATGGATCAGGACAATTATAAAATAACCAACAGTCAAAATTGAGAAGGGATAGAAACATGGGTCGCGCTAATTCTACACACGCCTGCAACAATAAATACGCCACACAAGTCTGTGCTGTGCGGATCTGTGTCGGTACATATATGGACTCCTCTCCTCTTTTTTTTTTCAAAAAAAGAAAATTTAAAAAATAATTTTTTCATAAAAATATTATAAAATTTTTTATCTGGTTAATCACGTTCACATATCTAGTTAATGTTACTCATTATATGGTTAATGTCAAATTCTGAAATTTTTGGACATCCCATTTTCTTATTAGTTAATCAAGTTCACTGGTTAATGTCAAATCCTAAAACTTTTGGACATCTCATTTTCTTATCTTGTTAATCAAGTTTACATATCTGGTTAATGCTATTTATTACCTGGTTAATGTCAAAATCTGTGTTAACAGTTAAAAAAATCTAACAAAAAATTAAAAAAAATATTTTTTTGAAAAAAAATTATCCATACTATACGATGTCCCAGACATAAGACATACGATGTCCCGTATTTATGTCAACATTGGGTTGAATTAACATTTTTCTAGAAACATTAGGAAGCCCCACAGACTCAAACACTGCACGTATCACATTATTTCTCTCTCATCTTTTGTTTCTTTTTTCACGCCCAATCCCTGATATTTCCTCCCTTTTCGTTATCTCACTCTCTTCTCTCTGAGACACGCACAAAATCCTCTTCTTTCTTCTTTCATAGTTCATATGAGAGCAGCATTTCGTTGTTGGAGATCACCTGAGAAGAAGCGAAATGCTCGATTAAAAGCCGAGGTCGCCAGATACCACCAGAGTCACAAATAACAGAGAAGCAAGCATTTTTTGGACTGCAGGAACCGATAAACCACCGGTTTTGGCCGATTTTCCCAGTTTCGTATTCGTTCATTGGGTCTTTTCTTGGTTTCTTGGCAACGCGTGTCTATATAAACCGGATGGCATGCCGGTTTACGGTCCAACCGGTTGGTCTGATTTTGATAACCTTACTAAACACCAACTAGCCATCCAATTGGCACATCTATTACCCTTCCTTAAAACATGTTTTCAAATCATTGACCCACTCCCTATGCTTTCACTGGGTGATCCGGCCAAAAAGTCACCTTCTCGCTTGAGAAGTAATATGTCTTTCACACGCCAAATTATATATTTACACAAAAATAAAAACCTCTTCAATCCTATAAGAAAGTAAATGTTTTTCAAAGCTTTTTAAACCTTTAAAATTTGAGAAGTATTCATTAATACTTTCTCCGTTTAAAATGAGTTGTTTTAGAAGAAAAAAATTATGTATTTTTATATTAAAAATAATAATTGTTAAAATTTTATCATTTTTGAAGCATTTATAATAAATTTAATAAGAAAAATATTAATATAATGAAAATGTAATTTAGTCAAATGCATTTTATTTCTCTAAAATTGTTGGTATTTAATAACTTAATATTTGTGCAATACCACAAATGTCTAATAGTTTGAAATAGAAAATATTTTGCTATAAAATTAATTTAGAATGAATCGGTGTAGGCATCGGATCAAGGTTCAAGGGTTGGACTGGAAATAATTCTATATAATTTTTTAAAATTTTAATGTATGATATATAAAGCTATAATAAATAAAATTAATATGATATTCATAACTTCACACTATTAAAAATTAAGTTTCACTTAACTTATAATTGTTTTGTGAAAAACTTGTATATAAGTGTTATTAATTTTATAACACTTATATAATTGTTTTATCAATTTTATAACCCTCGGAGAGACGGAACTGCCCGAGGGTTGCCCAGTCCCTGACAGTTCCAACTTAGGATAATCATTGTCCCCGGCAGACCCCCCTGCCGAGGCCCGCCGTTAAAAAAGACTCATCCTTGGTAGTTGTTGTATCAGTCCCGCCTACCTTGTTTTTTAATCTTCTTTGTTCTCTTCAAAGGCTGCCTCACATCCAACAACACTCTGATGCGCATATACCTCTTCCAGAAGGTAGTGTTGTTATTCGCATCATATTCAATGAATTCACCCAAAAAATCAGCTAGTTGCTTCCCAACTGCCTCAGACATAAAACCGGTTGGGACATTATGGACCTGTACCCAAAATGGCACGGTATACAGAGGCACCTGGCTTGGTAGTTCACCTTCCTCCAAAACTCCCAGAATAAGTAAATGATTATCAAACGCCCAGGGACCTTGTTTCATGACTCTCTGTGCATCTTTATGGTGATAGAATTCAAACAAAAAAAAATACCTGGATCAGCCTCCATTATGGATACTCCACACACCGGTCTCCATATCTCTGCCATGACTTCCTTCATTTTGTGTAGACGAACTGGTCGATCGGAGAAGAAACGTCCCACTAGACTAAAAGATCGCTGTTGTAAAACCTCCTGTCCCTCCTCCCCATGAACTTCTATCTCCACCTCCTCACCTTCTAAGGAAAGATCATCAAAGTTTTCAATCGCTGCCATTGGAAAGTTGTTTGCTTGGATTCGTGTAGGTACTTAGTAAAATGTTAAAAGGGAAAAGTAGATACGCTACTCACAAGGAGAGAACGAAAACATCCCATATCAGGGAGAACTCATTGTGTCATTGTTTTCCTATAAGTTGTAAGCTATTAATTTTCTTTCTATTAGTGTTAGATACACTCCACTTATTATTATTCAAAATATATAATATAATTTTATCAGAACAAAACATAACACACACATATGTGTCATTCATTTTTCTTTTTGATAAACATGTTTTTATTATAATTATATATATGGTTCGTTTTTTGATACATGTATATTGTCTTCATTGTGTGTACTGTGCAGCTTTCGAGTTTTGCCTTTAAATTAATAAAAGTTTAATTAAGGGACCAAAATAAAAGTTTAATTAATTAAAGGACCAAAATAAAAACTAAAATAAAGTTAAAAGACCAAAAGTGTATCTTAGCCTTAATAATTTGGTTTAAGTGCATTTTTGGTCCCTTATTTTTTTCAATCCACGATTTTGGTCTCCTATTTTATTTTTCACGAATTTGTCCCTATATTTTTTATTTTTCACGAATTTTGTCCCCACACTTTTTTAATTACACTTTTGATCCCCCAAAATCGTGATTTTCTTGCACTTTTGGTCCCCCACTTTCCCAAAATTCATGATTTTTAGGGACCAAAAGTGTAAGAAATTCACGATTTTGGGGACCAAATTAAAAAAATGTGGAGACCAAATTTGTGAAAAATAAAAAGTATGAGACTAAATTCGTGAAAAATAAAATAGGAAAACTAAAATCGTGGAGTTGAAAAAATAGGGGGACCAAAAATGTAATTAAAAATGTGAGGTAGAGAGATAGAAACATCAATAGATAAGGACAATATATTATAACAGAACCAACAGTCAAAATTCAGAAGATATAGAAACACTGGGAAGCCACACAGACTGAAACACTGCACATAACATATTATTTCTCTGGCTTCTTTTATTTCTTTTCTCACGCTCGATCCCTCATATTTCCTCCCTTTTCGTTGCCTCACTCTCTCCTCTATGTGACACACACAAAACCCTCTTCTTTCTTCTTTCATAATTCAGTTGAGAGCAACATTTTGTTGCTGGAGATCGCCTGAGAAGAAGCAAAATGCATGATTGAAAGCGGAGGTCGCCTAAGATTGTCAGATACCAACGAAGTCACAAATAATAGAGAATCAAGCATTTTTTTTTTTGGACCGCAAGAACACAAGAAACCACCGGTTTTGGCCGGTTGACCCAGTTTTGCGCCAGTTCGCTGGACATTTTCTTGGTTTTTTGGCAACGCGATTACGGGGTCTTTTTGAACTGGATGGCGTGCCGGTTCATGGTCCAACCGGTTAAACCATTTGGTCCGGTTTTGATAACCTTGCTAAACACCAACAAACAATCCAATTGGCACATCTATTACCCTTCCTTAAAACATGTTTTCAAATCATTGACCCACTCCCTATGCTTCCACTGGGTGATCCGGCCAAAAAGTCATCTTCTCGCTTGAGAACTATTATGTCTCGCTTGAGAAGTACTCCCTCCGGAACCATTTATAAGGAAAAAAGTCATTTTCAGATTCGTTAAAAATTATATGTATCTGGTTCAAAAATGGACAAGATACATACATTTTTTAACGAATCTGGAAATGATTTTTTTCCTTATAAATGGTTCCGGAGGGAGTATTAATTAATAATTAATACTTTCTCCATTTAAAATGAGTTGTTTTAGAAGAAAAAGTTTAATGTATTTTTATAATAAAAAATAATAATTGTTAAAATTTTATCATTTTTGAAGTATTTATGCTAAATTTAATAAGAAAAATATTAATATAATGTAAATGTAATTTAGTCAAATGCATTTTATTTCTCTAAAATTGTTGGTATTTAATAACTTAATATTTGTGCAAATACAATAAATTTCTAATAGTTTGAAATATCGTTATAATATTTATGAACCGGTGTAAGCATCGGTTCAAGGGTCGGACCGGAAATAAGTCAATAATTATAATATAGTTATGGGAACAACATAGGGATGGCAATTTCTACCTGTGTGTGGGGATCACATGAGGAGCTGCCTCGAATGGGGCCGTAGTGAATTTTCACAGTGGGAGACGAGGATGGAGAAAATCCCCCTTGATCGGTCGGGGACGGGGCAGGGGATCATGCCCAGAACATATTACTTAATTAACCCTAGAAAATAGAAATATATATACACTGAAGTTATATTATAAAGCGTTGGCCTTTTGGTCATTTTACCCTTTATGTTAAAAAACCCCTAAGATTTTCTTCCTCCCTCCCGGATGCGTTTTGCTCTGTCAGAAAACCTAAAAAAAAAGAAACCATGGCGGCGGTCTGAACTGCTTTGTGATCGGCTAGCGATGCTTTCTTCGTCTGCTACGTCTTCGTCCTGTTTCTATTGGTGCGTCTTCTCCTCCTCCCTCTCTCGTCCTCGCGATTACGCTTTCTGTTCTAGCCAGTCTCGCGATTACGCTCCAAAGTTAATGCTGCCCGCTTCTTCTGCGTCTTCTCATACTCCACTTGTTGCTATCTCGCACTTCCTCGCCTCCGTCTGTTAGGTTAGATTTTTGCTTCTTCTGTGTCGATTTCTTGCTTCTTCCTGCGTCTGCATTCTTGCTTCTTCTGCGTCTGTTTGCTTTCAATTTTATTTGTCAATTTTTACATTTTGCTTCTTCCTAACGTCTGTGTCCAGGATATCTTGTTTCCCTTTACATTTTGCTTTCTTTGTTGTTGTTCTTGTACCTTTAAAATTGTTGTTATTTTCAGTTTGCCTCTGTTGTTATTCTTTGCGTGCCTTACCTTTAAAATTGTTGTTGTTGTTCTTATTTTCTTGTGAAAGTTCATGCAGTGTTGATTTTTTCCTTTTACATTTGCTTTCAATTTTATTTGTCAATTTTGCCAGTTCATGCTTATTTTCTGTTGTTGTTCTTTATTTTCCATTACACATGTTGCTTTCAAGTTCATGTACAGTTCATGCGAAAGTTTATTTTTCTGTCAATTTTATTTGCATGTAGGAGCTTGTCTAAAAATGGTTGAAGGTATTGCATCTAGTCAGTCTGTGGAAAACAAAGTTCGATACGCCTCAATTAAATTCCATGGGAGTGACACAGAAGTTGAAAGCACCTATAAATGAAATAAATATGGAAAACCAAGATCAACAAGAGGAGCGGAGTCTAACAAAAGAGGGTTAACCCAGGCTTGGAAGCATTTTAAAAGGCTAGAAGATAGATGATAAGTGGAAGGCAATATGCAAAGTATTGTGACAAGAAACTTAGTGGTGATACTAAACAAGGCACTAAGCATTTACATGACCACATTAGGACATGTAAACTTTGCGTGAGGGTCCAAGGCAATGTGATAAAAGGTTATGGAACAAGCGGCATGTTCCTCAGGAAATAGACCGAGAATCACTTGTAGTTAGCAACTATACTTTTAATCAAGAAGTTGGTAGGAGGAACTGCGAGGATGATTATATTGCATGAATATCCCCTCATGATGGTTGGCCATATTGGTTTTAGAAGAATGCAGCCATGCTCTTGACCTCATTCAAAATAGTTACTGCATAATTCTGATCAAAGTGATATAATGAAGTTATATCAAAGTGAGAGGATTAAAGCAAATGAAGCTACTTGCAAAGAATAGTAGTCGCATTGCGATAACTCCGATATGTGGACTACTAGCAATCAAAATAAAGGATACATATGCCATTCTGACTCATTACATTGATGATAATTGGATTTTGCAAAATCGGATCGTTAGGTAAGTTCAACTTAACTACTTTGTTGTGAATATGTGATATGTAAATGTTATGATTGATGCTTATATGTGATATTTATTATTTGTTTTAGGTTCATTTATATGTGCCTACACCACATCTTCTTGAGGTTATTTGTGATGTTTTGGTAGAATGTTTGTTGGATTGGAATATGGATGAAAGTTGTCAACATTAACGGTTGATAATTGTAATACTAATGATGCGGTGGTTGGTCTTTTTGTTTGCTAAGATGCCATCTTCTTCATTTGTTTTAAATGAGAATTATTTCATATGCGTTGTTGTGCTCATATATTGAATTTAATAGTAAAAGATGGCTTGTCAACAATTAGTAAATCTATTGAAAATATTAGGAATGATGTTGGTTTTTGGGTTGCAACACGAAGAGGAGGAGAAAATTTAGAGATACTTATGTCAGTTGAACATGACTTATGGAAAGAAGCTTTTTGCACGATTGTAGAACTAGATGGAACTCTACTTATTTAATGCTTGCTTCGCATTACCTTACCAAGATGTTTTTAAGCGTTTAGGGTTCGTGATTCTCTATATAAATGTTTGCCAAGTGAAGTAGATTGGAAAATGGCAAGTGAAATTTGTGATAAAGCTGAAAATATTTTAGTCAGAGTTGTTTTCGGTACTAAGTATCCAACATCAAATATTTACTTTCCAAAAGTTTGTGAAATAAGATTGGCTTTAAGAAGTTGGCAAACTTCTTGTAGTAATACCATCAAAAAAATGGCTCTGAGGATATGATATTGAAGTTTGACAGAATCTTGGGGTGTGATAAATGGAGTGATGGCGGTAAAAAGTTTTGGATCCTAGGTATAAAATGACATTGTTGAATTATTTCTTACTCTTATGTATGGAGATGATGCTCAGGGAATTGGAAAGAGTGAAGACACTATGTCAAGATTTGGTTGATGAATATCAAACAAAGGATAAGAGTGTTATTCTGGTAGTGATTCTAGTTCTTCAACATTGACAAATGTTAGGTAATATGCTCAAACTTGGCGGTGTGGTTATGTCAAATATGTGAAAGAAAATGTTTCAACTCTTCTTTGTGAAGTCAAATTTAATTACTACTTAGAAGAGCTGTCTTTGCTTGATGAATCAAATGTAGAAAATTTTGACATATTGGGTTGGTGGAAACAAAATGGATTGAAATACCCAACTTTGCAAAAATTGCAAGAGACTTTTTAGCTATTCCTATCTCTCTGATTTAGCCAGTCCGCCTTTAGTACCCGATGTGGTCGTGTTTAAGTTCACATCGTAGTAGGTTGAATGAAGACACTTTGGAGGCTTTGATGTGTACCCAAGATTGGATGCATGATGAAATGCAAGGTAATATATTTATTTTGAATTAAGCCTCTTTATTTTTTTCATAAATAACTTCTTTAAAGAAAATTTGGTTCTTTATTTGTTAGGTGGTTCTTCATAAAGTATAATGCATCTTCTTGAATACGTTGGTGAGGATATGGATGGAGATAGTGAGGAGGTGATGGATATACTATTTGATTACTTAATAATTTCTTTATAATATTTTTATGAAGAGATGATGATTATATGTTAATTTTGTAGGTAGCGGAAGCGGGACATCGACATTTTGAGCGTGATATAGACATTTGGAATGATTATAATGACTTAACATGTTGGATTAGACATGAAAAATTCATTTTGATATTGTAATTTTGAAACTTTTTCATGTTTATTAGATATTATGTTTTGACCTATTGAACATGTTATATTTCGACTTTTATATTAAGGCCTTTTGACTTTTTATATTTTTCAATTTTATTGAGTTTCAGTTTTTTTTTTTTTTTAAATTTGCAGGGTCGTGAGGACCGTGAGAGACTCTGTGAGGACGGGGATGGGAGAGGAAAAACTCCCGGGGGAGGGAGAGCAGGGACGGGGCGGGGAAATCTGGGGGCGGGGCGGGGCGGGGAGCACTCCACACGTCTGCCCGCCCCGTTGCCATCCCTAGAACAACACATAGTTAGTGAGTGTGTGTTTTAATTATAATTATATGTATGATTGTCATCAATGTGTGTACTATGTAGCTTTCGAGCTTTGCCTTTCAATTAATAAAAAAATAAAGGTGTGGTAGAGATAGAACCACCAATGGACAAGGACAATCATAAAACAACCAACAGTCGAAATTGAGAAGGGATAGAAAATTGGGAAACCACACAAACATAGTGTGAAGCCACATAGACTCGAACACTGCATGTAACACATTATTTCTCTCTCATCTTTTATTTATTTTCTCACGCTCGATCCCTCGTATTTCTTCCTTCCCTTTAGTTGCCTCACTCTCTCCTCTATGAGATCATAGAACCATCTTTTTCTTCTTTCAAACTTCGGTTGAGAGCATTATTTCGTTGCTGGAGATCTTCTGAGAAGAAGAAAAATGCGCGATTGAAAGCGGAGGTCTCTAGAGATTGTTGGATACCATTGGAGTCACAAATAATAGAGAATCAAGCATTTTTTTGGACCGCAGGAACCCGACAAGCCGCCGGTCGTGGCCGGTTTTCCCGGTTTCAAGCTGGTTCTCCAGGTCTTTTCTCGATTTTTTGGCAACGCGGTTACGAGGTCTATATGAACCGGATGGCGTGCCAGTTCACGGTCCGACCGGTTGAACCAACAGGTCCGATCTAGCTTTGATAACCTCGCTAAACATAACAAGCAATCCAATATTGTCACATCTATTACTCTCCCTTAAAACATGTTTTAAAATCATGACCCACTCCCTATGCTTTCACTCAGTGATTCAGCCAAAAAGTCGTCTTCTCGCTTTAGAACTAATATGCCTTTCACACACAAAATTATATATAAAAACCTCTACAATCCCTTAAGAAAGTAAATATTTTTCGAAGCTTTTTAACCTTTAAAATTTGAGAAGTATTAATTAATACTTTCTTCGTTTAAAATGAGTTGTTTTAGAAGAAAAATTTTAATGTATTTTTATATTCAAAAATAATAATTGCTAAAATTTTATCATTTTTGAAGTATTTATACTAAATTTCATAAGAAAAATTATTAATATAATGAAAACGTAATTTAGTCAAATGCATTTTATTTCTTTAAAATTGTTTGTATTTAATAACTTAATATTTGTGCAAGTACCATAAATTTCTAGTAGTTTGAAATAGAAAATAATTTGATATAAAATTAATTTAGATTGAATCGGTGTAGGCATCGGTTTAAGGGTCGGACCAGAAATAACTCAATAATTATAATATAATTTTTTGGGAAAAACACATAATGTGTGTATGTGTGTGTGAGTGAGAGAGAGAGAGAGAGATTCATTGTGTGTGTGTGTGTTTTTGCCTTTCAATTAATAAAAAACAAAGGTGAGGTAGAGATAGAAACACTAACAGACAAGGACAATTATAAAAGAACCAATAGTCAAAATTGAGAAGCCACACGGACCGAAACACTGCATATAACATTATTTCTCTCTCCTCTTTTATTTATTTTATCACGCTCGATCCCTCGTATTTGCTCTCTTTTCGTTGCCTCATTCTCTGCTATATGAGACACACATAGAACCCTCTTCTTTCTTCTATCATACTTCGGTTGAAAGCATCATTTCGTTGTTGGAGATCGCATAAGAAGAAGCAAAATGCACGATTGAAAGTGGAGGTCGCCCGAGATTGCTGGATACCGTTGGAGTCACAGATAACAGAGAATCAATCGTGTTTTTTGGACCGTAGGAACCCAGCAAACCGCTGGTTTTAGTCGGTTTTCTCGGTTTAACGCTGGTTTACCGGATCTTTTCCCGGTTTTTTGGCAATGCGGTTACGAGATCTAGCTCAACCGATGGCGTGCTGGTTCACGGTTTGACCAATTGAACTGGCTGGTCCGATTTGGTTTTGATAACCTCGCTAAACACCAACAAACAATCCAATATTGGCACATCTATTACACTCCCTTAAAACATGTTTTAAATCATTGACCCACTACCTATGCTTTCACTCAGTGATCCGGCCAAAAAGTCATCTTCTCGCTTGAGAACTAATATGCCTATCACACACCAAATTATATATAAAAGTCACTACAATCCCTTAAGAAAGTAAATATTTTTCAAAGCTTTTTAGACCTTTAAAATTTGAGAAGTATTAATTAATATTTTTTCCGTTTAAAATGAGTTGTTTTAGAAGAAAATGTTTAATGTATTTTTATATTCAAAAATAATAATTGTTAAAATTTTATCATTTTTGAAGTATTTATACTAAATTTAATAAGAAAAATATTAATACAATGAAAATGTAATTTATTCAAATGCAGTTTTGTTTCTCTAAAATTGTTGGTATTGAATAACTAAATATTTGTGCAATTACCATAAATGTCTAATAGTTTGAAATATAAAATATTTTGTTATAAAATTAATTTAGATTAAGTGATTTTCAAATTATTTTATGATGGACAAAATTTATTTTGAAATAAACTTAAACGATTTTATAAAACATTCTTATAATCAATACCATAAAATTAATATTAATAAATATCCTAATAATTTAATATGAATAATTTTACTTTTTAAATATTTTTAATATACATAAAGAAACTTTGAATTTAAAAAATCATATAAACATTTTTCTAATTTTGATACAAAAATATCGAGGCATCAATTATATGTGGTTGAATTACGTAACTTCATCCGGATAAAATAGTGGGAAAACATTGTATAAAAAAAAAGTAATAATAATGCGATGTAGCGACCGAAAAATTCGGAGGGATTTATTTGATGTTAATGGAGCCGTCACCAATGATTTATTAGTTTAGGAAAAAAATATTGGAAAAACCCTTTTTTAGAGAAGAATGTCTTTGAGACCAGATTTGAGTTCGGTAGTCGATTATGCGTAGGAAAGGTATTAGCACCCTACGTCATCCTTTCGAAAAAGGTTACCTCTAATTAATTGTGCAAAATTATATTAACTTTTTTTAAAATATTTACTTCCCTTTTATTAAAAAATAAAGATAAGAAAAAATAAAAAAAAATCTCAATAAAAATTATTTATTTTTGCACTTGACAGGAGTGTGCTCCTGCTCCTACGTATCTCCGGGTGTATTGAAGAAATCAAAGGCTACGTAGTTCTTGGGTAGAAAATGGTTGTGTGTTGGTTGATTTTAATTGTATATTTTTTATGGAAAAAAGGTAGGTTTTTGTGACTTAATTTTTATAGTTTGCGTAGTGATCAAACCAAAAGTGAATTTGGTGTAATCACTACTAATATTTTTAAGATATTTTATTAAGATTTTTGTAATGACCAAACTAAAAGAGGATTTGGAGTAGTCATTGATTTTAAGTTTTTTCGAAATTGGAAAAGGGTTTGCGTAATGAGTAAACCAAAAGTGAATTTGACGTTGTCACTACTAATATTTTTAAGATATTTTATAAAGATTTTTGTAATGACCAAACCAAAAGAGGATTTGGAGTAGTCATCAGAAAAAGTTTGCGTAGTGACCAAACCAAAAGTGGATTTGATGTAGTCACTATTGGTATTTATTTATTAAGAGGATTGGAGAATTTTAAAATAAAAATTGTGTGGTTAATAAAAGGAACGGGTATTAAAAAAAGGTTTTAAATAAAATAAATGATAAAAAAAGAAAGGGGCTGATAAGAAAAAGGGTGGGGCGAAACCCAGTGGGTCTTATTTGGGAACCCTAACTCAAAACGCTGCTAAGCAGTAGCCATGAGACAGAGGGATAGAAGGGGGAGGCGAGTTGGGGTAAAAGAAGAGGAAGCGGTCGACACGTGCCATCTTTGGCTGCACACGGCCATGCGCAGGATGGGGGGACACGAGAGAGACCGCGACGAAGCCGTAAGAGAAGAGAGGGAAAGGCAAGAGAGGGAGAGGTAGCGCAAACGAGGAGGAGCACGAAGGGGAGAAGGTGTGAACCGCAGTTCAGGTGTAGCGACGAACGACGGCTCACAATGGTGGACGACTGTAGAAGGCCGCGTGCACTGTGGTGGTCGCCCACCAGCGCGGCTACAGGGGGGAACCCGATCGCCTCTCCCTCTTTTTTATCAGGTTTCTTTCTTTTTGATTCTACATTCTTGCTCTTCAATCCTTCCCCTTTTTCTATTATTTATTCTATGATTGTTCTTTAATTTCAGTTCCTATTTTATTCTCTGGTTCTGTTCTTTTATTAGCTCACATGATATCTCTATCTTACTTATACGAGAACCTAGACTGATTAAACCAAAACATGAAATGTTTAAAAGATCCTACCTGGTTTCCGAGTAGGAGGTACTTCTTTCTCTTTTCTCCTCTGCTTCTGTGATTCCTTCTTCTATGTTACTGTCTCGTTGCCTTTCTTAGCACCCAACTCTTTTCTCTCCTGTTTAAAACTCAATTGAATTAGGACCCTAATGTGGAGTCTCTAATTCTCTGCTTGGTGGCCAAAAGAAATCAGAAAAAAATCCTCCCTCTTCTGTGTATTGAGGTTGTATTATAGAGAATAAGGATTATTGTGTAAGCTGATTCTTTATTCTCCACTCCTCTTTCTTGATCAGACCAACATCTTCCTATTTTTGATGGGTCAAAATCTATAATTTTGCCTTATCCCATTTTTTCACTCTTCAGTGCTCTAATACTCTGATCTAGGATGGTTGCTTCTCCCAATCCCCTGTTGTATGCATGTTTCAGTCCCTAGTTTGACTTTGCATTCTGTCATTTTTGTCTAATTAACAAAAACCCTTTTGCTCTTATCAGGTTGAGATTTCCTTTCGTAGCTTTGGGTGGTCTTCTCCATGGTGGAACAAAGCTCGAAAGGATGGAATTGGCTGTCTCAGAAAGGAGGATTTGTCCTCTTCTTGTTGTTACAACATCTCAAATTTATCTCATTTTATTTTTGCTTTTTTTCTCAATTGTAAATTTCTGTCTTAACTAAACGTGTACTTATGGGCCTTGTATTCATGATTAATTGTTATAAGTGTTGCTTTAATGAAAATGGGCTTCCAATTGGGCCAAGGATCAAAACCATGAGCGTGTACATCATTGTTAATCCTCTCATTTTTTTTCTTTTTTTAAAAAAAAAAATTAAAAGGGAAAAAAATAAACAAACAAATAGTTGAAATAAAAGGATGGACAAAATTAGGGCATGACCCTTGTTTTATCGCAATTGGGCTGAAGTTGGCCCAAAAGAATTAGCACAAAAATGAGCTTAACAAATATCTCTATTTTTAGCCTGTTTTATTTTAAAATAAAATAAAATAAAAACAAAAACAAAAATAAATTAAAAGAGGTGAGTGGACGAAATTAGGGTATAACAACTGCCCCTCTTTAATTATATTTTATTAGAAAATGTGAACAACAATGGTTGTCATATTTTCGTCGTAAAATAAAAGTAAAGATAAAGACACTCATTTTGTCCCGAACCTAGATGGGGTGGGGAATGACAACGAGGGATGAACGATTGGTGCATTTAATCGGAAAGTAATAATGGAGGATTATCGCCAAGTCGGGTACTGACGCGATAATCAAAAGACAATAATCAGGGATTAACGCTCGGTGCGCTAGTCAGAAAGTAAAGAAGGACCTCCGCTAGGTCGGGTACTGACGCGGTGATCAAAAAGCAATAATGAATGATTAATGCTCTGTGCGTTCATCAGTAAGTAATAAAGAAGGATCTCCGCCAGGTCGGGTACTGACGCGGTGATCGGAAAGCAATAACGAGGGTTTGACGCCAAGTAGGGTATTGACGCGTCGACGAGAAGCAATAAAGAAGGATCAACATCAGATCTGGAACTTATATGTTGGTCAAAAAGCGATAATGAGGGATTACTGCCAGGTCGGGTACTAACGCGGTAATCTTAAAGCAATAAAGAGAGAGCGATACTTGTCGCATCGCTTAGAAAGCAAAATAGAGGACCAATGCTCGGCACATTGTTTTGAAAACAATAGCGAATGATCGACACTTGGCGCATGGACCAAGCGTAACAAAGCGGCTAAAAGGTGGTGATATGAAGATGATGCATAAATAGATGGTATGTGATGCATGTGTGTAATGCGACTATTATTTTTATTGCATTGGTTCCTCAGCCTGTATGATCTCTAGTGCTTAAAGATATGGGACGGACCGAGTTCATCGGGTTCATTATACTATGTTTTCGATTGGGAGGAAGCGCAAGATATCGATGCAGTGCTTGTCAGTTTTTAAAGGTAATCCCTTTGTCATTGCCCTTTTGAAACTTATTTGTTGAGATTTCGCGTTCCTCGTGATTCTTATAACGTATATAATAATCGTAATGCTTTTCGGTATCATCACATGTTTCATAATTCAGTGCCTAATATCATAAAATAACATTTTGAAACACGAGATTATAGGAAAAAAACGGAGGTGTCTGATATTCAAGGAAGAGTTATGTGTACAAGGACTGAAGTCATACAGACTTGAAGGTACATTGAGAATTTAGTCAAGAAAAATGCAGGAAGAAGAAAAAACAAAGAAAAGAGAATAACTAAGCATATTTTTATAGTTTGTGTCTTTGTAAGAATAAATGCCAGCTTTCCATATTCCATAACTTTGAATACTCATTACTCAGCTTCTAGAAATATATAAAACTGCCCCGGTTAGGGAACTTGAGTCTCTTAATGCATCAGCCTACTGTAATGTCCAATTTCCTGACCCTAACTTTTGCTTGGATTGCCCTTTCAAGTTTTCAATCCAACGGGTCGTCTAATTTTTGCCTAGGTCGCCCTTTCAGGTTTTCAACCTAGCGAGCTCATTTTTGCTTGGCTCCTTATATATATTTTTGTGTTTTTTTTTCTTTTTTAGGCATAATATTTTTTGACTACATCAGAGTTCACTGGGAGTGGGAGATCTTCACCGTCCATTCTTGTGAGGATTAATGTTCCTCCGAAAAAAGCTTTCTTCACGACATACGGGCCTTCGTAATTCGGGGTCCATTTCCCTCGAGAATCCTTTTGGATGAGCAGAATCTTCTTGAGCACTAGGTTTCCTTCTTGAAATTCCCGAGGGCGAACTTTCTTTTCGTAAGCCCTCTTTATCTTTTGCTGGTATAGCTGTCCGTGACATAAGGCCATCACTCTCTTTTCTTCAATGAGGTTTAATTGATCTAGCCAAGCTTGAATCCATTCTGTCTCCTCCAGTTTTGTCTCCATGAGTACCCTTAACGAGGGGATCTCGACTTCAATGGGAAGTACTGCTTCCATTCCACATACCAGTGAGAAAGGGGTTGCCCCTGTTGAGGTACGAATCGAAGTTCGATAACCTAACCGTGCAAGGCAAAAGGGAGCATTTCATGCCAATCTCTAAATGTTACAACTATCTTCTGGACGATCTTCTTGATGTTCTTGTTTGCAGCCCCAACTGCCCCATTCATCTTTGGGCGGTATGGGGAGGAATTATGATGTTGAATCTTGAAGTCATTACACATCTCTTTCATCATCTTGTTATTCAAGTTAGTCCTATTATCCGTGATGATCTTATTTGGGAGACCATAGCGGCAGATCAAATCTCTCTTAATGAATTTGACAACCACATTTTTTGTCACACTCGTATATGAAGCAGCTTCAACCCATTTAGTGAAATAGTCGATTGCGACGAGAATGAAGCGATGTCCATTTGACGCCTTAGGTTCGATGGGTCCGATGACATCCAATCCCCACATTGAAAATGGCCACGGTGCTGTTAAGACATTCAAAGAGACTGGTGGTTCGTGGATGTTATCAGCGTAAATCTGACATTTGTGGCATTTCTTCACATAACCAAAACAATCAGTCTCCATAGACTGCCAATAGTAGCCAGCCCTCAAGATCTTTCTTGCCATTGCATGCCCGTTCGCATGAGTCCCAAAGGAACCTTCGTGAACATCTTGCATAATCTTTTCCACTTCAGTTTTATCAACACACCTGAGAAGTACCATGTCATGGTTTCTCTTGAAAAACACGTCACCATTTAAAAAGAAACCCATTGCCAACCGCCTTAATGCCCTCTTAACATTCTCTGAGGTACTCGGAGGATATTCTCTACTTGTGATGTGTCGTTTGATATCGTAATACCAGGGTTTGCCATCCGGTTCCCTTTCTATTGCTAGGCAATGTGCTGGTCGATCACGACTTTGTATTTTTATGAGTGGCAGGTTCTCCCTGTTACTAATTTTGAACATTGACGACAAAGTAGGTAAGGCATTAGCTAGCTGATTATGTTCACGGGGAATGTGATGGAAAGTAACTTCATCAAATTGCTCTGTCAATTCTTTGATGTGATCGTGATAAGGAACCAATTTGGAATCTCTAGTTTTCCATTCGCCTTTTAACTGATGGATAACCAGGGTCGAGTCCCCATATACTTCGAGAGTTTTGACCGAATGCCCATAGTACATGCCTCATATTCTGCCATATTGTTGGTACAATCGAAACACAATCTTGCAGTAAATGGGATGAAATGACTTTCTGGGGAAATCAATACAGCTCCAATCCCATGTCCTAATGCATTAGAAGCACCGTCAAATAACAAGATCTATTTTTCACTATTAGGGGATTCTTTTTCTTCAAATTGAGTCATTATGTCCTCATATTGGAAATCACACTGCATTGACTCATAGTTTTCAACGGGTTGATGAGCCAAGTATTCGGCTAAGGTACTGCCTTTAATCGCCTTTTGAGTAACATACACAATATCATACTCGGATAACAACATTTGCCAACGAGGAATTCTTCCCGTGATAGCAGGCTTTTCAAAAATATACTTGATCGGGTCCATTTTGGACACCAACCAAGTTGTATGGGATAACATATATTGTCTCAACCGATGTGCGCCCTAGGCTAAAGCACAACACGTTCGTTCCAACAATGAATATCTCGCCTCACAACTAGTGAATTTCTTGCTCAAGTAGTAAATGGCGTGTTCCTTCTTACCAGATTCATCATGTTGTCCTAGCACACAACCCATTGATTCATCCAACACTGTCAAGTACATGATGAGGGATCTCCCTCGCACGGGAGGTACTAAAACCGGTGGATCCTGTAAGTACTGTTTGATTTTCTCAAAATCTTTCTGGCAATTGCCGTTCCATTTAGTTTCCTAGTTCTTACACAACAGCTTAAAGATCGGCTCACAAGTAGCAGTTAGCTGAGATATAAACCTGGCGATGTAGTTCAATCTTTCCAGGAATCCACGAACTTCTTTTTCGATGCGAGGAGATGGCATTTCCAGGATTGCTTTCACTTTGGCTGGATCGACTTCTATTCCTTTCTGGCTGACTATAAACCCTAACAGCTTGCCTGACCTTACACCAAGGCTACACTTAGCTGGATTTAACCTGAGTTTATATTTTCTCAATCGTTCAAAAAGCTTCTATATGTTAATAACATGATATTCTTCTGTTTTGGACTTTACAATCATGTCATCCACATAGACCTCTATCTCTTTATGCATCATGTCATGGAACAAGGCCACAATTGCTCTTTGGCACGTTGCCCCAACATTTCTCAATCCAAAAGGCATTACTTTGTAACAAAAAGTTCCCCACAAGGTGATAAACGTGGTTTTCTCTATATCTTCAGAAGCCATCTTGATTTGGTTATACCCAGAATATCCATCCATAAAAGAGAAGACAGAATGTTGAGCAGTGCTATTTACCAAGACATCGATGTGTGGCAAAGGAAAGTCGTCCTTAGGGCTGGCCTTGTTTAGATCTCGATAGTCAACACACATTCGGACCTTTTCATCCTTCTTTGGGACTGGAACAATGTTAGCCACCCATTGAGGGTATTTTGCTACAGCTAGAAAGCCGGCGTCGAACTGTTTTTAACCTCATCTCTAATCTTGGTGACATCTCTGGCTTCATTCTTCTTAACTTCTGCTTGACCGGCGGGCATTTAGTTTTCAATGGCAACTTGTGCTCGACTATACTACTATCTAATCCAGACATATCTCGATATGTCCACGCGAAAATATCAACATATTCAAATAGGAGTTTAACCAATTTTTCTCGCTCACTGCTTTTCATCGTGGTGCCAATCTTAATTTTTTCTTGTCGTTTTCAGTGCCCAGATTGATTGTTTCAATTTCTTCCTCGTGGGGTTGAATCACTTTAGCTTCTTGTTCCATCAACCTCATTAATTCAGGAGGGGTTTCCAAATTTTCCTCATTATCTTCCTCAGTATGATTAATGGGATATTCAAAATTATAGTATGAGTCAATGTCATCGTTATTTCCAAAGACAATATTTTTGGATCTATATTAGTTAAAAATAACGAAATGAAAAGTGGAAAAAGTTGAAAAGAGATGGAAAAGATCAAAAAGAAAGAAAACAGAAATGATTGGAAAAATTCAAAGTGCATTTTATTGATAATGATACTGAAATGAAACATGTGCGCCCCTTTGATAATAAATTATTCTAAAGCCTTGGGTAGAGCAATAGAATTTGCATTACATAATTACTTTGAATCAAAAATCACGGGAAACTCAACAATCTCCCAATTTCCAAGTTCTTCATTCGGTGGGCAGGAGTGGACAAGGTTCACAATGTCGTCCTCTGCACTGTGATCATCTTTGATAGCTGCTATCTGGTTTGGGTTCAACATTCCTGCACTTCGAAAGCTTTGACTGATATCGCAGATAGGGATATTCTCATCTTTTGGCTCCATGCCTTCCAATCTAGCTATCTTCTTTTCTTTTCTTTCTTTGGCAATCTTCTTTTTGTCAACCCTGTTAGGTTCGTATCCCAACCCATATCTGTTTCTATTATCTGGAAGTTCTACCAGCATCACAACCCCTTGTTCATATCTTCCCAACATCCAGCTTGATACCCTCCTTTCATCATGACTTTAGCGATCATTATGGAGGTTTCAGACAACTTTGGTTTCACCGTTAGGACTTTTCCCCCCACCAAGGTGGCATTTGCAATCTCCAATGTCTGAAAGGACATCTCAAGAGCTTCTTCTGCAGCCTCGATATAGCGCGTGGAGGTTGGCTTGCTTACTAGCATTTCTTCTACACTAGAGACAGTCACCAACCTATTGTCCATTATAAATTTCAGCTTTTGGTGTAGGGTGAAAGGAACAACTCTGACCATATGGATTCACGGCCTTCTCAGGAGGCAGCTGTATGCTGGTACAATTTTCATCACCTGAAAGGCTACCTAAAAAGTGCGAGGGCCGACTTGTATAGGTAGCTCAATTTCCCCAATGATTTCTCTTCTAGACCTATCGAAGGCTCTTACTACCATGGAACTGGGCTTCATGTACGATCCATCAACGGACAACTTTGCCAGGGTAGATTTTGGCATAACATTTAGAGATGACCCATTATCGATGAGTATCCTAGCAAGGATATAGTCTCCACACTTTACAGAAATGTGCAGTGCTTTGTTATGCCCCATTCCTTCGGCCGAAATTTCCTCATCCGTGAAGATGAGGTAGTTACTAGCAGCAATGTTGCCCACAATCCCGTCGAATTGATTAACTGTGATATCGTGGGTGACATGGGCTTCATTTAGCACTTTCATCAATGATTCCCTATGACGCACGGAATTCAGCAGCAGTGATAACACAGATATTTTTACAAGAGTGTGATTCAACTGATCTACCACCTTGTATTCACTCTGCTTCATAAATTTCAAGAACTCGCAAGCCTCTTCTTCAGACACCACTTTCTTGTTTTCTTCTTCTTTCTTTGGCTTCTTACCCACATTTTTATCAATGGACTTTTCTTCTTTACCCTTTCCCATACGAGTTTCCTCTTCTTCGTGCGACTTTTTTTCCATAGGGGTGTAGATTCGTCCACTTCGGGTCATCCCACCGATTCCCGAGATGTTAGTGATAGCAGATTTGCCAGGTCCAGACACTGCTTTTAGCTGGTCAGCCCTTGAACTGTCCACAGAGACCTTCTTACTGTAATCCCATGGCACTACATTAATGTTTTTGAAAGGGAAAGGAGTTGGTACATGAATAGTTATCGGTTTAGGCATGCCTAGAACTGGCTTCAAATTCCCCTTGTTGTAGGAAATCTCCAACGGCTATGGGAAGGTCGTGTTCTTATCTTCACTTGACTAAAGGGTCGATATGTTTTCATTTTTCTTCACACGGACCACCTGTATCAAGTGTCCGTCTAACAGTTTTTGGAGGATTTGCTTGAATTCCTCGCATTCCTTTATGAAATGATTGCCATCAGGATGAATGCTACATAAGTCTCTCTCATCATATTTCATCTCAATTATACCAAACTTTCAGAGTTCAGCATAAATGATTCTCAAGGGAGTACGAACATCTTCCACTTTCATTATTAGGGGCTGGTCCCCAAACTCTTCAATAACGGTATTAACTGATGAACCCCCATGACCTAGAAGGGGATTATTGTTAACACACCAAATTATCTATTTTTATAGGGCATTTTTAGTATCTAAATATACCATTTTGCACTAATTTAAGCACAAAGGTACTCATTTATGTCTTATTATGCAGAAATATCATGAAGACACCACTCGGAGCGAAAGATGCGAAAAATGACAAAAAAATAGCTAGTTTTTGAGAGTTTTTAGCACTATTGGACAAGCGGTATGGCCTAACCTATAAGAGGTACGGCCGTACCAAGAGCAGAAGTTCAGTAAGGGCATATCCCCTCAGTCTGTACCATCTGACGCTGATAAAATAGTCCAAGATCTGACTATGCCAAAGCGATCTGACCGTGCGATGTGATGTCGAGCAAAGACGCATGGGTACGGTCGGCGTCATCGATGTGAAGCTCGATGCGGTAGTGTATATATGCGGTACGGCCGTACCCCATCTCAGAATAGTTCAGATTTAAAGCCAGATGACCTAGTTTGTTACCTCTTCTATAAATATGGGCTCAAAACCTGTTATAAAGACCTTTTGACGAATTTTCAAGTCAAGAGCCCCCAATTGAGATCTGATATCAATTCCTTTCCCCTTCCATTGATTCGTCTATTTCCTTGAAGCTTAGTGCCACCCCGAATCGCTACCAGAGCTTGTGACGACGCGAAGAACGTGCTTAAAGACCGTCGTCATACTGAAAGGGTGTCCCGGTTTAGATTTATTCACTTGTTATGGATTATTCTGACTTCGTATCTAAGTTTATGTTATTATCATTAGTAATGAGTAGCTAAACCCATCACTAGGAGTGTTGGGAGATCCTTTACAATACACTTGATGCTTTGTTATCTAATTATATGAGTTTCTATTGAATGTTTGAGTATTTTATTCCTATTGTGCTTAATCCAATAACGCCTTATCAACCTTTATCTAGTTGGCTTAATTGTGGTAACAAGATCATGATTAATTAACGAAACCATAGGATAAAAGAACTCGCTTTATATGCCGGATAGGTTAGAGCTTGTTTCTAATCAGTTATTAGGTTAACAAACCCACATGTACTTAATGCTCTTTCCTTTAATTACCTTCTAGGACCAAACAGAGTAATTAGTTAGGAGGAAGGCTATTGCACATTAGGTAGCCCTTAGTAATTTAAAGTGGGTGGTTAATGCTCTTTCATTATAGATAACTCATATTAATTGCTTAGTAAACTCAAGAGTAGAGTATTGGCAAACCCGACTTCCCTTAGGCTTCCCATAACATAGTTAAACCGTTCTCGCATTTAGTTTACTTATTGCTTTATTTCCGATAACTTTTGCTACTTGCATAATTACAACATTTGCTCGCCTAATAGAATAGAATCATATTAATTCACTAGTACTCACTCATTCTCTGTGGGTTCGATATTCGGAGTCCTAATTATACTCCACTATTATTACGAGTTACGATCAGGTGCACTTGCCTGAGCCTTTACAATTATTACCCACATTAGGACCATCCTCCTTAAAACTCAACCATTTGGCATTGATCAGATCCTGAACCACGTACTTAAAGGCCTTGCAATTTTCAGTTGTGTGGCCTACTGCCCCTGCATGAAACTCACATTTGGCATTTGGGTCATACCCTCTTGGGAATGGAGGTTGAAGTGGTTTTATTGAGCGTGGGGAGACCAAGGAGTTACTGATGAGGTGATGGAAAAAATCTGTATATGTCATAGGAATAGGGTCAAATTGGACTGCTTTTTTTCTTGGTAATTGGTTTTGGTTAGGTTGGGTGGGTGCAATTGGCTGTGCTTGTGATTGGACAGGGGAAGGTGGGCGAAAGGGTATTATTGGTTGGTTTGGCTGAGGGGTTGGGTTATGAGAGGCAGTAGCAATGTATGGAGGTGGAAAGTAGGGGTACGGACAAGGATGTGGGAAATTGGTAAAGAATTGGGGTGGTTTTCCTTGGGTTTGTCCTCCCGGGCTTGTTATCACAGTATTGGTATCTCCTACTTTCTTCTTTACGAAGTTTGTAGGGGGTCTCTTGGCATTGTTTGTTCTAGCAGAATTGTGGGCGATCTCCCCATTTCTCATTCCTCATTCAACTCTTTCTCCTACGATAATCATATCTGAAAAGTTTGATGATACACTTTCGATCATTTTGTCATAGATAGGTGATTGGAGAGTATCCATGAACATAGCCACCATTTCCTTTTCAATCAGAGGTGGTTCCACATGGGCTGCCAATCCTCTCCACCGTTGGGTGTATTCCTTAAAAGTCTCATTGTCTCTCTTTGCCATATTTTGCAACTGCATTCTATCAGGAGCCATTTCAATGTTATACTTATACTGATTCAAGAAAGCATCCGCCAAATCCTTCCAACAGCAAATATAAGATCGCTCAAGGTGTGTATAATAACTCGACACTGCCCTTGTTAAACAATCCTGGAAAAAATGAACTAGAAGTTTGTCATCGTGTGCATAGGATGCCATCTTCCTACAGTACATGGTCAAGTGGCTTTTTGGGCAAGTTGTCCCTTTATACTTGTCAAAGTCTGGCACCTTGAACTTTGGCGGTATGACAACATCTGGTACGAGATAAAGATCCGAAGCATTATTTGAACTGAGATAACTCACTCCTTCTACAGCTCTTAGTCTATCTTCAAGGACTTGTAACTTTGTATCAGGCCATTGATTCCCAACTGGGACGCTCAGATTGGATCCTCCCATAGCTGGAGGCCAGGCAGCACAGTTAGTCTGGGAATTTAATGGGTTTCCTTGAACATAATAGGAGTGAACGAATGATCTGGGATTCACCATAGGGGTCACCACATGCGCACGGACCCCTTGAGTATTCCCGACATGGGGTGGAACATAACTAGGTGGAAAGGTGTATGTCATGAAGGCAGGAGTTGAGCTTTGGACTGGTATGGTTTCAATACCTGAATCGAATCCTTGAGGCTGAGCTACATCTTATACAACAAGTGCTTGGGAATCTGTTTTTGCAGAGTTGTTGTTAGCACCTGGCGGTGTGTAACCGGGCGGGAGACCAAATAGCGGGAACTGTTGTGTCTGGGAGCCTTGAGGATTATGGTTTGCAGAATGATCACTGGCCACAGGCAGTGTATAACCAGGTGGGAGACCGTAAAGTGGGAATTGCGGTATTTGATTCTGAGGGTTGCTACCTGGTGAATGTGCAGGGCCCTATGAGTAAACTGCAAAAGGTACCATCATTCCTTGAGCATTGAGACCATATTGCAGCTGCATTGGACTGAAGCCAGGTGGGTGGGAAGGTGTAGCTTGATCTTCATTATTCATTACTGAAGATACCACATCTATGGCTTTGTCTTTGTCTAGAGACTGCAGAAGCTCTAAAACTTTGCTCATCTGTTCCTTCAGCTGGTTGACATCATATTTCATCTCTTGGTCATCCATAATCTTTGATTGAGAGCGAGTTCGATAAAGGTGCCGAGGAACCAGTTTGTTCAATTATTTTTCTGGTAATTGTTTTTAAAAAATGACATGAGTATGTAAGAAAAGAAAAAAATGAATGGATTTGGATGCATGAATTTGTTTGTTTCGCGCAAGGGAATCGTAGGCCTCATTGCTTTGTCATAAATGTGCGTCATTAAATCTTTTGAGAATAAAATGGGATCAATAAGCAGAGCAACATATCTTTTTATTGATGAAAAAAAAAGTACATCGTATTTGAACTAAAGAAACTTCATCAATTTGCCACTCTTTTTCTTCTTCTTAATGGGACAACCAACTTTTTCTCTCAACTCTTCTATCAAACTTTTACAATATTCAATAAACTTGTAAACATTGACTGGAGTATTTAGTGGGTGCATCGTCGCATCAACCTCCTCTAGACGCCTTGGAATATCTATGATCGCTTGATTGGCCAACCCTGCCAAGTTTGAAAAGCAGTCCCTCTAATGCATGCCTTCATTCCTCAGTTCATTAAATAGCTCTTGATTTTCTATCTGACTGACCAGTTTTGTAAAACGATCCTCCCAATACATACTTTCATTTTTCAGGCCGTCATAGATCTTCTCTTGGTATTCAATATAATTCCGCAACTCATTTGCATCTTCTTGTCCTTTTTTCAGTGCATCTTGATACTTCACAAGCATTTCTTCTATTTCTTCCTTGTATTGCTTCTCATTTTCGGCTCGGTTCTCATACTCAGCTACCACCTTCTCAAGATGTTGTTTTAAACCTTCAAGCTCCTCGTACAAATTCTTTTCAGCAACCAAGGATTTTGTCCACAATTCTTTCCACATATAAGCATTATCTATAGCCTTATCCCTCTCTTGATTACGCAACCCCAACTGTTCATTTGCACCTCTCAGACAAAGTTGTATATCACGCTTGTTTTTTTCTTCTATTATTGCTTTTTTGTTGCTTCTTTCGATGAATTGCCCTTTAAGAGTGTTTTCTGAACGTAAGTTCCTATTCTCCTGAAGTGCTTTTTCTAACTTTTCTTGTAACCCTTCTTTTTCCCCTTCAGACTTCAGCAGTGATGCCTTGAGTTCTTCCACCTCTTCGTTTGCAATAGGGATAGGTTCACGCGTCTCTTGCTCGGGAGGGGGTGTGCCATTGAAAGGCAGCTTGATTTCCTAAACTCTATCTTTAACCCACTGGCGGTAGCTTTCCTTGGCGTCGGTGCTTCTTTTCCCAAGCACTTTCTCTTTTCGGATAACTTGGTTCCACGCTTGTCTGATCCTTTTACGCTCTTCCGTATCTTTCTTATTTATCCCATACACAATGAAAGGAGTTATCAACTCTTTCGCTGGTGGATGCATGATGGGGTAGCACAATTGTCTTAGTGATATAGAGGGGTTATAATTTATGCAACCCTTCATTCCTAAGAGCGGTACATTTGGGAAACTGCTACACTGATATATTACCTCGTTCACTTCTTGCCATTTTGGATACCAACGAATAGTCTTCTCATAAAGGTCGCGTAGATATTGAGTCCACTCTGGTTTGCTCTTAGTTTTCACGAAGCACCATTTGGAATCAACAATAGGGCATGGTGCTCTTCGCCCATCATGAAATATATGGATGATAAGCCATACATAGAATGCAGGCAAGCAACTAGATATCCTCTTCTTTTTCTTCTCCTGACAGGTGTTGAGGATGTAATATCTATCAGCAAGCACAATAGGGTTCTCGCCCCTATTTCTTACTACCATGAAAACATCAATCGCTGCAAAATCAATATGGTCATCTATTTGTTGGAATAGAACAATCCCTAAAATGGAAAGGGCTAACACATCCATGAACGCAACCCATTCCCCACCTTCAGATAATGACTTTAATCTCTCCTCTAGGTATGTTAGTGGGAAGCCGTCAACACCATTTGGATTTTTCATATTGGCTTTCAACTTACTTTCCTCAACTTTTAGAATTGACACGACCGTTGGGTGCGAGGGATAATGCCCTATATAATGGTAAGGCTTAGCATTTTCCAAAGGGTACCCCAAAATCTGCTCATACTCCTCTAAAGTGGGTGCCATTTGGAAATCTTGAAATGTGAAGCATCTCATCGGTGGATCATAAAACTGGGCTAGTGCAGTAACAGCCTCTACTTGTACATCTACCTCTATCAATGCAAGAATCTTCCCATATTTATCATTGAAGGCTATGCAGTTTTCCCCAGTTAACAACTTCCTAAACTCTATTAAACTTTGTATTTCTGGCATCTTTGCTTTGGCATGTATGAGCTTTTTTGAAACCGTTTCCTTACTTAATCCCATATTATTTTACAGCGAATACTCACAAGCTAGCTCTTCCTTATGATTCCCTGGCAAACCTACCCAAAATGAAAAGAATTGAGGATGAATGCAATATTTTCAAACTTTACTGGTACCTTAACATGTTAAACTTTTGTCATGTTCGATTATCAAAGAATGCATGAACATGCCGAATGATGCAACTACTAATGAAAGAGACATATTTTGAAACATTTGTAAATGATGTGATTCCTATACTACTTGGAAAAAGAAACATTTGAAAAAGTCAACCAAAAGTATAGGCTACCTCCTTGTGTCCTAAATAAGGTCACTCTAAATTAGAGGGTTTCTAATTTTGATGGCCTATAGGTCATTCGACTAGTGAACACCTTCACGGGTGGTACTAACACTTCCTCACCAAAGGTCTCTAGAGCCAAGTACCATTTCGGGATGTGACCACCAATAGGAAGAAGATCCTACGTGTGGGCATCCACGAAATGGTCGCACTCTAGATGAGGTTCTCGTGATACCCAAATCGAAAGTAAATCCGAAGTGACTAGCACTAACAACCTCTCACTCCCTAAGCTGCACTCGGGCTTGGATAAATGGTCCCACTCATAAGTGTGTGTAAAAGATGTGTAAGTGAGGTGTGTGATGGAGGCAACCTAAAATTACCCAGGCTGCAAAACAAATAAAATAATACAAAATATAGTCTTTAACCTATGGTTCAATACATGCATAATATTCACAACAAATATTCACAAAAGAGAAACAAATAAAAAAAATAAGGGAAGGTAAACATAAAAATTAACTATTTAGCACAATTAATTATTTAGGCTTGACTCTCTAAAAAAAAGTCCCCAGTGGAATCGCCAGCTGTAGCGACCGAAAAATCCAGAGGGATTTTATCGAGGTTAATGGAGCTACCACCAATGATTTATTAATTTAGGGAAAAATATTGGTAAAACCTTTTTTTAGAGAAGAATGTCTTTGAGACCAAATTTGAGATCGGGAGTCGATTATGCGTAGGGAAGGTATTAGCATCCTACGTCATCCTTTCGAAAAAGGTTACCTCTAATTAATTGTGCAAAATTATATTAACTTTTTTTTAAAAATATTTACTTCCCTTTTATTAAAAAATAAAGATAAGAAATAATAAAAAAAATCTTAATAAAAATTTTTATTTTTGCACTTGACAAGAGTGTGCTCCTGCTCCTACGTATCTCCGGGTGCAGTGGAGAAATCAAAGGCTACGTATTTCATGGGTAGAAAATCATTGTGTGTTGGTTGATTTTAATTGTATATTTTCTATGGGAAAATGGTAGGTTTTTGTGACTTAATTTTTATAGTTTGCGTAGTGATCAAACCAAAAGTGGATTTGGCGAAATCACTATTAATATTTTTAAGATATTTTATTAAGATTTTTGTAATGACCAAACTAAAAGAGGATTTGGAGTAGTCATTGATTTTAAGTTTTTTTCGAAATTGGAAAAGGGTTTGCGTATTGAGTAAACCAAAAGTGGATTTGACGTTGTCACTACTAATATTTTTAAGATATTTTATAAAGATTTTTGTAATGACCAAACCAAAAGAGGATTTGGAGTAGTCATCGGAAAAAGTTTGCGTAGTGACCAAACCAAAAGTGGATTTGATGTAGTCACTACTGGTATTTATTTATTAAGAGGATTGAAGAATTTTAAAATAAAAATTGTGTGGTTAATAAAAGGAATGGGTATTGAAAAAGGTTTTAAATAAAATAAATGATAAAAAAAAGAAAGGGGCTGATAAGAAAAAGGGTGGTGCGAAACCCAATGGGTCTCATTTGGGAACCCTAATTCAAAATGTTGCTAAGCAGCAGCCATGAGACAGAGGGATAGAAAGGGGAGGCAAGTTGGGGGAGAAGAAGAGGAAGCGGTCGGCGCGCGCCATCTTTGGTCGCACACGGCCATGCACGGGATGGGGGGACAGGAGAGAGACAGCGGTGAAGCTGTAAGAGAAGAGAGGGAAAGGCGCGAGACGGAGAGGTAGCGCGAACGAGGAGGAGCACGAAGGGGAGAAGGTGTGAACCGCGGTTCAGGTGTAGCGACGAACGGCGGCTCGCGGTGGTGGACAGCTATAGAGGGCCACGAGCACAGTGGTGGTCGCCCACCGGCACGATGACGGGGGTAACCTGATCTCCTCTCCCTCTTTTTTATCAGGTTTCTTTCTTTTTAATTCTACATTCTTGGTCTTCAATCCTTCCCCTTTTTCTGTTATTTATTCTATGATTGTTCTTTGATTTCAGTTCCTATTTTTATTCTATGGTTCTGTTCTTATATTAGCTTACAGGATATCTCTATCTTACTTATACGAGAACCCAAACTGATTAAACCAAAACGTGAAATGTTTAAAAGATCCTACCTGGGTTCCGAGTAGGAGGTACTTGTTTCTCTTTTCTCTTCTGCTTCTGTGATTCCTTCTTCTATGTTACTGTCTCGTTGCCTTTCTTAGTACCCAACTCTTTTCTCTTGTGTTTAAAACTCAATTGAATTAGGACTCTAATGTGGAGTCTCTAATTCTCTGCTTGGTGGCCAAAAGAAATCAGAAAAAAATCCTCCCTCTTCTGCGTATTGAGGTTGTATTTATAGAGAATGAGGATTATTGTGTATGCTGATTCTTTATTCTCCACTCCTCTTTCTTGATCAGACCAACGTCTCCCTATTTTTTGATTGGTCAAAATCTATAATTTTGCCTTATCCCATTTTTTCACTCTTCGGTGCTAATACTCTGATCTAGGATGGTTGCTTCTCCAAATCCCCTGTTGTATTCATGTTTCAGTCCCTGGTTTGACTTTGCTCTCTGTCATTTTTGTCTAATTAACAGGAACCCTTTTGCTCTTATCAGGTTGGGATTTCCTTTCGCAGCTTTGGGTGGTCTTCTCCATGGTGGAACAAAGCTCGAGAGGATGGAAATGGCTGTCTCAGAAAGGAGGATTTGTCCTCTTCTTGTTGTCATAGCATCTCAAATTTATCTCATTTTATTTTTGTTTTTTTCTCAGTTGTAAATTTCTGTCTTAACTAAACGTGTACTTATGGGCCTTGTATTCATGATTAATTGTTATAAGTGTTGCTTTAATGAAAATGGGCTTCCAATTGGGCCAAGGATCAAAACCATGAGCGCGTATATGATTGCTAATCCTCACATTTTTTTCCTTTTTTTTAAAAAAAAATAAAAGGGAAAAAAATAAACAAACAAATAGTTGAAATAAAATGATGGACAAAATTAGGGTTTGACACTTGTTTTATCGCAATTCGGCTGAAGTTGGCCCAAAAGAATTAACCCAAAAATGAGCTTAACAAACATCTCTACTTTTAGCCTGTTTTATTTTAAAATAAATAAAATAAAAACGAAAATAAAAATAAATTAAAAGAGGTGAGTGGACGAAATTAGGGTATAACATGGGAAAACACCTTCCTGTTAAAAAAAATGGGAAAACAATTTCTTTATCATTAATGAACATGTGTACGTGCTACTTTGTGGGGCAATAATAAATTGGTTTTACAAGCAAAGTCCATAGTTCAATAAGGGCCTCCTAACTAATGGGATCATAAATGTAAGAATGTAACTTGTCGAAATTATTGTTGGCTATTAGCATCATTAGTTTAGGAATGAAGTTGTGGCCAAGTTAATTGGAATTAAGGTTGAAGCTGAGGTTAAATTTTTCAATTCTTCAATAACTTTTTTTTTGTTGAAAGAAAAACTGAATTTATTCCATTTCATTCAAAATAGATGGTGCAATACAAGGTAGCATATAATCAATAACCTGGCGACTAGGTAAAGATCTTGAGGCTCTAGCCAATGTGTGAGCCACAAAATTTGCTTGCCGTCTAATGAAACTCACCCTAGAGTTTTGAATAAGTGTCAACCTCTCCCTACAACTCTTAATGATAGCCCCAAATTCAGTGTGGCATCTCAACCTAATGGTGATGGCATCCACCACTGGTTTACAATCTAGCTCAAAATTTACATTGTGATACCCCAAGTTTCCTACCCACTCAATAGACTCCCAAAGGCCCCTAGCCTCTGCTTCGATGACCTGTGGAATGCCTTCAATTCGGATGGTAGTAGCTTGTATGAACTCACCTAAACTGTTCCTTAAGCACAAGCCAATTCCGAAGCAACCATTCTTCATGAAAAGAGCTGCATCAGAATTACATGTGACTCGCCTAGCTCAGGTTTCTTCCAACGGGCTGGGTTTGTAACAACTACTGGTTGGGTGTGGTGCTGCTTCTTTCTCATAGCCTCCCATTGAATGAGATGTTGTTTTGCAAGAGCCACCGAGACAACCATATTTTTTTCTTGTCCTTCCCAAACCTTTTCATTACGGCGACGCCACAAGCACCACATGAGTAAAGCAATGTCATTCTGTTGGGTCTGGTTAGCACTACTTTGAACGTGAACACAAGAAGGGGGGTTGAATTGTGTTGAAAACTTTTCGCAAACTTAATGTTAAAAACACTTAGAATAAAAGTTTCTCAAAAACTGTTTGTTAATCGGACGGTGAAAATAAACCGGACGCTGAAAATCAGTTTGTGAAAACTTGTTTTTAACTCAACAAGATAGAAATGAGTAGAAAGCAGTAAAGCAGGAGACACAGAAATTTATACTAGTTCACTACCAAACTGGTAGCTACGTCTAGTCCCTTCGTTCCTGAAGGATTTTCCACTATAATCAGACTGATTAGAATTTCTTCAAGAGTATTCTCATCACAACTTGACAATACTCTCAACTTCTCAAGCGACTCAAGACAATCGAGCCTTTGAGGATCTGACCTAAACTAGGCCAAAACAAACTTATACAAGTGAGTTGAAATGCTGATTGAAAATAACTCTCACAGAGAGGATAAAAGATTAAGCTCAACTAAAGAAAAACTTTCTTAAAGAAATTCGGACTGAATTGATTGATAGTCCAGAGACTTGATTGCTCACAGAAGCAGTGTATATTCTCAGCAGAATTTCAGCAAGCTTTTTCACAGAATGTTCTCTCTCTATTTTTCAATGGATACCATGAGGTATATATAGGAGATCCAAGGATATGACCATTGAGGTAAAAAAATGGCTCCTAACCGTTGACTAGAGTAAATTCAAAAATGCTGTTTCTTTCTTGCTTTGTAGAGAATGTCCCAGTAGACCATGTTACCGTTTTTCTTGTCTGTACGATTTTTGTCTTGTAGTTAAAGATTTCAACTTTGATATCTCGTACAACGACTTTAGCGCTCAAGATCAATTTTGAGATCCGTTCCAAAGACTTCTGAGAGGTAGAGCAGCAACGTGATTAACACGTGATTTGAAGTGAGGTTCAGACGCTCGCTCAGAGTTGGAAGTTCGGACGCTCGTAGCAATTTGATAAGCATAGTGTAAAAAGAGGAATTTCCAGACGCTCACTAGGATGAGTCGGATGCTGACACATAGAATGAATCCTTCTCTTGAGAATTACTTTCTTCTTGCTTGAGTGGCTTAGAATATACGTATTATTAGTATCTGCACACTTCAAGAAATGTTAGAACATAAATTGTTCTCTTGTGAATATTTTGTTATCATCAAAATTAATGAGGGTCTAAACTTCTCAATCGTTTAGGTTCCAACAATCTCCCCCTTTTTGATGATGACAAATATCTAAGGTTGATGAACAATTTATTTTCAAAAAGACATTAAGGGTCTCCCCCTGAATTTAACAGTTTAGATATATAAGAACAATTCAGGTTTTAAGGTTATTGTCGATAAACAAATTCATTTAAGTGATTACGAAAGATTCGTAAATGTATCAGAGCAGATATTTAATACCGTGAGATCGGATACCAAATAGATTGATTTAATCAAAGTATATTTCATTGTACCAAATAAAATTTATTAAACAATATAAGAGCACTAGATCAAAGAATATTAGCGCATACAGATGCTATGTATGAAGTGCTATGCATGATACTTTAGTTCTAGTGTATCCATCGGACGGTGGATAATCAGATTCTCACGTGTTCATTATACCTTTCTTTCGTGTTCATCATACCTTTTCTTTTACTCCCCCTTTTGTCATCAGACAAAAAGAGTGTAAAAACACATCATAGTCAAAATACTACTTAGAAAAATTTGAATAAGAGACAGATAATAAGATCAAAAACAGTTATATATATATATATCAACCAAATAAAATTTATTTTATATCACACACAAGAAAAAAAATCAAGGGTTTTGAAGAGGTGGAGGTGAGATATTGAGACGTTCGTAGAGAAGCTTCAGTGCAGTTTCCAGCTGAGTAACCTTTAAGTTTATAGCCTTCATTTCTTCAAATTCTGCTCTTGGAATGGTGACCATCTCAACTACAGAAGTAGAAGTAGAAGGTCCACGGTGCAGTCTGCAGACTTCATCTTCGATGCTCTGGTAGCACCAGTTGGATAAGCTGTAGTCTTAAATCCTTCTTCCTTTGAGCTCTTAAAAAGAATCCATCATTTGGTATAACCCATTTGATGAAGTTTCCGAAGTCTTCTTAGCTCGATTACATGCGAATCTCCCATCGATGCTTGACATCTTACGGATCTGATAAAATCATGAAGATGGTTTCTCTATGACGAACAACATCAGCTGTGTAAGAGTCAAATCTATCTCCAGCGTCTTCTCCCCATAGATTTCTGATAAAGACACTCAAAGCTTCATAAGTGAAGGAGAGTGCTTCATTTTCGGCCAGGTAAATTCTTCTCAGATTTTCCCTGTCATATTCTTCAAGCACAAGGGGGTTGAGACGTGGTAATAGGGCTTTGGCTTTCCACGATTCAGACCATTGACTCCACGTAAACCCAATATCGAAGAGTTTGGTCACGGCTGACCCATTGGTTATAGATCTTCATGCGGTCAAAGTGCGATTCGAGCATCTGAACACATCATCGAAGTATCCGTTCAAGTTGATGTCGATAACTTTGCCGATTTTCCCAACCCGGTAGGAATAGTGGCCTTTTGACATTGCGGCTGACTTGAGGAGCCAGTTCTCCATTCATCTTGCTTGGAGAAGTCGGGTAGAACCTTACGGCGTGATCCTCGAAATCTTGGCAATAGGAAGTGTGAGAAATCCTTAATATTGTACTTTGTAGGTGCGCTTCTCATATTCCTTTAGCCCTATCTTGCTTTGAAAGGTCGCTTCCCTGGAGCGGGTTCCTTCCTTTTCCCAGGAATAGACCAAGGTAGCCACCTTTGTCTATCTGGTACTATCTTGACAAAGACAGATGATGGGTCTCGATATTGCCTTATAACTTCAAGCCTTTTCTGCTCAAGGCAATGTACCATGAAGGCAGCTTCATCATCTGTTATCCACCTTCCACATTCTTCCAATGTGAGTGGTTCAGACTGAGGAAGGGATAGAGGAAGATCGACAGAGAAAGGAATTGCCCTGCTTCCTGAAGCTGGTCTCAACCTTCCTTTGAAGGACATTTGGACAAAGTCATCTCCATCCTTGAGGGTTGCACTTATAGGATTGGCAATCTCCAATCTGGCAGCTCCATAAGTGAAGGTTTTTAGATGCCAGGTTGAGGGACGGTTGTAGATGCTGTTATATATCTCATACTTTACAAACCGAGGTTTGTATGAGATATTTTTCTTTTAACCAGCGTCTGTTGGTTTTATGGTAAGGGTAAGTAAGGTGGGGGTGGCTTTGGTGATCTTATAGGCTTTTGGTGAGTGGGGTTTGAATGGATTAATGGGAGGTGTTTTGAAAAGGAGGTTAAATGGATGAGAATGAAGCTTGGAAATGTATGTAGTGAGTGAAGTGTTTGGGGAAATTTGGGGTAGGTTAAGATTGAGTGTAGTGGATGATGGTTGGATAATGGGGTTTTTACGTGTAAGGGTTTGATGTTGTGATGGTTGTGCAAAGGATAGTGGTGGAGCGGGAATAGTATCGGATGCAACAACAGATCTGATTCATCAGAGAATTGATACCTTTGGTTTAGGTTCAGATTGCCTGGCCGATCTTTTGAGCTTCGCCTGAGGCGGAGATCTTTGGAGGCGAATCTTGAATATCCTTCTTACGTAGTGGGATCTTTGAGGCCCGGCTTCTCCGCCACGGTTTGCTCCTCTTCCTCGAACCTGGTGATGTGAATGAGGTCCTCATCTTACGGTTCCTCAGCGGTAGGTGCGAGAGCCACCTACATTTTGTTCTTCTGGTCTCTCTCGAAGGAGACTCAGCGTGTCTTTTCTCACCAGGCTTTGAGCTTCTGGTGGTTGTCTTTTCCGTTTCCTCTTCCTGTTGCTCAACTTTCACTTTCTTCATCATGGACCCAGTAAGCAATTTCATTCTTACTAGGCTGTTGACTCCAAAAGTGTCAGGAATCACAATGTTATCAGCACCAAAATACTTTGCCTTTACTTGATCTGGTAAAGCTGTCAGCTTGTTTATGACCAGATTCTTGTCCATCATTTTGGTGAGCAAGACACCATACGGAATGAACTTGTAGGTGTTCTTCTTGTCAGCAACACCTTTTCTTGAGTTGACAAGAGCATTGATCAGGTTATTGTAGATTAACCTTGGCAGGTTCACCTTGTTGCCCGCCATGAAGTGTCTCAGGATGAATTTCTGCTCGTAGTTGACAATATCACTAGAGCCAGCCTTTAACAGGACGCTCTTGGTGATAATCTTATGAAGAACTCTGAAATGACTTTTCAGATTCTTGGCAGTAGGTGTTACACCAGATTCTTTCAGCTGCTGGTAGTTTTCAAACAGATCGTTGTTGACCTTCTCAATCCCATGGAATGCGTCAGCCCATTCCGAATAGAAGACGATGCCTTCACACGGACACCCAGTGACTTCAGAAATGTTTTTGATGGTAAGAACAAACTTGAATCCTTTCACTGTTCCTTCAATGATACCACCTTTGTGTAGCCGAACATTTCCCCAGAATTCTTTAATCGCCGTCACCAGAACCTCAACCGGGTTCCAGAAGAAATACTGTTCCCAGCCCATTGCCTTGAACCCTTTGAAGAAGTCGAAGCCGTAAAGTTTGAAGCTTTCCAAATCGACTCGATTTTCCATCAAGACTTTTCCTTCAGACATGGTGTTATAGATAGCTGTATATTCAGAAGTTGATACTCCAGCCATGAGTGCAGTTGAGAAATGGAGGCGATGAAGGTTTTAGGGTTTAAGCACAGAGAGAGAGAGAGAGGGAAAGAGAACGAGTACGTCTTTAGCAGAAAACAGAGAGTGGAGCGAAAGAAGTGGAGTAGTGGGAAGGATATAGACAGTAGTACAGTACTTTTTCAAAAACCGCTACGTATTTCCACATGAAATTTAAATCAAAAAGAAAAGAAAATAAAAATTCGCTTTTCATTAAATGCGGATGCCAAAATAAAAGTAGAAAATTTTATCGAAGAACGTAAATAATCATGACTCAGTAGGTATGATGAGACGCTTGATCCGTAACACGTGTGACACGTGTGGGTGTGCTCGGACGCACGCAACCGACTTCAGGATGATGAGTTATGATGCGTATGACAAATAAGATGCAGATGCAAATACATGCTTACGTCATATCGGATCTTTGAAATTTAGCTTATTATCGACGTGAGATTAATCATTCTTTTATAAGATGAAAGTTTAAATTCCTTCTTATAAAATTGAATCTATCTTGACAAGGGGTTTTGTAAATATGTCACCACCGATGATCGGTGTCTACAAATTTTATTTCTAAAATACCCTACGAACATAGTCTCTTATAAAATGATGCTTAATCTCAATGTGCTTTGCTCTAGAATGCAATATTGGATTTTTTGTCAGACATAGGGCAGATGTATTATCACAGAAGATAGGAATGTTACTCTCTTTTATCAAGTAGTCTTCAAGTTGATACTTCATCCACGAAGTTGAGAAGCGCAACTTCACGAGATGTATTAAACCTGCCGTTGAGAGTGCTATTGTACTTTGCCTTTTGCTTGACCAAGACACAAGATTAGCTCCAAGGAATTGGCAGCCTCCACTTGTGCTTTTTCTTTCAATTCGATCTCGGCAAAGTCAGCATCACGAAACCTACTAATTGGTAATCTTTTGATTTCTTATAAAGCAAACCAAGATTAGTAGTTCCTTGTAAATATCTAAATATTCTTTTAACGACACTTATGTGTGATTCTCTAGGATCCGATTGAAACCTAGCACACAAAGGCATTTGAACATAATATCAGGTCTTGAAGCCGTAAGATAAAGTAGAGATCCAATCATACCTCTGTATAGCTTCTGATCTACCTTCTTACCAATTTCATATTTACTGAGAGAGCAGGTAGGATGCATAGGCGTGCTCATCGGCTTGCAATCCAGCATCTTGAATATCTTCAATAATTCTTTGATGTATTTGCTTTGATGAATATAAATACCATCATTGCATTGTTTGATTTGTATTCCAAGGAAGAACTTCAATTCTCCCATCATGCTCATCTCAAATTCAGCTTGCATAAGCTTAGAAAATTCTTTGCAAAGGCTTTCATTAGTAGCTCCAAAAATAATATCATCAACATATATTTGGACAAGTATGAAATACTTGTTTGAGGTTTTTCTGAAAAGAGTTGTGTCAACTAAACCTCTAGTAAATCCATTTTCCATTAAAAAGGAACTTAGTCTATCATACCATGCTCTGGGAGCTTGCTTAAGACCATACAGTGCCTTTTTAAGTTTAAAAACATGTTCAGGAAATTCAATATCTTCAAAACCAGGAGGTTGTTTGACATAAACTTCTTCAGTTATAAAACCATTTAAAAAGCACTTTTCACATCCATTTGATATAAAGTTATCTCATGATGTCTTTGCAAAAGAAAGTAAAATGCTAATTGCTTCTAATCTTGCAACAGTGCAAAAGTTTCAGTGAAATCAATACCTTCTTCTTGTGAGTAGCCTTGAGCAACTAACCTTGCTTTATTTCTCACAACCTTACCGTCTTCATCAAGCTTATTTCTAAATACCCATTTAGTGCCAATAGCTTGCTTATCTTCCTGGTAGAGTGACTAGCTTTCAGACATCATTTCTTTGGGCCGATTTAACTCATCTTGCATGGCTAGAATCCACCCTTCATCTTCCAAGGCTTGATCAATCGTCTTAGGTTCCATCTCGGAGAGAAGTGCGAAGTCAGATGCTCCTTGAAAGAGGATCTGGTTCGTACTTTATCACCAGGTTCTCCTAAGATTTAATCTTTTGGATGATTGGTCTTGTACTTCGACTTTTTCTTGCTTGACTCCGCTTGGGTAGAATTCTTCGTCTTGTCACCACCGGATGATGAAGATGTATTTTCACCGCCTGGCTTTTCACCGAGGTTTAAATCAAAATAACTCATCTAGCTCGACATTGCAGATTGTCGCTTCTTATCATCAAACTTGACATGAATGGACTCTTCAATTTGTCAAAGTTTCTTTGTTGTATATTCTAAAAGCTTTAGATCTTTCAGAATATCCCAAAAAGATTCCTTTGTCAGCTTTGGAATCAAACTTACCAAGCTGATCTTTAGTATTCAAGATATAACAAATACAACCAAAAGAATGAAAGTAAGAAATGTTTGGTTTTCTTCCTTTCCACAATTCATAAGGAGTCTTATTCAAAATAGGTCTTATATAAATTCTATTTTGAATATAACAAGCTGTGTTTACTGCTTCTGCCCAAAAATGTTTATAATATCGACTTCATTGATCATGGTCTGGCAATTTCGTGGAGGGACCTATTTTTCCTTTCTACAACACCATTTTGTTGAGGTGTTCTAGGAGAGGAGAAATTGTGGGAGATGCCATTTTCTTCACAAAATTTTTGAAAGTTCTCATTTTCAAATTCTCCCCCATGATCACTTCTAATAGAGGAAATGCAAATGCCTTTTTCATTTTGAACCGATTTGCAGAAACAAGAAATACCTTATAAGACTCATCCTTGTGGGCAAGGAATTTAACCCATGTCCATCTAGTAAAATCATCAACAATGACTAAACCGGATTTCTTTCCAGCTAAAGAGGCTGTCCTTGTGGGACCCAAAAGATCAAGATGTAAAAGTTCAAGTGGTCTAGAAGTTAAAACAATATTTTTTAAATGAAAGGAGGTTTTAACTTGTTTTCCTTTTGACAAGCTTCACAAAGGGCATCGATTTGTACTTAAGATTTGGTAAGCCTTTACAAAGATTGTGCTTGTTTAACTTTGAGATTAACCTTAAGTTGGCATGACCTAATCTTTTGTGCCAAATCCATTGCTCATCTTCAACAGACATAAGACACTTGACATCTTGTTTTTCAAGTTCAGAAAGATCAACTTTATAAACATTTTGTTTTCTCTTTCTTTGTCAGAAAGAATATAGATCCATCATTTTTGCTCTTTACTAAACATCCGATTTACGTAAATATGACTTCATAACCATTGTCACATAATTGACTTATGCTCAATAGATTATGTTTCAGTCCTTCAACATATAAAACATTATCAATAGAGGAAGAGAGCCTTTACCTATCCGACCAATTCAAACTATTTTACCTACGGTTTCCTCCGAAACCAACGAATCCAAATTCTCTAGGTCTTAGTTCTTGGAACATATGCTTTTCTCCCGTCATGTGACGCGAGCATCCACTGCCTAAGTACCAAGACTGGTGTGTTGACTTTGTTGCTAAGCATATACGCAACATAGATTATTTTATCTTTAGGTACCCATATCTTTTTGGGTCCTTTCTTGTTAGTTCTAGAAGGAGGCTTATCCTTCTTAGTTTTAAAAACTTTACATGCATTTTTCAAATGACCAGATTTATTGCGATAAGTACAATGTAAGCATTTACTATAGCTATGGGATTTATCGGATGTTTGAATTATTTTCTAAAATGGTTTCATCGGTATATAGCCAAGACCATGAGTTGTCGCTTTGATCGACACCCGGATCATTGAAGCTTGCTTGCTTGAGTTACACTCTCTGCAAGAAACTTTTGAAATGCTTGTTCGTAGTCATTTGATTTGCAAATAGGATTGCTTGTAACTCTGAGAACTCTTAGCTTGAGAGCTCTCGACACGGTTGCTTGCTAGCTTCCAGGACATTTGGTTATCCACCAGACGCTGATTTTCGATTTTACCACGGTTCTCTTTAATGAGTACTGAGTTTTTATTGCGTAAAGAATGAAAATCTTGTGATAGTTTTAAAAATTTCTTTTTCAAATTCTTGTACTCGATGAGAGAGTGGCGAGTCCTTAAGAAGATCATCAAAAGCAAGTTGAAGTTGAGTAGGAGTCATATACTATTACCTCTTCAACATCTTCTTACGACTCAATGTCCGTATGCGCCATGAGAGCAATGTGAGCTTCTTCTTTATCTTCCTCGAGAGGAGGATAAGTCAAGATCTTCCCATGTTGCCATGAGACCTTTCTTCTTTTTCTTGAAGGAGCTTCTTGTGGACTTCTCTTTAAGATTAGGACACTCGGATTTGAAATGTCCAGGCTTCTACATTCATAGCAAATGACTTGGGCTTTGTCTTTGCTCTCCTTCTTGTCCTTTGAATCTTTCTTACGAAACTTCCTTCCGAAGTTTCTTTTCTTCCACATTTTCTGGATCTTCTTAGATATGAACGCTAGCTCATCATCTGATCCATCAGAGTCTCCTTCTGACGCTTCATCGTCTGATTCTTCTTCTTCAGCCTGCAAGGCTTTTGAAGTACTAGGTTTATGATGATTGACTTTTAGAGCAATAGACTTACTCTTCTTGGTAGGTTCTTCTTCATTTAGCTCAAGTTCATGAGCTTTCAACGAACTCATAAGATCTTCAAGTCGAAGAACATTTAGATCTTTTGCTTCTTGAATAGCAGTGACTTTGGGTCTCCACTGCTTAGTCAAGCTTCTTAAGATCTTTCTAACATGATCAGGTGTAGTATAGCTTTTTCCAAGGGCCTGCAACCCATGAACTAGTGTTTGGAACCTTCCAAACATAGTTTCAATGTTCTCTCCATCTTCCATTTTAAATAGTTCATACTGGCGAACCATCATGCTAGCTTTTGTTTCTCTTACTTGGGCAGAGCCCTCATAAGACAAAACAAGAGAATCCCAGATTTCTTTGGCAGTATCAAACTTGCCACATTTGTCATATTCTCTTTCTGTCATAGCACAGATGAGAATAAATCTAGCCTTCTGGTTTGTTTGATATCTCTTTTTCTGATCATCAGACCAGTTTTCCCTAGGTATTGCAACACCAAGGGCATTAGCGGGAGAAATGTATCCGCCTTCAATTATATCCCACAAATCAAGATTTTGTGCCTCAATGAATGCTTTCATCTTATCTTTCCAGTAATCAAATTTTTCTCCATTGAATAGAGGAGGACGGTTCATATGACCACCTTCAGTAGACATGTTCACAATATAGAATCTTTTCTCTTGACACTGTTAAGTGCTCAACCAAGAGGCCGAGCTCTGGTACCAACTGAACGTGAACACAAGAAGGGGGTTGAATTGTGTTGAAAACTTTTCGCAAACTTAATGTTAAAAACACTTAGAATAAAAGTTTCTCAAAAACTGTTTGTTAATCGGACGGTGAAAATAAACCGGACGCTGAAAATCAGTTTGTGAAAACTTGTTTTTAACTCAACAAGATAGAAATGAGTAGAAAGCAGTAAAGCAGGAGACACAGAAATTTATACTAGTTCACTACCAAACTGGTAGCTACGTCTAGTCCCTTCGTTCCTGAAGGATTTTCCACTATAATCAGACTGATTACAATTTCCTCAAGAGTATTCTACTGTCACAACTTGACAATACTCTCAACTTCTCAAAACGACTCAAGATCTGATCGAGCCTTTGAGGATACAGCCTAAACTAGGCCAAAACAAACTTATACAAGTGAGTTGAAATACAGTTGAAAATAACTCTCACAGAGAGGATAAAAGATTAAGCTCAACTAAAGAAAAACTTTCTTAAAGAAAGGGTCGGACGCTGAATTCAGTTCAGTAGTCCAGAGACTTGATTGCTCACAGAAGCAGTGTATGTTCTCAACAGAATTTCAGCAAGCTTTTTCACAGAATGTTTTCTCTCTATTTTTCAATGGATACCATGAGGTATATATAGGAGATCCAAGGATATGACCGTTGAGGTAAAAAAATGGCTCCTAACCGTTGACTAGAGTAAATTCAAAAATGCTGTTTCTTTCTTGCTTTGCAGAGAATGTCCCAGTAGACCATGTTACCGTTTTTCTTGTCTGTACGATTTTTGTCTTGTAGTTAAAGATTTCAACTTTGATATCTCGTACAACGACTTTAGCGCTCAAGATCAATTTTGAGATCTGTTCCAAAGACTTCTGAGAGGTAGAGCAGCAACGTGATTAACACGTGATTTGAAGTGAGGTTCAGACGCTCGCTCAGAGTTGGAAGTTCGGACGCTCGTAGCAATTTGATAAGCACTAGGATGAGCCGGATGCTGACACATAGAATGAATCCTTCTCTTGAGAATTACTTTCTTCTTGCTTGAGTGGCTTAGAATATACGTATTATTAGTATCTGCACACTTCAAGAAATGTTAGAACATAAATTGTTCTCTTGTGAATATTTTGTTATCATCAAAATTAATGAGGGTCTAAACTTCTCAATCGTTTAGGTTCCAACATACTTAGCAGTTGGAATATAACTTCCCTCACTGATGTCAGCGATGCAGGTCTATTTTGAAGAAGATGTAGTAGTCGAAATTTCTCCCAGCATTGCTTAGCCTGCACACATTCGATAAAGATGTGCCAATCATCCTCAAAATTATGACCACAAAGCTCACAATGTCCAAGACATGAGATCTCCTTCCGCTGTAATCTATTCCTCGTGGGAAGGCACCCCCTTAATACTCTCCAAACCAACACTTTGCACATCCATTCACCCGGTATTCTGAGGATGGAATTATCAATGATTGTTTCCATTAAGCCATAGTAAGGGGACTTGACTGTGTATACTCCACTGCGACTAAGTTTCCACAGCATTTCATCACTTTGCTCTAGGCATGATATAGGCATTTGGTTAATCACGCTGTTATCCCGATTGTTGAAAAGCACCTGCACTAGCTCCTGGTTCCAGGTACGTGAGGAAGGATTAATAAGCTTATCAATAGCCCAATGTTCCGTACTTGCAACAGGTTGACTTGTCATATAAGATTTTTCCATCGAACGTAACCAAGGTTGACTTCAAATATTCACTGCTTTGCCATCTGCCAGACGCCATCTCAAATTTCGTAACCGTGAAAGGGGCTGTAAGCTGCGCATTCTCACCTTCTGAATCCTTATCCGTGATGAAGTTTACAACCGACTGGTACTCGCCATGCTCCCGCCTGAACAACACTTCGAAATAATTTTTTTGCTATATCACACATACCATTCGGGTCATCTACCTTCACACCATCCCCTCTCTCAAGTTTGGGTATCATGTTTCGCCGCTTCCTTGCACTAGCCATGGCATGGAAGAACTTTGTATTGTTGTCTCCATCTCTTAACCAGAAAATTTTGGTTCTTTGTTTCCAAAAAGCCTCCTCCTGGGATAAGAGAACACACATCCGGTCTTGTACTTCTTGGTAATGCTGGCAAGACTCATCATCTCGCCTCTCTCTAAGAACCTCCATCTCACTCCTACATTCCTCGATAGCCACTTTGTATTTTGTATGAATACGCTTTCCCCAACCATTCAAATGTGAAGTGCATTTGCTGATTCTCTCCAACAAGTCAAGTGGCATGTTAGCGTCCCACCCATCACGCACAATAAGGTCAAGTTTAGGCTCTTCTAACCATGCATTTTCGAAGCGAAATGTTTTATTACCCTACCTTCTAGTCCTTTCGGTCATCTTCAGATGCAAAGTGTAACACCCTGTTTCCGGAGTGCTACTAAGTGAACATTCTGACAAAAGTTGACATGTTTTCGAAAGGTGGAATACTCTGCTCGTAGGGTTTTCGAGAAATGTGGTCCTATATTTTTTTTTAAAAAAATTCTTTAAAGAAGCAGTCAGAGCATCACAGCGACTTTTAGAAACATGGCGGAAAATAATTTCAAACATAACATAACCACATTCAATTATTCCATCAATTCACGTCTAACAATACATATCTTGAAACATGACAGACATTATTACAATACTGAACAACGACAATTATTCTATAGCTGGTCGGCACAATACGTTCCTTATTAGACTGCTAGTAGACTCTTTAACATAGTACAAGTCACGCTAGACGACCATCTACAGCTACTCCTCCTTGCAGTTCCAATCCTCTGCTTACTCCGCCATCTGGGTTACAATCATTAATTGACATAACCACTGGCAAGGGTCAACTTCTCAACAGATCATGATAACCAAAGCATAAAGCAATAAGCAACCACAGTTTATACAATTCACAAACAATAAGCAAACAGTTCACAAGGTTCAATTCAAAATGCTCACTCAAGACTCGACTCATGACTCATCTCACGACTCATTTTCTCCCGACACTTCGACAACTTCCGGAAAGCAACGTCGATCCCTCCACTGAATACCAGCCGTAGCCTTGGGTTTCATCACCACCCGGGTTATTCAGGTTAAGTTCCTTGACAACGCAGACGCCCACTGCGCAATTTGAACACCAGTCGTGGCTTCGGGCTTCTACACCACCAGATGCCAACTGAGCAATTGAACATCAGCCGTGGCTTCAGGCTTCTACACCACCTCAGCCGTGGCAACGGGCTTCCACACCACCCTTGGTTGTTCAGGCCACTGAACACCAGCTTTGGCTTTGGGCTTCTTCACCACCCAGCCGTAGCTTCGGACTTCTACACCGCCCTTGGCTGTCCAGATCAAAACTCCAAACGTCACCACACTCGACGACTCGACTAAACTCTCAGACTCGATGAACAATTCGCCGCATACGATATTCAAAGAGTTATACGCAAGATTATTCGACCGCATATCAAATAATAAGAGCATGCTTAATATGAAGAAACACAATTCAACAATTTAAGCAATAAAAGCAGTTGCATGAAGAAATGCAATTCAACAATACAAACAGCATAAACAATTCACAGCTCAATAACAACCGACAACAACCAACTCATAGAATTCATCCCTCTGCAACTCTATGGGGTTCACAGAGAGGAACAAACAAGTGTGGGGGGTTGGGGACAGCTACCAACCATTTGCAGACAGGCCCACTAAATAATCAACATATATAAAAATAAAGCGAAAGGTACAAGACCCTCACTTTGAACCCTTAGGTTCTCAGACTTCTTCCCATAAATGCTTGAAATTAAATTCTATCAATATCCAAGTTGCCATTACGCAGTGGCATACAAAAAATAAAACCTACGAATGTCTAGAAGTGCCCTTACCGAACCCCAAGCTGCACGTCCACGTGTTCCTCGATCCTACGCCGCACGATCTCGGATTTACTCAAAGCCTAACAAAATAAATAACTTAGTACAATTCTTAGATAACTTAAGCTCTCAAGCCCAACCCTTTTCCTAACCAAAAATTCATTCAAACATTTAATTCCTAGCTACTTGAAAATAAATAAGGTTTTATAATCAAAATACTTTTTGAAAGATAACTTATCACATAACAATTTATAAACTTTAACTTATTTGAAAAGTAAAGTTTTTGAAACCAAAATGCTTCCTTGAACCTCAAGGTAAAGATCATGCAAGAAATCATAAATTTTAAAACCTAGACACATATTCATACAAGCATTTTCACAATTAACAAACCACTATTTCCTTTCCTACTCCCTTTTTAGGCCTCTTGGCCACATCTATTCCCATAACCATCTAATTGCATGACAAAGCATCAAGACATCAAGTTTCAACAACTTCATATAACAATTAAAATACATAAGGAAATTTAAATCAATAGGTTCCAAGATATTTTTCAAATATATTTCAAAGCATCAACTATCAAGACAACACCAAACCTAACTTAAGCACCTTCAAAGATATGTTTCTATTACATTTTTCACAACATTCTAGTGTCATTTCCATAGCCTTTTTCCTTTTAAAACAAATCATTTTCAAAACTAGTTCACAAATCAACTAACTCAACTAAATTTTCACAACTTGTTTTCAAAACATTTCAAGGCAACAAAGCAAAACACCATAACCAACACATAGTCCAACATAGATTTAATGTTTTCCAAAAACAAGGGTTTTGAGAATTCTTTTCAAAGCAATCATTCCCAGAACACTAGAATTATAACCATAATCATTGCCAGAAATTAAAGAATCATCCCACCAATTTTTATATAACATTCTAGTCCTCCAAAACTACCTTTGCATAAAACATAACCCACAATCATACTAACTCATGCATATCTATCTTACTAGCCTTAATATTATTCTAAGCATATTATCTAATACCTAAGCACATAATTTAACATCAAGACCAATCCTAAATCAAGTCTCTTTCAAAAATTTGCAAATCTCCTCCCAACTTCAACATCATCATTTTAATTAATTCCTTTCCTTCTTGCAACCACACTTAATCACTCAAAATCAAACATTATGAAGTCTAAGAATACTCTACAACATTTCAAGAGTCCAAAATCTTCCAATAAATTACCTAATCATACTTCTAATCCAAAATTAGTAACTAAAATAGCAACAACAATATCTAATAAGCAAAAATCATCAACTAATTAAATTGATTCACCTCAAGATCACACAACCCCTCTTTCCCTTAGGTTAGGGTTTTTCAATAATTTGGGGATTTAAGTGCTCATTTCTCTCATTGATCACAATCAACCAAAACATAAGGTTTTTAACAAGAAAATTAAGCATAGAAAATCATCTCCTAATCCTTCCAAAAAGCCACGGTTCTGCTAAGAAAGAACAGAGAAAAAGGAGAGAAAAAAAATGATTTGGTTCAAACCTCTCATCCAAGAACTTAGCTCCAATTTCTTCCTCTGATTCGGCCCCCCTTCCTTTTCTTTCTCTCTCACAAGCTGTCTCTCTCTCTCTCCCTCTCTCACGGTCTCTCTCTCGTTCTGTCCTGCTTCTTCTTTCTCCTCCCTCGGTCGCGGTTTTGCTTTTGGTGCCACCATGGCCCTCAGGCCGTCGCGGCTGCGTCCGTGCTTCCCTTTCCCTTCCTCCACCGTCGCGCCCTTCTTTCCTTCTTCCCCTTCTCTTCTCTTCTCCCTCTTCTTTCCTTTTCCTCCCCTGCTACTCGTTTCCCTTTCTTTCTTTTTTTTTCCAGCTTAGCTTCTTTCTTACGCAGGGAAGAATAAAAGGGAATAGGGATAGTGTTAGGGTGGGGAACACATAAGTGTGGTGTATGGTGGAGTAGATCATGATTTATTAAAAATTAAACCAATCAACTCCCATTTAACTATCATCAATAATAAAACAAGTGAAAACACTCAAAAATAATCTTAACAAATTACGATTCGATTTTCATCGAAATCAGAGTTCATTTTAAATTTTAATGCAGATAAAATTTACCTGGCGATTCGAAACGCGACGAAACTTTGTTAAGGTTTTTCGACGATTTTTGAACCATGAATTAATATTAAATATTAATTCTTAAATATAATTTTATCTTGATTTAATTCAATCAATTTCTTAGTCAACAAAAATACGCGTTACCGCGTCACGCAGAAAACTTAGAATAAGTATAATTGATGAATTCTCTTTAAAAGCAGCATACGTCTTCGCTGTCAATTAATTTGAATTGACATCATGAATAATATTTATTGATAATAAATAATTATTCAGAATAGCTCAAAATAATTTCCCGCACTCTCAGTAAATCATCGAGGTGATCAATCTCTATGACTTATTTTTCGAGTATTCAGGATTTTATCGCAAAAATCACTTTTCTTAAAAATTTGGGATGTTACACAAAGGAGAGTGGTCGGAGCGACTGGCTACAGCGTTAATTAGCCTACAGCGAGGGAAAGCATCCAACTAGTCTTGGTTGGCTAGTGCTCTACCCAATCTTTCCTTTGTGGATTCAGGATCACTTCTACTACGACGCCATGTAAACTGATGTCCTTCCAAAGGTATATCAATTAAGTTACTATCCAAGATTGCCTCTCTAAAGCCTCTAAGTAGCCAAGGTGGACGAGCCTCCTGTTTACTGGTGTCATCATCGTTGAGGAGATCATTAAAATCGCCCATGATACACCAAGGTAAAGTATTATATTGCGCCAGAGTTCTGAGAAGGTTCCATGAATCTCTCCGTCTACTTCTATCCGGGAAACCATAGAAACCTATAAATCTCCAGTTCGGCTAGCCCTGTTGAACAACCTCCACATTTATAAAATTTGAAGAAAAATTAATGATTCTGCAATCAAAAGGGTGTCTCCAAAGAAGAGCAAGACCCCCACTTCTCCCAACACTGTCGATTACAAATGCACTATCAAATCACAACCGAGCATGAATTTCCTCAATCTTGCTGACTTGCACTAAGGTTTCACAAAAAAAAAACATGAACGTGAACACAAGAAGGGGGGTTGAATTGTGTTGAAAACTTTTCGCAGACTTTAAGTTAAAAACACTTAGAATACAGGTTTTTCAAAACAGTTTGTATCTGGACTGAAATAAACCGGACGCTGGAAAAGCAGTTTGTGAAAACTTGTTTTTAACAGAGCAAGATAAAGATAAATAGAAAGCAGTAAAGCAAGAGGCACAGAGATTTATACTAGTTCACTACCAAACTGGTAGCTACGTCTAGTCCCTTCGTTCCTGAAGGATTTTCCACTATAATCAACTGATTACAAAACCTTAAGAGTATTCTACTGTCACAACCTTGACAATACTCTCAACTTCTCAAAACGACTCAGTACATTCGAGCCTTTGAGGGTACAACCTTAACTAGGCCAAAACAACTTTTACAAGTAAGTTGAATACAAGCAGAAATAACTCTCACAGAGAGGATAAAAGATTAAGCTCAATACAGAAATGCTTTCTAAAAGAAAGTGTCGGACGCTGAGTTCAGTTCTTGTAGTCCAGAGACTTGGCTTGAAACTTGATTGCTCACAGAAGCAGTGTTTTCAGAGTATTGACTCTTTGTAGTGTATAGCAACAGTGCTTGTTCTCAGTAAATGAAGCAATATTCTCTTGTAGAGTTTCGGCAGTTTCTTCACTGGATACCTTGGGTTATTTATAGGAGTTCTAAAGGATATTACCGTTATAGTAAAAATGGCTCCTTTCCATTGAGTGAGGTGAATTCAAAAAGCTGTCTCTTTCTTCCTTTCCAGAGAATTTCTCAGTAGTACACATTACCGTTTTCGTACTACCTTGCTTTTCACAAATGCTTGTACGATTTTTGTCTTTTAGCTAAAGGTGTCACCTTTGATACCTCGTACAACAATTTGAGCGCATAAAATCAAATTCGAAATCCGTTCCAGAAACTTCTGAGAGGAAGAGCAGCTACGTGACCATCACGTGATTTAAAATGAAGTTCAGACGCTCGCTCAGAACAGGAAGGTCGGACACTCGTAGCAAATGGATAAGCTTTGTGTCACAAAAAGATAATTCCAGACGCTCACGAAGACAGTATACTAAGATGAGCCGGGTGCTGACACATTGAGTGTATCCTTCTCTTGTGAACTTCTTCCTTCTTGCTTAAGTGGCTTAGAAGTATATGTAATATTAGTATCTGCACACTTCAAGAATTGTTAGAACATAAATTGTTCTCTTGTGAATACTTTGTTATCATCAAAATTAATGAGGGTCTAAACTTCTCAATCGTTTAGGTTCCAACAATCTCCCCCTTTTTGATGATGACAAATATCCAAGGTTGATGAACAATTTTAAGTTTCAAATAAGAGTTTTAAGGGTCTCCCCCTGAGTTCAACAACTTAGATAAGTATAGCAATAAAAGACGCTGAGATCGGATGCTGAAATGATGTTATGAATGATTGATTAGCATGTATATCTATCTATCTATCCTTAGCGTTCATCAAGCCTTTCTTAGCATGTGTATTTATTCATCTATCCTTAGCGTGTTTATCTTAGCGTTCATCAAGCCTTTCTTTTACTCCCTCTTTTGTCATCAGACAAAAAGAGTGTAAAAACACATCATAGTCAAAAAAAAAAAAAATAGAAGAAAAATTTGAGTAATAAACATAATATAATTGTACCAAAAATTAAGAAATATCACTCAGTACCAAAAAAAATAAAAAAAATAAAACAAAACAAGGTTTAAGGGTTTTGAGGTAACGGGTTGATTCGTTCCATGATGAGTTTCAGTTGCATTTCAAGCTCAGGAACTTTCAAACAGGTTGCCTTCATGGTTTCAAATTTCTCCTTAGGAATTGTAACCATTTCCACTGAAGATGTGGAGGGAGCAGATCCAGCTTCTGGCACACTAGCAATACCTGTAGCTTCTGAATTCATCTTCTTATGGATTTCAAGAACAATTTGAGACAATTCAGATTTTATCTTCTTCCTATCCTTTGCCCATTGGAAATAATTCTCTCCTGGTGGAAACCATTTGATAATAGTTCCAAGTTTTCTTCTCTCAGACTCATATAGGGCTTCATTTCTTTGTTCAACAAGATCAGGAAACAGAAGATAATTGAAGATCATTTCTCTGTGTTGAAGAATGTCTATGGCATACCCATCAAATTGTTCTGCAGCAGCTTTTCCAAACACATTGCCTAAGAAGACACTAAGGGCATCAAAGGAAAAGTTGAGGCCTTCACTTTCAGCAATGAATAGTCTCCTCAAAATTTCTCTGTCATCCTTGTCAATGGTCAGGGGCTCAAAACAAGGCATAATGGCTTTGTCTTTCCAAGACGCAGACCATTGCATCCAGCCAAATCCAATGTAAAAGTGTTTCCAGACAAGATCCCATGGAGCATATAGCTTCACCAAGTTGAGCGGTCTAATCACAGAACATATGAACATATCATCTAAATGAGCAGTTCCATGATTGAATACAGGTACCTCCTCGATGATACCAACAGTAGGGATTGTTGCCTTCTCTGCATTACAGCAGTTGGAGGATCCAGTTCTCCATTGATATTTCTTCAGAGCACTCAGATAATATCTTCTGGGATGATCTTCAGAAATTTTCTTTACTGGAAGCTGGGTGAACTCCTTGACCTTGTAGTCTCTGGGAGCTTTCTCATATTCCTTAGGGCCTATCTTACTGAATGGCATTTTGTCAGGTGCAGCTTCCTTTCTTTTTTCAGGAATAGACCAAGGTAACCACCTCTGCCTATCTAGAACAATCTTTATAGAGACAGATGATGGGTCTCTATATTGTCCAATGACTTCAAGCCTTTTCTGCTCATAACAATGAGCCATCATACAAGCTTCAGCTTCTGTGATCCACCTACCACATTCCTCTAATGTAAGAGGTTCATTCTGGGGTAGGAACCTTGGTACATCAACAGAAAAAGGAATAGCTCTGCTGTTTGGTTTGGGTCTCAGCCTTCCTTTAAAAGACATCTCAACATTGTCTTTGCCATCCTTGAAGACAACATTCATTGGAGGGGGTATCTCTAGTCTTGAAACTCCGGAGGTGAAGGTCTTCAAGTGCCATAAAGATGGGTGATTGTAGATAGAGTTATATGACTCATATCTAACAAATTTTGGTCTAATGTCAAGAGGGACAGGTTTCATTGGAATAAGGGCAGTAGTTTTTGGTGTCACTACTGTGATATTGTACTTGGGGGGAATGTAGGGTTTGAAAGGATTAAATGGAGGGACTTTGAAAAGGAGGTTAAAAGGATGAGAATGAAGTTTGGAAATGTATGAAGTGAGGGAGGTATATGTGGAGGTTTGAGGTGAGGAGATGGTGAGTGTATTGGTCTGTGTTTGGGTAGGTTGTTTGAGGGCTATGGAAGTGGTTGTGTTTCTGGCTTTCTGTGCACGGGTTTGAATGGTTGATGGTTGTGCAGCAGATATAGGTGGAGTAGGAATGGTATCATCAGTTTCAAAAACAGATACAGAATCATCAGAAGAATTCAAGATTTTGGTTCAAGCTCGATCGCTCGACCAATCTCTTCATTCTGTCTAGGGGCACTGAGGCGGATGTTGATTTGCCTTCTTCAGGCACCGGACATGAACCTTGTTTCTCACGGCTTGCTTCTTTTCATCAGAATCTGACTGATGGGAACGCGGTCCTCATCTTCTGATTCAGTCTTTCTTTTGGGTGCAGAAGCCACCTTCTGCTTCTTGCTTCTTGTCTCCTCTTCTGGAGAATCAGAAGTCCTTTTCACACCAGTTACTGAGCTTCTGGTGGTTTTGTCAGTAGTAGACTTCTTGCTAAGAGAGGGACCAGATTCTATTCCCTGTTCCTTTTTCACCTTCTTCATTTGTTCACCAGTGATCAATTTCATTCTGACCAAGCTGTTAACTCCAAAGGTGTCAGGAATCACAACACTTTCAGTGCCAAAATACTTCACCTTTTCTTGATCTGGCAAGGCAATCAGCTTGTTTACAACCAGATTCTTGGCCATCATTTTAGTGAGCAGAACACCATAAGGAATGCACTTGTAGGTGTTTTTCTTGTCAGCAACTCCTTTCCTCGAATTAACCAGTGCATTAATCAGGTTGTTGTAGATCAATCTTGGCAGGTTTACCTTGTGACCAGCCATGTAGTGCCTCATAATGAACTTCTGTTCATAGTTGACAATGTCACTAGAGCCAGCCTTCAACTAGACGCTCTTAGTGATTATCTTGTGAAGAACTCTGTAATGACTCTTCAAATGCTTTGCAGTAGGAGTTTCACCAGATTCTTTCAACTGTTTATAGTTCTCAAACAAATCCTCATTGACCTTCTCAAGGCCATGAAATGCATCAGCCCAATCTGTGTAGTAAACAATACCTTCACAGGGACAACCAGTGACTTCAGAAATATTGGTAACGGTAAAAATGAACTTGTAACTTCTCACAGTTCCTTCAAAGATACCACCTTGGTGTAAACGAGCGTTACCCCAAAATTCCTTGATAGCAGTAACTAGAACCTCAACCTGTTTCCAAAAGAAGTAGTGTTCCCAACCCATTGCCTTGAAACCATCAGAGAAATCGAAGCCATAGAGTTTGAAGTTCTCTAAATCAACTCGATTTTCCAACAAAACTTTTCCTTCAGCCATGGTGTCGTAAATAGCAAAGATACTCACGGTTGTTACACGGACATGATTGCGATTGAGAGATAGAGAAATGGAGGTTTAGGGTTTCGTGACGATCACGAAGAGAAGAGAAGGAAAACTGCTTTTTGATCGAAACAGAGAGAGAGTGATTGTGGAGCGAAAAAGAAGGAGTAGTAGGAAGGTTTTGTAATTGGTACAGTTACTTTTCAAAAACCTCTTCATTATCCGAGTAATAAAAATAAATTTAAAAAGAAATTAAAATAAAGATACCTCTTTTCATTAAATGCAGTTACCAAAATAAAGTAAAAGATTTTATTGAAAACGTAAATAATTATGACTCAGATTAGGTGTGATGAGACGCTTAAGTTCCACACGAGCTTACCACGTGTGTGTTTCGGATTCTCATAGCTGATTCATCGGATGCTGAGTGATGATGCAGTTGACATATAAAAATGCTTATTCGTGTGATGATGATGTCATACCAGATGCTTAAATGATATCTATCATAAGACACTGAGATTAATCATTCTTTTATAAGATGGAAATTTAAATTTCTTCTTATAAAATTGAATCTATCTTCAGCAAGGGGTTTTGTAAGAATGTCAGCCCACTGGTGATCAGTGTCTACAAATTTGATTTCAAGTGTCCCCTTCTGAACATAGTCTCTTATAAAATGATGTTTAATCTCAATGTGCTTTGCTCTAGAATGCAATATAGGATTTTTAGTAAGACATATGGCAGATGTATTATCACAAAAGATAGGAATGTTACTCTCTTTTATCAAGTAGTCTTCAAGTTGATACTTCATCCACAGAAGTTGAGAACTGCAACTTGCTGTTGAGATGTATTCAGCTTTTACTGTTGAGAGTGCAATAGTGCTTTGTCTTTTGCTTGACCAAGACACAAGATTAGCTCTAAGGAACTGGCAGCCTCCACTTGTGCTCTTTCTCTCAATTCGGTCTTCAGCAAAGTCAGCATCACAGAAACCTACTAATTTGTAATCTTTTGATTTCTTATAAAGCAAACCAAGATTAGTAGTTCCTTGCAAATATCTGAATATTCTTTTAACAACACTCAGGTGTGATTCTCTAGGATCTGATTGAAATCTAGCACACAGGCAGATGTTGAACATAATGTCAAGTCTTGAAGCCGTAAGATAAAGTAGAGATCCAATCATACCTCTGTATATTTTCTGATCTACCTTCTTACCAATTTCATCCTTACTAAGAGTGCAGGTAGGATGCATAGGTGTACACATAGGCTTGCAATCCAGCATTTTGAATTTCTTCAATAATTCTTTGATATATTTGCTTTGATGTATATAGATACCATCACTGCATTGCTTGATTTGTATTCCAAGGAAAAACTTTAATTCTCCCATCATGCTCATCTCGAATTCAGCCTGCATAAGCTTAGAAAATTCTCTGCAAAGACTTTCATTAGTGGCTCCAAAAATGATATCATCAACATAGATTTGAACAAGTATGAAATGCTTGTTAGAAGATTTTCTGAAAAGAGTAGTGTCAACTAGACCTCTTGTAAATCTATTTTCCATTAAAAAGGAACTTAGTCTATCATACCATGCTCTGGGAGCTTGCTTAAGACCATATAGAGCCTTTTTAAGTTTAAAAACATGTTCTGGAAATTCAATATCTTTAAAACCAGGAGGTTGTTTAACATAAACTTCCTCAGTTATAAAACCATTTAGAAAAGCACTTTTCACATCCATTTGATATAGTGTTATCTCATGATGTACTGCAAATGAAAGTAAAATGCGAATAGTTTCTAGTCTTGCAACAGGTGCAAAAGTTTCAGTGAAATCAATACCTTCTTCTTGTGAGTAACCTTGAGCAACTAACCTTGCTTTATTTCTCACAACTTTACCATCTTCATCAAGCTTATTTCCAAATACCCATTTAGTACCAATGGCTTGCTTATCTTCTGGTAGAGTGACTAGCTTCCATACATCATTTCTTTGGAACTGATTTAGCTCATCTTGCATTGCTAGAATCCACCCTTCATCTTCCAATGCTTGATCAATCGTCTTAGGTTCCATTTCAGAGAGAAGTGCAAAATCAGCATGCTCCTTGAAAGACGATCTGGTTCGTACTTTATCACCAGGTTCTCCTATGATTTGATCTTTTGGAAGATTGGTTTTGTACTTCCAGCTTTTTCTTGCTTCAGCTTCTGCTTGAGTAGAATTCTTTGTCTTATCACCACCGGATGATGAAGATGCACGTTCACCGTCTGACTTGTCACCGAGGTTTAATTATGAAAATAACTCATCTAGCTCTGACATAGCAGTGTCAGGCTTCTTATCATCAAACTTGACATGAATGGACTCTTCAACTGTCAAAGTTTCTTTGTTGTATATTCTAAAAGCTTTAGATCTTTCAGAGTATCCCAAAAAGATTCCTTTGTCAGCCTTGGAATCAAACTTACCAAGCTGATCTTTAGTATTCAAAATATAACAACTACAACCAAAAGGATGAAAGTAAGAAATGTTTGGTTTTCTACCTTTCCACAATTCATAAGGAGTCTTATTCAAAATAGGTCTTATAAGAATTCTATTTTGAATATAACAAGCTGTATTTACTGCTTCTGCCCAAAAATGTTTCGCAATATCAGCTTCATTGATCATGGTCCTGGCCATTTCCTGGAGGGACCTATTTTTCCTTTCTACAACACCATTTTGTTGAGGTATTCTAGGAGAGGAGAAATTGTGGGAGATGCCATTTTCTTCACAAATTTTTTGAAAGTTTTCATTTTCAAATTCTCCCCCATGATCACTTCTAATAGAAGAAATACAGATGCCTTTTTCATTTTGAACTGATTTGCAGAATACAGTAAATACCTTAAAAGACTCATCCTTGTGGGCAAAGAATTTAACCCATGTCCATCTAGTAAAATCATCAACAATGACTAATCCATATTTCTTTCCAGTTAAAGAGGTTGTCCTTGTGGGACCAAAAAGATCAAGATGTAAAAGTTCAAGTGGTCTAGAGGTTGAAACAACATTTTTTAAATGAAAGGAAGTTTTGACTTGTTTTCCTCTTTGACATGCCTCACAGGGCATCAGTCTGGAACTTAAGATTTGGTAAGCCTCTAACAAGATTGTGCTTGTTTAATTTTGAGATTAACCTCAAATTGGCATGACCCAATCTTTGTGCCAAATCCATTGCTCATCTTCAATGCAGACATAAGACACTTGACATCTTGTTTTGCAAGTTCAGAAAGATCAACTTTATAAATGTTTTGTTTCCTCTTTCTTTGTAAAGAATATAGATCCATCATTTTTGCTTTTTACTGAACATCCATTTTCTGTAAAGACAACATTATAACCATTGTCACATAATTGACTTATGCTCAATAGATTATGTTTCAGTCCTTCAACATATAAAACATTATCAATAGAAGGAAGAAAGCCTTTACCTATGCGACCAATTCCAACTATTTTACCTTTCTGGTTTCCTCCGAAACCAATGAATCCAGCTTCTCTAGGTCTTAGTTCTTGGAACATATGCTTTTCTCCCGTCAGGTGACGCGAGCTTCCACTGTCTAAGTACCAAGATAGGTGTGTTGACTTTGTTGCTAAGCAAGTCTGCAACATAGACTATTTTATCTTTAGGTACCCATATCTTTTTGGGTCCTTTCTTGTTAGTTCTTGAAGGATACTTGTCCTTCTTAGTTGTAAACACAGTACACGCACTTTTCAAATGACCAGATTTATTGCAGTAAGTACAATACAAGCATTCACTATGATCATTGGTGTCATCAGATGCTAACTCATTTTCTAAAGGAGGTTTATCTAATATATAACCAAGACCATGAGTTGTCGTTTTACTGACACCCCAAATCATAGAAGCTTGCTTGCTTCCTTCGAGTTACACTCTCTGCAAGAAACTTTTGAAATGCATGTTCATAGTCATTTGATTTGCAGTTAGGATTGTCTGTAACTTCAGAGCTTTTAACTTGAGAGCTCTCAGCTTCTGGTTGCTTGTTGGCTTCCAGACGCTGGTTATCCACCAGACGCTGATTTTCAGTTTTCAGCTTGTGGTTCTGTTCATTGAGTACAGAGTTTTCATTGTGTAAAGAATGAAAATCTTGTGATAGTTTTGAAAATTTCTTTTTCAAATTCTTATACTCAATAGAGAGAGTGGCAGAATCCTTTAACAGATCATCAAATGCAAGTTGAAGTTCAAAATAAGAATCATATATTATTACCTCTTCAACTTCTTCTTCTGAATCAAGATCGATTCTCCGCCGTAGAGGCAATGTGAGCTTCTTCTTCTTTATCTTCCTCAGAGGAGGATAAGTCAAGATCTTCCCATGTTGCCATGAGACTTTCCTTCTTTTTCTTGAAGGAGCTTCTTGTGGACTTTTCCTTAAGATTAGGACACTCGGACTTGAAATGTCCAGGCTTCTTACATTCATAGCAAATGACTTGGGCTTTGTCCTTGTCTTTGCTTTCCTTCTTGTCCTTTGTATCTTTCTTCTGAAACCTCCTTCTGAAGTTTCTCTTCTTCCACATTCTCTGGATCTTCTTAGATATGAATGCTAGCTCATCGTGTGATCCATCATAATCTCCTTCTGAAGCTTCATCATCTGATTCTTCTTCTTCAGCCTGAAAAGTTTTAGAAGTACTAAGTTTATGTTGATTAACTTTTAAAGCAATAGACTTACTCTTCTTGGTAGGTTCTTCTTCATTTAGCGCAAGTTCATGAGCTTTCAAAGAACTCATAAGATCTTCAAGCCGAAGGACATTTAGATCTTTTGCTTCTTGAATAGCAGTGACTTTGGGTCTCCACTGCTTAGTCAAACTTCTCAAGATCTTTCTCACATGGTCAGGTGTAGTATAACTTTTTCCAAGGGCCTGCAACCCATGAACAAGTGTTTGGAACCTTCCAAACATAGTTTCAATGTTTTCTCCATCTTCCATTTTAAATAGCTCATACTGACGAACCATCATGCTATCCTTTGTTTCTCTTACTTGGGCAGAACCCTCATAAGACAAAACAAGAGAATCCCAGATTTCTTTGGCAGTATCAAACTTACCACATTTATCATATTCTCTTTCTGTCATAGCACATATGAGGATAAATCTAGCCTTTTGATTGGTTTGATATTTCTTTTTCTGATCATCAGTCCAGTTTTCCCTAGGTATTGCAACACCAAGGGCATTAGCGGGAGAAATGTATCCAATTTCAACTATATCCCACAAATCAAGATTTTGTGCCTCAAGGAATGCTTTTATCTTATCTTTCCAGTAATCAAAATTTTCTCCATTGAATAGAGGAGGACGGTTCATATGACCACCTTCAGCAGACATGTTCACAGTAGGATCTTTACTCTTAACACTGTTAAGTGCTCAACCAAGAGGCCGAGCTCTGGTACCAACTGAATGTGAACACAAGAAGGGGGTTGAATTGTGTTGAAAACTTTTCGCAGACTTTAAGTTAAAAACACTTAGAACACAGGTTTTTCAAAACAGTTTGTGTATCGGACGCTGGAAATAAACCGGACGCTGGAAAAGCAGTTTGTGAAAACTTGTTTTTAACAGAGCAAGATAAAGATAAATAGAAAGCTGTAAAGCAAGAGGCACAGAGATTTATACTAGTTCACTACCAAACTGGTAGCTACGTCTAGTCCGCCGTTCTGAAGGATTTTCCACTATAATCAATCGATTACAAAACCTTAAGAGTATTCTATTGTCACAACCTTGACAATACTCTCAACTTCTCAAACGACTCGGTACATTCGAGCCTTTGAGGGTACAAATTTTAACTAGGCCAAAACAACTTTTACAAGTAAGTTGAATACAAGAAAAAATAACTCTCACAGAGAGGATAAAAGATTAAGCTCAATACAGAAATGCTTTCTAAAAGAAAGTGTCGGACGCTGAGTTCAGTTCTTGTAGTCCAGAGACTTGGCTCGAAACTTGATTGCTCACAAAAGCAGTGTTTTCAGAGTATTGACTCTTTGTAGTGTATAGCAACAGTGCTTGTTCTCAGTAAATGAAGCAATATTCTCTTGTAGAGTTTCGGCAGTTTCTTCAATGGATACGTTGGGTTATTTATAGGAGTTCTAAAGGATATTACCGTTACAGTAAAAATGGCTCCTTTCCATTGAGTGAGGTGATTTCAAAAAGCTGTCTCTTTCTTCCTTTCCAGAGAATTTCTCAGTAGTATACATTACCGTTTTCGTACTACCTTGCTTTTCACAAATGCATTTTTGTCTTTTAGCTAAAGGTGTCACCTTTAATACCTCGTACAACAATTTGAGCGCATAAAATCAAATTAGAAATCCGTTCCAGAAACTTCTGAGAGGAAGAGCAACTACGTGACCATCACGTGATTTAAAATGAAGTTCAGACGCTCGCTCAGAACAGGAAGGTCGGACGCTCGTAGCAAATGGATAAGCTTTGTGTCACAAAAAGATAATTCCAGACGCTCACGAAGACAGTATACTAAGATGAGCCGGATGCTGACACATTGAGTGTATCCTTCTCTTGTGAACTTCTTCCTTCTTGCTTAAGTGGCTTAGAAGTATATGTAATATTAGTATCTGCACACTTCAAGAATTGTTAGAACATAAATTGTTCTCTTGTGAATACTTTGTTATCATCTAAATTAATGAGGGTCTAAACTTCTCAATCGTTTAGGTTCCAACACAACATCTGGATGGTACCTCCGGGCTAAATCCCTAAGTGAAGGAACTGCTCTAGAGTTGCCCAGGCCCTGACAGTGCCAACTTAGGAGACTCATTGCTCCCGACGGGCTCCCATCCCAGGGCCGGCCGATAAAAAAGATTCTGATGTTGTTGTTGTGGTAGTTGCCGAATTGTTGTGTCCAGGTACATTAAACATAGCTTCCTCCCCCTCTTTCACATGTGCTTGGCTCATGAAAACCTCTCCTTCCTTTTTTGGCCCACTTCTGACCCTTTTTTTGTTCCCATCAGATCCACTTTCTACATCCATGACGTCATCCCCTTTGTTAGTGCCATCAGCATCACTCCATATTTGGCCCGCATTCAGTGCTTGACCCGCCACGACATTTTTCCGCGTGAACATTAATTCAGGCGTTTTGAAATACATCATGATCTTCTCCTTCTCAGTTTGCAACAATTTTGGGATCTCTGAAACTGATTGTGATTGCACTGATTTCGCACCAGCTGTAACAACACCACTCAAAACCCTTGTTTGTTGAGCCGCCGCTGTCTTCGATGAACCCCTTTCCTCCCTGAGATACTTCGACCCCCTCCCACCGCCAGCTCGTTTCATCTCAGCTCTAAGGTCAACACGCCATCCACGAAGGCCATCATCATTCTCTGCAGCAAAAAGTTTCTCACAAAAGTCATCTTTATGGCCCAGCAGGCCACAATAGTAACAGAAAATTCCCAACCTTTCATAACGGAAGTTCACCTCCTTTGCCTCATCTCCCTGCTTCTTGATTTTTTCATATGTTTAAGCGTTTTGTGGACATCTACTAAAACTCTTATTCTCATATACCTCTTCCAGAAATTTGAGATGTTTGAAGCATCATACTCCAAGAACTCCCAAATGAAATTCCCAAGTTGCTTCCCAATCGCTTTAGACATGAATCCTACGGATACATTATGCACTTGCACCCAAAACGGCATTGTGAACAACGGAACCTGGCTCGAAATGGTGCCCTTGTTCGACACCCCCAGAATCAGCAGATGGTTGTGAAAATCCTATGGGCCTTGTTTCATCACCCTCTGTACATCACGATGGTGGAAGAACTGAAATATGAAAATACCTGGCTCCACCTCCTTAATCGATACCCCCCTCACCGGCTGCCATACCCCCGCCATAACCTCCTTTATCTTATGGATATGTAAAGGTCTGTCTGTTAAGAAGCGCCCACACAAAAGAAATCATGATTCGCCTCTTCATTCTGACTCTCTTCTATCATCACCTCTAACTCTAATTCTTCTTCTTCCAATGACATACTTTCCAAGCCCCCATGATACACCTCGGAAAGGTCTCTCCGAACAGGATTGATTTCGGAAACAAATGGAATGTAAGAATGGATTGATGAGAAAAACTCAGGAAAATATACAAGGGAAAAACCCTAATCCCACGTCTCACAGAGGAGAGAAAGTCGTCTCACAGAGAAGAGAAAAAAATATAAACTTCTTAAATATTGCCCAATAACTTTTGTATATATGAATGAATTTAATCTCTTAAATTTTAATTACTACAATATAGTACAAACAGATTCCTTAATTAATGTTGTAAGTTCATAGTCTTCAAGCATGTATATGATAATGTAGAAGAGAGTTCATGGACTCAGATTGGAGTCAATAATTCATGCAGTTAGTACAATCAACCGATCTAAGACGTTAGATAGAGATCGAATGACTCATGTCACGACTTGGACTAATTGAAAACATGAAAATTTCAACCATTTGATCTTCATTAATTGGTAAGATCATTGACTGCAATTACTGCAGACCACATCAAATCCATTTCCGGAAGTCCATAGGGCTAGAGATTGGTTTTTTTATTTTATTCTTTTTGCTAACCCACTATAATTAGGGTCTTTGACCCCGGGCGCCCTAGGATATCCCCACGACTTAAAGTTCTTTTGGTTCCGCTGTGAGACTAATCCTTAAGTCGTTAGTGGGACGTTCGATTTTTTTCACAAAGAGTTAAGCTGCTTTGCAACTGGGCAACTTTGGGAATCGAACTCGGATTTTTTCCCGGAAGAGAGAGTCGCGTTACCAACTCTCCTAACACAAAGTTGGTGAAATTGGTTTTTTATTTCCTACAGAATTGAAGTACAAATCAATTGATTTGGCAATGAACCTTGCAATAGAGACGGGACTAACTAACTCTATTACGAAACCTTTCCAACTTTGTTATCTATTATTCCATTTCATTATAAAATGACAATTGAGATTCTATTCAGTCAAGCACGTGTAAATGCTCATGTCACTCAAACTGTCAATAACTGATTCACGGTTGATAATTCTATCAGTATCTTCTCTCTCCCTCCAAGATTTTCTATAGCATACACATAATTTAACACACCTACACGTGTTATTTTAGCTCATCTATCATCTGAAAAAACAAGGGAATAAACTATTAACACCCCCGTTTTGCGAGCCTACACTCCCTGATGTGTATTTTTTGTAATCTGAAATATTATTTTAAGATAATTTTATGCTGTTCGGAAATAAATTTTCAAAACAAGTTAAGGATCTGTTTATTTTCTAAAAACATTTCAATTTTTATTTTCTAAAATTTGTATCCATTTTATGTTGCTAATAAGAAGATGGAAAGCTCTAATTGTGATAGAGGGAAGATGAAATGCTAGCTAGAGAAATTGCATTTTCAGAAACAATAAAAACAAGTTTTTGGTATTTTCAATTTGAAAATACTATATCTGCTATAAAAAATTAAAAAAGAAAATAGTGAGAAAAATACTAAATATGTCTTCTCTTATGTTTCTTAGCTCTAGTGAAAACGAAAACAGGAAACAATCAAAGTAAACATACCCTTACTTTTTAGGAGTATTTTAGAAAAATATGATGTCAATAGTTAAAAAAAAAGGCTTAAATATCATTTTGGTCTCTTAACTTATTTTTGAGGTTCAATTTGGTCATTTAACTATTTTTTGGGTCAAACAAGTCCTTTAAGTTTTTAAGTTGGGCAAAATAGGACCTTTTCGGCCTTTAAGATTTTAAGTTGGGCCAAATAGGTCCTTTAAGTTTTTAAGTTGGGCCAAATAGGTCTTACATGGCAAATGACTTATTTGGCCCTAGTTAAAAACTTAAATGATCTATTTGACCCTACTTAAAAACTTAAAGGGCTTATTTAGCTCAAAACATAGTTAAATGACCAAATTGAACCTCAAAAATAAGTTAAGAGAACAAAATGGTATTTAAATATAAAGTTGACAGAAAAGGACTAAACAATGACTGGACCCAAAATTAGGCTAAATTATAATAGCCCAAAGTAACGTGGACATACGGTTGTTCTAATCTACAATTTCTATCACTTATTTTCCCATGCATAGCCATTTTGCTTCCCTTCTTTCGGTGGTCGGCATGACAACTTGGTCCATTCTATCACGTAAGCTTTTAAGGACTAAAATAAGTAGCATAGTGTGAATTCTGAAGCTCTAAAAGGACTAAAATAATTGGAGATAGAGTAAACAACAAAGACTTCACTAACAAAGCGGCAACAATGATAATTGACAAAAACAAAATGTGATTTATCAACTGAATTTGGAGAGAAATTTTGTTACTATTTGTCAATGTCAATTGCATCACTGTTACTATGCAGGGTCGTGCCTAAAATTGTGGGTTTTAGACAAAACTGTGAGAAAAACTTATTTAACAAAACATTTTTTTTCTTTCTTTCTCAATAATCCAAAATCAAACATTGAAATTGAATGATTTGCTGTTAGGTCTCTATCCATTAAATGGCTTCTTGTTGAACGTCAATTAAATTTACTTGCTTAGTTTATGCTAACAATTAGATGGACCTACATTATAATATAGAATACACAAAGAATACTAGTGGTCAATGAGTGAGAGAATGAGATTTAGATTCATTTCAGTCAAAAGTGATTGTAGAGACAGTTACGACCGTTGATAAAAATAGATAGTCGAAATAGATTTATTGAATTTATGATTTGAGCTGTCCGATCTTATACGAACGGTACTGATTTTCCTGACTATGTGACCGTAGGGATTACCAACTGCAGACAATCCAAGTCTAAGAGAATGTAGGGCCTAAGGCAGTTGCCTTAGTTGACTCTATCAACGACTACAACCCTATTAATATGATTGTGAAAAATCTAGCATTAGTATTGGTGGATAGCGGATACCCTTTGTGCCTTACCATCCCTAGTTAGATATTAAGTTAAGAATTCACCCTTAATTCAAATTGGGCAGTTGAGAGTTGTTGACTAAATGCATTACAAAAGTAATGCAGTTTAAATACAGCTGTCTTGAAGTCAAGTACACTATCATGCTCTTCTAGTAGTAGAATTTGACTAATACAATTTGTACAGGAGTTAAGGTAAACAACAATGAACTTGAGCATTACAATATCTAGCCATAAGGCCAGAAGATCTGGTTACAAATTCAAGCCAATATTTTACAATTATAATTCAGTGGTGTATGGATATACATGAAAGAGCAGAGGGAAATAAATATACAATATTTACATCTATCTACCTTTGTTACAAATCAAGTTCCAAAAAAAAAAAAAAAAAAAAAAAAATCCATTTGCTAAAAGCTACAAGAATCCAATGACAAATTCACAACATGTTTACAAGAATCTAAGCCTTACATATCATAAAATTGTAAAGACCCTTGTGTCGGAACCAACCTCAGAAACAGAGAAGTGAAGTAAACAACTAAAAGCCCTCCTCCCAAGACTCCATCAAGCTTCATATCTCTTTTTAACAAAACCACAAGTGCCCAAACTAATCCAACCACCAAAAACACCAATGTTTCCCACAGATATGGATCTCTAGCAATCACAATAGGTTGTGGATACTCTGACCATGTAGCAGTCACAAGAGACAAACCTAATCCAATTAGAGTATTAAAGATAGGACCAGCATAGCATCCTGAAATTGCTATTTGAACCCCCTCTTGTCCACCATTTAATGCCAAGGTTAAATTTGTCATTAAATCTCCTATTGAATTCCCCCAGGCAAGAACTGTTAACCCTAATATTGAAGGACTAATTCTACATATGTTGCCAATTGAAACCAATAGTCCAACCAATTCTTGTGCTATGATGTAACTCCATGTCACACTCATTATAAACCCTCCTGCAAGCCATGGAAATAAGCACTTCTTTGGTGGCATTGAAATTTCTGTTGTGAAAATTGTTGTCACACCAAATATAATTCCAACCAATAATCCAATTCCATAAACAATAAGGTTTGTGCTGGAGAAGAAACTTTTCCCCTCTTGAGTGTTCCATAAGAGAGATAAGAGAATTGGTGCTAATATCACTGAAGAAACTGCATAGAACTTTGACCATTTCTCTTCAGAAACAACAGGAATTGTCAATCTCCTAGGCAAGTAAAGTGGCATTTCAAGAACATAAAGTGAAATTCTAAATATTGAAGATCTCATGCAGCAGCAATATTTTTCAATACTCAAATTCAAATCATATTCTTGAATACCATTTTCAACACAATCAATGGTTCCTTTCTTCATATCACATAGAAGTGGCACACTCAAACCCCTTTCAGTGTCATCACCACTATATTTCCATCTTGTAGAAGAGACATAAACAACAATCACATAAACTACATACAACAAACAAAAACCAATAGCTCCAAAAACATTGATCTCACCAGTGATCAAAACACAAAGCAAGCAGAGAAGAACCAAAAGGAGAACACAAACATCTCTTACAAAAGCATGTTTCAAAACCTGAACCCTCCTTTGTCTTATTGAAATGCTCACCACTCCCACCACAACACAGGACACAAAAGAAACACCACCAAGAACAGTGTTCAATCCAATGCTTCTTGTCCCACTTCCCTGAAAAGAAACAAGGCTAGAGAAAACATCACAGGCACCATTTCCAAGAGAGAGAAGAGTGACACCAGCAATTGTTGGGGACAATCTAAGCAACTTGGAAAGGCTTTCAAGGGAAGGACAGAAATAATCAGAAGTTGTATTGGCCAACAAGTAAAACAGAACTAAGAGCCAAAGAAACAAAAGGGTGTAGCCCAATAGAGGGAATCTCCCAAATTTGCAATAGAAAATGAAAAGGTAATCAATGTAGCCTTGAGAGTCACAAGGGTCATTGGATTTTAGGTAAAAGCACTTGGCTTTGTAGTCTTTAAGGTTGTCTAAACCCTTGCAATCTTGTTCGTCACTTTCATCTTTCAAGGTAGAGTGGTTGTTTTTGTTGCTCACAAATGAACCAACTTCTTGTGGTGTGTTGAAGTGAATAATCATGAAAGAACAAATTACCAAAAGGAAGGAGGTGTTCATGAACAGGGTGTAACTCGTGTGTTTTGACATGGAAACTGTGGTAGCCATGCTAAGAAAGAGAATCTCTCAAAACCCAGTTTCAAGCACAAAGGAAATAGGTAAAAGATGGTAACTTGATGATTAAGAAAAGTCATTCATTTTTGGGTATGAAGCAAAAGAAGAAAGCTAAAAAACCTATGAAAGGAATAGACCTCAAAGAATTTTACTGTGTGAAGAGAAGAGAAAGAGGAGGATGAGTGCGAATATGGAAAATAAAAAGTAATTGGATTTGTATAATAATATCAATATCAATAAGTTAACACATCAAAAACTAAGATTGGAACAAAAAATGGTAAGAGTTGCTGCCACATACGTCTTTTGATTTTTGAAGTAGAAATTGAGAATGGTGAAAGGCAGAGATATAGAGAGATTATAAGAACCGAATGGACCGCACAGCCGACATTAGAAAGTCCTGGCATCAAATCAAATCAATGGCGTTGAGCGAGGATTTTAAGATATCATTGATTTGCTCCAAAGTTAAGGGTGTATTGTACACATAATAAACTGTAACCACAATCATCGATTGAAAAATTAATAATTTATAGCACAACCATAAAAAATTTTGTTTCATGATTCTTTTTATTTTTGTTTATTCTTTCATAAATATTAAAATTACTGAAATTTTATAAATATTTATGTAAAAGAAAATGGAGAAAAAAATAATATTTTGATATAGTAAAATGAGTTCGGTAATTATATGCGCTAATAGTGCAATCGTTGTTGTTTTTTTTTTTTTTACCGACGAAGGTCGGTCCAATTGATAAGGATAACTCATATTTCTCATGGATGTGAGTTCAAGTCCCGCTGTCGATGTGAAGAACTTGTTGGTGGGTAATCTGTAAGCGCTCGTTTTAGGCCTTGAGTCTTTTCCCTCGACCCTGGTGAACCTATAGGATCCAACTCACCTAATTTTTTGTTAATAAAAAAAGAGCGATACTAGCAACAAACGCTCAGTCAATCGCTTCTCAACACTCGCTCAATTGTAAAGCCACGTCACACTTTTTTAAGCCATATAATTGGTAACCGGCTCTATAGGTTTGGAGCAACTGTTAACATTTTTTTTTTACTTTTTTATTAATTTCCCAAACTAACATAGTCATGCCCATACCCCATCACGCTCACCATCATCTTTGTCATTAACCCATTAAAACCAGCAAGCAAATTATGGCTTCCATTCTGTACAATCAACAAATTGTCACCATAACCCACAAGCTTGCTCATTTTGTACACACAGCAACTGTGAGCCCTCCCTCAAGCTTGTTCCGCCGTCGTTCGTCCCTCTAACGCGACACCACCACAAGTCCACAACCCACGACATTCCTCCACGGGGTCTCACCTTGGTGTGTGTGTGTCCTCCGTCTAGTACGCACAAAGCCCCATCGTGACTGCAATTAGCTCGTGTTGTCAGTGCCGCTGTCAACAACATCCTTCTGCAACGTGGCCATGTCTCTCTTGAGCAACGACATTGTGCGCAACTCGAAACAACTGTAGCCACCGCAATTCGATGGTGTCTTCATTTGTAGAGGCAGTTGCAGGCGACGACCAACCTCGCTAGTGACAAAAAAAGGGAGGCATTGCCATTAACATCTTTTGGAATCAGTCTCAGTCTCTCAATTCCTTCTGATTTGGCCAATTGCAAGGCTGAAAAATCAATGGCGTTTAGTGCACTGTATCGTGGTGGTCGCAGTACGGGTAACCAATATTCATAAAATAAAATAGAAAAAAAGGGGTCGAACTTGCTAATCCGGTTGTGTTTGGAGGCGTGTGTTTGAGAGTTTGCACGTAGCATTTCTCAAAAAAAAAAAAAAATGGAGATCCTCTCAATTTCTCAGAAAAAAATGGAGATCTCCATTACTATAGTTTTGGATATATAATTGCACATAAATGCATAATTAATGTCACTATTTTAAAATATATGCATTTATACTCTAAAAACTATAATAATGAAAATCTCTATTTCTTTTGAGAAATGAAGAGTATCTGCACTCGTTTTTCACTATTTTGCCGTGCACATGCAAATACCTATCATGGTGTATACAAAAAAAAAAACCCCTATCATGGTGATATGTGATTTGACAAGATAGTTGAATATTATCAAATATATGTGTAAAATATGTTTACTCATGTTTATCGAATTCTTATAAAATTATGTAAAATTTTGACATGAAAGAATTTGTTCATATTAATAAATCCAATGGTTTGACCAATGAAATATTGGTGGAGTGGAAGTAATTTGTCCCTATAAATAGGAAAACGTTGGGAACTTGAGTCAAATCATTGTAGAGTCACTCCACTGGAAGGACGAGAACTAAATGGTAAAACTCTGCTTACTCAATCGAAATGCGAGCCCAAAGGGCCTAAACCGTGTGGTTATCCTGGTGGATCCACTAGACATAAAGGGCTAATTAGGGTGACTTCTTAAAAAAATAATGATATGTAATGAAAGGATTATATTTAATTATATTTAAATATTTAAGCATTTCATTGAAAAAAAATATATGGAATTACTATTGATAATTATTGCCATTATTAAATTTAAAATTGTGAAACATTGTAAACCAACACAATAATGCAAGCAGCCGCAATTGAGAATGAGGTACAGTTGAGTTAACTTTCAAATTATAATATTATTACGCCTTTAGTTACGGTTATTTAAACCCAACTTGGACGTCACGCAAGAACAAAGGTCACCTCTTCTTCTTATAACGTAGCTTTCACATCAGGTTTGTGTTTGTCTCCCATTCACTGCTCCATGTAATATACTTTATCTTATTGTTTGTCCACATTCAACCATATATTTAGAGAAATCTATTTGCACATTTATTTTTATACTCAATTTTTGTATTTAAGAGACAGATAAAAGAAGTAAGAGATAAAATCAGAAATGCGACAAAAAAAAAGTATAAAAAGATACAAAAGGAGAAAATATAAAAATTTGCACTTTTATATATTTACAGCATATTTACCAAAACGAAGGTTTAGTCTAACTAAAATGATTTGTCTCTATACCATCATTGGATTGGTATTTGATTGAGGTGTTAAGCAGCCTTGATTCCTGTTCCCTAGTGAGAAGAGCATGTTTCGAATCTTAAGATTGATCAATTTGGGAAGTTGAGTAATCAATGGTTAATTTTCACGCTCTATCAGACAAATTAGGGATTAGTCAAAGAGTCAGTCCAAAGAGTCGAAGCTTATGGGTTTCTTGGGGTGTCATTGGGGATTTTAGAGACGGATTTTTATGAAACACTACTAGAAAAATCCTCATTACCGACGGATTTTAGAGACGGATTTTTATCCGTCTCTAATAGAGACCGAACTAGAGACCAAAAAAATAGTTAGAGACGGATTTTAAGTTTTGCATGTTAGAGACGGAATTTAGAGACGGAATTTTCCGTCTCTATTAATTTTCGTGTCTAATCCCGTCTCTAAAAAGCGAATAAAATTTAAAAAAAAAATTTATTCTTAGAGACGGAATTTAGAGACAAATTATTTCCGTCTCTAATTTCTTCCGTCTCTAATTCCGTCTCTACGTTGTTAATTCATATAACTTAAATTAAAATATTGTCAGACACGGATTAATTCCGTCTCTAACAAGTAGCGAAAAAAAAAAACAAAAAATTGCACGATCCCTCCCAATTTTTTGTTTCCCTCCCGTTATTTCCCTTTCCCTCTCCCTCTCCCTCTCCGTATCCACCCTTCTGAAATTAGAAGTTGGGAAAAAAATAAGGGATCGAGGCCGAGGCTGCTTCTTCTCTTCTCGAATCAGTTCCCCATCTCTAACAAGGAGGACTTCAAATTGCAACTGCCGACCAGAGTTCGACCGTCGCACCAGAGTTCGACCGTCGCACCAGAAGATCCCCACGCCGCCGTGAAATATTGCTTTTGTGGTGAGTTTCACTCAGATTTATCTTTCTCTGAGCTTTTCCCCAACGTTAAAATATAGATCCCCAAATTATAGAAACCCAATTTCACTCAGGTACTAAATTATAGAAATTAACATAAAAGTAGGTGGTGAGCTCGTTAAATGCTACGCGAGCAGCGACTCATCTTCATCCTATACGTTTTTTCCTTTTTATTTTTCTTTAAAAAAATTATGTTCCTATTATGTTATTCTTTTCTGTGGATCTCTTTATCTTTTTCTAGGGTCTGTTGTGTGCTTGATTTTTATTTTGCATGATTGTTCCCCTGTTTCAGTTGAGCTAAAGAAGCAAATCTCGTGTTCTCTTCAATTGTCAAATAAGCTCGACAGTTATGTAGCTTTCAAGGTAACGTTTCATTTCACCATCTGCTTTTCAGAATGCTTCCATTTTTCCCCCTTCTTTTTCCTTTCATTTTGGAGTGCAATTTGATTGTGATATTGATTTTGCCAAACCTGCCTGATCTGCTTAATTCACCCTAATTCCAAGTGCAGTACTGATTGGCTCTTGGGAGTTTTGTTTGTTTGAATTTGTATTATTTGATGATTGAATATCACTATTGCTGACAGTGTACATTGAATGAGAGATGGCTTCACAAATTTGGATCACTATGCATCCTAGTCCTCTAGTACCTTAGCTCTGTGATCTCATGATATTGATGTGTGTTAATTTGGTCAGTATCTCTGCATTTATTTAACCTTCAAGTTCCACATGTGATTCTTGCTTGTTTTTCTTGGCTTTGAACTAATATTTTTGTTCCTTACTTCCTGTTTGATGTAATAATTTAGGGAAGTTTAGTCTCCTTGTCAAAACCAGGACATCATAATGCTTTGGAGGTTGATGTTGTGAGCCAGGTACCTAGTGCAAGTTGATTTTCTATATGTTAATAAATGAATCAATCTGCTTGAACTTTTCTTGTTGGTTCATTGCTAAAAAAATGAAAATTCCTTTACACATTGTTGTTGTCCCTGTTTAATGAAAGATACTAAAGATACTAATATAAGCATTACTTAGGTTTTATTAAATTTATTAAGTTAATGCTACTAATCTAGTACCAATACAACAGTAAGGTAATTTTATTATGGAAGTTGGTTGTCTTTCTTTAACTAAATATTCTTATAAATGTCATTGTGAGTATGTTACTGTGAGTCTAGGATTATTGGTGTAGTAAATTAGCATAATGCTATTGATAAATGATAATCGCTTGAAGCAGGCGAGTTATGTTTGATGATTCAGATTTGTTTTGACATATTGGTTTTACCAAAATATGGCTCATGGAATTTGAAGACATCAAGAGATTATTGGTGTAGTAGAGGGGGGAATAAAACAAGACAACACCGACACATATTGTTTTTTTTTTGACAGACACACATTGTTTTTCAGTGAAAGGTAATTACATTGTAATTTGATTGATTATAGATAAGTACTAATCTTTTAATTTATTTTCCTTTCCTTTTATTATTTATTTAATTTAATGAGGTTAATTACTACTAGTAGTATTACTTTTTGCACTGCACACACCCCCACACATACACACACACACAAGACTCTCTCTCTCTCTCTCCCCTTCCCCAAATGCCTTTCTCAGTTCTATGGTCTTTCTGCTTGAAAATTCCACAATCTCCACGCGGAATTAAGTAACCAACCCGGCTGCAAGTGTCCCTCCACCACTTTTGCTTCTTTTTAATGATTCATTTTGCATAATTACTTACTTTCTTTCTTTCTTCAAGTGATCTACTACCTATTATTTATATTATATATACTATCACTTGGCTCAATTCATTAGATCGTCCGACTCTTCTCTTCAACTCCACTAAGTTACACTATTAACAAGTCAGATTTGGCATCTCCAATGCAATTTAAAGAACGCAAAACTTGCTTCTCGCCACCGAGTTTTTGAGCAGCGAGATGGTTTACTAGTCTGTCCAAAGCCTCCTTCATCCACCAGTGTTGACAAACATCCCTTGCTTCAGTTATGCTCATCTACACAGCCCCAAAATTGGAACATTTCAAACAAAATTTCGGCGACCTTTTCAGAAGAAGAAGAAGAACCCCCATCAACATAAAATGCTTTTTTTTTTGAAGAGGTTAATTATTACTTACCCATGTTCTTTGACGCACATTCTTCTCTGGCCAGAACTCCAATTGCTCTTGAACAAGTAAAGTGAACATGTAGCCATCATATAAAGTATCATGTGTCTTGCTCTTGAAACTCCATTTACCCAATTTACCCTGCAACAGCATAAAAAAACACAAATAAGCAATTTTTTTATTTTTCCTTTTTGGTCACTTTTTTTTAGCACAAGAGTATTTTGAGGAAAGATTGAAATTGTAGGTTCAAATAATTTGGTCATTTAAAATATTACATTAATCACCCATTGACAATTCCAGAGCTAAATTAACCGTCCTAAAAAGGACTAATATTATAGAACATATAGAGTTGCTATATAATTTCACCACTAAATTAGTGATTTACTCTTTGAATGTCTCACCTCAACAATACCACGAACCCCAGCTTCCTCTATGGTCTCACTCAAAGCTGCTTCTTTTTGGGATTCGTCTAATTCCCAGCCTCCCTGGTGTTTGGTCAACCAGAAAATTGTGAGAAAATGAAGGAAAATGAATAGAAATAATGTGTGATTTGAGTATTGATTATTCAATGGTATGTTTGTTACCTTTGGAAATAACATCCCTTTGCCTTTCTGAGAACTTATAACCAGCACTTCCAATTCAGAGTGTTGCGCATGTTTAAAGTTGCATCTTACAAATTTTTTTTTTTGTCCTTTCAGCTTTCAGCCAGAATTCAGAGTGAGGGGTGCTATCACAAAAATCTTCAAGGAAAAGTTTGAAGGGGCGTGGACATCTTGGTGTAATGTGGATGAAACGTGGCTTGATTCATGGTTTGATGACTTTAAGGTATTGTATGACATTCCCTACATATAGAAATTATTACTTTTTGATCATTGGATTCTGAGATACTAATACTAGGGAGATAGTTTGCCCTAGTATTGGTTTGTAGAGGAAGTTGAGAGAATTATAATGGATATGTTTAGCTTGTTTGATTTCTTCAGCCTTTGGTTAAGATGTGGCTGCTGATCCTGAATTATTTTGCACTAGTTAAAACACTTAATTGATAATACATTGTTCTGCATTAGTAAAGTCACATATGCTTATTTGTGGGATAAGATTAGGTGGTTGGCCTCTGTTTGTGTAAAGCTCATTGTCTCTTTGGTGTTTCCCTTTCCCCAACATATGCAGCTGAGGGATTGGACAGATTTGCTCCACTGATGTTTTGCTTTTTGTTTTTTCCCCTTCATTCTAAGTAAATCCCTCGTCCTCCAAATTTGTAGTCATTATTTCTCTTCGACTTCACTTTTTTTATCCAAAAAAGAATTTACTTAAAATAACAAAAACCTAATATGCAAAGGGTTAATAACTTCCCACTATAATGTTAGAGGAGTATGGCTTGGAGTAGTCTTTTGTTTTCCAATTTAATCGAATACAACTGTTCTCAGAGCTTAGATCATACTAAAAACAGTTGTCCAAGCATCTTGTTTTGCAGTCTTGATGTATTCTGTCATCACACTCCTTTGACATTAATATTTGAAAATTGAAGGTGTTCCTTTAGCTAATACTATATTATGGCACAATTTTTCTCGCCTGCAAATTTTGCTAAAAGTACCATCCAGATGCAAATAAGAATAATCCATCTGCAAAGAGGAAATTTCAAAATATAAGAGAAGCATATGAGGTCTTTATTATTAATTTATGAATGTTCAATTTTTTTCCCTCACATTTTCGTACCATCCAGATCCTGAATTATTTTGCACTAGTTAAAACACTTAATTGATAATACATTGTTCTGCACAGTAAGATAATTGCCAAGACCCTCTCCCCTTTCATTGTTAGGTTTGCAATACAACTCCCCTTTCTTAAATTCTTCACTGTCCACAAAACATAATCACTATTTAGGTTCTCTCAGACATATAACACCCGATAAAAAGAGAGGAAAATGTCGATCACTATTCACTGCTGCTGCTACTTGCCATATTAACACTGACATTGACTTGTACCAATGAATCAATGCAGTTTTTTTAATTGCAAATTGTGTGTTCAACTATCTTTTTCTTATTGCAAATCATTATATGATCCCACTTATGCTTTTGTACTGTAAACTGTTACATTAGGGAATACATAAGTAGTTTCTGCAATATGGTTATTATATTGGGCCTGTAAAACAGATACATAGATTCATGCTCTATTTTATACAATATTGGCTATGCTAAGTTATGCTTATGGGTCATCTTTGTACATGATGTGACCAAGATTCTTCAACACACCCTTAAGTCTTTGCTTCCATGAATTCCTCTTAAGTTTTCACCTAAACGCACTCTTTTTCTGCCATAAATTCGTGATATATGGTGAAAAAGTGAAAAAGTTTTGTATGAGAACAAACTGAGAAGTCTCAAGAACCACTTTAGCATCTGCTTTCTGCTTTCTTGAACTTATGTTGCATGAACTTATGCCTTACATATTTTTTGTAGGCAAAGTACAAATGGTCGGATAAAGATGAAGATGCCATTAAAAGAGTTTTAACGATGGGGATCTTTAGCACCGAAAAATGCTTTGTTCAAGGTAATGAGCGGTAAGGATGAAGGTGGGTGGATTGGTGAAAATAATTTACAAGAATTGAGGGTTAAATGGCAAGCTGAGGATTGGCAAAAGCTTTCTCTGATTAATAAGCAAAATAGGCAGGCCCAAGATGGACACAATGTGCACTCTGGAGGTTCCATATCTGCAAGAGAACATGCGAAGAAAATGGTTAGTAATTCTTATTGAAAGTGGGACTATTTAATTAAATTTGTGGTAATGTAATGTTTGTTATTCTGTAGAAGGTGGATCTAAATAGGGAGCCAACATTGTACGAGCTTTACGAGCGACTTCATAGGCCAAAGGGGAGACCAAATGAGTGGCTGAACGAAAAACAAGCAAAAATAGCTGTATGTATATTCTATTCTTGAAGTTAAGTTTTTTTTTTTAAATATAAATTTACATATAGATTAATAACTCTAATTTCAGGAAATATTTCAAACACAAATGACTGAGAGACAGCCTCAGAGTGGTGAGGGTAGTAGCAATAATTCTACCCAACAGTCTGATAATGATATATACTTGGAAGTTGTTGGAGGCATCAACAAAAAGGGACGCATATTTGGATTAGGATCTCAAGCTGCTAGTATCAAAGCATTGATGAAAGATTCTATTTCTACAGATGGAACATCAGCAGAAGAGGTTGCAATATTGAAAGATAAAGTTCAAGCATTAACAACTGAACTTCAACAGAAGAATCTTGAACAAGAAGGTATAAAACAAAAGGTGGACCGATATGAGCGGATGTTTGAGAGGCTTATGCTCAATAAAAATTTAAAGGCTTTACTTATTGAACCTGAAGAAGAGGCTGGCAATTGCAATGAGGAGATGGGTGAAGATGGTCTTGATGGTGACTCTTTGTTTGATTAGATTTAGTTACATGTACTTGTTATTTTGACCTGTACTTGTTATTTTGACGTGTACTTGTTCAGAACAGTGTTTTTTATGGTGTACTTGTTATTTTGTGGTGTACTTGTTCAGAACAATGTTTTTTATGGTGTACTTGTTATTTTGTGGTGTACTTGTTCAGTACTTGTTAATGTTTTTTATGTATGAATGGATCCTTAGTTCAAAAGTGTTTATTATGTAAATTACTTGATAATGCAGTCATTATATTGATTTTAGTTTTGAAAAAGACCAAAATTACAGGAAAGATTAAAATTACAGGGAAATTTGAAAATTTTAAAAAATGATTAGAGACGGAATAATAAATTGGTCTCTAAATAACATCTTCACTGTATAGAGACGGAATTTTTAGGTTGCCTCTGTTAGAGACAGAATTTCACTGTTAGAGACGGAAAATAACATCTTCACTGTTTAGAGACGGAATTTTTAGGTTGTCTCTGTTAGAGACGGAATTTCACTGTTAGAGACGGAATTTTTCCGTCTCCATTAGAGACGGAATACAGTTGAGACCGAATATATTAGTATAGGTATCAGCGACGGAATTTTATAATTAGAGACGGATATATTCCGTCGCTAATTAGAGACGGACTAGAAAATTCCATCGCTAAACGTTTTGCGACCGCAAATTCTGCCACGGAACGTGTTCCGTCTCTAAGTCCGTCGCTAACACGCTTAGAGACGGAATTTTCCCATTTTAGAGACGGATTTTTTCCGTCTCTATTACTGATTTTTCTAGTAGTGATAGTTTAAAAAAAAATAGTCTCTTATAATATAGCAAATTACAATTCGAATCGTCGTTGAGAGAGACCTTCACATTTAGTGTCCGAAGATTTTTTAAATTGAATTGTCTCCTATTCATTAGTGTGAAAAATAAATTCTACGACGGTCTTTTAAATCGGTTAAATGAACAAACAATGTAAAAAGTGACGTGGTAGTAATTTTGTAATTAACGAGCAATCTTTTACATTGGTTACTCATTTAACCGATTTAAAAACTACTTTTTACATCAGTTAAGCCTACACCCGATGTAGAAAGTGTTTATTATTTTTAAAAAATTGATTTTTTGTACATTTTTTACACCGATTGTATTGTTAACCTATTAAAAAGTCTTTTGTTTTGTTTTGTTTTGTTTTGTTTTGCGTTTCGTCTATCAGAACCCTCACTTTCACAGAACATGTTTTGTGCTCGCCTCACCCTCTTGTTTTCCGTTTTTCACAACCCCTCGTGCTCGTCGTTGTTCACCTTCATCTTCGCCATCGTTCGCCGTCGTGCCCGTTGGCGTCACAACCCTCATTTTTAGGTTGTTGTTTTTGTAACACCCCGCCGAGATAGGGCGTTTATTTTATTTACTTAATAATAATAGTCCAAATTTAAAACAAACACACACATTCTATTATTTACTAAAGTATACAAACATATTACATATACAAGTATAGATATGGCCCTATACCCACATGGGTGACAAAAGACACACTGACCGTGACACGAGTATCCATTCTTTGCCTCTAGGCAGTCTTTCCATAGACTCCCCAACTTCCAAGTACAGGTTTTTCTTGTCCATCTGCTATTTATCATCATATAATAGGAACACACCAGAAAAACAAAGGGGTAAGATATACATAAATCTCCATCAATCAGGAAAACAACATAGTAGAGTATCTGTCATCAGGCATAATATATCAACATAATCATCAACATACATGTTACCACAGATACTAAACTCAAAACTCTTGAGTACACGGTCATAGACCAGACTATTCACGGACACGTCATACTGACGAACCTGACCACACGGTCACAAATCAGATCGTTCTCTGATACCACAGACCAACACATGTCATTGGTCATTTCAGGCCATTACCAGCTACTAACCTGGAGATTTCAGGCCCATTACCAGTCCTACTGACCTAGACCACTGCTGAATATTGCGGGCCATTAACGCCCTACTCCCTAGACCGATCACCAGTCTCAGGGCACTGAATTTGATAAGTTGGTTGTCTCGGGAACATATCTTGTTACGCCACCCTCTCCGATCATCAGATACATAATCCCCCATACCAGAAATCATCATATCCAATTACCTGATTAAGGCACCATCTCGTGCACTAGGACGACATTCCCCATACCGGGAATGGCAAAGATTGTCCACCCGTCAGACATGGAGTCTTGGAGCTCGGTCATATACACCTACTTCGCACTACTCCGTACCATCGATCATATACGTCTTAGGTACACCAACCTCGGGTACATTGACCCGGCTATCATCATTGACAAACAGAATATTGACGATTGTATGTACTATCACCATCTAGGGATTCGCAAACCTCTAACTAGAGCGCGTCACCGTTGACTTATACATCAGACTCACATACATCATATACAACCAGTACACAAATATCAGATGTAAATCAGAATACCAACAACTATAATTTATTAACATATTAATTAATTCTAGCGTCGCGTAAGCGGCTATCTTCTAATCTTATACAACATAACCTATGTTGGTTGATAGGTCTACGGTAACTATCCCTAGTCACCGCATACCGCAACCCCTTTCCTGAGGTGTTGCTACTATCAACCCCTAGTAGGGTTAAGGGACCCCTACTCATGCTAACAATACTACTCTACTACCTATTTTCCCTAGAGATTAAGGTATCTTCCCCCTTACCTGACTTAGAAGACTGTCGCAGCCTATGTCCCGTCCCCACGTCCTGTCGTGCCTCCAAAGCTCCTCCACACACCCCCAAAGGATCCTTTGGAAGAAGGTGAGGAGAATGGATGGTGAAGGATGGTATTTATAACCATTTCGGGTCCATCTCGTCGCAATGATCTTCAGGCACAAAGGCCATCGCGTCGCGGTGAGGGACACGTATCAATAATCCCAAGCTCCGATCCACCGACTTACCCACCGACTCGATCGCGTCGCGATGCCCTCCTTTGTATTCTTCGTCACATCGCGACGGTCAAAGTTGTACAAGGTTCCAGATCCTTCCTTCCATCGCGTCGCGAGCATCCCTTTGTTATTCACATCGCGTCGGGACAGAGGCTGGCCGAAAATATATTGTTTTTAGCCTTCTAGAAGATTCTCGAGTGTTTCATGCCTTTCTAGGGTATTCTATACCTTTCTTATGATCCCTATATCATTCCTAGAGTTTCTCACATAAGTCTATTTTATCCTTAATTAAGGCTTTAGATAACCATTTATCACCTAGTTACTGATCTGATTATTCTTTTTATTATTGTTTGAAAATCAGGATGTCACAGTTTTCCTCCTCTTCCCCCCCAACTCGTCTCCTCCCCTGTGCTCGCTGCAGTCTCCTCTGTTCTCACTACTCAGGTAACTCTCTTTTCTCTATTCTTTTCTCATTGTTTCTGTTTGTTTGTATGTATATAGACTGTTTGGATGTTTGAGCTTGTTCTCACTGTTTAGATGTTTGAGCTTGTTTGTATGTATATACTTTGTTTGTATACTGTTGGATTGCTCATTGATGTCTTTTTTTTCCTTTCAATTTCTGAAGTCTGAAGCATCTAATCAAATTGCAGAGAAAGAAATAATGTTATCTAATAGCTAGTTATGTTGGAATTTTATATTCCAATAATTAATATGGGCTGATGTCATTAATAATTATATTAGCTATTTATCATAATTGAGCTATATTTTATGTGATCAAATAAAATTAAAACAGAGTAAGCTCATTGGACTCCTAATTTAATTGATATGAGCCTTATATAAGTAGATTTAAGTGTGGCCCGATAAGGGGATAATGGGTACCCTGTTAGGTTTAACACACTATAAAGGAGGCTATGGTCCCCAATATACTGGATCGCCGTCATCCATTCTCTTCTCCCCATCTGAAGAGAATCTAAAGTCTCGTGAGGGAGCTCAAGAAGATTTGGTTGAGAAAGAACCATAAAGCCACTGCTAACGTGCTCGTTGTTTGTTGCTGTGGATCCAGTTGCTCGTAGTTTGTTCGTGATCATTCTTTAGTATTCCGCTTCAGGTGATTGATTGTTATGGATCCAGGTATTCTTCTAATCCTTGATAATCCAATATGTCCTAAGGGTAGAGAACTTGTTGTTCTTGTTAACCATGCTTGTATGTCTTGATAGCTTCTGCCTAAAATATTTCTTCTATGAGATTTGAGCATGCTTATTCTTGTTGTTGTTATTAATAAAGATTTAATTCTAACAAGTGGTATCAGAGCGGTCTTCAATGTTGGTTTATTAGGATTTAGTTTTGTGATTATACTTGGGTTTTGTTCTCGCAGGTATTAAAATTTTCCCGAATTTTACATGAACCCTAACTTATAAAATTTAGGATTTTTTTTTCTTTCCACGCATATGAGAAAACGCTGCGACGATACATGTTGTGAGAATCACCCCTGTTGCTACTTGCGAGAGTTGCCCATTGAAGCCGATTCTCTCTTACAGTCGATTTCATATATTGCTGAAGTTACTTTTGAAATTAAAGCTGCCAGACGTGTTTTTCTTTCGATGACATTTTTTTTAATACTTTATTACTTTTTAAAGTATATAAAGAATATGGATTTTTTTTATTTCTTGAACGTGAATCCAAAATTGGCGAGAATATTTGGCAAGTTTTTAACCATTTTTTGGGATAGATGGCATAATCCAATATAGTTTTTTACGGGATATTACTTTCAAAAGGATATTGCTTCAATTTCATTGGAATAATTTTTTTTATTGAAAGCAAATCTTGTTGCATGTGAATTCAAAAGGCAATTGGAATAAAAATATGGGAATTGAGTTTGCTGCTATATAAGTTATGGTTTCACGAGTTTCAGGCAAAAGGTTTCGTTGGTAGTGTTTTTTTTTGTTTTTCAGTTATCTATGGGATCCAATTTTGGGATTTTTAAAGATTTGGATGAATTATTCTTTAAAGACTTTTATCTTGTGCACGCCAATGGCTTATAATTGGTGGTCATGCTTTAAGAGAAAACCTTTGGATTATTATTATATATACATATATATATATTTTATATGGTTTATAATAATAATGTATATAGTCTGCACTATAGAAACGTGAAACGTATTGGCCGTTAAAACTTGTGTTATTGGTGTATGGTTATGGTCTTAGAATTTGGTGTTGTTTATTTATTTTAAATATGACATGTGTGTCGTGATTTAATTCAAATATGGCCTGCGTATAGTGACTTTCTCTTTATTTTATTTTATTTTATTTTATTTTATTGGTAAATATTATAAATGATCAAGAAACATGAAAGTGGGAACAACGCTATATGGACGCCGGTTGGAGCAACTGACTTGTGGGTTAAAGAATTGTAATAATTAGTTATGTAATTCTTTTCCGTTTAGGAGGTCATAACCATACCACTATAAATTTTATGCATTAGGTATGCGATGTATGAAGTGTATGCATGTATACTTGTATGCTATGTATGTTTTTACATGCTAAACGTCGCACGTAGTTAGAACTTTGCCTCCCAACCAATGGGCAATGAAGGGCACTACTCGGCGGTGGTGCCGATTTCAGCAAGCCACTGGGCGGTGGTTTCGGTTCGTCATCTTGTTATATTTGAGCCATCGAGCGGCCAGTAATACCACTAGGCAGTGATGTGTGAGATACTTCTCTCGCTTTAGGACTGCTAAGTGGTCTTTTGACTGATGTATAGTGTTGTAAACATACAATTATGGATATTCCTACACTTAGGTGTGGAATTTATGTAAACTAAGGCCCTCCCATTTTTAATTAATAATTGTCTAGAATCTTTAATTGGGTTGATTGAAAGAATATGTTGCCAAAGTAACCTATGTTGCTTAGATTAGTTCAATTAAATTTACAAAAGATGTAGCGTGGAGCTATTCATGCGAGTTGTTGTCGGCCCAAAGGAAGGCGCAACTTGGCCGCATAATTCCATGCCTGCGATGATAAATATGTGGTGATTATAAAGACAATTTATCCATGTAAACAATTGGGATGCCCAGAGGCAACCATTGTTTGACAGGACTTATCGCCAATGTTTGATCGTTGCATCGAGAGTACCGCTTGCAGTTAGTCCTTACAATCCAAAGATTTGGGATTAATGGTGCGTTTGGTATCTTGTTCGGGTTTTTAATTTACAGATAAAGAATAATTGAGCATGTTTTATTAATTATTTTAATTTGATATGCTAACTGATGTTGTATGGGTGCATGTCCATACTAATATTAATCGGCCCAAAGGAAGGTTAATATTTGGCCGGATTGCATTCATACCTATGATGGTAAACATGTGGCGATTATAAGGATTATTTCTCCATGTGAGTAATGGGATGTCCAAAGACAACCATTGTTTGACAGGACTTATCGACAATGTTTGATAATTACAACAAAATACCACTTACAATTAATGTCACTGTCCAAAGACTTGATATTAATGTTGTATTATGTATTTTGGTGAGTATATTTTACTATTTTTTGTTCTCTTTGAACTAGTATAGCTTGCGTATTTGCGGTTTTGAATTCAATTTAATCTTTAAAAGTTTAGACTTTTTAAGATTAAAACGAAAACATTAAAGAAACTCTTGGATCTAGACTTTATATAAGAATGGAGAAACCCACTTTCTCTCACTCAATTCGATATCTATGAAGTAAGAATCAAGTATGGAAAGTAGGACCGCTCCAACCGCATAAGTCTGATGATCATAGAGTATAATATTTCAGAGATCTTTAGGGGTATTATTTTGGATAACATAATTTATGTCGTAAATTTCCTTACTGAAATTAAAAGTGCTTGAAAAAGGCAATGAGGCGAAAATGAGCACTCGTTGGAGAGCTTAATTTTCATTAAATATGAAAGTAAAGGGAATACGAGGAGCACATTATGAAAATATTCAAATCCTGTCTTCAAATTTAAGGCACTAAAACTTGAGCAGTCTAATGACTTGTTCAGACATGTAGCATTGGTATTATTTCCTTCACAATTCGATTAGATTAAGTCAGTTTACAACTGTCAAAGGCAGAAATAATCTTTAATAAGATTATTTCATAAGGTGTTCAAGAAAAGAAATGGTGAAGCAAGAGAAAAATAAAACAATGCTCATTTGGCAAATACCCCAAAGGACAAAGGGCAAATAAAGAAAACTATGGATGAATCTGCTAAGGGTCTGTCTCAAAAGAAACAACTAAGATTGTCTGAACTGATAAAAGCCAAGTGACGCTGAAAAATGCGTCCATATAGGAGTTGGCAAAGTCGGTGAATATTAAGACTTTAGGCATTTTAGATTGTTGTTATTGGCTTATATTTGAAATTAAAAGATAATTTGGTTGAATCAATTTTGGGATAAAGTTTGTTTTTTTTGTTTTTTTTTGTTTTTTTTTCTGTTTCACTTTGAACAAATTAAGATGATTTTGGATTTATTTTTGAAAAACAATGGATTCTATTTGTATTTTAAATTCAAATAGTATTGGGGCCAATTGAGCTATGACTTGTGACAATTTATAATTTCTAAAGGATTGAGAGGTATAAATTTTGGTCCCAAGTTAAAGACATTTTTGAGAAGGAAACTGAAAAATTCTTTGAGGATATTGAGTTTGGGGGAGAGATAAGGTTACATAACAAAATTGAGTGAGGAAGAAGCGGTTCTAATTCTTGAACCAATTCATACAGGTGCTATATTGTAGCATATTTGAATCCTCATGAGGACATTATTGTTCTTCCTCTCAGTCAAGTTAAGGAAATTATTCATGTAGATCAAATTCAACACCCTCAAGAACTAGAGTATCGGGAGCCATAAAAGAAAAGATTGACTGTAAAGAGTCATTCTATTTAGTTTTATTGAAAGACTCTTTTTGGACAATCACAGCGCTCATTGTTCATTATAACTTTGGAGCTACATAAGATGGATGTCAAGACGGTGTTTCTTAATGGAAACATTAATGAAACAAATGTATATGGTGCAATTGAGATACTTTGTGTCGATAGACCCAAAGATGGTTTGTGAACTGACAAAATCCACCCATTAGCTAAAGAAGTTGACTCGTTAGTGATACCGCAAAGTCTCATAAGGTAATTGTCTTATTTGGTCTCGAGATGAGTACTGTGGATGACTGTGTGTATTACAAGGTCAGTGGGAGTAATTTTGTAGTATTGTTACTATGTGTCGATGATATTTTATCTATTGAATAGCGATATAGTCTGGTTAAGTAAAACCGAGAAATCTCTAACAAAATTTAGAGATGAAGGATCTTGGGGACGTCTCTTTTGTACTAGGAATCCATGATACTTAGAGATCACTTTTGAGGTGTCCTTGGGTCATCACAAAAGAGCTATGTCGATAAGGTTTAAATAAATTCGACGTGAATAGTAAACCAGGGTATACCTCAATTACTAAGGGAGACAATTTTTGTCTCAATTTTTGCCCAAAAGAAAATCTGAAAATTCAGGAAATACAGGGAGTTTCATATGCTCTAACTGTGGGAAGTCTGATACATGGTCTTATCTGTACACATTCGAAAATGACGTATATGGTAGGATCATTTGGCAGATACTTGAGCAATTTTAGTTTGAATTATTACAAAAGGTAACCATAAGGATCATCAAGGAGAACAAAAGTCTATATGCCCACATATCAGAGATCTGAAAGATTAGAGATCATCAAGAACTCTGATTCTGACATTCAGGATGTTAATATTATGGACATCAAATTGTGGGATATGACTGAAATATCTATGTCACTAGGTTGCATATAGTAAAAGGTATTAAAATACCACTTATGTTACAGTGTGACAGATAAGTCAGTCGTATCATATTTCAACAACAATAAAGAATTTTACAATGTCTATTGACATAAAGGTGTTTGTTGTTGAAATAAAGAATTCAGGATAAAAGAATTTCTATAGAGCACATAGAGGCTGATTCCATGCTAGCTGTTCACTAATTAAGGGCTTGACACCTAAGGCTTTTTTCATGAGCATGTTGCTCATATAAGTGTGTTGTCATTAAGGCTGCCTTAGTTTAGTGGGAGTCTTTATTTGTGTTCTATGTTTGAGATACAAATTTTATGCTATTTCGGTTTTTTTGCAGAAATAAAGTTAGTTCATTATAAACTTTTTTGTATCTTGTTGTGTGTAAATTTTATTTATACATTAAGGACTTTGGTTTGCAAAATTAAATTTTCCAAAATTGATCTCACTAAAGATTTAAGTAGGACCAGTTGGAATTAAGCATGATTGAGATCACGTTCCATGTAATTTCCATGCTATTCATCCATATTGATCTATGTCAACAAGTGTGTTAATGTGGTGATCGTCGGGGTTTAGTCGCAATTTACGGAAGTGACAAAAGCCACGGTGGTCTCATTATTGATATATGAGGTGGACCAGATTGTAAGGAGGAAGTCTAATGATAAGTAGTATTCAGATATGCGCACTAAGAAATTCTGATATAATTATTACGATATGCAGCCTAAGTGGGAGATTGTTGGAATTTTATATTCCAATAATTAATATGGGCTGATATCATTAATAATTATATTAGCTATTTTTCATAAATGAGCTATATTTTATGTGATTAAATAAAGTTAAAATAGAGTAAGCTCATTGGACTCCTAATTTAATTGATATGTGCCGTATATTAGTAGATGTAAGTGTGTCCCGGCAAGGGGATAATGGGTACCTTATTAGGTTTAACACACTATAAAGAAGGCTATGGTCCCTAATACACCGGATCGTCGTCATCCATTCTCTTCTCCCTATCTGAAGAGAACCTAAAGTCTCGTGAGGGAGCTCAAAAAGATTCGGTTGAGAAAGAACCATAAAGCCACCGCTAACGTGCTCGTTGTTTGTTGCTATGGATCTAGTTGCTCGTAGTTTGTTCGTGATCATTCTTTGGTATTCTGCTTCAGGTGATTGATTGTTATGGATCCAAGTATTCTTCTAATTCTTGATAATCCAACATGTCGTAGATCCTAAGGGTAGAGAACTTGTTGCTTTTGTTGAGCATGCTTGTATGTCTTGATAGCTTCCGCCCAAAGTATTTCTTCTAGAGATTTGAGCATGCTTATTCTTGTTGTTGTTATTAATAAGAATTTAATTCCAACAAGTTACTAATATTGTTGGTGTTTTTGTATATAAATCTCCAAATATTAGGGATGAAAAAAGGTTATTTTTTCATATGCACTTGCTGGAAATAGTGATTTAGAGAAGAATTAATATTATATATTTTATCGTAAATTTAGAATCAATTGTATTCTACTGGATTGTTATCTCAGGGTCTTATTGTCTTTGATTTGATTAGTGTGGCGCTTAAGAGCCATTTTGTTTGGGTTAAAATTTAATGCTAGGAATTTAGTATGGCAATCTGTACCATTATGTTTGTTGCTTAGTTTTAAAGCTACAGTCATTCATTTAAAACTTTAGTTTGATTGCTCATGAGTGACATTTGTTGACAACAGAAGATGTCATCACACGACTTTCAGGGGCGCCAGGGCAGTCGGACGCGCATGGCTCTGAGGGGCCACCATCTCCACATCTTTTATTAGGAGGTCCCTGTCTACCAAGGAGGATTGCCCTATCATGGAGACATTGACTTCTCCCCTGCTTGTCCTAGTTGTGCGCGCATGGCTCCAAGGAGGCCAGCTTGTTTGTCGTCGTTCAGGAGGCCCCTAGCTGCCAGGGAGGTTCCGCTCATGCCAAAACTTGTTCTTATATCAAGCGATGACGAGGAGATACCAAAGTACAATCCTATGACTGACGAGGAGTGGGAGGAGTTAATGCATACTAGACAATATAGTCGCTCGACCGAGAGTTCAGAGAGCCCTCTTGCAACTCCATTTGAAGATTCTATAGCCCCGCTTTTGTCTGAGGGGGCCTCTAATAGGAACCCCTAGAGATGTTTTATGACTTTTACATCTTTTTGTATTTGACTTTTGGATAATTATGGTTGGATAATTATTGTTTAACTATGCATATGGTTATGCTTCTTTATATGGGTTTAACGTCTTTTAGATTTGAAGTATGTTTTTATATTTGCGTTTATTTTTTTAATTTAAGTTTGAGTAAAGCTTTCGTTTCCCATTTGAGATTCAATATAATGAAGTGTGTGTACCGAGGAAGGTACCACTCATTGAATTGAATCTTGAATTATCCAAGTAGGACATTTTGGGAATAAACTTGTTCTTTTATTTGGTTAATAGTTAGTCTTTGAATCGTATATCTAATACTTTGGGAAATTTCGGTTCGCTACATTTTCTATTGTCTTTGGGTGCATGCTTGATCGTGGTGGATGTCACCACATTCGAGTTGTGTACTTAGATACTAACTGGAAATGCTGCTGAAATTTCGTCGAGTATAAATTATAGGATTTAAGGACTAACTATTGATGAAATAAAGAAAACGTTTCTTCTCAAATGTGATAGGGTCATACCAAATATATGGAGATCGTGTCTCTTCATGTGTCATAGGTTGCGTCATTTTTTTTAATAAAAAACTAGTTAAATTCTTCAACTACATCAACGAAGTGTGTGTGTATTTTTTTCATAACATAGTTATGGATCGTAGTTGGACGCAAAATTGTCGTATGAGTGAAGAGTATGAGAATGAAGTGAAAGAGTTTCTAAAATTTGCTCAAAGAAATCATCCTGCTAGTAATGGAACATTTATTGTCCTTTTTTTTAATTGTGTGAATTAGAAACCTCTAAAAGTTAACGAAATACGAGATCATCTTCTTGTTGATGGAATTTGTAGTAGTTATGCAACATGAACATGGAATGTGAATTGTTAGACATGCCAAGTGTGTCCCAAATAGGGAAAGTTGATGTAGATATGGATGATCGACTAGAAGACATGATCTGTGATATTGGGCATGAGTCCTTTAAGCGAGCACATTTGTATGATACTTTGTGCAGTGACAAGGAAGAGCCTTTATATTTGGGGTACACAAAATTCACACGGTTGTCAGCAATGTTAAGATTGTTCAATCTGAAGGTGATAAAAAGGGGGACTAATAAAAGCTTCATCGAATTGCTTAAGTTGTTGAAGGACATGCTTTCAGAAGGTAACACATTGTCGAACCGTACGTATGTGAAGAAGATATTGTCTGATGAGTGTGGATTATAAGAAAATACATGCATGCCCCAATGATTGCAAATTGTACCCGAAACAGTATGAAGAGGTGCATTCCCCACGTGTGGGATATCATGCTACAAAGTGAAGGATGATGATTCTAGTTGTGATGTGAGCATAAAGAGTCCTCCTGTGAATGTGTTATGGTATCTTCCAATAGTTCCAAGGTTCAAACAATTGTTCGCTAATATAAATAACACAAAGAACATTAAATGGCATGCAGATGAGAGGAAATGTGACTAAAAGCTTCTCTATCCGACTGATTCTTTGCAATGGAAGAGAGTCGATTGTTTGTTTCCAAATTTCAGCAATGTGGTGGTTGGGTATTGTTCATTCATGGGAATAGGCAATAAAATTGTTAACCTTTTGCTATTCTGGATTTTTGGGCTAGCATGGCCTGATATTACCTTGAGATGGTTATAGTTTAACATTGAGTTATTATGTTTCAACTTGCAGGTAGTCTATGACAAGTCACCATTAACTAAAGAAGATATTAATGCCACCTGGCAACGTTTTTCAAGGTTTTTTTTACATATTATGAGAAGAACAAAAAACAATATTGACATCAATTGCTACTGCAGGTCAGCCACTTTTTTCTTCCATTTTGTAAATTATGTTTCAATTCTATTTCAATATGCCACAACCTTGTGATTTGTTGTAAAATATATAGTTAAAATAGAAGATTAGTATCAAATTGCACAAATGAGAGGTTCCACTTTTGGTAACTTATGTTTTGGTGCTTTCGTTTGATTCACAGAATTTCTAGAAATTTGGTTTTGTGAAAGATTTTGAGGTCTTGGTGTGTAGCTGTGGATTGGAGTTTGCTGATGTACTTCTTCTTTCAATTCTTAGGGATTTTAATTTGTAGTAAAATATGTAGTTAAAATAGAAGATTTATTGTAGATGTAGATCAATCCCTTGTGGTTAAATTGATTGTTGTAGTGTAAAGAATATCCAGTAGTTATTATGTTTCATGTCTATGTATATGCATTTTCTGTTTCATGTCCATGAACTATTCAAAATGTAAAACTATATTTAGAAAAAAATCACAAGTTTTTACGTCGGTTGTTCCTGTAACCGATGTAAAAAGTGGGCTTTTGTTCCAGATTTGACATCAGATTTGGCCCCTTTTTATATCGATTCATTTATATCGGATGTAAAAAGTCTCAATATTCAATAACGGTTGATTTTAAATTTTCTCAATAACCGATGTAAAATCTCCAGACTGCACTAGTGATTACAAGAGACATGTCTCAAGTAACACACTATTATTTATTTTGCAAACCTCGCGGATTAATCAAGACTTAGGAGTCAAAGGAATTCCTTTCACACTGCTGCTAAGTGCTAATTATTATGGGAAGCTGTGAACGCCTGTTGGCATTTAAATAAATCAAAATCAAACATAAATATAAAAATAAAATACGAGATTCTGCGTTATCGTTATGAAAAATTATAAATTGTTATTTTGACTAAAAGTTTGAAAAAAAAATATAGGATCAAGAATGTGGTGCCTTCTTCATTGCTTTCTACTTCTATTTGCTAAATTTCTTTTATGTTCTTCAACTTTCTAATTCACACACCATTTTTTTAATTCTTATTTCTAGTTCATTTGATTCCAATTTCCTTGATTCAATTGGGTTTTTATGTAGATTTCTTGCTAGTCACGGTTTTGCTCTTGTTTGTGATGTTCACAGTTTCTTTGAGTCTTCTTCTTCTACATTGAGTTGTGTTTTGCTCAAATTGAAGTGTCTTGGTCAAGAATAGATCATCATTCCAAATGATTTCTTGGTTGGATCATATCAAACGATGATTGTTGTTGGTGACTCATTTAGATGAATATAACAGCAAATTGCAGGATTCAAAATTGGATAAAAAAATAATCACGTTTTACACTCTTGATGCATTGGTATTTTGATTCTTATTATTATGGAAGTAAGTAGTTAAAGCTCTAACTAGAGTTAGTTTTTCATTAACTAAAGTTAGTCTTCATTCAGTCAAATTTATTCAAGTAGTTAACAGTTTGTTAAGCTTTAGTTAACTTTAATCAGCTGAATGTATTGAACAGACTGTACATGTCTAGATTCATTGAATCCATTTTATCAATTCAACCATAGTTGAATCCTGAGTTCTCTCTTTTCTCTAATTGGTACGTGTTATCTGGAATGCTAATTAGCCGCAGATCGGCTAACTTCCAAAACAGTGATTCCCTTTTCTTCAAGCGATTACGCCAAGGAAGGAACTCTGTTCCTTAGCTATGGGTTCCTTAACTCACTCCAGAAAGGTTTAAGTCGATGAACTAAGATAAAAACTAGGACATAAAGGTAAACATAAATGCGACTGAATAAAAGCTTGAGCGAAAAATAAGTTATTTGATTGATTGTGTGTCTTTAAACATGTATACAACTTGGGTATTTATAATAACAGCTAAGAACTACCCCTATCTGCCACGTTTGGTTGGCTAACAATGATATATTCCTAGTTGGCGGTTACTCGGCTGAGTGGTGCCATGCTCCACTAACCACGATCCTAAAAACTAGGCGCACTAGCACATTATGGCTGCGTCACTTCAACCAACGGTCCTCTCCAAGTAAACCTCTCCTTAGATTTCTTCGCCCAGCTCCTAAAATTATGGAGAACAATTTTGACCAGTTTTACCTTAGATATTTAATTAATTCAAAATTGTTTCCACGTCATTCGGCTCTTGGAGCAAGAATCTGATCCAATATGTGATTTCATGCTAACCCAATGGACCCAAATATCTTCCTTGAAGCCCAGTAAACCCAAGGCCCATTTTCACTTCTGATTTCCTGCCTGCGGCTCTGTCAGCTGCAAGATCGACTATCATGCAGTTCGGCTGACGCCCAATCGGCTATTTGATCCACTCGGCTGTGGCTGGCTTTGGCTAATTCTAAAGAACATTTTTAGGTGTAAACACATGCCCCCTACGCTGTCTTTAGCCGGTAACTTTAAATTTAGGCTGAGGCAGCGTAATGATTCAAGTCAAATCACTCATTTTCATCATAAATGCAAGGTAATCCATTTGCAACAAACTTTTAAACAGTGCAACGGTTTGCCTCATCCATCCGATTTAAGCGCCTTTAAATCCCACTATCAGTGATTCTTCCATCTCTTTAAATACTCACTAGCCGAATTACCTCTCACGTTTACTACCAACCCTAAATCCTGTAGCTTTCACCATCCTCCAACTTTTCGTCTTTCACCTACAAACCAGGCCCACCATGTCTTCTGCTTCTAATTCTCAAAACCAATCCTATGCACACGATGGCAAACAGTCTTCTTCCTCCTCTGTGAACCTTGACCGCTCCCTTAGCCCCCCTGAGGCTCCTGATTCTGGCCTTCAATCTCCCCTGTTCGAGATCCAAGACTCTCTTTCTTTGGCTCCTTCCACTTCAGATATGAGTGAAGGAGCGGTCTTTCTGAAAGAGTACATGGCCCCCTCTCTCTACGCATTACCAATCTCCTATGATTGGTTCACCACGAAGTCCAAACCCACTGACCTTCGTTCATGGCCTCGTTCATCTCAACCCTATCTTGATTAGGTGGATCGCCTGAAGGCTGCCAAATCTGATAAATGGAAACAGTGGGGTCTCTATGACATGATTATGCTGTCGATTCAAGATATTCCCCTTAACCTAGAGTTGCTTTATGGCTTCTTCGGCTATTGGAGTATTGCTACCAACACCTTTACCTTTCCATGGGGCATGGTTTCCCCTACTCTCCTGGATGTGGCGGCTATTTTGGGGCTTCCGATCACAGGCGATGATGTCCTCTCTCACTATTCCTTCCAAATTCCAGAACTGGGATTCCACATCTTAAAGAACACTTTCGGGTATTCCAATTTCCTTGCCAATAATGCCAAGTCCGGAGGATCTGTGTCAGATGCTGAACACAACGCATTTCTTCTCAGATCGGGTTCAAAGAAATACTTTCTGCCTCCAGTTCTATTGCTGTGGTTCAAGAGTTACAGCTTTATGTGGCCCTTGTCAACTCTGATGGAAAATTTTCCTGGGGAACCCTTTTCCTTTCATACCTCTACCGCTGCCTGTTTACCATTATGGATCGGCTGCAAAGAGGCGAAGACATTAGGAATGTTCAGGGACCACTCTGGTTCTTGCAGCTCTGGATAGTGCTCTACTTTCCAGAGTTCATCGACTCACGTTTCAACCCTAGCGTTCTTCCTCGGGGTGCAAGCGTTTTGGGTACCCACTTGGTACTCACTCCCTGTGAGCCCTCTTATGCTTTTACCGTAGCCACCAAACTCTTCAGTCTGACCCGAATAGCCACTGACTAGCGTCCTGTCTTGGAGAAAGGTATTGGGCCTTTCTGGATTTTCTCTACGAATGAACCTCTCCCAGTCGAACAACAAAACCAATTAGAGCTCAACTGGAGCTCAATCTTGACTTCTCATGACTTGCTCTGTGGCCTCAAACCCACCTCACGAAATAACAAGTCTTTGGCTGAATTCTACCTCCCCAACTGCGTAGCGAGGCAGTTTGGGTTGTTACAGCATATACCTCTGCCGTACAACTCTATGGTAGGGAGCCTGGGTCGGCTGCCATTTGGTGCCAATGATGTAATGGAGGTGGTCTCTACTAACTTCAAAAGAACTCAGGCTTTTCGTTTCATCCCTTTCACTCCAGTATCTGGTGAAACTTCCGCTTTCGCCAATTGGTGGCCATCAGTGAAGGACAGACTGTTCCCCGATCGGCTGGACAGATATGCAACCCGATTAGTACTCACTGATGTAGCCGAAGCAATGAGGCCACCGACCCAACCAAAAAATACTCCGGTTAAAGCCAAGCCTCAGGTACAAGCTCAAATCCAGAAACGGACTTCCACCAGGATGAGAACCTCGGTATTCGAACCAAGTAAGTGCCTTTACATTCAGCTCTTTACAGTTCTTGCTTTCTATTTCAACGTAGTCTCTTACTTTTCTTGTCTTATGGCAGCCACCACCACTACTCCGCAATTTATTGTCGTTGAAGACGACCCTGTTAGTCCTCCCTCCAAGAAAAGAACAAGGGCCCCTGGCATTGTAATAGAAGAACCTGCCCAGGTTCAGGCCAAGCCCAAAGAAAAAGCACATTCGGCTAGTAAAGGGAAACAGCCGAAGGTGAAGGTAAATATATTATCCTTATCCCCCTTTTCTTAATATTCTTTGGTAACCTGAACCTAACCACCTTGTTTTCAGAAACCACGTGTGGAAATTCCCTTTCCGTACGTCCAAGACATTGCTGAAGGCGCTAGCTCTCAATTTCCCCCAATGGTACAGCCGATTTCTTATTCCTTTCAACGTATATTGTTTGCTTACTCAATCGGCTAACCATCATCTGTCACAGGATCCCCACTCACAACCTGAAGAGGTCATCTATGAGGCTCCCCGGGTGCCTTCGCCTCCCACAGCTCCTACAGTGGCTATCTCAAAAGAGGAATTGACAAAGTATTTTACCTCTGCTGACCCCTATTCAATGGCTTCCTCTCCCATCTCCAACCACTTGGAGAGAGTCAATGCCGCATTGATGGGGGAAATACCAACTAACAGGGAACAGATTACTACTTTGAGAACTTCTTTGTTCAAACTAGCCAATTCGGCTGATATCCCTGCAGCTAGCCAAGAGGTGTACAACACTTTAGCCCTCCAACTGAGCAGTTTATCTCAGCAGTACGGGCGCTCCCGGGAAGTTCATGACATGACGTCTCATGACCTCCAAAGATTGAGGGACCTCCAGGCGCAAAAAACTCATTTCCAAAACTCCTTCATGACCTTGGAGAAGGATCGCCAGGAAACTCTAACCCAACTTGAGGACACGGATGAAAGGTTATCCGTTTTGTCGGCTGAATTAGAGAGGGTTAAGAAGGAGATAGCGGAGTTGACCCCTCAATCGACTGCCTTAACTGAGAAATTTCGTTCTAACTCTCAGCAATGTTATGGTCTCTTCAAGCAATCTTCCTCTCTAGACCGTGACTTGGCAGTATTAGGTGCTCAGAGGACGTGTCTAGAAAAAGATCTTGAAACTAGCAGCGCTGGGTTAGCTGAGGCCACTCAAGCCTAGAACTCCTTTAAGCATCAGCTGGATGAGGTTAGGAGACAGGAAGCTGTTGTGGCAGCCGACCCTCCAGCCACCCAACAAGGTGATTCTGAAGGTGCTATTGTCCCACCATGGAGGCATTAGTTGACGCACCAGCATCTGAGCCCACCCTAGATGTAGCTGCAGCTTCTGCTACGACTGATGCTCCTGCATCATTAGCCGATCCAGGTCCTGCCCCAATTGAAGAAAAATCAAGTGATGATCCTGAGGTTGCAGCTCCCTAGCTTTTATATCTTGTGCTAAACTTTTGTAATTTTGGCTAGGTGGCCAGCCTGTGGTCACCAAAAACAATTGCACTTTTATGTTAATGCAACTACTTTTAATTCTCCAATATGCCTTCCCACATAGTGGAATAGTATCTCTTAAGATGTTTTCCATTGATGCTTCTATTTAGTTCTTCGCCTTGCATGTTAACTAGCCGATAAGCACCACCATGATAAGCTTTACTAACAACAAATGATCCTTCCCAATTTGGTGACCATTTCCCAAATTTGGGATCCTTGATCCCAATAGGTAGTATGGTTTTCCAAACGAGGTCTCCTTCAACAAACCTTTTTGGCTTCACATGTTTGTTATAAGCCCTAGCCATTTTTTGCTTGCTATGCTCAATTTGGTCTAAAGCCATGAGTCGATCTTCGTTAACCGAATCTAACTCCATTAACATGGCCTGTTGATATTCATCCAGACTTAGCAGGTTTTGCTTTGCTACTCTTAATGAAGTCACATTTATCTCTAAGGGTAACACTGCATCTTGACCATATGTCAGCCGATATGAGGTAACACCAGTTGCACTGCACTTGGAATTCCTCACGGCCCACAATGCCTCATTCAGTGTTTCATGCCACTTCCTTGGCTTATCCTCAATGTTCTTCCTGATTATATCAATAAGAACTTTGTTGGTTGCCTCTGCTTGTCCATTGGCTTGAGCATAATAAGGGGATGAGTGAATTAACTTAATCCCAAATTGTTGCGCGAAGGCCACCACTTTCTCCCCAGTGAACATAGTACCTTGATCTGTGGTGATGGTTTCAGGTATCCCAAATCTATAGATGATTTGGCATTGTATGAACCTAATCACCTCATCCTGAGTCACATTCACCATTGGCTGGGCCTCTACCCATTTGGTAAAGTAGTCAGTCGCAACTATGATAAACGCATGCCTCTTGGACGAAGGTGGATAGATTTTGCCTATTAAATCCATGGCCCATCCCCTGAATGGCCAAGGCTTTATCACTGGGTGGAGGTTTTCTACCGAACCCTTTGAATTGGACCATGCGGTGACACGCCACATCCCTTGGCATATTGATAACAATCACCGTAATGGTAGGCCAATAATATCCATGTCTGTATATTAGCCATTTCATTGTGGGTCCAGCCCTGTGAGATCCACAGATTCCTTCATGTACTTCTCCCATGACCTTCATGGACTTTTCTTTGTCAATACACTTAAGTAATACCCCGTTGATGGTTCTCCTGTAGACTTCATTGTCTACCAATACATATTTAAGTGCCTTCTGCTTAAGCTTGAAATCAGTACTGCTTGAAGGATCTTTAAGATAGTCGATTAACTCTTGTTTCCAGGAGTCGATCGTTCCTATGGGTGTACACTCCCAGGTTGGGTATTCTTCCTGTTTTACTTCGACTATCATGTCTTTGTACTCGAGGCTTGTTGAGCCAAATCATTAGCCTCTTCATTCTCTTCCCTAGGAATGTGATGTACTATCGCATCGAAACAAGCGCAATAGCACGCTAGCCGTTTCATAGCACTCTTTCAAGTTAGGGTTATTACATCTATATTCCCGGTTAGTCGCTTTATCACCAACCGTGAATCTCCCATGACTTGAACATAATTTGCTTTCATGGCGGCCAGGATCTTAAGCCCCAAAATCGTGGCTTTGTATTACGCTCGATTATTTGAATTCCCAAGATCCGGTGACACATGAATTTCCAACTTTTCCCTGTCAGGCCGTAATGGTGATGCCAAAGACCTACCCCTCTTTATGCTTCTTGACCAAACGTCAAAGACTCAAGGTTTCAAGTTAATACACGCAACGTGTTCGGCTAACGGGTCATTGACTTTAACACAAGGGTGTTGAGCCAATAAATCGGCTACTGCCTGACCTTTCATTGCTCTCAATGGAACGTATTTCAACGCAAAAGCATTTAACTTAATGGCCCACTTCATTAATCGACCCTGTAAGACAGGCCTATTAAGTAAATACCTAATAATATCAATTTTGCACAAAACCAATACTTCCTTAGGCAACAAATAATATTCAAGTTTTGTACAAGCATAGAACAACGATAAACATAATTTCTCAATAGGGGTATATCTGGTTTCGGCATCATTCAAGATGCGACTGAGATAGTATACAGCTCTTTCAGTCCCATCATCAGCATCCTGCGCGAGCAGGCAGCCGATTGACTCTTCTTCTGCAGCTATATACAATTTGAGTGGCCTTCCTGACACCGGAGGTGTTAGCACGTAAGGTCCGCCAACCCTTGCTTAATTTGATCAAAGGCCTGTTGTTGCTCTCTCTCTCCCCATACCATATCCTCCGTATCCTTTAATTTCAGCAAAGGGGAAAAAACCTTCATCTTCCCAGCTGAATTAGCTATGAACCTCCTTAGGAAATTGATCTTGCCAATCAAACTTTGCAGTTCCTTCTTGTTCCTAGGAGGTCTGGCCTCCAGGATAGCTTTCACCTTGTTCTTGTCTACTTCTACTCCTTGATGGTGGACCAAAAATCCTAGGAAATTGCCAGCTGCCACTCCAAAAGCACATTTGGCAGTATTCATTTTCAGCCCATGGGCTCGCATCCTCTTTAGGGCCTGCTCTAGATCTACTAGGTGGCTTTCAAAACCCTCAGACTTGACAACCACGTCATCTATGTACACTTCCATGGTCTTGCCGATCAAGTCATGAAAAATGGAGTTCATGGCCCTTTGATAAGTGGCTCCTGCGTTCTTGAGCCCGAAAGGCATGACCACCCATTCATAGATCCCCAATGCTCCTGGGCACCTGAAGGCTATCTTGTGAGTATCTTCTTTCGCTAGAAAGATCTGGTTATACCCTGAGTATCCATCCATGAAGGTGAGAATACCATGTGTGGCTGCCGCATCGACTAACATGTCAGCCACAGGCATAGCGTACTCATCCTTTGGAGTGGCCAAGTTCAAGTTTCTGTAGTCAATATATACTCTTATCTGGCCATTCTTCTTGACGACAGGGACTATATTAGATAGCCATTCAACATACCTGGCCGTTCTTATAAAGCCTGCCTTCAGTAGTCTTTCAATTTCAGCTTTAATTTGAGGCATCAGCTGGGGATTGAACCTGCGAGGCGCCTGCTTGAAAGGTTTGTATCCTGCTTTGATAGGCAACCTGTGTTCCACCAACTTCCTCGCCAAACCAGGCATTTCGAAGTAATTCCAGGCAAAGCAATCTTTGTACCGCTGGATTAATTCGACTATCTTACTCCGTTTTTCTTCCTCAAGCAACCCACTCATCTTCACGATTCTGGGTTGTTCTGGCGTACCCAAATTGATCTCAGTTAAAGGATCCCCTGCCTCAAAATCAGGAGCCGTCTTGCGAAGAGGGGAGTCCAATTCCATAGGCTCAGCTGCACACGCCTTATCAGGCTCATCTGCCGCACCTTCCTCCTTGGAGAATAGGACCTCCTCTTCCTCTTCAGTATCATAGTCTTCCATTATGGCATCCATCACTTTGGACTCGGCCTTAAAGATTTCTAGCCGACCCAAAAGATTTTCGAGTACCTGTGGTGCCCTATTCATTAGTTACCTGCGCATTAGGCCGTGGCTTGGCCTGAGATCTTAGCTTGAATCCCTCATTAGTAAGGTTGCATGCTTTCCAGGCGCCTTCTTCATAATCCTCTGGGATGGCAATAGGACCTAGGTGTGGGGAATAGAATAAGGCTTCTAGCATCTTTATTTCAGCCAAAAAAGGATTCTTGTCTGCTTCGACTGTCTCAACATTGTCTCCAACCCAAAACATAAGCTTCTGATGAAGAGTGGAAGGGACACACCGACTTGTATGAATCCAATCCCTTCCCAGTATTACACTATAGGAGGGTTTGCCATCAACCACAAAGAAAGCTGCTTTGATGGTTTTGGGGCCTACCGTGACTTCGGCTATCAAGACTCCAAGTGCTCTGGAAGGTTCCCCCAGGAAATTGGACATTTTCATGTTGGTAGGGACTAGGTCCTCAAGACTTTTTCCAAGTTTCCTCATGGTTGTCACAGGGATGACATTTAACACAGCCCCTCCGTCCACGAAGACTCTTCCAAAGATCTTCCCGTTGATATAGGCCTTGATATAAAGGGGCTTCAGATGTTTTACCATTTCTTCTATAGGTTTCTCAAACACTACCTTGGTAACCTCATCAGCCGGTGTATCGGCTAACATGGCCCATTCTGTCTCCTCAGCAAACACGTCTCCCTCCAAACCTCCTGGTTGTGAGTTGTTTGCCCAAAACTCTTCTGGGAATAAGCTAATAGCCTCTATCTCAGCCAGTAGGCCATCAGCTTCTTCATTGAACAGGAGATCCAACAAAGAATCTTCCATGATATCGTCCTGCTCTCAATACTTCTCTGGGATCACTGAACCTTCTATAGTGATTGCCTCTTCGCCTACGTCGACTGAGGCGATAAGACCCTCTGCTTCAGGAAAATGTTTCTGTTCAATAATCGGCTCTATACTTTCGCACACTTCCTCTTTCCCGGCTTCCTCAGCCTCCATCTTTGGGAAAGCCTTATCCAGTGCTTCATTCACAGTTTCTAAGGGGATTTCGCTCTTCTCACAGTTCTTTACATCGGCTATCATCTGCAGAGTTTGTTTCATCTTCTGGACAGACCTCATTCTCTGCATCCTTCTCTTTCGGGTTCTTGATAGCACGGCTGGTACTGCCTTTTTGTCTTTGGCATACTTATTCAAGAACCAGTGCCCTTCTTTGACGTTAGCCGGGGGTTTTAACATTCTCTGAGTCCTCAACTTCTCATCATTCCTTACTGTTATCTTCAAGGAAGACATGCCCCCTTCTACCGTGAACTCGGCTACCCTTCTTTTATCTTTAGGGACAGGTTCCTCATCCATCTTGGGCCAAGATAGCCTACCACTTTCTCTTAGGGTTAGCCGATCTTGCCCCCCAGTTTTAGCAATGGGTGCCTTACTCTTCTCCTTGTCAGGCTTCCCTATTAGGGCCTGGCCATGTGTAATGTACTGTTTTACTAATTCCTGGGTGAGCCTACCTGGTTTAGGTGGCTTGCTCCCCTACCTATGTCTTACCTCTGGTTGGGGTTTTCCCAGTCTGTCAAAGACAGAAACCCTGGCAGCCTGAGGTTTTAGTCGATCAATATGGGTTGAATCGGCTGATCCCTTTTTTGGCCTCCGAACTTGTTGTACAGATATCCTGTGCTTATGGCTGGGTCCTTCGTCATCGAATCCTGAGAATGAGACCATGCTTATCCCAAGGTCAGGGAATGGATTAGTATCCACTGTCATTTCAGCGATCCCTTTGTCTGCAAGGTTGAACCTCCCCTCTTTTATCCCCTTCTGAATGATCTTCCTGAAAACCACGCAATTTAGAGTCGTGTGATTATAAGAGTTGTGCCATTTGCAGTATTTCTTATCTTTTAACTCCTCAGCAGGTGGGATCTTGTGCCCATCCAAAGAAATCGACCGCTTATCCTTAAGCAAGTAGTCAAAGATCCGGTCCGCTTGGAGATATCAAAGGAGTATTCTGTCTTGCCGCCTCTCGAACTTGGTTCCTTTCCTTTGGCGACTCTTAGAGGCGTAAGCGGGTATAACCTTTACCCTTCACTATTTCAGCTGCCATGATGTCTGCCGTGGAATCGGCTGAATCATCATCTGAGTCTTCAGCTTCTACAATGGACACCAACTGAGGACCTCTTCCTCTACTGGCTCACTTCTTTTCCTTCTCCTGGATAAACTGCTCAATGCGTATAGCCCTTGAGACCATCTGGTTTAGGTCAGTGCAAGCTTCCTTGAGTTGAGGATGCATGCTGCTAATGGCCATGGCTGCATATTCTGTCTCAGGGAATTGCACTGAACATTTCCTAGCCATTTTCCTGAACCTTTCCACAAAATCAGCAACGATTCATCTACCTGTTGTCTCAGGTTCATGAGGTCAGCCGCAGTGACTTCGGGTTGGGGCCAGTAGAATCTGTCATGAAAGCACCTCTCCATATCTGACCATGTTTGTATGGAATTAGGTGGTAAAGAGGAATACCATGTAAATGTTGTCCCGGTAAGTGACAAGGGGAACAGCTGCAACTTGTGATATTCATTCTGGTTCCCTTCACCACATTGGGCAGTAAACCTGCCTACATGCTCCATAGTCGATTTGCCATCCTCTCCAGAGAAAGTAGCGAAATCTGGAGTCTTATATCCTCTGGGCAGAGGTACCAATCTATCCACCCACTCAGGGTATGGTTTCCTATAGATTGGATGATCCAAAGGTTTCAGCTGCACACCAAAGTATTTCTTGATGGTGTCTGCAATGATGGTTGGGTCTAGCAGCTGTGAACCCCCTGGCCTCACTTCTCCGAAGTTAGGAGCAGCCGTTTGCGGTTGCTGTCTCCAAGTTGGGGGATGTGCCTGGGATACTTGTTCTCGAGGATTGGGGTAGCCTGGTTGATTAAACGATGGAGGTGGGTAAACCCCCCATGGTTGCTCCATGTTCCTTTCACCAGGTGCCCTGTATTGAGTTCCAGGAACGCTTGTGTTAAATGGTAGAGGTGGGATCTGTCCCCATGACTGCTCCGCCATCAAACCAGGTGCCCTTGGAGGAGTTGACCCCATTTGCGCGCTGCGCACTCCTTCAGGATAGGATGGATAGATGGAAGGTTAGCCGATCTGGTGGAACATTGTTCCATGATCACGACTGCATATCCCCCAGGTGGTCTTGTACCACCCATTCCTGGGCCAAGAGTTTTCCCCCCGGTGTACTGTGGGTTAGTCTCCTGCACAGCAAAACCATAAGGCTGAGCACATGGCATAGCTTGCGGCATACCAATTGGTCCCACTGCATCCGGTGGCCTCCTAGCCATCTGCACCTGTCCAAAATGAAGATTAGCCTGGTTAGTCATGTCATTCGCCACCTGTTGACTTCCAGTGTTCAACGTGGCAAACACACCATGCTGGGAATTACTTGGATTAAAAGGTACCTGTACCATATTCGGCTGAACCTGAGTAGGTCCTGCCTGAATGTAGGTAGGCTGAACTTGCTATGCACCTGCTGCCTGAGTCATGTTCGGCTGAACCAGAATTGGTCCTGCCTGAGCTGCACTCGGTTGGATGACGAGTCCTGCCTGGGTAGGGTACTCCACTTGCGTTGGGATAGCAGAATTGACAGAGCTTTCACTTGCGTGAGCCCTCTTAGCCTCTATCTCCCTGGCTTGCTGCACTTCGTTATGTACCATGGGTTTCACAATATCGGCCAATTGTTGTGACACTTGGTACATGATATCATTGATTCCCAAATTGAGTTGTTGGCGTATAAACGAAGTGGTCATCACCACCGGGGTCTCATTGGGCTCGTTGTGTTGAGTTTGAGCTCCTATCTCCACTTGTATTTGCTCTGCTGGTGGAACATTGCTTCCACAGGATGGGCTTCCTTCAATCGGTTTCCTGGGATTGCTTTTTGCAGTCATATTGCTCAAACTTTTGCCCGAACGCAAGTGCATACGCCAATGGTAATCCTGACCTGGGGATTCGAACGTGTTGATTCGTTCACCTTGGGTCCCACCGGGCGTGCCAATTTTGTTGTCTGGAATGCTAATTAGTCGTAGATCGGCTAACTTCCAAAACAGTGATTCCCTTTTCTTCAAGCGATTACGCCAAGGAAGGAACTCTGTTCCTTAGCTATGGGTTCCTTAACTCACTCCAGAAAGGTTTAAGTCGATGAACTAAGATAAAAACTGGGATATAAAGGTAAACATAAATGCGACTGAATAAAAGCTTGAGCGAAAAATAAGTTGTTTGATTGATTGTGTGTCTTTAAACATGTATACAACTTGGGTATTTATAATAACAGCTAAGAACTACCTCTATCTGCCACGTTTGGTTGGCTAACAACGATATATTCCTAGTTGGCGGTTACTCGGCTGAGTGGTGCCATGCTCCACTAACCACGATCCTAAAAACTAGGCGCACTAGCACATTATGGCTGCGTCACTTCAACCAACGGTCCTCTCCAAGTAAACCTCTCCTCAGATTTCTTCGCGTAGCTCCAAAAATTATGGAGAACAATTTTGACCAGTTTTACCTTAGATATTTAATTTATTCAAAATTGTTTCCACGTCATTCAGCTCGTGGAGCAAGAATCTGATCCAATATGTGACTTCATGCTAACCCAATGGACCCAAATATCTTCCTTGAAGCCCAGTAAACCCAAGGCCCATTTTCACTTCTGATTTCCTGCCTGCGGCTCTGTCAGCTGCAAGGTCGACTATCATGCAGTTCGGCGGATGCCCAATCGGCTATTTGATCCACTCGGCTGTGGCTGGCTTTGGCTAATTCTAAAGAACATTTTTAGGTGTAAACAGTACAATTAACATGGTATCAATAATTATCATTCTTCAAGCTTCCACATTTTGATCTCTTATCTTTGATTTCTCTCGATCGATCTTCGATTTTGTTAGAGTACTCTTTTTTTTTCGTTTGATCGTTCTTCATTTTTTGATTTCTCTCGATCGATCTTCGATTTTGTTAGATCAATCGATCTCTTTCGATTGATCTTCAATTTTCTTTGGTTGATCTTTGATTTCATTCATTTACGTTCTTCTTCTTTGATTAATGTTTCTTGGTTTCACTCGATTCTGTTACTCTCTAACAATGGACGAGCATAATCCTCTTTTCATCCATTATTCGGAAAATCCGGGATTGGTCCTTGTTTCTCAACCAACACTACAAGAATGAAGAGTTTTCACAGTGACCTTTTGCCGACAACAATTAAGTTGTTAGCAAAAATATACATCTGACAACAATATTTGCTAATTGTTGGGAAAAGAAATTTTATTTCGTTGGGAAACACTGTTACCACAAGAAGACTCATTTGCAATGATGTCGGTGTCCAATCCTCCCCCGTTAATTTTGAGACTTAATCGTTAAATGGTACGATTACTGTTGATTATAGTGATTGTTTGGTGTGAGCTCAGAATTTCTGACTATAGATCGCCTTGAGAGGTTGTTTGTTTTTGTGAAACCGTTGGGTGGGAAGAAATCTAATGTCAAGATTTTCGCGTAACAAGTCAAGCCTCTTCTTGAAGATGCTCAAATCCAACTCACAGTCCATGGTGATCTCATTCTTCAGCTCAACCATGTTTCTTCTTTTGCTGTTATTGCACATTGTTATGGGCCGGCCTCCGAGCTGGGCTCCTAACTGGATCACCGAGCTGAGCCCAACCAATGTGTTACGGACCGGTCCCGAGGCGAGTTCCAGCATGTCCACCAAACCAAGCCGACCCGGCTCGGTTCCGACCTCTTCGAGCTCGGCGAGCTACATCCGATCCCCAAGGCGCCAAACCGGTCCTCCGGTACGATCGCCCCAGCGATAACGCCGAGCAGGGCGGGGGCGAGCCGACTCATGACCCTCAGACCCTCTAGAAAGGGATACACCTGGAGACGAGGCTTGGGGCCGTTGTCACTCCGTAGAATGAGGATCACGCAGCCAGTACGTGACGGACTTGGCAGGTGCGAGATATCAGGAAGGGATGAGCTGATCCTTGATGCGTGAGGGGGGAGTCACCGCGCGCAGATTCCGGATCGGTGGCTATCCTCCTTCTACGTGACTCCACTATATAAAGGGGGCTGGACCCCCCAGGTTTGCACACTCTCTCGACACTCTCTCTAAAACCTAAACTCATCTCTATGATGCGAGCTCTATGCTCATCCTAAAAAGTCCTATCTAACTTAGGCATCGGAGTGCCTTTTGCAGGTACCCCACCCGCCGATCTGAAGGAGGAAGGACGTCACGCCCAGAGGAGGAGTACTCACCACGGAGCTCATCACCCAACTACCAAGCAGAGGAGCAAAGGTACGACCTTGCACCATTTCGTGCATTAACATTGGTGCCCACCGTGGGGCCCGGTAAAATTGGGCTGGGCCTCAAGGAAACCACCGAGCAAGATGGTGAACACTAGGGGCACGGTGAACCAACCATCACCACAGGACGAATCAAGCTAGAACACCGTCAGCCAGAGCCAACAACCACCTAAAGATCCTATCTTGGAGGCAGATCGACCATGGCTGACTAACCACTGAGAAATAGTCTACATGTAGAAAGATCAAATTTTTATTGTTCATTGCAACTCTTGAGCAAACAAGGAGTACAACAAACACAAAGATCTCTCTTTGACGAACAAATCAATAGGACACTCGCCAAAAATTTGTCATTCTGGAAAGTCAGCATAATATTTCTCATACTCGGCAAAGTTGTTTTGACCTCGGCGCATGCCAATTATGTCAAGAACATGGAAGATTAGTCTTCAAGCAAACACGACCTCGACGTTTCCTTCGACCACCGCGTTTTAAATCAGGTGTTTTCCTTCCTATTATATTTCCCCTCTAGTTATCATGGGTGAGATTTTTTAGAATGAGCCTAATTAGTTGCCGCAAAAAGAGCTCTAATCCATTTTGAATTATCACTGACATACCAAGTGACGTGAGAAAGGTCGTTTTTTTAAAAATTCTCGATAAGGATATTATCCGATGCATGCCATTGAAATCTAGTGTACGACTACTGTTTCTTATCATAAAATCTCAATTCAATGTTATATCTCATAAAATTGGCTACGCATCAAGCCATGTGATAATCGCATATTATTATTATTGTGAAAGAACAACAAGTTTATTTGAAGTCGATCGGAATGATGAGCTGATACGGGAGTTATCTAGAAAAATTCTTTATGATTTCTAACAAATCATATCTCCTTTATGGATATTCAAATTGGAAATATCCTGTCATATCTTTTACTAACATCTTTTTGAAGAGGTCAAGATAAAGACCAAATCTTTGGGTATCTTAAGAATCAAGAATGCAGATCAGCCACACAAATCGTGGAAGAGATCAAGATATGCTTGAAAATGCCCAACTACTCAACTTGGTCAACCTCATCTCAACTACCGAGTTGACCTCAAATATTCAGATATTTGACCGACCTCAAGAAGCGATCAAATCGACCAGCCCAATAGAAACAACCTCAGCTCGGGTTCTATCTTTTTCAAAAAAGGGGGGGGGGGCAAGGGCTACTGAGGAGCAAGCAACAACCTCAATTATTCAGAGGAGCTCAAGTCAACCACATTGCCGACCTCAACAACTTGGACAACCACAGACCTTCGAGCAAGGTATAATTTATCATTTAAATAAATGGATGGCGTGATTCCACATTGTTGATGGCTAACCTCAACAGATCAGTATATAGATAACCAATAGGTGGATACCCAGTCCAGTAACCTACCAGGCCCACCTCAACAATTTCAATATTCAAACGACTTTAAACTCAGCCACGTCGCTGACCATGATTACCAGACGACCTCGACCATGCCACATGGACAGCCAGGTCAACTACTCTCCAAAAGGAAGTATAAAGCTAGGTCATGAGCACTTTACTCAGGCATTAAATACTGAATATACTATATCAAATTGTTGCACATTGTGTATACTTTGACAGAAACGACGCCTCAAAATCGAAGGTCGAGCCCACCACTTAGCTCGACAACCAGCTCGTTAAATCAACCCCTGTGGTTTCAAAGATTCCAGGTCAGCATAGAGGCCTGGCGAGCTTCAAACACAGCTCGGTACCCAGTGTCGGAAGAAGCTCGACCCCTGTGGTCCTAAACCCAAGTCAGCATAAAGGCTTGGTGAGCTCATTCGCAGCTCGACCCCTGTGGTCCTAAACCCAAGTCAGCATAAAGGCTTGGTGAGCTCATTCGCAGCTCAACCCGCTCGACCCCTGTGGTCCTAAACCCAAGTCAGCATAAAGGCTTGGTGAGCTCATTCGCAACTCGACCCCTGTGGTCCTAAACCCAAGTCAGCATAAAAGCTTGGTGAACTCGCTCACAGCTCGACCCCTGTGGTCCCAAACCCAAGTTAGCATAAAAACTTGGCGAGCTCACTCGTGGCTCGGAAGGTCTTGCTCGACCTAAGCAACCCCTGTGGTTTCAAAGATTCCAGGTCAGGATAGAGGCCTGGCGAGCTCAAATGCAGCGCGATAAAAACTAACCCCTGTAGTTCTAAAGATTCCAGGTCAGCATAGAGGCCTGGAGAGCTCTAAAGCAATTCGAAAGTTGATAACTCGACCTGAAGAAAAGCCTAACCCGCTCCAACCATCATAGAGACCTGACAGCTCAAAACGATACTCGGATTAGACAAGCACTCGACTAATGTTATTACGGGGGACTAATATTCCAAATTTTCAATTTGAAACAAGTCTTTCGGGGGGAAGCCACCCGAGGACTACACTACCTTATACTACCCAAGGACTATAGGAAAGCGTGAAAAGAAAGTAAAGTAAGTCATCATCACTTAGTCAAATTTCATTCATAGGAAAAGGAATTGCAAGAGGTGGTTCTCGGATGAGCAATTACAAGATCGGAACTAAAGAAAAACAAAAAGCAGAAAAGCACAAGTTACACAAGGGCATTCCCTTGGTCTTCAATAACGAGAGCGGGAGCGATCACCTTCACTTGGGCCAGGCACCATCGAAACCCTCCTTAAAAGTGGGGAGCACTGAAGCCTTTTTACCCCTCGAGATGAAGTCCAGCCCTCCACGAGCTCGGAAAGGGTGGAGCTCCCCATGAGCTCACCAACAAAGACCAGCTCTACACGAGCTCGGATAAATAAAGCTCTCAGTGATCTCACTAACAAGAAGCAGCTCTCCGTGAGCTTACCAGCAAAGACCAGCTCCCCATCAGCACTTCAAATGTAGAGGCCTATATCTCAACATGCACTTCGATTCTTCAAATTCAAGTACAAATTTTAGGTGGGAGTAGACCACGATAGGTCAGAGCTCGACCAATGCAGAGACCTATAGTCCAAACCTGTTTGGAGTTCTACCTACCTTAATCTTCAAGTCAAAGGTCAAGTTTGGGGTCGAAGCTCTACCCATAGTTCAAACCTATTTACAAGCTCTCCTTGTACTTCAACACAAGTACTTTCATCGGAGCCCGACCGCCTGAGCTCATCCTGACTGGAGCTCGACCTGCTCAGAGCTCATCCTCATCTGAGCTCGACTCAACCAGTTCAAAGCTCGATCTGCATTTAAGCTCCCTGTGTTCAAGAGATCACTGGATAGATAATTAGAAGACCGTAGCGATCTGGATGATCTCAAACTATGCAGATGATTGAACGACCTCAAGTCGCGCATCAGATACCAGCTCATACCTTATAGGTCATCTCAGGTTTTTTGATATCATACGTCGCATATCAGATCATTCGACCTATTACTCTCAAGAAGTAATTATACTATTTCTAGCTCAGCAAGAGCAGTTCTATGATGGGATCAACTCTTACAGGGAATTTGGAGAAAACCAAATACTTGCACTCTAAACATGCTCAACTGATCGGCAAGCAAGTCTAGGGGTGGACAGGGATAGGACGAGAAGAACCTTGTGATCACTTCTTGGCGATCCTTGTAGGAGAGGAGACGGTCAACATGTTGGGAGGGATCGACCCGAGAACTTGGGCGACTTTCTCTTTCTTGGCCTTCCACCCAGCTCGAATTCCGACCTGACGAAAAAATAATTAGACCCTGTACCTTTTCAGGCAAAGGGTCTAGGGGGCTTGTGTTATGGGCCGACCTCCGAGCTGGGCTCCTAACTGGATCACCGAGCTGAGCCCAACCAATGTGTTACGGACCGGTCCCGAGGCGAGTTCCAGCATGTCCACCAAACCAAGCCGGCCCGGCTCGGTTCCGACCTCTTCAAGCTCGGCGAGCTACATCCGATCCCCAAGGCGCCAAACCGTCCTTCCAGACGATATCGCCTCAAATGATAACGCCGAAAGGTATGGGCGAGCCGACTCATGACCCTCGGACCTTCTAGAAAGGGATACACCTGGAGAGGAGGCTTGGGGCAGTTGTCACTCCGTAGAATGAGGATCACGCAGCCAGTACATGACGAACTTGGCAGGTACGAGATATCAGGAAGGGATGAGCTGATCCTTGATGCGTGAGGGAGGAGTCACCGCGCGCAAATTCCGGATCGGTGGCTATCCTCCTTCTGCGTGACTCCACTATATAAAGGGGGCTGGACCCCCCAGGTTTGCACACTCTCTCGACACTCTCTCTACACTCTCTCTAAACCCTAAACTCATCTCTATGATGCGAGCTCTATGCTCATCCTAAAAAGCCCTATCTAACTTAGGCATCGGAGTGCCTTTTGCAGGTACCCCACCCGCCGATCTGAAGGAGGAAGGACGTCACGCCCGGAGGAGGAGTACTCACCACGGAGTTCATCACCCAACTACCAAGCAGAGGAGCAAAGGTACGACCTTGCACCATTTCGTGCATTAACACACATTTTCTTCAATCATTTTTTTTTTTGTTGATTTTGCTTGTATTGTTAAGAGACCGAACATTAGCTCCATGCCAAGGAGGTTGTGGCGTTCGATGGATGTCACAAAGTACGGTGAAATCGTTTGTGTCGACGGAGATGGATCGAGGTTAGTTTCGTTCCACCTTAGTCATGTTGATAACTCTTAACAAATATTGATCATTTGTAAAAAATTTGTTGTGCTGAGAAATCATTTATGCTCTGTGACCCCAATAGTTTGCATGTCAGAAGTGGTCTTTTCTCATCTACTTTGAAAATAAATAAAAAAATAATATAAGAGATGTACTTATATTATATGCATATCAATTAACAAGATTCGTGTTTATAACTTTACCACTGCTTTTTTATTATGATAACTTGTACACCTCTATTTGGGCTTGATTCGTTAAATGCTTGATCAAACTCGTTTCTTTAATTAAATGAGTCAAGCTCAAGCTTGAGATTGAACTCGATTATTTAAATGAGTCAAACACAAGCCTTACAGGGCTCGACATTAAACGGCTCATGAATAGCTCGTATAGGTGTTGTGGTCTTTAAGTTGTTGCAATGGTTTTTTGTTGGGTGAAGTTGTTCTGCTAGCGTCGGACTAGATACAGATGGTGGTCATGTTTTTTTGGACTCATGCTTTTGTAATGGTTAAGCTTAAATAGTATATTTGGACTCATGATTTTGTAATGGTAAAGCTTAAATTGTATTTGGAAAGGACATATTATATTTTTAGGATGTTTTGGTCAAACTTTCGAATTTTTTTTTTTTGTATTAGTTAAGAAATCTTGAATTTTACATACCATATGTCAAGTACATATCTCTATTTTTATAAATTATCATGTAATATTGAAATATTTATTAAGTACTAAATTGATAAAATTAAAAAGTAATTAAAGAAAAATTTTTGTAAATGCAAATGTAATTTAATTATAAATGAGCTAAATAAGTCAAGCACAAATTTTATTATTTTTAAACAAGTCAAGTTCAAGCTTTTAGTTAGACTAATTTATATAAACGAGTAAAGCTCAAGCTTAAAGTGCTTGGCTCGGATCGACTTATTTACACCTCTAATCCTACTATTCTTCCAAGATATGCAAGAATTACAGATCATTATATTTATTAAACTATTTTGATAGAATTTTATCTTAAAATTCTTTTATTTCCATATTTTATAGGTTATAAAATGCAACAAGTGCAAGAAAAGTTGGAAGGGGCCACGAGGAAGAGTTGCTACCGGTAAATTACATGTTCTTTAATTAACTTGGTTTTTTACTCTCTTATATTTATTAATTGCAGAGTAAATTAGTAAAATTTATTTGTGCTGAAATTGCAGGTCAACCAACGGTGCTTCAACTACTTTACAAGGATATATTCAACATAAAATTAGACAAAGAAGAAACTAATATTGCAGACTCATTTTTGTACGAAGTGACTATATGTGTTTGCAATTTTCATTTCATGGGAACATGGCCTGTCCTTATATTGTATGTGCCCCAGACGAACCAAGAAAATAGTATCTTTGTAATTATTTATATAATATTCTCCTTATATTTTTTGTTGCAAAATTATTAATAATTCGTTCATAATCAAGATTATTTAAAAAGTCATTTTCAATAGAAATCAAATCAAGACTATTTAATCTATCTTGTGACATAGTAGATTGCAAATAAGATTTTAACAATTTCAATTTAGAAAAACTTTTTTCAGCAGATACAACAATAATAGGGTAGTTAATATTATTCTATAAGTTGTGCATGCATTAGGAGAACAATTAAATGTCCTTAAAGAATTCAATATCATATAGCTTGATTTTGATTCAACAGTTAAAACCTCTATAACGACTTTCAATTTTTCAAATAGAATTTCACCATAAAGATTATAAGAATGATCATGTTTTAGGTAAGTTTCAAGATGTTTGCAACATAATTTCAAGTTCTTATCAAAGAATAATCTAAGTTTTTCAATGCCAAACAAAAATCCAAAAATCTCTTCATATGTGTTATACTGCTCAAATCTTTTAGTAAGTGAGTTAATTGATTGATCTACAATATAAAAAATAATTAATCTTAAAAGTACAATCAAGTGAGCCAACGTAGTATGAAAGTCATTTGCTCTTAATGACTTATATCAGGAGTATAATCAAGAATCACAAAAGTATTTTGCTTTCTTTGATTTTTTGGACTATTGCACTTTTAACTTCATTACCTAACATATTAATCAATTTGTTTTGGATCTTATGACTAAGATAATGATAATAAATTTTATTATGCTTGATGCAATCAAAATGCTTTTGCATGACATGATCCCATTTAGCAATTATTTCAACAAGAGAATAAAAGTTCTCATTGTTTTCTACATTAATCCTCTTATTTTTTTCCACGAAAAGCTGAATTTTGTTCAGCAAGATATCTAACAATACAAATTATTATAACTAAAACATTTTTCCAATGTTTTTTTTTCCTTATAAGCTCTTAAAGATATATATACCACTAAGTAAAAAAAAAATTGATGCCCCCTAAAAAATGGGGCCCTGGGCAGTCGCCCATCCTACCCATGCTCAGGGCCACCACTGTATGGGAATAAGAACTTTTATGGCCCATAAATTATGTAAATAGTATTTATGTTATTTAGTGATGTTTATGTTAACTTCATTAACTTCATTGTGGCATATTTTAAGAAGTGTATATATTTTAACTGTTTTTGACATGATTCAAATTTGAAAATTATGATAATTAATTTAATAAATGTGAACATATTAATTTCAAAATAATTAATATTTAAAAATAGCATTTGGTTTTTATTAAAATAAAATTCAATATATTTGTAAAGAGTTTCATAATAATACCGTCTCAATCTCAGCAATCTAAGTTGCAGGGAAATGTTTATATTTTTGCAGCGACTTAGGTTGTTGATAAAAGATATATTACTGCGGCGACTTTGGTTGCTAAGATAATTTAGGTATGGTAGCAACCACAGGTTAGACAACAATTGTTGTCGTGAAAACATTAGTAATGGCAGCGGCATTGAATGTTGTTACAAAACCTTTCGCAACGGGACTTACAACTGACTTTTTTTTTCCCATTGCAAAAACATCTTTCAAAGGAGAGTGGTTGTTTTTGTTGCTCACAAATACACCAACTTCTAGTGGTGTGTTGAAGTGAATAATCAAGAAAGAACAAATTACTAAGAGGAAGGAGGTGTTTAAGAACAAGATGTAACTCGTGTTTGGACATAAAGACTGTGTTAATAGCCATGTTGAGAGATAGAGAAACTCTCAAACCCCAATTTCAAATACTAAGAAAGTGAGCAAAAAGATGGTAACTTGATGATTAAGGAAAGCCATAAAAGCTAAAAATTTCACAATTGAGAGGAAAAAAAAATAAAACACAGTCAAAGAAAACAACTAGAAAATGAAAGAAATTAAGGAATAGACCTCAGAGGATTGCTGGTTAATGGGTCTGTTTGTTTTTTTTTTTTTTTTTGGTGATTTGGATGAATTTTAGTGAAGAGAAGAGAAAGAGGAGGGTGTGTGAGAATACGGAAAATAAAAAATAATTGGATTTTTAATAAGACGGCAAGGGTTTCTCTCCACCAGTAGTAGGGTTTCTCTCCACCGGTGAGAGCTGTTCCATAACACCGTTCCATTACCCGCACAACACCGTGTTAATAGTGGGGCTAGCAAATCTTAATCTCAGCGACGATGATGAAGAAGTGCTCATGTTCAAAAAATAGGTGACACCGAAAGGAAAAGCTAACCCTACACTTTGTCTAGTAGGGAGATTTCTGACCCAAAAACCTTTATGTATCCACATGATGAAGGAAAGGATGGTGACGATGTGGCAACCGGGTCGAGGAGTGGCTATAAAGGAGATCGCTAGGGGTATCTTCTTTTTCCAATTTTTTCATAAGTTGGATCTGCAAATGGTGATGAATGGTGGGCCATGGCAGTTTAATGGCCATTTGTTGCTGATGAGTAGAGTTGGTGTTGGGGATGTACCGTCGCAGATACCGTTGTTCTATGTCGTGTTCTGGGTAAAGATACATGACCTTCCAATATGCCTAATGTCTATGGAGATAGGGAAAGGGCTTGGTGACTATATCAGGGAGTTCATTGATTATGATACTAAAAATAGTTCTGATTTCTGGAAATCATATATGCGAATCAGAGTTAAAATTGACGTTCGTAAACCGCTAAAGAGGGGAAAGAAGATCAGCGTGGAAGGAGGTCACAAGCCAGAGTAGTGCGCTTCAAATATGAACGATTAACTGTGTTATGCTTTCTGTGTGGTATGCCCGAGCACGCTGATAACCATTGTAAGAAATTATTCCTTATGGAGGAAGACGATGGCATGCGTTTGTGAGGACCAAAGCTGAGGGTGGAAAGGAAGAAACCAAGTGGAACGGGGGGTGTCGGTGGCTGCGTGTAGATGGAAATGGTGAGGAGGGTTTGAATTCAAACGAGCAGGAGCGAAACTGTAAGTCTATTGTGCCGAATTTGCATGATTTGCAGGATACGTTGGATGAAAACGCAAAATTCGCGGGTGTATTTAATGCGAATCCACTTAATGATCAGGACCGTTTTATCTCACAAGGGAAAGGGCATGGTTTTGGTGCAAAAGTAACTCCTGAGATTTCATGAATGGATTCGGGAAGCAAAGGGAAACGAGTGCATGTTGAAGTGAATAAGGAAAGTAGCGATCTGCATAAATCGAATCATAAATATTTGGTGGGAGTTGCTAAAAACAAGGCACTGAGAATCAGTTAGCACAATAAAATAGATTTTACTACAAGGTTAACTGATGAGCTAGAAGATGACTTTGACTTTGAATTTGACCTAGAAGGTGCTCGTAAAAGAAAAAGGGAGCTGGTGGCCCATACTCCTAATGACAGCACGGTAGTGGTATACGATAGTTTGGAGAAGGTTGATGGAGCAGAGATTGAAGCAAGTAATGATGTATCTATTCATTTTTTATCGGGAGGTCCTGGTATCCAGGCCTGCTAGGAACAATGACGATCCTAAGCTGGAACTGCCGAGGCCTGGGTCACCTACGTGCAGTTCCCACTCTAAGGAACCTAATCCGAACATACAGGCCGGACATAGTTTTCCTGTATGAAACTATTCTTTATGCAAGTAAGATGGAGGAGGTGAAGAGGAAGGTTGGTATGGAAAAGTGTTTGTTGTGGATCGTGAAGGGAGGGGTGGACGTTCGGCGGTGTTGTGGCGGGATGGAATTGATTGTGAAGTAACAAGCTACTCCAAGCATCATATAAATGTAGTAGTTACAGATCAGAATGTGGGTTGTTGGCGACTTACAGGCTTCTATGGATTTCCCGAGCATTCTAAGCGAAGGCAATTTTGGGCCTTGCTGCGTCAGTTGGCGCGGCTCTCCCCTTTGTCGTTGTGCATTATTGGTGATTTTAATGACTTGCTTTCTCCAAATGATAAGCGGGGTTATTGTGATCATCCGTATTACCTTATGAAGGGCTTTCAGGAGGCAATGATTGAAGCGAGGTTGATTGATATAGAGTTAGAGGGTTACCCCTTTACTTAGAGGTTTGCGATGGGGATAGATAGGGCTATTGATCAACACTTAGATCGTGCTATGGCAACCAAGGAGTGCCTTGATTTGTTTCCTCAAGTGCGCTTGCTTAATCTTATGGCAAATCAATCGGAACACTCCATGCTCTTGCTTTGCCGAGAGCCTCCTATGGAGGGTCGTAGCTGGTTTAAGTTTGAAAATCTTTGGTTGAGTGAACCTGATATAGGAGAGGTGGTGCAAGATGGGTGGAGAAAGGGGCATGAGGGTGATTTGGTGGCTCGTTTGGGTGGTTGTTCTAGGAACTTGGAGAGTTAGAGCCGTAGATTTAGAACCAAGTTCAAAGAGGGAATTGATGAGTGTCATATACAACTTTAAGAATTGCGTAGGAGAAGTGATGATGTGGGTGTCCAGTGTAACGACCCGTTACCGGACCGCTACCGAGCTCAATATACCGAGCTCGAGTTACCGAGCTCAACACACCGAGCTCAAGTTACCCTGTATGCGATGTGTTTTAAAACGGTACTCTTGTGCCTTTTAAAAAGTACGGTCTATATTTTTTTTTTATAAAACCAACTCGTGCACATCAGAGTAATTACAGCTTTTCGAAACATGATGCAACTACGACACAAGGATTAAATTCTAATAGAACATACATGCATAACATACATATATACCACTCGAAATAATAATGTATGCAAAATACAGAGTAGTAAATGTACAAGAAATACACCTAAGGTATGACGACTTCAAGAGAGCAATCATACCCTGGGGTACTTCCGGAGACACCCACGCAGGGTTGCTCCAAAAGTAAGTCCACCAGTCTACCACTGTGCTCAAAATAACATCTCGCCCAAACTGGTCACAACCACTATACACAAAAACATAGGCAAGGTAAATCACGACAAGTAGAGGTCGTCGCCCTGATCCTCGTCGAGCTCCTCCTCGCCATCATCTGCTGTCGAGTTCCCTGCACCCTCGACATCGCCTGGGTAACCATCATGGATTGAAGGCACCACGGGAAAGGGTCAACTTCTCAACAATCAAGATAAACAAGGCACAAAGAAATAAGCAGACATCACTGTATATCATTCATCAAACGTGACTCGACCATCTCACTCTAGACTCGACTCTTATTCCGGAATATCGTCAGCTGGTCCATCCCCAAACTGACGCAATAGGTAAGCGGCAGGTCCAACCCCAAACCGATACCATGCATTAATCAGCAGGTCCAACCCCAAACTGATAATGCGACGTCTAGTCAATCTCCCGTAAACAAAAAGGGGACCTAGCACCCTTAGTTATCCGGGTCACGGCTCAAAAACATCATACGACTCGCCTAGCTCTCTCACTCGATGATTAGCTCGCCGCAGTCAAGGAGTGGCACATAAAAGTACTTGATCACATATCAAATAAAGAGAGCATGCTTAACATGAAGAAAACGCAATTCGACATTTAAGCAATAAAAACATTCTGCATGAAGAAACGCAATTCAACAGCAATTCACAATTCATAACATATATTCAATCACATATTAAATACATGCAAAAACCTAATCATACCACAACATTTCAAGCTCGACACAAATCAAGGAATCCATACATAGGAATATAACAATAAAAATCCTAGAATGTCTAGAAGTGTCCTTACGCACAAAACATAAACACGTAGAATATGAAGTGCCCTTACCGAACTCCAAGCTAATGCTGCTCGACAACGACCTCGACACGGCTGTCTTCAAACGAGTTCGACACGGCTGTCTTCAAACGAGCTCGACACGGCTGTCTTCAAACGAGCTCGACAACGACCTCGACACGTACACTTCTCAGTCGACCTCGACACGTACAGTTCTCAGTCAACTTCGGTTCCGTGTCCTCGTACACCCAGATCTCCTTGCAGCACGATCTCGGAACTCACACTGCCTAATACGAGCACAGCTTAGTTCTATCTATGGGTTCTAATAACACTTAGCTCTCATTATCCCAATCTTAACCACAACCCAAGTAAACATTACAAAATAACTCCTTTTCTCTAAAATTTTATTGAAAACTTCTTTCATACCTTACCAGACAAAGCCATTTTTCCTCTAACACAAAGTTAGGGTTTTCGATCAAAAGTTCATGGAAAAGGTTATCTGATACTACAACAGATAAATCGACAACAACAACAACCAGAAGCAACAAACAACAACTAAAACAAGAAATCGAAACAAACCAAATAGGGAGGGTTTTTGGGCACTGCCTATTGCAGAAAACAGAGGAAGAAATTTGTTTTACAAGCTCAAATAATTGGTTAGAAAGGTAGGTAATATCATGAAGAAGAAAACCTATCAATATGACATGATTTGGAGCATAAAAACTAGCTAAAATGGAGAGAAGAAGTGGCGCTAACAGTAGCATGAAGGAAGAGAATCTGTTTTTCATACCTCAAATGGTGGTCGAGATGTGAGATATGTCGAGAGGATGATGAGGAACAAGATTGATGAAGAAAGTTTATGCAGAAGCTCGATGGAACTCAAGGTTCTTCGATGGATGTTTGGAGAGGAAGAGGAACTCAGAGAAGAAGGGAGAAGAAAGAAGAAAAGAGAAAGTGAGTGTTTGAGGAAACTGATCGTGATATACAGCTGGTGAGAGAAGGGGTATTATCGTAACTACTGTTATGAGATGCCAATCCCATCAATCATTCTACCCATCTAATCTCTCCTTTCTCATGATTACCCTCTACTCTATAGGTACAGATCTAAAAAGAAGCACAGCGTCGAGAACTGCAGGCCGACAATATAAATATAACAAACAAAATAGTCATAACGCTGAATAACGTTCGTAAAAATACGAGTGTTATCATCTCGACACGATGTCGACCAGGGTGCTCGTGCAAGCGCACAAGGCTCTAACACGAGTTCGTGCACGCGGCCTCCTCAGTTCGACATGCGACCTCCTCAGCTCGGTACGCGACCTCATCAGCTCGGTGCGCGATCTCAGCAGCTAATGCACGCGATCTCCTCAGCTCAGCAGCTAGTGCACGCGGTCTCCTCAGCTCGGCACAGGATCTCGACACGAGGTCTTGGTACGAGGTCTCGATACGACGTCCTAATACGAGGTCGATCTCGTCCTCAGGTGTTACAATCTCTCCCTCTAAAAAAATTTCGTCCTCGAAATTGCAAATAAGATTCTTACCTCGGAAAAGTTCAGGGTACTAAGTCTTCATCTTCTCCTCCAGCTCCCAAGTCGCATCTCCAGTCTTCTGATCCCACACAACTTTGATAAGTTGAATCTCTTTGTTCCGCAACTGTTTGGCTTTCCGATCAACGATCCTTGCTGGTGATGCTTCGAAAGATAGGTCGTCCTTCAGTTGAATCACATCCGGTTCGATGACATGAGAGGGGTCAGAAATATACTTTCGCAACTGTGAGACGTGGAAGACGTCATGAATGTTTGACAAGAAGGGTGGCAGGGCAATCTGATATGCCACTGGACCAATACGACGAAGAACCTGATAAGGTCCAATAAATTTAGGGGTAAGTTTCTTGGATTTGATCGCTCGACCAACTCCAGTAGTGGGGGTGACTCTAAGAAATACATGTTCTCCTTCTTCGAACTCGAGTGGTCGACGTCTTTGGTCTGCATCACTCTTCTGTCGACTTTGAGACGTTCGCATCCTATCTCTGATCAAACGGATCTTCTCAGTAGTCTGCTGGATCATATCTGGTCCTACAACGTAACGCCGCCATCCTGGTACCAACAAAGAGGCGTCGACATTTACGTCCATCTGATGCTTCAAAGGTGCCATTCCAATACTCGCATGAAGCTGTTATTGTAGGTGAACTTCACCAATGGTAAGACGTCGTCCCAACTTCCTCGGTGATCTAAGGTACACGCCGCAACAAATCCTCAGCGATTGGATCGTTCTCTCGATCGACCGTCGGTTTGGGGATGATATGCCGAGCTAAGCCTGAGCTCGGTTCCCATCGCTTCTTGCAATTCCCTTCAAAAATGAGATGTGAACTTCGGATCTCGGTTCGACACGATTGAAGAGGGTATTCCATGAAGTCGCACTATCTCCGCGATGTAGATCTCGGTCATCTTTTCCACGTTGTATGTCGACCTCATTGGTAAGAAATGAGTAGATTTGGTCAATCGGTCGACAATCACCCAAATCGAATCATTCTTCTTCTGCGTCTTCGGCAAACCTACAACGAAATCCATGGAAATACTATCCCATTTCCAAACTGGTACGCCGTTTATCAGTAGCATTCCCGCAGTCGCTTGGTGCTCCACCTTTGCTTTCTGACACGTTAAACACGAAGCTACGTACTCAGTCACTTGCTTTTTCATTCCGGACCACCAAAAATGCTTCTTCAAGTCTTGATACATCTTCGTAACTCCTGGATGAATACTAAAGTTGCTCTTATGAGCTTCGTCGAGTATTAACTTTCTCAGCTCGGCTACGCTAGGTACACATACTCGGCCATTGCACCTTAAAATGTTGTCCGCTCCGACTTTGAATTCTGTCGCCTTCCCTTGCGCTATCAACTGAACCTTCTCTTGCAGGAGCTCGTCATGAACTTGCTGGTCTCGGATCTCGTCCAACAATCTGTTAGAAATGGTAAGCATACCAAATCTCAGCTTCCCCGGTGAAACTTCCACATTCAACTTCAAGTCTCGGAACTTCTCGAGCATCTCCAACTCCTTGATCATCATTCTTTGAGGTTAAAACGCTCTTTACGCTCAATGCATACGCTACTACGTTAGCCTTACCGGGATGGTATTCCAACGTAAAGTCGTAGTCCTTGAGAAATTTCGCCCATCTTCGCCGACGCATGTTGAGCTCTTTACGATCGAACAGTACTTCAAGCTCTTGTGATCGCTGAAAGCGAAGAAGTGCTCCCATAAAGGTAGTGTCTCCATATCTTCGCGCCAAGAAACCGCTGCCGCCACTCCAAATCGTGAGTGGGGTAGTTTCTCTCGTGAATCTTAAGTCGTCTTGAAGCATACGCGACCACCTTCCGATGTTGCATCGACGCATCCCAATCCCTGGTGTGACGCATCACAATACACCTCGTAAGGCTCTTACGGTTGAGGCAAAATCAACACAGCGCTATCGCCAAGAGCTCCTTGATCTTTGAAAACCGGATTCGCACTCCTCGGCCAGGCAAAAGGTTGATCCTTCCTCGTCAGTCGTGTAAAAGCGCGACAATCTTCGAGAAACCTTCAATGAATCTTCGATAATAGCCTCGCTAAGCCAACAAAACTCGATCTCAGAATCGCCTTCTACTGTTCCCATGCTAACACCGCCTCAATCTTAGTTGGATCCACAGCTATTCCTTCTTTGGAAATCACATGACCAAGAAAATTCACCTCTTCGAGCCAAAATTCACACTTCGACAGGTTGGCATAGAGTTGCTTCTCTCGTAATATCTGTAGTACTCGACGTAAGTGTTCTTCGTGCTCTTCTCGGTTCCTCGAGTAGATCAATATGTCGTCGATGAACACTACAACAAACTGATCCAAGAACGAATGGAAAATCCTATTCATGTAATCCATAAACACAGCTGGCGCATTTGTCACTCCAAACGGCATCACCAAATACTCGTAGTGACCATACCTAGTCCTGAAAGCTGTCTTGGGGACATCTTCCTCCTTCACGCGAATCTGATGGTAGCCCGACTTCAAGTCTATCTTGGAAAAGATCGCCGCTCCATGAAGTTGATCCATCAAGTCGTCAATACGAGGTAACGGATACCGGTTCTTCACCGTAACCTTGTTGAGCTCGCGATAGTCTACGCACAGCCTTGATCGTCCATCCTTCTTCTTAACCAACAACACTGGAGCTCCCCACGGTGACACGCTCGGTCGTATGAATTGCTTTGACTCCAAGTGTTCGATCTGGGACTTCAGTTCTTTCATCTCGGCAGGAGACATCCTGTATGGCGCTTTGGAAATCGGTCCTGTCCCTGGAATCATGTCGATGGAGAACTCGACCTCTCGTGACCGGTGGTAACCCTGCACGCGTCTTCGGAAAACGCCCTCAAAGTCACACACCACCGGGTACATTCTTCACTTCGATCTGTGGAAAACTTCCGAACTAGCGGATACATGTATTCCCTAGTTCCTTCTTGCAAAGAAACTCCAATACGCTCAAAGAGAAAGATAATGGGAGACTCCAAGGTCCGAAAAATTACGCTTTCACGGCACAGTCCAAGAGGACATGGTGGTGTGACAACCAATCCATCCCGAGGATGACATCTAAGCCCTTAAGAGGCAAACAAACCAAATTGACCACAAATTTTCTACTCTGAATAACCACTACACAATTAAGACATGCAGTGTTTGTGACTAAGGTTTTAGCAGCTGGGGTTGTAACTACCAATTTGAACGGTAAAGCAGTCACAGTCAAGTTCAGATGGTTCACACAATCAGAGGAAATAAAGGAATGGGTTGCACCCGAATCAAAGAGAACGGATAAGGATTTACCCTCAATCTCACATTCACCTTGAATAAGATCTTCAGCTCGCTCTGCTTCCTCACCGCTCATGCAGAAGACTCTGCCTTTAGCTACCTGACGCTTTCCTTTGGCCTTTGCCGCAAGCATTGCCGGTTCAGCTTTAGGTGTGGGACAATCTTTGGCAAAATGCCCTGGCTTCTTACAGTTGTAGCACATCTCCTCCTTCTGAGTACAGTTATTCGCATAATGTCTCGTCTTTCCACAACGGAAAAAAGTCACCTCGACACCGGTCTGACCTCCACTCCTCGCTCCCTGGGTCATCAGACGATACTGTCCTCTATTGTTGTTGTTCCCCTGAGGTCGGTCGTAAGACTTCTTAAGTTGCTTTCCTTTCTGTGCAAATCTCTGCCCCGCACTCTGGGGTCTCACCGGTCCGCCTACAACAGTTTTCTTCTTGTGGCTTCTTACTCCTTCTACCTCGACACAGCGATCTATTAGCTCTTGGAGGTTTCGAATCCTCAATGACACCACCGACTTCTGAATGTCAAATCTTAACCCTCGTTGGAATCTCTCACTTAACCATCTTTGGTCAGCTCGATCACGAAATGGACTGAAATACCTCGCCAGTGACTCGAACTTGGCTGCATACTCGGACACTGTCATACCGCCTTGCTGCAATTGAAGAAACTCTTGCTCCTTCTCGGCTCGTGCAGTATCTGGGAAGTACTTGTCCAAGAACCTTTCACGGAAAAGCTCCTAGGTCATCTCGCGACGTTCTGCTATAAATGTTTGCTTCACTCCTTTCCACCAATACTCTGCGTCTCCTAGCAGTAAGTAGGTAGCGTAGTCTACCTTCACGTTGTTTGGGCAATGGAGTGCCTCGAAGATCTTCTCGATCTCTTGCATCCAAAGATCAGCTTTATCTGGATTTTGCTCACCGTAGAACTTTGGTGGATCATGCTTCCTAAAGTCTGCCAATCCTTAGCTTGACATTTCGCTCGCTCGTTCTTTGTTGTTGTAAGTTACGTTGGGTTAACGCCGCCATCTGTTGAGCCATCGCGTTAGCTGTTGAGTTGCAAGTGATTCTTGAGCCATGGTCGCCGCCATCTCGGCCATAGCTTGAATTGCTCGTTCCATGTCGACGTTCGCTACATACTGCCGTATCTCTACGAGGTGGCATTAGATTCCACAAAGTTCAAAACCCCCGAGAATCTCACAACAAGGATGTGTTAAAACACACTGCTTCAATCAAGAAACAGTTCAAACAATTTCTCAAGCAATAAGTCCTTCACTTAATCAAACAGCAATCAACATAGTACAATTAGGTACCCAACACACACATATATATATATATATATATATATATATATATATATATATATCCCGACACAGTGACCAGTCCAAATTTCCTATGCATTACTCGAACCGAATCAAGCTCGATACCAACAATGTAACGACCCGTTACCGGACCGCTACCGAGCTCAATATACCGAGCTCGAGTTACCGAGCTCAACACATCAAGCTCAAGTTACCCTGTATGCGATGTGTTTTAAAACGGTACTCTTGTGCCTTTTAAAAAGTACGGTCTATATTTTTTTTTTTTATAAAACCAACTCGTGCACATCAGAGTAATTACAGCTTTTCGAAACATGATGCAACTAAGACACAAGGATTAAATTCTAATAGAACATACATGCATAACATACATATATACCACTCGAAATAATAATGTATGCAAAATACAGAGTAGTAAATGTACAAGAAATACACCTAAGGTATGACGACTTCAAGAGAGCAATCATACCCTGGGGGTACTTCCGGCAGACACCCACGCAGGGGGCTGCTCCAAAAGTAAGTCCACCAGTCTACCCTGTGCTCAAAATAACATCTCGCCCAAACTGGTCACAACCACTATACACAAAAACATAGGCAAGGTAAATCACGACAAGTAGAGGTCGTCGCCCTGATCCTCGTCGAGCTCCTCCTCGCCATCATCTGCTGTCGAGTTCCCTGCACCCTCGACATCGCCTGGGTAACCATCATGGATTGAAGGCACCACGGGAAAGGGTCAACTTCTCAACAATCAAGATAAACAAGGCACAAAGAAATAAGCAGACATCACTGTATATCATTCATCAAACGTGACTCGACCATCTCACTCTAGACTCGACTCTTATTCCGGAATATCGTCAGCAGGTCCATCCCCAAACTGACGCAATAGGTAAGCGGCAGGTCCAACCCCAAACCGATACCATGCATTAATCAGCAGGTCCAACCCCAAACTGATAATGCGACGTCTAGTCAATCTCCCGTAAACAAAAAGGGGACCTAGCACCCTTAGTTATCCGGGTCACGGCTCAAAAACGTCATACGACTCGCCTAGCTCTCTCACTCGATGATTAGCTCGAAGATCAAGGAGTGGCACATAAAAGTACTTGATCACATATCAAATAAAGAGAGCATGCTTAACATGAAGAAAACGCACTGACATTTAAGCAATAAAAACGATTCGCATGAAGAAACGCAATTCAACAGCAATTCACAATTCATAACATATATTCAATCACATATTAAATACATGCAAAAACCTAATCATACCACAACATTTCAAGCTCGACACAAATCAAGGAATCCATACATAGGAATATAACAATAAAAATCCTAGAATGTCTAGAAGTGTCCTTACGCACAAAACAGAAACACGTAGAATATGAAGTGCCCTTACCGAACTCCAAGCTAATGCTGCTCGACAACGACCTCGACACGGCTGTCTTCAAACGAGTTCGACACGGCTGTCTTCAAACGAGCTCGACACGGCTGTCTTCAAACGAGCTCGACAACGACCTCGACACGTACACTTCACAGTCGACCTCGACACGTACAGTTCTCATTCAACTTCGGTTCCGTGTCCTTGTACACCCAGATCTCCTTGCAGCACGATCTCGGAACTCACACTGCCTAATACGAGCACAACTTAGTTCTATCTATGGGTTCTAATAACACTTAGCTCTCATTATCCCAATCTTAACCACAACCCAAGTAAACATTACAAAATAACTCCTTTTCTCTAAAATTTTATTGCAAACTTCTTTCATACCTTACCAGACAAAGCCATTTTTCCTCTAACACAAAGTTAGGGTTTTCGATCAAAAGTTCATGGAAAAGGTTATCTGATACTACAACAGATAAATCGACAACAACAACAACCAGAAGCAACAAACAACAACTAAAACAAGAAATCGAAACAAACCAAATAGGGAGGGTTTTTGGGCACTGCCTATTGCAGAAAATAGAGGAAGAAATTTGTTTTACAAGCTCAAATAAATTGGTTAGAAAGGTAGGTAATATCATGAAGAAGAAAACCTATCAATATGACATGATTTGGAGCATAAAAACTAGCTAAAATGGAGAGAAGAAGTGGCGCTAACAGTAGCATGAAGGAAGAGAATCTGTTTTTCATACCTCAAATGGTGGTCGAGATGTGAGATATGTCGAGAGGATGATGAGGAACAAGATTGATGAAGAAAGTTTATGCAGAAGCTCGATGGAACTCAAGGTTCTTCGATGGAGGTTTGGAGAGGAAGAGGAACTAAGAGAAGAAGGGAGAAGAAAGAAGAAAAGAGAAAGTGAGTGTTTGAGGAAACTGATCGTGATATACAGCTGGTGAGAGAAGGGGCATTATCGTAACTACTGTTATGAGATGCCAATCCCATCAATCATTCTACCCATCTAATCTCTCCTTTCTCATGATTACCCTCTACTCTATAGGTACAGATCTAAAAAGAAGCCTGGCCGAGAATCGCAGCCGACAATATAAATATAACAAACAAAATAATCATAACGCTGAATAACGTTCGTAAAAGTACGAGTGTTATCATCTCGACACGATGTCGACCAGGGTGCTCGTGCAAGCGCACAAGGCTCTAACACGAGTTCGTGCACGCGGCCTCCTCAGTTCGACATGCGACCTTCTCAGCTCGGTACGCGACCTCATCAGCTCGGTGCGCGATCTCAGCAGCTAATGCACGCGATCTCCTCAGCTCAGCAGCTAGTGCACACGGTCTCCTCAGCTCGGCACGGGATCTCGACACGAGGTCTTGGTACGAGGTCTCGATACGACGTCCTAATACGAGGTCGATCTCGTCCTCAGGTGTTACATCCAGCATTTTCTTCGGGTGAAAGATCGCATGTCAACTTTAATAATGTAGGAGTAGACCTTTTGGAAGCAGTGAGCTAAAATGTTTTGGCTCAAAGGTGGTGATCTGAATACTCGTTTCTTTCACGCTTCTGCTATTTGCAGGGCCAAGAAGAACAAGCTCCTTGCGCTACAAACAAAGATGGTGGCATTACGGAGGACCCACAGCGTATCAATTAGGTAGCAAAGCAATACTTTCAGGATTTATTCAAGGAGAAAACTAGTCGTTATGATCATGTCTTGGGTGCCATGTCTCATTGTATAGAGGAAGCAAATAATGACAATTTGTTGAGACCCTTTTGTAGACTTGAATTCCATCATGCTCTCCAATAAATGGACTCTGATAAAGCGCTAGGGCCGGATGGCTTCAACCTGGGCTTCTATAAATTATTTTGGGAGGAGTATGGGGATGAAATTTTCTCATCATGTTGCAGTTCGTTAGACAGAGGCTATTTCCCTAGCTCTAACAATAATACTAACATTTTTATGATCCCAAAAGTTGAGAATTCGGCTTCTATGAAGGATTGGAGACCAATCTCATTGTGTAATGTCGTTTATAAATTGGTCTCAAAGGTGTTGGCAAATAGATTGAAAGAAGTGCATAGTAAGTGTATCTCTTCGTTCAATCTGCTTTTGTGGCGGGGAGATCGACACTTGATAATGTTATGGTTACAATTGAGATAATTCATTACATGAAGAATAAGGGGAGAGGAGGGATGGGTGAGGTTGCTTTTAAAATTGATATGAGTAAGGCTTATGATCGAGTTGACTGGGTGTATTTATGGGAGGTGATGAGGTATATGGGATTTGTTGACAAATGGGTGAGGTGGGTCATGTTATGTGTGGAGTCGGTGAACTACTCAATTCTTGTCAACCAGGAGCAAGTGGGCCCTATCTAACCAGGGAGAGGCCTCCGTCAAGGGGATCCTCTTTCGCCTTACCTTTTTATTCTTTTCTCGGAGGGCCTAACAACATTGATTAACCAGGCGGAGAGGAGAGGAGACCTTCATGGCATCAAAATTTGTAGAGGCGCCCCTTCGGTTTCTCACCTTTTGTTTGCAGATGATTGTTTTATTTTTTATTTTTTTAGGGGATCTAGATCGGAGGCGGAGACAATTAAGCATATCTTAGCCATTTATGAAGAAGCCTCAGGGCAGCAGATCAATTTCCAAAAATCTGAGATTTTCTATAGTAAAAATGTTGTGATGAGCTGAAGGATGACATTACTAATCTCTTGGGTGTTCATGTCTGCCTGGGCACCGTCAAGTACTTGGGATTGCCCTCGATGATTGGCTAAAGCAAGAAGGCGATGTTTAAGTTTATCACAGATCGTGTATGGCAGAAAATCAACTCTTGGGGGGCCAGTCATTGTCGAAGGTCGGGAGGGAGGTTATGATCAAAGCGGTCTTGCAATCTATACCTACTTATTTCATGAGTATCTTTCTCATCTCGTCTTCATTAAGAGATGAGATTCAAAGACTCATGAACTCTTTTTGGTGGGGCGGAGGAGGATAGAGGAGTAAAGGAATCCGGTGGTTATCTTGGGAGAAATTAGCAATGAACAAAAGTGAAGGTGGCATGGGATTTAGGGACTTACACGTGTTTAACATTGCACTTTTAGCAAAACAAGGGTGGAGGCTTATGACTCAGCAAGATACTCTTGTTTCCAAGCTTTTTAAAGCTAAATATTTTTCGAAGTGCTCTTTTCTTGAAGCTAATCGAGGGAGCAATTCTAGTTTTGTGTGGCGAAGCATTCATGAGGCTCGTGTGCTTATTAATGAAGGCAAGCGGTGGAGCATTGGAAGTGGCCGAAGTATAAATGTGTTCAATGATAGGTGGACTTAGAGCACCAACATGGTGACAACCACGGTTGAGGCTCTGCAATGCCAAGCTTTATGTGTAGGTGATCTATTGACGCCTGGCGTAAGGCTTGGGACACTGTTGCGGTTAATCTTTGGGTGGCTCCAAGTTCTGTCCAAGATGTTCTAAGCACGCCATTGTTCTTTTCGGTTCATGTGGATAAGCGGGTGCGGTGGTCGGACCAGCGAGTAGATTACACGGTCAAGTCTACGTATCGGTTATGTATGGAGCGCCTATTGGACACTTCCCACCTTCGTGTTCCGGGGGATTGGAGGCGTCTGTGGCGCTTACTCATACCACCTATAAGGTGCATAATTTTTTGTGGCGGGCCTGCCGGAGCAGTATTCCCACCCATAGTCTTCTTAATACAAGAGGGATGCACTTGGACACTACTTATCCATGGTGTGGAGACGGTGAGGAAACGATTTTCCACGCGTTGATCACTTGCCTGAAAGCTCGGCAGTGCTAGCAGGTCATTCATGTCCAGCCCGCGGTGGTGCAACCGCAGCAGGAATTCAGGGCAGTGTTCTTTTAGTTGCTACAAGTGTTGTCCGAGAATGATATGGCTGCAGTGGCAATGATGATATGGAGTCTATGGAGGGAGAGAAATCAAAAGCTTTGGGAAGGTACCGAAGAGAGACCAGCTGAAATTGTTCACATAGCGCAGACCATCATGGATGATTATAAGAAAGCACACCAAGCTCAGGTTTGTAACCAATCCAACAGTTGCAACTCCCATGGTGTTTGGACTAAACCGCCCCAAGGTTATGTTAAGTGCAACATTGACGCGTTATTCTCCACCAATTTGAATAAGGTTGGTGTGGGGCTGTGCTTGCGCGACGAGTTTGGATTGTTCATGAGTGGTAAAACGCTAAAGTTTGAGCCAATAGTTGATGTCAAAATTGGAGAAGTGTTGGGCCTTAGGCTGCTGTGGAGTGGATGAAAGGGCTTGGGTTTGAGGAGGTTATCTTTGAGATGGACATCAAACTTGTGGTAAATGGTATTAAGTCTCGGCAGAATGTTAACACAAAGTTTGGAGCTATTGTCGATGAATGTAGGACAGTGCTTTTTTCTGCTTTTTAAAAACTTTCATGCTGAGTTCACTAGGAAGCAAGCTAATATAATTGCTCATAGCCTAGCTAAGGCTGCTGTATTTGGAGCTAATCCTCAGCATTATCATGATGTTCTCACATATATTGAGCATTTGATTTTTAATGAAATGAATTAGTATTTTTCAGTAAAAATAAAAACTGAGAAAGATTGGAACCAAAATGGTGAGAGTTGCTACAACACACGTCTTTTGATTTTTGAAGTTGAAATTGAGAATGGTGAAAGGCGGATCCGGCTTATGTGCAGTCACCCAGTCCTGTTGAGATCGGCTGTCCGATCTCGATCAAACGGCTCACAAAAAATACTTTTATTTTTATTTTTCTAAGAATATAAAATACCGAGCTTGAATCTGAATCATCTTATCAACATTAGACGACAAATCTCATCTGATTGTGTAACTGCACGCAGCCAGTGACTACACACAAGCCGGATCCGTGAAAAGCAAAGATATAGAAAGGTTATAAAAAACCGAATGGACCGCACAACCGATATTAGAAACTAGAAAGTACTGGCATCAAATCAAATCAATGGCGTTGAGAAAGGATTTTAAGATATCATTCTTCATTTTTTTTTTTCGGAAGGAAAAGATATCACATCATTGTTTTTTTTTTTGACAAGAATATCAATCATTGATTTGCTCCAAAGTTAAGGGTGTATTGTATGTCACGTAATAAACTCTACCCACAATCATTGATTGAAAAATTAATTATTAATACACGTATGTGTATTAGGAATTTTAATTTTTAATAGTTTATGACTTGTTTGATTCTTTTTCAATTTTTAAAAAGGTGACAAATCCGATAGAACAAACCAACAAAATTATATTCATAAAAAAAACCTACAAAATTTTATTGTTTATTCTTTATAAATATTAAATAGATGAAATCTTATTAAATTTTAAAATATTTATGTAAAGAGAAGAAAAGTTAATACTATTTTGATATATGACATAGTATCATGGTGATATATGACGTAGTAAAATATTATTTGATATATACGTAAAATATGGTTAGATAGTTATTGAATTCTAATAAAATTATGTAAAAGCTTCTTTTGGTTACTATGTGAAAAGTATAAAATATTCACTGATTTTATCGATGACTAATCATTGTTAGGGAACTTGACTAACCATTTTTAGTGGATTTTTCTCTCCTAACCACTTTTTTTTTTCATCCAGTCAAACTCAAGACCTCACTTAAAAAATTTGAGTCTAATTTTGCTTGAACCAACATAATGTTGGTGAAAATGATGGAAAATAAGTATATTTTTTCGCGTCTTCCCCTTTGCATTCCAAAAAGGAATTATGTAAAATTTTGGTATGAAAGAGTTTAGTCTTATTTATAGAATAGAATGGTGCTTAATGAACGGATTATATTTAATTGTATTTAATATTCATTAAATATCTAAGCATTTCATTAAAAATTCAATAAAAACAGAAAAAATATTTGGAATTACTTAATCGTCGCCCGATAATTATTGCCAATTGCCATTATTAAATTTAAAATTGTGAAACATTGTGAACCAACACAATAATGCAAGCAGCCGCAATTGAGAATGAGGTACGCCTTTAGTTACGGTTATTTAAAGCTATGAGTAGAAATAGGCCGGGACGAACTAGGTTTTGTAAGACCGAAACTTGATATGATCAAAAAATTTAAGGCCTAAGCCTGGTCTGTTATCTGTCATACGTTTTTTTTAAGGCATGGCCTGACCTGACCTTTTTGAAAGTCTGGTATGTATGACCTGTTCGCTTACTTAAAGACCTATTTGATATTAATGTCTTTGAATAAGTCATATGACCGATCTTTAAATAGACTAACGAGCTGATAAGCCAATGAGAATAAGTTTTATTTATAATAAACTATCAAAAAGGAAAATTAAAATCACTGCTACTAAAAGACATGAGACATAAGAGTGGAAATAGATAACACAAGTTGAGTTTTATAAAGTTTGATTCTGATTTATTTGTATCATATAAATCTTTTTTAAGGTTAACCTGAACTTTTAGAGAATTTAACTTTATATGATAGCCTATTTAAATTTTATTTTGTAATAAGACCTTTAAATATTCCAAAAATTATGTAAGCCAATATGATTAAATTATTGAAAATGTCAAGTATATGATTTAACACAATGTACAAAATCTAATATAGTAATAATAGCAATATAAAATTATTATTTATATTTACTTAAATAGGTCGTCCTGTTAGGCCTAAAAAGTTTTTTGGGTGGCCCGAAACATGATCTTTTTAGCTAAATAAACTTTTCAAAAAACCTTGGTTGTTTAAAAAAAAAATCTGACCTGACCTAGGCCTACCGTAGGCTAAGCCATAGATACAAACATGATCTTTTTAGCTAAATAAACTTTTCAAAAAGCCTTGGTTGTTTAAAAAAAAAATCTGACCTGACCTAGGCCTACCGTAGGCTAAGCCATAGATACCTGTGACACGACCTTACTTATTCTCACCCTTGTTTAAACCCCACTTGGACGTCATGCAAGAACAAAGGTCACCCTTCTTCTTAGAACGTACCTTTCACATCAGGTTTGTGTTTGTCCCCCATTCACTGCTCCATGCTCCATGTAACATACTTATCTTTTTCTTTCTCATATTGCTTTTGAGAAATGATTCATAATTGTCGTTTTTGTTATTTTTACCCATATATTTAGGGCTTATAAAAAACATATATTAATTATTTCACATTTATTTTGTATACTCGATTTTTATATTTAAGAGATAGATAAAAAAGGTAAGAGATAACATCATAAATGTTCATATGAAAATTGAAAACTTGGGTTCAAATCCCTGTGGAGTCATTTCATTGAAATGTTGAGAACTATGAGGTAAAACTATTTAAACCGGAGATTAGTCACATAACAGGCCTGAAAAGCTAAGCTGTGGGGATCATTCAGTCGACTCATTCGGCCCAAAGGGCTAATTAATGTGGGTTTCAAAAAGGAAAAAGATTCATAAATGTGACAAAAGAAATAAATATACACAACAAGAACTAAATGTGACATCCTAATTTTCGTAAACTTAGACTTCCTTGTATAGGTTATGAGCCTTATGCAATTAGAGGTTTAGTCTTTCTTGTATTTGTTTATCCTATAATGTCCTTCACTTATCCTTGCTTGATCACATTCTATAGGTGACACTGTATATATACTATTAAGTCAATTTATATTTGCGCTTCGAATATAAGACCCGATGCAGATTAGCACGGGTATTCCAGTCCATGTTGATTAGACGAGGGTCAATGGGATGCCGCCCTTGTGGGGTGTGGGCAGCGCCCTAAAGCAAAAATTAGGGTTTAGAGCTGCCTTGGAACGAACCCGAACATGAAATTAGACTTTTCCATTTTCACCCATTCGCGACATGAATATACCCAGTACAAGGGTCTTCGTGACACGAACGCAACCTAACACCACAACTGTCCACGGCCTGACGCATGGGAAGTAAAACAACGCTCGCGATGCGAACACAAGTACATCGTGACGTGAATAGGGTTTTATACAAATAGGTTGTGAATCCCTGCCTCAGTGGTTTAAACACCGAGGGTCGAGTAAGGGTTGAGGGTCTAAGTCTTAGAAAGTGGTTTGGCGATCACAAGAAGGGAGTGTAAACAACAGGAAAGGGGGTTCAAATAGCTATTCTTCAACCATTGCTGGTCGTTTAGAGGTATAAACCCTGATGCGACTCTGGTTTCTTATAATTAAAGTCTTTTAAGCTATTTCTAGCCCTTAAAAATGATTGTTAATAATTTCCTTGTTCCTTTGTGCGATACGATACACAATATCAGTTCCCAGAGCTCGTGTAGCATAAAGGATAACGTCAGAAAATTCTCGGGGGTGCACGTAGCAAAAATCACACCTATAGTTGGTCATGTGCGCGTTTGTGACCAGGTGGGAGCACGAAACCCTATACACTGGGACTGTTGGACATAATAGTGCACATACATGTGCGTAGGGTGTCATAATCCCTACTAGCGGTTGATCAATAGCAACACTTTTGGAGAGGGGCTGTGACCTGTGATAGTTGAAAACAGTTGTCAGATGTCTATCAACCATAAGATTGATCTATTGATATTTATGGATGGATGACAACCCTAGCATAGACAACTTATGCCGATTGATACCTTATTGGCTGTGTGTGATTGCTTGTGCATGTGTGCTTATGCTGATTGATAACATACAACGGTAGGTCGCCCATTGTGACACCATGGTTGATCCATACATTGGTTAAGGATGCTTGGCGTCTATTGGATGACTCTGTGTGATATAGGAGGAATTTTTTTTGATTGGCATAGTATATTAATAAAGGAGTACTAGAGGTACTCCAACCCTACCAAACAATAGGCAGAAAAACAAAAGAACAGGGGTGTGGATAAAATCATAACCTACCACCCAAAAAATACACAAGGAAAGTCAGGTTATATCTCCTAGCAATACACCATAGAGGGTCAACATACCAGAGATGATGTACCATTTCCAAGAAAAAGATCGAATGCGATCAACAATATGTCCCAGATCTGGCACCCTCCCAGAGATGATGTACCCATTCCGAAGATCCCAAATAACGCAGAGGACAGTATGCCAAATCAACGCCAAATCCTATCTACAACACATCCTATCCCTTAAGAAGCAGAAGAACAAGAACAAAGTGGTCATATTCGAAGGCATCACGAAATCGAACTCCAACCAATTAACAATATCATACGACACACTAGAAGAGAAGTCACATCTACAAAAAAGATGTAAAGTCATCTCCTGCTGACTACCACACAGAATACAGGTAGATGCTGAAAGGTCGGGAATAACCCCTTTCCTAAGCAAGTTTGACCGAGTCGGTACTATATCTTAAAAAAAAAATGCTAGGAGAAGGCAATCACCTTTGATGGAGCAAAACTCTTCCATAACTTGCTTAACACCAAAAGACACTGATGTGAAGCCATAGCACCCGGGAAAAGACTCAGATAAGAAGGCATAAGCAGAAGAAATAGAGAACATACCACTGGGGTCCCCTGTCCAGATCCACAGATCTGGGTCAGTAGACAAGGACGACTGTGCCAGAAGAGAACAAAACTCAGTCGCCTCCATTTCCCTAGCAAGCTAAGATTAACCATCCTACGATCTCTCACCCCAAGGCCACCGTCGTTTTTGACTTACAAATATTTGACCATTTCACCCATAAAATCTTTTTCCCCTAAGACCCCGTCCCATAAGAAGTCCTTCTGGATCCTAACCACCTGTTTCCAAACCTTCATATGCATCCTCATATAAGATTGGAAGTAGATAAGGATGCTGCTCAACATTGAGTTGAGCAGGACAATTATCCCCCTAAGGCTAACACTTCTATGCTGCCAACCAATAAGCCTGCCACGGAACACCTTCAACATATGGTCCCAAGTAGATGCACGACGGGGGTTATCCCAATTTTACAATTGAGGAACCTCGCAGCCAAGGTCATGAATAGCCCATCCACATTAACTCCAATCAGACTACTCTTGGCAAAATTGACCTTTAGGCCAAAGGCAAGCTCAAACCATCTAAGAATCGCCTTCATAGTCTAAAGATTTTCCACAGTAGCCTCCCCCATGAAGATTGTATCATCTGCATACTAAAGATGGGACACCATCAGCCCTAGATCCCCCACCAAAAAATCAAAGAAAAGGTGGAGTGAAACCGCTTGCCGCATAAGCCTACTCAACCCCTCCACCACCAAAAAGAATAAAAAAGGAGCAAGCGGACCTCCCTGCTTCAGCCCCTTTTTTCATATTAACCTCATTAGTCGGGCTTCCATTGACCAGGACCAAAAGATTCCCAGAGAACACACAGGCACATATCCATGCCCTCCACCTACCGTCAAATCCAAATCGCTGCATCATATAGTCCAAGAAACCCCAATTAACTGAGTTATATGTCTTCTCGAAGTCCAACTTGAAGATTAAACATTGTTTCCCCTTTTTCTTCATGAAGTCCATCACCTCATTCACCAGAACCACACCATCAATAAGGTTTCTCCCCTTAATGAAAGCAGACTGATTCGACAAGATGAGTACATCCATAACCTTAGCCGACTGAGCAGCCAACACCTTGGCTGCTAATTTATACAAACATCCAAGAAGAAAGATAGGTTGGTAATCCCACAAATAAAAAGGATGATGTACCTTAGGAATGAGAGTCAGGATGTACGAAGAAAGGCTTCTCAGTAACTTAGCATTCGAGTAGAATTCATCAAACATAGTACCAATTCCAAGTGCATCATGTCCCAAAAAGATTTAACAAAGGTCAAGTTAAATCCATCAGGACCAGGACTCTTATTCCCATCGCAAGAAGCCATCACCTCATCGATCTCATAAAAGAAAAAGGAGCCGAGAGAAAAGCAGAATCAATAGTCGAAAGAACGGGAAAAGAAATACCATAAAGGCACGACCTGTGCCAATCCTCCTCAAAGAAGTGATCCTGAAAGTAACGCGTAACCTCTGACTGAATGCCTGCCACATCCTCCACCCACCCATTTGCCAGACAGGGCGTAGAGATCACGTTCCTAGCTCTCGGGGCCTTGAGACACAAGTGAAAATAATGGGTATTTGCATCCCCTTCCTGCAGCCATCTCGCCCTAGATCTCTGGAAAGTAGGACTATCCTTGCTCTTCAACAGTTGCCAAAGTTAGGCGAAACATAACTTCCTAGTGGCCACATCATGCTGGGAAAGTCCCACCTCCTCACTCCTAAGGTTAAGAATTTGATTTCCTCCACCAGCACCTGAATCTTCAGGTCAACATCCCCAAAAGATCTCCTTATTCCACGACTTAAGTGCCCCTTTCAACAATTTCAACTTTTCCTTAAGAACAAACCCTATCTACCCAGAAGGAGAAGAAGCACACCAAGACTTTAGAACCACCTCCCCTATGCTGGAGCCAATGATTGTTAAAACTGAAAGATTTCAGTCCCCACCCCCTGTAGAGTACCTGATAACTAAAGGCAGTGATTCGAAACACCTCGCTCAAGAGCCCAAATAGCCACCTCCCCCCACTGATCAACCCACTCCTCTGTCAGTAGAATACAGTCCTGCCTGCTCATAGCATCCCCATTAGGTTGGAATTAAGTGAACTTCCTACCCAATAGGGGGAGGCCAAGGAGACGCATATCATCTATGAACCCGCAAAACTTACAAGACTCAACATCCTGACTACCATCAGCAAACCTTATCCCCTTCCGCTCACTTGAAGCACAGACCGAGTTAAAATCCCCCACCACACAACAAAGGCTACCAGTGAAACCCCTTCGAGACATCACCAACTCATCCTACAATCACCTCTTATCTGAGAGATTACACTTTGCATAAATATTGACAACAAAGCATCTCCTACCATTGGCCCCCCACTCCAAACAAACCGCAAGAAAGCCAAAGCTGGAGAAATGGAACACAAGTTTGCCTTTAGCAGAGTCCCAAATAGACAACAAAACACCACTATTACTAACCGCCAGAATGAAGTGCCAGTCACAACAAGAATTTCCCCAAAGATAATGATGTTGAGAGTCAGTGACATCCTCCTATTTAGTTTCCTGGATCACAATGAACTCCAAATTGTGTTCCTGAACAAGTGCCCAAATTTTATTTTTCTTCGTTTTTATTCCTAAGCTTCTAACATTAAAGGAGCACGCAATCATATCTATGTTTACGCTCTCCTTAACCTCACTACCAATCCGTTCCCACAACTCCAAGCCAACCAACCGATGGAGCATACCCTCCTCCTTCATAGAAACATCCATTTTCAACCCCATTTATAGAACTTTATTTGCACAGAGGTCATTCCTCACCTGAGCTTGAGAGGATAACGAGCCACTCTCCGAAATAGGATCTTAGAACCCTAGGATGGAATTTGCCACCCTCACGAAATGACTCAAATTTCAGGGCCCAGATCCACCACCAAATTCAGCTAGGAGCCTCAAGACCATTAGCATCAGGATGCCACACACACAAATATGCGCCTCTAAGGTCCCCCTCCGGATGGGTTGGGATAGGCTCAGCCAAATCAGGCAGTGCCACAGTAGCACTAACAAAAGCATGTGATTTTGATTTGTCACTTCATTCCATAAGCCTACAAGCACCACTACCCAACTTGGAACGAAAGCCACAGCGTGACCCCACGAAGCCATCCTTTCCTTTCAGAACCTTCCCTACCTCGCCTCCAGATAGTATGAGGAATCTAGAAGAAACCAAAAAAATATCCCCCAGAGTGAGAGATTTCTGCCCCTTATGCCATCGTACTGGAGCCCACTTCTCTTTCCTTTTCCTACTAAAAGGCTTAGTTGATTTACCAACCTGTAGAGGTGCACAAGAGCCGCCACCAATCACCCCATGACCACCATCGACGTGGATCTAATCGTAGAACAGCAAGGCTCGTCTGTAACATAGATTCACGAGGTTGAGGACGTACAGAGGTGTGAAGCAGCAACATTGGAAGCGGGTCCAACCCAGATGAAGAGGGTAAAGGCCCACCAGAGGAAGATGAAGGCTCAACCTGATTACACCCCCCATTTTTAGAGGGTCACCCACGTACACTGTAACACCTCCTTACATCACTGGGTTCAAACATGAATACTAGGCTCTGGCTGTGTATCTCACGATCTTCTCCCCCTAAGGGAGTTTTTTGTTTTTTGGAGGGCTCGAACCTGGGACCTAAGGGTTAAGTACCACAGAAGCGCCCTCCCATTACCAACTGAGCTAGTAGCTCAGTTAGTAATGGAAGGGTTAGCTCAGTTGGTAATGGAAGGGTGCTCCCGTGGTACTTAACCCACTAGCTCAGTTGGTAATGGGAGGGCGCTTCTATGGTACTTAACCCTTAGGTCTCAGGTTCAAGCCCTTCAAAAGGCAAAACTCCCTTGGGGGGAGAAGATCGTGAGTACACAGCCCGGAGCCACCGTCAATTAATTTGGTCGGTGAAAGGGGTGTTACATACACCACCGAGTCCTCTCCAGCAGTGGCATAAGTCTTATCGCTAAAATTAGGCCCAATAGAGCCATGTTGGTTACACCCCTGTGTTCAGAGAAGCATCCAGGTACGCCACCGAGTACTTTCCAACATTTTCACCAGTCTTGTAACTAAAAACAGGCATAACAGGCTCGTCCTGGTTGCACCCCATCAATTCAAAGAAACGCCCAAACATGCCACCCGGTCCCCCCAATAGTCCCATTAACCTTTTCACAAAAAAATAAGCTTGAATCCACTCCAGTCACATGTTAGGCCCGGTTGACCCCCCAAATCACCCTCCTTTCTGAGGGCAATGGACATCAGGGATTTTAATTGGCTCAACAACCTATTCCCTACACCCCACCATATCATTCCCAGAATCATATCTATCCTTAATACTCAACAGGCATAAACTAATGGCAGGTGTTGAAACGTGCACTGCAGTATAGGGCTATGGTGTGACGTCAACCTTAACCTGCCGTTTAAGGGTGAGAGAGGGTTGACCCCGAAGGAAATGTTCATCAACCTTTTGCTCAGTGGAGAAAGAACAAAAAGCCCAAATCAAACTTTTCCCTTTTTGTGAAAATTCTCCATGCACAGTCTCCATCATCTCACCTACTCCCTGACCAAACTCCTCCAAATCCTGATTGTAGCTAGCACAACTACCTTGTTAAGCCAGTAGGTTATCCATAGACTGATTAACCTCGAAACCATCATCATCGCTGCTAGCCTCTGACATTCCATAAACCACCGCGTAACTGAAACTCCAGCCACCAGAGCATGACGACGAGGATGTAGAGCCTAACACCTATCTCTGCTTCGCTGCCCAAAAGGACGCCGCAACCTCCCTAAATCTCTCCTTCATCAATCTAACCAGGAACATCACCCAACCATCGGATATTCACCACGACATCAACTGCGGGGATTGAAGACACAACGACTTGGATCCTAACCACATCCACTCTATCCATTTTCGAGGTCGTCTCGTCAATAGAAACTAATTTTTCAAATCTGATCGCTATACACACCTGAGCGTGGATTGGAACCCCCACACACCTAAGCCATACCCACAACTCCTTAGGCAAAATGGAAGGCATCCAGTTCATGAAGGAAGCTAACCTTGATGCCCACCAGACTCTATTATTATACACTGCCTCGTGGAGCACACCTTTTTTAGAGGGCCAAAGGAGCATCTGATCCCCTTATGGGAATGGCTTTGATCGACAGGTATCCTTCCAATACAAGATTATCTTGAATTTAAAAGCCCCTACACCCTCATGTAATTTCCCCACCAAACAATCAGCAAGGATATTCATCTTTTCCTTGGGGACCACGACATCCATAGACATCACAGGGGACACATGGATCGCCGCCCTGTTCTTACCCCCGTTAGGCACAAGAGCCTCACCTTGTGCCCTGTTCACGTTGCCTCTAAATGGTGCCTAGAACAGAGGAAAACATTTTTGCTTTGTCGACTCTACCTACATACGTATAGGCCCTCCAGTTTGGAGACATCCTTGACTTCGAAGGTTTTTCGTTGTTCCCTCTATCAAATCTTGCAAGATTAACCCGTAAAAAAAGCCCCCAACCAAAACCTTAGCAAGTCTGTTTTATAGTTTTTATGCATCAGTAACCTCCTAGAAGCGCATAAAGCCAGATATTTGGCGGGTTTATCCACTTTTGGGGGGATAAAAACATCCGACATATGACCATAAGCAACAAAAACACTCCATATCTCTGATTCTTTCACACCTGATGGAATATTGGTGATAAAGAATTTGGTAGAAGAACGAATCACATTACCTAGGAAGCCCCTTGGGAACCCAGGGACGCTCACATTACGTCGCCTAACTCTCCCAAACTCCCTCACTCTCGGCGTTCCCCTTTCTCTCTCATTCCCAATTTTTTCCCGTTATTCCATTGTGGATTGGATATATTAGTAACATTGTGAAAAATAGGAATTGAGTGATGGGAAGAGCAATGTGCTATTAGACGTTGTACGATTGGACTATGTGATGTTGGTTGTGTACTATTGACACTTTGCTGCAGTAGAGAGTGTCTATTCGGAAAGATGAATCGTGTGCTGTTACATAAAATATTTGTTGTTGTAATTGTAAGGATTAGGCGAGTGTTATTAAACCACTACCATGTGGCTGCGGCAGCACACGAGGTCAGATGTACTTGAGTACAAGTACGAGATACATTACCGATGTTACGATAGACCTTGGGGATTTTTAGGGTCCGACATAGTTCCATAAGTAGGGGATGATAAGTGGGGGATGGTCGCTACCATCGTGTCGTGGTAGTCAGGTAGCCTTATCATCCTAAAAAAAGTAGTGTTGCTCCGTAGTCAATAGTGACGATCCCGGGTTCTATCCACGATACTCGTCTTGTTGCAATAGGGGATGAGGATGCACTCTTACGGGACACGATGGGTAGGATATGTCGGATTGATGACAAACTTCTCATCCGACTATGGTAAAGGATGAGTTTAGTGGGGCCAAATGTTGAATAGTTATGTGGCCACAAGATACGACAAGTGAGAGTGTGAGGGTAGACTTAGAGGTTAGAGATGGCGATCTATGGGAGCATAATGTAGTTGATAGGGGACATGATCTGGATTGGTTCGGGAGATGAATGTACGTGTAATTTGTGTATGCCTTTTATATACGCTTTCTATTCTTGCTTTTCCGACTTTTATAGTGTTTTGATGAGTTTCAAGCTCCCTCTATTTTCTTTTATTGCTTGTGTTGGAACCTAAACGATTGAGATGTTTAGACCCTCATTAATTTTGATGATAACAAAATATTCACAAGAGAACAATTTATGTTCTAACATTTTTTGAAGTGTGCAGATACTAATAATATCTATTTTCTAAGCCACTCAAGCAAGAAGAAAGTAATTCTCAAGAGAAGGATTCATTCTATTTGTCAGCATCCGGCTCATCCTAGTGAGCGTCTGGAAATTCCTCTTTATACACTATGCTTATCAAATTGCTACAAGCGTCCGAACTTCCAACTTTGAGCAGCGTCCGAACTTCCAACTCGAGCGAAGGCTGAACCTCACTTAAAATCACGTGTTAGTCACGTTGTTGCTCTACCTCTCGAAGTCTTTGGAGCGGATCTCAAAATTGATCTTGAGCGCTAAAATCGGTGTACGAGATATCAAAGTTGAAATCTTTAACTACAAGACAAAAATCGCATGGACAAGAAAAAGCGATAACATGAATTTCTTTGGGACATTCTCTGCAAAGCAAGATAGAGACAGCATTTTTTGAATTATCTCTAGTCAACGGTTAGGAGCCATTTTTACTCTAACGGTCATATCCTTGGATCTCCTATATATACCTCATGGTATCCATTGAAAAAAAAAAAAGAGAGAACATTCTGTGAAAAAGCTTGCTGAAATTTTGCTGAGAACATACACTGCTTCTGTGAGCAATCAAGTCTCTGGACTACTGAACTGAATTCAGCGTCCGACTCTTTCTTTAAGAAAGTTTTTCTTTAGTTGAGCTTAATCTTTTATCCTCTCTGTGAGAGTTATTTTCAACTGTATTTCAACTCACTTGTATAAGTTTGTTTTGGCCTAGTTTAGGCTGTATCCTCAAAGGCTCGACTGTACTGAGTCGTTTTGAGAAGTTGAGAGTATTGTCAAGTTGTAACAGTAGAATACTCTTGAGGAAATTGTAATCAGTCTGATTATAGTGGATAATCCTTCAGGAACGAAGGGACTAGACGTAGCTACCAGTTTGGTAGTGAACTAGTATAAATTTCTGTGTCTCCTGCTTTACTGCTTTCTATTCATTTCTATCTTGTTGAGTTAAAAACAAGTTTTCACAAACTGATTTTCAGCATCCGGTTTATTTTCACCGTCCGATTAACAAACAGTTTTTTTTGAGAAACTTTTATTCTAAGTGTTTTTAACATTAAGTTTGCGAAAAGTTTTCAACACAATTCAACCCCCCCTTCTTGTGTTCACGTTCAGTTGGTACCAGAGCTCGGCCTCTTGGTTGAGCACTTAACAGTGTCAAGAGAAAAGATTCTATTGTGAACATGTCTACTGAAGGTGGTCATATGAACCGTCCTCCTCTATTCAATGGAGAAAAATTTGATTACTGGAAAGATAAGATGAAAGCATTCATTGAGGCACAAAATCTTGATTTGTGGGATATAATTGAAGGCGGATTCATTTCTCCCGCTAATGCCCTTAGTGTTGCAATACCTAGGGAAAATTGGTCTGATGATCAGAAGAAGAGATATCAAACAAACCAGAAGGCTAGATTTATTCTCATCTGTGCTATGACAGAAAGAGAATATGACAAATGTGGCAAGTTTGATACTGCCAAAGAAATCTGGGATTCTCTTGTTTTGTCTTATGAGGCTCTGCCAAGTAAGAGAAACAAAAGCTAGCATGATGGTTCGCCAAGATGAACTATTTAAAATGGAAGATGGAGAGAACATTGAAACTATGTTTGGAAGGTTCCAAACATTAGTTCATGGGTTGCAGCCCTTGGAAAAAGCTATACTACACTGATCATGTTAGAAAGATCTTAAGAAGCTTGACTAGCGGTGGAGACCCAAAGTCACTGCTATTCAAGAAGCAAAAGATCTAAATGTTCTTCGACTTGAAGATCTTATGAGTTCGTTGAAAGCTCATGAACTTGAGCTAAATGAAGAAGAACCTACCAAGAAGAGTAAGTCTATTGCTCTAAAAGTCAATCATCATAAACCTAGTACTTCAAAAGCCTTGCAGGCTGAAGAAGAAGAATCAGACGATGAAGCGTAAGAAGGAAATTCTGATGAATCAGATGATGAGCTAGCGTTCATATCTAAGAAGATCCAGAAAATGTGGAAGAAAAGAAACTTCAGAAGGAAGTTTTAGAAGAAAGATTCAAAGGACAAGAAGGAGAGCAAAGACAAAGCCCAAGTCATTTGCTATGAATGTAAGAAGCCTGGACATTTCAAATCCGAGTGTCCTAATCTTAAAGAGAAGTCCACAAGAAGCTCCTTCAAGAAAAAGAAGAAAGGTCTCATGGCAACATGGGAAGATCTTGACTTATCCTCCTCTGAGGAAGATAAAGAAGAAGCTCACATTGCTCCCATGGCAGACACGGACATTGAGTCAGAAGAAGATGTTGAAGAGGTAATAGTATATGACTCCTACTCTAAACTTCAACTTGCTTTTGATGATCTTCTTAAGGACTCTGCCACTCTCTCTACTGAGTACAAGAATTTGAGAAAGAAATTTTTAAAACTATCACAAGATTTTCATTCTTTACGCAATAAAAACTCTGTACTCATTAAAGAGAACCAGAAGCTGAAAACTGAAAATCAGCGTCTGGTGGATAACCAGTGTCTGGAAGCTAGCAAGCAACCAGAAGCTGAGAGCTCTCAAGCTAAGAGTTCTGTAGTTACAGGCAATCCTATTTGCAAATCAAATGACTACGAACAAGCATTTCAAAAGTTTCTTGCAGAGAGTGTAACTCGAAGCAAGCAAGCTTCAATGATCTGGGGTGTCAGTAAAACGACAACTCATGGTCTTGGCTATATACCAGATGAAACCCTTTTGGAAAATAATTCAGCATCTGATAAATCCCATAGCCATAGTAAATGCTTACATTGTACTTACTGTAATAAATCTGGTCATTTGAAAAGTGCATGTAATGTTTTTAAAACTAAGAAGGATAAGCCTCCTTCTAGAACTAACAAGAAAGGACCCAAAAAGATATGGGTACCTAAAGATAAAATAATCTATGTTGCAGACATGCTTAGCAACAAAGTCAACACACCAGTCCTGGTACTTAGACAGTGGATGCTCGCGTCACATGACGGGAGAAAAGCATATGTTCCAAGAACTAAGACCTAGAGAAGCTGGATTCGTTGGTTTCGGAGGAAACCAGAAAGGTAAAATAGTTGGAATTGGTCGGATAGGTAAAGGCTCTCTTCCTTCTATTGATAATGTTTTATATGTTGAAGGACTGAAACATAATCTATTGAGCATAAGTCAATTATGTGACAATGGTTATGAAGTCATATTTACAGAAACTGGATGTTTAGTAAAGAGCAAAAATGATGGATCAATATTCTTTACAGCAAAGAGGAAACAAAATGTTTATAAAGTTGATCTTTCTGAACTTGAAAAACAAGATGTCAAGTGTCTTATGTCTGTTGAAGATGAGCAATGGATTTGGCACAAAAGATTAGGTCATGCCAACTTGAAGTTAATCTCAAAATTAAACAAGCACAATCTTGTTAAAGGCTTACCAAATCTTAAGTACAAATCTGATGCCCTTTGTGAAGCTTGTCAAAAGGGAAAACAAGTTAAAACCTCTTTTCATTTAAAAAATGTTGTTTCAACTTCTAGACCACTTGAACTTTTACATCTTGATCTTTTTGGTCCCACAAGGACAGCCTCTTTAGCTGGAAAGAAATACGGTTTAGTCATTGTTGATGATTTTACTAGATGGACATGGGTTATATTCCTTGCCCACAAGGATGAGTCTTATAAGGTATTTACTGTTTTCTGCAAATCAATTCAAAATGAAAAAGGCATTTGCATTTCCTCTATTAGAAGTGATCATGGGGGAGAATTTGAAAATGAGAACTTTCAAAAATTTTGTGAAGAAAATGGCATCTCCCACAATTTCTCCTCTCCTAGAACACCTCAACAAAATGGTGTTGTAGAAAGGAAAAATAGGTCCCTCCAGGAAATGGCCAGGACCATGATCAATGAAGCTGATATTACGAAACATTTTTGGGCAGAAGCAGTAAACACAACTTGTTATATTCAAAATAGAATTTATATAAGACCTATTTTGAATAAGACTCCTTATGAATTGTGGAAAGGAAGAAAACCAAACATTTCTTACTTTCATTCTTTTGGTTGTATTTGTTATATCTTGAATACTAAAGATCAGCTTGGTAAGTTTGATTCCAAAGCTAACAAAGGAATCTTTTTAGGATATTCTGAAAGATCTAAAGCTTTTAGAATATACAACAAAGAAACTTTGACAGTTGAAGAGTCCATTCATGTCAAGTTTGATGATAAGAAGCCCGACCGCAATGTCGAGCTAGATGAGTTATTTTCAGATTTAAACCTAGGTGAAAAGCCAGACGGTGAAAATACATCTTCATCATCCGGTGGTGAAAAAGACGAAGAATTCTACCCAAGCGAAGTCAAGCAAGAAAAAGCTGGAAGTACAAGACCAATCATCCAAAAGATCAAATCTTAGGAGAACCTGGTGATAAAGTACGAACCAGATCCTGTTTCAAGGAGCATCTTGACTTCGCACTTCTCTACGAGATGGAACCTAAGACGATTGATCAAGCCTTGGAAGATGAAGGGTGGATTCTAGCCATGCAAGATGAGTTAAATCAGTTCCAAAGAAATGATGTCTGGAAGCTAGTCACTCTACCAGAAGATAAGCAAGCTATTGGCACTAAATGGGTATTTAGAAATAAGCTTGATGAAGACGGTAAGGTTGTGAGAAATAAAGCAAGGTTAGTTGCTCAAGGCTACTCACAAGAAGAAGGTATTGATTTCACTGAAACTTTTGTACCTGTTGCAAGATTAGAAGCAATTCGCATTTTACTTTCTTTTGCAGCACATCATGAGATAACTTTATATCAAATGGATGTGAAAAGTGCTTTCTTAAATGGCTTTATAACTGAAGAAGTTTATGTCAAACAACCTCCTGGTTTTGAAGATATTGAATTTCCTGAACATGTTTTTAAACTTAAAAAGGCACTATACGGTCTTAAACAAGCTCCCAGAGCATGGTATGATAGACTAAGTTCCTTTTTAATGGAAAATGGATTTACTAGAGGCTTAGTTGACACAACTCTTTTCAGAAAAACCTCAAACAAGCATTTCATACTTGTCCAAATATATGTTGATGATATTATTTTTGGAGCTACTAATGAAAGCCTTTGCAAAGAATTTTCTAAGCTTATGCAGGCTGAATTTGAGATGAGCATGATGAGAGAATTGAAGTTCTTCCTTGGAATACAAATCAAGCAATACAATGATGGTATTTATATTCATCAAAGCAAATACATCAAAGAATTATTGAAGAAATTCAAGATGCTGGATTGCAAGCCGATGATCACGCCTATGCATCCTACCTGCTCTCTAAGTAAAGATGAAATTGGTAAGAAGGTAGATCAGAAGCTATACAGAGGTATGATTGGATCTCTACTTTATCTTACGGCTTCAAGACCTGATATTATGTTCGATGCGCCTATGTGCTAGGTTTCAATCAGATCCTAGAGAATCACACATAAGTGCTGTTAAAAGAATATTTAGATATTTACAAGGAACTACTAATCTTGGTTTGCTTTATAAGAAATCAAAAGATTACCAATTAGTAGGTTTCTGTGATCTTGACTTTCTTTGGAGATCGAATTGAAAGAAAAAGCACAAGTGGAGGCCGCCAATTCCTTGGAGCTAATCTTGTGTCTTGGTCAAGCAAAAGGCAAAGCACAATAGCACTTTCAACGGCAGGTGAATACATCTCGAAGAAGTTGCGCTTCTCAACACGTGGATGAAGTATCAACTTGAAGACTACTTGATAAACGAGAGTAACATTCCTATCTTCTCGTGATAATACATCCGCCATATGTCGACTAAAAATCCAATATTGCATTCTAGAGCAAAGCACATTGAGATTAAGCATCATTTTATAAGAGACTATGTTCGAAGGGTATTTTAGAAATAAAATTTGTAGACAACGATCATCGATTGGTGACATATTTACAAAACCCTTCTTTGAAGATAGATTCAATTTTATAAGAAGGAATTTAAACTTTCATCTTATAAAAGAATGATTAATCTCGGCGTCACGATAATAAGCTATATTTCAGCATCTGATATGACATAAGCATGTATGTGCATCTGCATCTTATTTGTCATACGCATCATAACTCATCATCCGGCAAGTCGGTTGCGTGTGTCCGAGCACACCCACACGTGTCACACGTGTTACAGACTCAAGCGTCTCATCATACCTACTGAGTCATGATTATTTACGTTCTTCGATAAAATTTTCTACTTTTATTTTGGAGTCCGCATTTAATGAAAAGCGAATTTTTATTTTCTTTTCTTTTTGATTTAAATTTCATGTGGAAATACGTAGCGGTTTTTGAAAATGTACTGTACTACTGTCTATATCCTTCCCACTACTCCACTTCTTTCGCTCCACTCTCTGTTTTCTGCTAAAGACGTACTCGTTCTCTTTCCCTCTCTCTCTCTCTCTGTGTGTGCTTAAACCCTAAAACCTTCATCGCCTCCACTTCTCAACTGCACTCATGGCTGGAGTATCAACTTCTGAATATACAGCTATCTATAACACCATGTCTGAAGGAAAAGTCTTGATGGAAAATCGAGTCGATTTGGAAAGCTTCAAACTTTACGGCCGACTTCTTCAAAGGATTCAAGGCAATGGGTGGGAGCAGATTTCTTACGGAACCGGTTGAGGTTACGTGACGGCGATTAAAGAATGCAGGGAAATGTTCGGCCAGCAGGTGGTATTATTGAAGGAACAGTGAAAGGATTCAAGTTTGTCCTTACCATCAAAAACATTTACGAAGTTCTTGGGTGTCCGTGTGAAGGCATCGTCTTTTATTGAGAATGGCCGACGCATTCCATGGGATTGAGAAGGTCAACAACGATCTGTTTGAAAACTACCAAGTGAAAGAATGCGGTGTAACACCTCATCGCCAAGAATCACGAAAAGTCATTTGAGTTCTTCATAAGATTATCACCAAGGCGTCTGTTAAAGGTGGCTCTAGTGATATTGTCAACTTCTGAGCGTAAATTCATCCTGAGACACTTCATGGCGGGCAACAAGGTGAACTCGCCAAGGTTAATCTACAATAACCTGATCAATGCTCTTGTCAACTCAAGAAAAGGTGTTCTTGACAAGAAGAACACCTACAAGTTCATTCCGTATGGTGTCTTGCTCACCAAAATGATGGACAAGAATGCGGTCATAAACAAGTCGATGACTTTACGGATCAAGTAAAGGCAAAGTATTTTGGTGCTGATAACATTGTGATTCCTGACACTTTTGGAGTGAACAACCTAGTAAGAATGAAATTGCTTACTGGGTCCATGATGAAGAAAGTGAAAGTTGAGCAACAGGAAGAGGAAACGGAAAAGACAACCACCAGAAGCTCAAAGCCTGGTGAGAAAAGACACGCTGAGTCTCCTTCGAGAGAGACCAGAAGAACAAAACAGAAGGTGGCTCCTGCACCTACTGTTGAGGAACCAGAAGATGAGGACCGAGTTCCCATCAGTCAGGTTCTGAGGAAGAGGAGCAAACCAGAAGCTGAGAAGCCAGTCTCAGCATCCGGACTACAGAAGAAGGACATTCAAGATCCGCCTCCAAAGATCTCGCCTCGCAGAAGCTCAAAAGATCGGTCAGGCAATCTGAACCTGAACCTAAGGTACTGAATTCTCCTGATGAGTCTGTATCTGTTGTTGCATCTGCTGATTCTATTCCTGCTCCGCCAATATCTATTGCACCTCCACCACAACCTCAAACCCATACACAGAAAACCTCCATTGTCCCTAAACAAATTTACCCAACCATCATCCACTTCACTCTATCTTAACCTACCACAAATTTTCCCAAACACTTCACTCACCACATACATTTCCAAACTTCATTCTCACCCTTTCAACCTCCTTTTCAATTCACCTCCCATTAATCCATTCAAAGCCTACAAAGTCACCAAAGCTACTCCTACCTTACTTTCCTCACCATTAAACCAACAGGTCGCTAAAAAGAAAATATCTCATACAAACCACGGTTTGTAAAGTATGAGGTATACAACAAAGATCTATAACCGTCCCTCAACCTGGCATCTAAAAACCTTCACGGAGCCGCCAGATTGAGATTGCCGATCCTGTAAGTGCAACCCTCAAGGATGGAGATGACCTCGTCCAAATGTCCTTCAAAGGAAGATTGAGACCAGCTTCAGGAAGCAGGGCAATTCCCTTCTCTGTCGATCTTCCTCTATCCCTTCCTCAGTCTGAACCTCTCACATTGGAAGAATGTGGAAGGTGGATTACAGATGATGAAGCTGCCTTCATGGTACATTGCCTTGAGCAGAAAAGACTTGAAGTTATAAGGCAATATCGAGACCCATCATCTGTCTCTATCAAGATAGTACCGGATAGACAAAGGTGGCTACCTTGGTCTATTCCTGGGAAAAGGAAAGAACTCGCTCCGGGGAAGCAGCCTTTCAGCAGGATCGGGCTGAAGGAGTATGAGGCAGCACCTACAAGGTACAATCTTAAGGAATTTCCTCAGCTTCCGATTGCAAAGATATCTGAGGATCACGCCAGAAGGTACTACTTGTCTTCTCTGAAGAAAGATGAACAGAGAACTGGCTCCTCTAACTGGTGTGATGCTGAAAAGGCAACCATTCCTACTGTTGGGAAGATCAGCAAGGTTACTGACATCAACCTAGGAACTGTATACTTTGATGATATGTTCAGATGCTCGGTAATCAGACCCTTGGACTGCATGAAGATCAATAACCAATGGGCTGCTGTGACCAAACTCTTCGATATTGGGTTTACGTGGAGTCAATGGTCTGAATCTTGGAAAGCCAAAGCCTTATTACCGCGACTCGACCCCCTTGTGCTAGAAGATTATGACAGGGAAAATCTAAGAAGGATCTACCTGGTCAAAAATGAAGCTCTTTCCTTCACCGGTGAAGCGTTGAGTGTCTTCATCGAAATATTTGGGGAGAAGACGCTGGAAATAAGTTTGACTCCTACAGCCGATGTTTTTCTTCACAGGAAACCATCTTCATGAATTTGCTATACCGAAGATGTGAAGCGTCGGTGGGAGATTCGGCAGAATCTGAGCTAAGAAGACTCGGAAACTTCATCAAATGGGTTATACCAAATGATGGATTCTTCTTAAGAGCTCAAAAGAAGAAGGATTTGAGGCTGAGTTGTCCAACCTGGTGCTAGCAGAGCATCGAAGTCAAGTCTGCCTGCACTGTAAGCTGGACCTTCTACTTCCACTTCGCAGTTGAGATGGTCACCATTCCAAGAGCGAATTTGAAGAAATGAAGGCTACAAACTTAAAGGTTACTCACCGAAAGCGCAGATCAAGCTTCTCATTTAACGCCTCAATATCCCACCTCCACCTCTTCAAAACCCTTGAAATATTTTTTTGTGTGATATAAAATATGTTTTATTTGGTTGATATATATATATATATAACTGTTTTTGATCTTATTATCTGTCTCTTATTCAAATTTTTCTAAGTAGTATTTTGACTATGATGTGTTTTTACACTCTTTTTGTCTGATGACAAAAGGGGGAGTAAAAGAAAAGGTATGATGAACACGAAAGAAAGGTATAATGAACACGTGAGAATCTGATTATCCACCATCCGATTATCCACCGTCCGATGGATACACTAGAACTAAAGTATCATGCATATCACTTCATACATAGCATCTGTATGCGCTAATATTATTTGATCTAGTGCTCTTATATTGTTTAATAAATTTTATTTGGTACAATGAAATATACCTTGATTAAATCAATCTATTTGGTATCCGATCTCACTGTATTAAATATCTGCTCTGATACATTTACGAATCTTTCGTAATCACTTAAATGAATTTGTTTATCGACAATAACCTTAAAACCTGAATTGTTCTTATATATCTAAACTGTTAAATTCAGGGGGAGACCCTTAATGTCTTTTTGAAAATAAATTGTTCATCAACCTTAGATATTTGTCATCATCAAAAAGGGGGAGATTGTTGGAACCTAAACGATTGAGATGTTTAGACCCTCATTAATTTTGATGATAACAAAATATTCACAAGAGAACAATTTATGTTCTAACATTTTTTGAAGTGTGCAGATACTAATAATATCTATTTTCTAAGCCACTCAAGCAAGAAGAAAGTAATTCTCAAGAGAAGGATTCATTCTATTTGTCAGCATCCGGCTCATCCTAGTGAGCGTCTGGAAATTCCTCTTTATACACTATGCTTATCAAATTGCTACAAGCGTCCGAACTTCCAACTTTGAACGAGCGTCCGAACTTCCAACTCTGAGCGAGCGTCTGAACCTCACTTCAAATCACGTGTTAGTCACGTTGCTGCTCTACCTCTCAGAAGTCTTTGGAACGGATCTCAAAATTGATCTTGAGCGCTAAAATCGGTGTACGAGATATCAAAGTTGAAATCTTTAACTACAAGACAAAAATCGTACAGACAAGAAAAACGGTAACATGGACTGCTGGGACATTCTCTGCAAAGCAAGATAGAGACAGCATTTTTTGAATTATCTCTAGTCAACGGTTAGGAGCCATTTTTACTCTAACGGTCATATCCTTGGATCTCCTATATATACCTCATGGTATCCATTGAAAAAAAAAAAAAAGAACAATCTGGGAAAAAGCTTGCGGAAATTTTCTTTGAGAACATACACTTTATGCTTGAGCAATCAAGTCTACGGACTCTCAATCAATTGGCGTCCGACTCTTTCTTTAAGAAAGTTTTTCTTTAGTTGAGCTTAATCTTTTATCCTCTCTGTGAGAGTTATTTTCAACTGTATTTCAACTCACTTGTATAAGTTTGTTTTGGCCTAGTTTAGGCTGTATCCTCAAAGGCTCGACTGTACTGAGTCGTTTTGAGAAGTTGAGAGTATTGTCAAGTTGTAACAGTAGAATACTCTTGAGGAAATTGTAATCAGTCTGATTATAGTGGATAATCCTTCAGGAACGAAGGGACTAGACGTAGCTACCAGTTTGGTAGTGAACTAGTATAAATTTCTGTGTCTCCTGCTTTACTGCTTTCTATTCATTTCTATCTTGTTGAGTTAAAAACAAGTTTTCACAAACTGATTTTCAGCGTCCGGTTTATTTTCACCGTCCGATTAACAAACAGTTTTTTTTGAGAAACTTTTATTCTAAGTGTTTTTAACATTAAGTTTGCGAAAAGTTTTCAACACAATTCAACCCCCCCTTCTTGTGTTCACGTTCAGCTTGTTCCATGATGATTGGGAAAAATTAGGAGCAGATATTAGCGAGGGCTTCTAGTAGCGACAACAGTGATTGGAGCTCGTTGAGGGTACACATCATGAGTGATCTACCTTTCTCTGTTCGACTGTTTGACGTACATAGTATAGCTAGTGAGTCAGAATCTATATGTGCATGGTGGATCACTATATATTTTTTGGATTACTGTATATGTCAAGACACACACTTTATATGTCCTTGTGAAATTATTTTCTTGATCGATCTACCAATAATATCTTCACTGTATCATTATGTGAAATGATTTATTAAAAAAAGGAAAAAAAACATTTTATTGGTTGAAATATACACAGTTTTGATATGTTATGATGCCAATTAAATTTTCCTTCTGTTGAACGGTTTTCGTTTGAAGGATTTTTTTTTTTTGGTTTTATGATTTTAAAACCAATTAATAGTGTTTATGGTTTTTAATTTCATTTAAAAGAATGGTTATTCTTTTTCAAACCATATGACCAGTACAAAAATGAAAGTAGCATGTGAATGAAATGCATATTATCAAAAAAGTGTGATATTCTCTTTAGTTTGGTTTTCGAGCAGCTAGCATAAAAAAGTAGGTGTGAGTTTGGTGGTTCTTCTTAATGCGGGGATTACTATATCTCTTGTGAGACTGTTTTATCCTGCGGACAACGAGACTGTACAGTGCTGCACTTATTAGGCAGAGCAACAAAATATTTTAAAGAGAGCGACCTAGTCCATGAAGAGCATACATTTTGAAATTATAATGTCGATCTCTCCCTTTAATTATTTGTTTTTCACTCCTCACAACAAAGGGGGAATACTCCCGATATTGCCGCTGAAAGAGCCAGGTAAGTCTCCTTAACTACTGCTTGTTTTGAATTGTTTGTGATTTTAATCCTCGATTTCTTGGTATTTTTATGCTATGATTTGACGAGGTCTTGGCACTATTTGTAAATTGATTAAGAATTCATAATTGTAGTTAAAAAAATTAATTTTTTGACATGTGTGGGTTTGATCTAAAAAAATATTGATCAAGGTTGTTTGTTGTGACAATATCTTAGTGTGCTTACGAGTGACTTCCTAGTCTTTGTTTCTTTCCAAGTGAATAATGATGTCTTTGATTATTGAGAACCTGAAATATGTGATGATCAAGCATATACTTGTCATCAGATTCTTGTAGCTATTTTGATGTGGTATCTGTTTGTGTTATGAGGATTATTTTGTGAAAAATTGAGGTGAAGATTATAGTAATCTGCAAGTACGTCATTTGAATGGTGATGACAACTCTTTATTTTATATTTTTTTTAAAAAGGAGTACATGAATGTGTTTTCATTGGATATGCAGTTAATAACCAAGCTTATAGATTTTTTTTATTTAAATGTGAAAATTGTGATTGAATCAAATGACGCTGATTTTTATGAAGATATTTTTCGTTTAAATTGAAAAATAGTGGGGGCTCTACTTCTAATAGTGTACTAATTAGAAATCGTGATTCTGCTAATGATTTTTTAGATGCACCTAGAAGGAGTAAAAGAATACACGTGGCTAAGAACTTTGGTCCTGATTTTTATGCTTATAACGTTGAGAAAGATCATTCCTCTATCAAGAGGCTTTGTCATTTATTGATTCCAATTTTTGGCAAGAAGCTACAAATGATGAAATGGACTCTCTTCAGTCTAATAGAATATGGGCTTTAGTAGATTTACCTCCTGAGTGCAAGAATGTAGGATGTAAATAGATTCTTAAAAAGAAATTAAAGCCTCATGGAACAATAGACAAGTTTAAGGCTAGCTTAGTCGCCAAAGGATATAGGTAAAGAGAAAATATAAATTTTACATCTATACGTGTGTTATTATCGCTTGTTGTTGTGCATGATATGGTTGTGCATCTAATGGATGTAAAAACTGCATTTCTAAATGGTGATTTAGAAGGAAAAAAGTTTATATGGATCAACTGGATGGTTTTGTTGTTTCCGGTCATGAGAATAAAGTACGTAAATTAAATAAATCTTTGTACGGCTTGAAATAAGCACCTAAGCAGTGGCATGAGAAATTTGATAATCTGGTTATCTCACATGGTTTTAGAATTAACGAAAGTGATAAGTGCATATATTATAAATTAGATAATAATTTTTGCACTATTATTTGTCTATATGTGGATGACTTGCTTATCTTTGGTTCTAATATTCATGTTGTGAAAAATGTCAAAAAATATGCTTTGTGAAAATTTTAACATGAAGGATCTTGGTGAGGTAAATGTAATTCTTGGAATTAAAATTACTAAAACTGAAAAGGGAGTTTCTTTGAACCAGTCTCATTATATTGAGAAAATTTTAAAGAAATATAATTACTTTGATTGTAAACCGGCATGTAGCCCCTATGATCCTAGTGTCAAGTTGTTCAAGAATACTAGTGATAGTATTAATCAATCTGAGTAAGCGAGCATAATTGGCAGCTTTCGATATGCTGTTGATTACACTAGGCCCGATATAACTTATGTTATGGGGTTACTATGCAGGTTTACTAGCAGTCCTAGTAATGAGCACTGGTGTGCTATTGAAAGGGTCATTGGGTACCTTAAAAGGACCATGAACCTAGGATTACTTTATCAAAAGTTTCCCATTGTACTAGAAGGTTACATCGATGCTGATTGGAATACTCTTTCAGATGATTTGATGGCGACCAGTGGCTATATTTTTAGCTTAGCTGGGGGCTGTTTCTTGGAAATCTAAGAAACAAACTATATTAGCATAATCTACAATGGAGTCAGAAATGATTTCCCTCGCATCTGCTTGTGAGGAAGCAACATGGTTGAGAAATCTGTTGTCAGATATACCTATGTCTGAAAAGCCAATTCCAGCCATATTGATCCATTGTGATTGTATCGCGGCTATTGCAAAGATTCAGAACCGTTATTATAACAGTAAGAAGCGACAAATATGTCGCTAACATAGCACATACATTAAGAGAGTTTCTCACTACTGGGGCTGTAAGGATAGATCATGTGAGGTCTGACGAAAATTTGACTGATCCTTTGACGAAAGGATTAGCAAGAAAATGTTTTCAAAACCTCAAAAGGAATGAGACTAATGCCCAAAGTATAAATTGTCTCTTATAAGGTAACCCAACCTATGGACTGGAGATCCCAAGAAATAGGTTTAAAGAGTAATAACAACTTATAAGGAGAAGTGAGAAGCATGCTATAATAATTCTTCTAAGTCTCATTCATATATTAGCATGATATCTTATAGTGTTGAAAGGTTGAATTAATTTCTTAATGAGTTCTATATGCTATATGGAGTGGGGTACCTAGCTATAGGAGTACTTTTGATAGACTTACCTATGTGAATGGGGAAGTGAGACCGCTTCCTATGAAATTTTGGGCAAAAATTTCTAGAGCATTTACTATACATGGGATATACGTGTATAGCCGTAACGCACGGGCTTTTAAACTACGCCCTGAAAGATTGTGTGTGGGATGTTGTTAGAGATAGATTTCAAGACTGCGAGTCACTTTAGTATAATCTGAAACATCTTCACTATGTAATAGTTCAAGTTTACGAACACCATTACTTATGCTCAATCTTATGTTGTATTGCCTTACTGCTCGAAGAAATATGTTAAAAAAAATCAAGTGGGGGATTGTAAAATGATTTATTAAAAAAAAAAGGAGAGAAACATTTTATTAATTGAAATATATAGAGTTTTGATATGTTATGATGCCAATTAAATTTTCCTTACGTTGAACAGTTTTCATTTGAAGGATTTTATTTTTGTTTAATGATTTTAAAACCAATCAAAAAGTTTGATATTCTCTTTAGTCAGGTTTACCGAGTAGCTAGCACAAAAAAATGGGTGTGAGTTTGGTGGTTCTTAATTTGTAGTGCAGAGAGAATCATATCTTTTATGAAGCTTTTTTTATCCTATAGACGACGAGATTATACACTACTGCACTTACCAGGCAGAGCCGCGAAACGTCTTAAAGAGAAAGAGACTAAGTCTACTACTCAGCCTAATTTTCTTTCGTGTTCAATATCTGCAACAACATACTATGATTTAAATAATACGTTTAAGAACTATGCACATGGTAATTTGTTTGGATAATGGGACGAATTCGTTTCACATAGTAGGCATGTAATTAAAATTGATTCACTTTAACATTTAAAATGTGAATTCTCTCTTTTGATTTAAAATTTATATTTTTTTATACTATATTTATTTTTTTGTATATAACCATGCCATATTATATTTATAATTTTTGAAAATTTGTCATATCTTCATATCCAAGTTCTGCAGTATCATTGACCTGTAGAGTAAGTGTATAGTTACTCCACTCATTAGTGTAGGATTAGATAAGTTTTATACTGATGAGGTCATTGCCGAGACCCCACTCAAACAGAATGTTCACCAATCAGCCACTTGCAGCACCAATTGAGGAAGAAAAAAGGAGACATGCGTTGAGTAGAAGGAATCTTCTCAATGATCTCATTCTTCTTGTTTTTTCTTCAGATAATTTACTTATTTAATTTTATCCCATTCATTCAAGTCGGCATTTGCCACTCACAACTAACCCGTTCGCCCTGTGTCGCTTTCAACTGTCTTTGCAAGGGAAGGGAATCTCCAAGACGGTTTTCCGTTGGTTCACGTATTTCTACCCGAAAGGGATTCTATACCCTATTATTTTGGATTCTTTTCAACTTTAATGTTGACCCGAAACACACTTTATGCAACGGTACATTGAACGCATAATGCATTTATAAATTGTGTTTTGTATTATTCAAAATTATAAACTGTTGAATCAACTAAATAATTGAGGTTTATGCACACGTTCTTATCGTATGTCATAACCACAAAATATATTGGGTACTGTGGTTATTGTTTTTATTTCATGACCTCTGACCCACTTTAATAAACTCCAAAAATTGACTAAATATCTAAAGGTTTTTTTAGAGTAAATTATATCTATTCGTATACTTTTCATATACAATTCACCCACTTTACCTTTAGTTATGTAGAAATATGAAAAAGACAACACTTGGAGAAAAATTGGGCCATTTGGATGAATTTTAGACACTTAGAAGTGAAATTTTGAGCTTTTGGTAAAGGAGCACGGTTTGACATGATTTAGGCACGGTCGTGCTTAATTGTTACACGTCCTTACATAGTTCTAGTATGATCCAACACCGAAGAATGAAGCTAACACGACCTGATATAGGTCAGCAATGGAAGCACGACTCAACGCCGAATTTTGAGCCAAGCACGACCATACATAATTGCGGAACCTGTAACCCCCTTCTAGATTACATTTAATTATTCAATTATTAATTCATTTATTAAAAACGCAATTTATTTAAAATAGATACTTGAAGTCTTTTAAATTTAATTTAAATCAAAACTAAGTTTACAAAACACCAAATTTATTTAACTAGGTCATATTACATAAAATATTTCATAATAGTATATAATTGTTTCAAAATAAAGATTACAAAATTTTCAAACCAAGTACAACACATAACTCTCAAAATCCTATTTCAGAGCTCTTGGTTCCATAAGTTAAACAAAAACGGACAATCAGATCATTCAATAAAAATCATTATTCCCAACTTAAGTCTCTTCGGTCACATCTTCTCTAGGTTTTAGGGTCCAAAAATTTACAAGGGTAAGAACATTTAATCTTAAACGATGCAAATAAGTAATATAATTATTTAACAATTATTTTCATGTATTATAAATCACACAACATAATTCAAAATAACATAAAATGTTATATGAATCATGAATATGTATTTTTAAATGAAAACTGACTCATTCCTAAAATGTTTTTAGACACAATAAAATCATTTTACTCAATACTCCATTGAGTTCTCTTTTTGAGCGCTTAGTAGAGTCATGACTTAAACACTACTCTATCCATGGCTAATGGGTGGCATTATGATTGGGCTAACATGTTCTACTAAACCCGAATGAGTATACAGATCTCGAAATACCCGTGCACCACGAAGGCTAACATGACACATAATCAATAAAGACTGACTACCTGTGGAATTGCCAATGTCTGAGTATTCCCTAGACCTTTCGGTCCCGTTTTACTCATTCTACTCAACCCATCATTGTCAACTATTTTGACAGGCTAAAAATCTTTTATCAAGAAAATCCACTTTCATGACTTACAATGATTTTATGCCAATATGTATACATTTCACATGATCAATCAGAACTTTGATTTTTCTTATGTTAACAATTTTATAGTTTTATCCCTACTATTTTTTCTTATTTACAATTAAACCCTTATAATTTCTAAAATTCCAATTATGCCCTCAATACTTTCCAAAAATTACAAAAATCCCTTAAATGTAAAATTATCATTTTACCCTTACTACTTGTATGAAATTACCAAAATATCCTCAATTCTTTTTTTAAATTTATCATTATGTCCCTTCTTTATGAAATTCCATTTTTACCTTTAATAATTTTATAATTATCAAGATGTCATTGAAGTTTCTAAGATATATGAAATTAGTATTTTGTCCTTTCTAATCTTATGAAATTACTAAACTGCCACTAAATTTATGAAATGACTATTTTACCCTTTATCTTTCTATCAAATTTCATTTTATGTCATAAACTTAGTTAGTTAATTAATTAAATTCCTTTTCTTCAAAACGAGTAAATCTATATGTTTAATTAGCTTACTAATCTACTTATAATCTTAATTAAATCCTTAATTCTAATAGATTTTATTTTGATCCTTGTTAACATATCTACATAAAATTCAATATCCAAACAAACTTTCACAGCCATATCTAAATCATCGATAAATTTATACATGAAATCAAGCTCATATCAAGAATCAAATATAATTTCATCATAGAATCAATTCACCATAGAAAATATAAAAGTCCAAAGATTCAAATAAAACTTATGAATTCAAGTTCAATGCAAAGAATTAGAATTCAATCTTCGTAGTACCTTATTTCTTAAATTATTACCTTAATCATTGTAAATTTAACCTTAGAATGAAATCTAAAACAAAATCTAAATCTAAGTTTAAGATTAAATGTTCCAAATTCATACCTTATTCTTTTAAAAATTCTTGAAGCAAAACTTGATTTGAAAGCTTTAAGCTTGGATTTCAACACTTGAATCAAATTCTCCACTTCAAGTTAGCTTAATTTTCTCATTTCCTTCCATTCTCCATTCTCTTCACAAATTCTCTCACTCTCTCTCTCTCTCTCTCTCTCTTCTTCTAAAATTACAAATAAGTTTTAGGTTTGATTTTTGTGTAGGAAATAGACTAGCTTTTTAAGATTTGTTTATGTTCACCTAAATCTTATATTTATAGCCAATTTCCACTTCCTCAAGTCACCATCATTTTAGGTGTGAGCTATTTTTCCTTTTTAACTAATTTATGCAAGGTTAACTTAGGCTAGGTGCAAAGATAAAGTTTGAAATTTTGAATTTTGCCTAATTTTGTTCCACGTGTATGCCACGTTAATAGGTGTGTTGTCATGTTTTGGATATTCAAAAACACATGTGATTTGTAACGTCCGTATTTTTATGATGCGTTATTTAGCGTTATTTTATTGTAGATTGTTGTGTTTATGCAATAATAAGCAGTTCAAAATGGCTAAGTAAAAGGTTGAATTAAACCAGGACAAAATTAAATTTGAGAATTAATATTTTATATTAATTCATGGTTCAAAAGTCGTCGAAATTTTTTAACGAAGTTTCGTCGTATTTTGAATCACTGGATGGTTTTTATCATTGAATAAAATTTTAAACGAACCCTGATTTCGATGAAAATCGAATCGTGACTTGTTGTGATTATGATTGAGTGTGTTCAATTATTTTTATTATTTATGATAAATTATTATCACGTGGTGGATTAATTTCTAAATAAATTAATTTTCACAAAATAATCGGCAGAAGAATTAATCGGTAATGCGATTGCTCGATGTCGTATTTTTCTTTAGTACACTTAAGACTCTAGGATTAGAGGGTAATCATGAGAGAAGAGAGATTAGATGTTTTGGACTTGTTGATGGGATTAACATCTTACTTTAGAGTGTAGGCATCACATTTTAAGTGATTAATATTTTTTATGCTTATCCTAAATTGTCATTAACCAAGTGTTTGGCCTTTAATTAATTTTTTTTTAATTCCTCCCACCTTATTCCTCCATCCAGCCGCGCCCTCCCCCTCACTCTCTAAACATCATTTCATTCTTCTTCTTTGTTCTTGAGAGAGAAAACAAGAGACTTCCATGGCTTCCACATTCCTTCACCTTCCATGCATGATTTCATCTCCAATCTTCAACCCAACTTGCTTCTAGCTTCATCTTCTTCTTGATCATCTCTTCCAAGCCTTGTAGGTGAGAAGAAAAATCAAATCCTTCTCCCCTATTTTCAGCCCCTAGGCCATGGGCCTCATTAGTGGTCTAGGAGGAGTTCTTCTTCTTCTTCTTCAATTCTTGTTTTAATGCTTTGCATGTTACTTGATCATGATCATGGAAGAAATGAACACATAAATCCCCAAATTTTTGAAACCCTAGGGCGCTAGACCTATGGGAAAGGGGTTGTGAGATTTTTCATGTGGATCCTCCAACTAGTTTGTGTTTCTTGCTCCTTATAAATTGTTATTGCTTTTGTAAAGGTTAATTTTGAATTGAAAACAAAGGAATGGTAGGATTAATGAAACCCTTGATTCTTGAAGAAGTTGTGAATTATTCTTGGACTTGATTAATGTTTTGTTTTACAAGGAAAATTGTTGTTTTGTGAAGGAATTGAATTGATTGAATGGTGTTGTTTGATTTGGGTGGAGTTTTGTAATTTTTTTTTGAAAAGGGGGGTATGGCCGCAAGCCCTTAGGAGTTGGGGGAGGGAAATTATTTTGTGTTCTTAGTTTATAATAGTTGAATTGAATTGTGTTTAAGCTTTGAAAAATTATGGAAATGATTTGATTGTAATTGAAGTTGTTTTGATCTTTTGAGGCCATGAAACACTTAAGGTGAAATGGACTCCTTGAGATCCTAAAAACCAAGTGGAGCCATGACTTAAGCATTTTGAGGAAAATGAATTTGATTGTGGTATTGTTCAGGTTCTAAGTTTGAAAAATGTAAAATGACTCTTAGTCTTTAAATCTTATTCTTTTAATTATTTGTTAATTTTTCAAGTGTATGTGATTCTTTAAAAAAATATGTGTTCAAATTGTGTATTCAAATGTAAGTGTTTTGGTATCTAAGAGATTTTTGGGGTTTTGAGAGCCTAAGGAGTTAGAACTAAGTCTATGCCTCGGATTGTACTAAGTTTATTTTGTGGTGTTAGGATTTGAGGAATCCGAGTTCGTGCCGTGTGAGACCAAGACGTGCTTTGATACACAACCTGACGATTTTGGTAAGGGCTACTTCTAGACATGATTAGGAGATGGGCACCCATAAGTACCATATTAAAATGTTATTTGTGTCCTATCAAAGAAGTCTGATAACCTCTTGGTTCAAAGTGAGGGTTTTGATACCCTTTTGATTTTAAAGCTTTATATGTAAGTATGATTATTTTAGTGGGTCTGGATAAAAGCGGTTGGTATCTTGACCCCGACTCCCCACACTTGTATGCTTGTTTACCTCTTTGTTAGTTCCACGAAGCTTCAAAGGGACAAATTGTGCCTATCAATGTTGATGATTTCTTCTATGCGAATTGCTGTGGATTGTGGATTGTTGTCAAAACTGAATTGTTGTGATCTTGAATTTGATAACATGATGTGGTTGCATATATGCTTCAATTGTGTTAAGATATATGCTGTGGAATTGGTATTGGATAATTGATATTTATTGATTTTTCCATATTGAATTGTCATATGCGTTGATATATTCATTGGGATTGGTGGAAGCATTGTTGTGCCGTTGGGAAACTTCAACGTGAATATCCTAGGGTGATGGAAAGTCCAAAGCTATGGTTGGTGTTCAGGGGTGTTGTTCATTATCGTGTCATTGGGAAACTTCGACTTGAATATCCTAGGGTGGTGGAAGAGCCCAAGGCTACGGCTCGAGTTCAAGGGCGTAGTTCGTCATTCCGAAAATATAAGCAGTGACATGTAGTTGCATTAGTGGGCATTTATGCACTTTTGTTGATTTGTATATTATGCTGTGTTATGATGTATTTGCTTATTTAAGAAGTTGACCTTTTCCCGTGGTTCCTTCAATTGATGATGGTAACCCAGACGATGGTGAAGACAGTGGTGTTACAGGTGATGACGACATCGCCGGAGATGATGTTTGACTTTCCTGACATGGAGATCCCATCGGCGATGGAGTTCGACCCCATCTCCTGCTGAGTTGTGTATATTGGGGATGTAGTTCAGACTTTCCTAGTAGACGGACTGGCACTGCGACAGGAGACCTCGAGACAGACCGTGAGCTTCCCAGTGAGGATGATGCAGATTGTTGACGAATGGCGTAGCACTCAGTGGGATCGAGTATTACAAGCTTCTTCTTCTACTCAGAGGACTCCCTTGAGATTCCTAAATAGACCACGACTCGCTATGCACCCATGCCTGGAGGGGACATGATTAGGAGGACCACTTGGAAGAGTGTGGGAGTTAGACGTTGGACAGCAGGGGCTTCGACTTCTCAAGCCTCATGGTGGAGCCAGAGCCAGATCCAGTACCGACTTCTCCCTTGATTTTCATGACCCCGACCCCACCTGTGGATCCCTCTCCTGTCTGTGCGGAGTGTGGGAAGGTGGGTTGCAGTGGGGTAGGATGGATTGAGGATGTTTTGGTTGAGGAGGTTAGACCCGAGGGTGTACCTGCATCTGCATCTTTCATAGATTTTAACTAGCAAGGACGAGGATGATCTGATGGAGGAGGACGAGGAGGACCCATCCGAGGACTTAGGTAGCGATGTTTAGCTGACATTGTCTGTTTGCCTTATACATAGTTTTGGTTAGCTTTGATGTCTGTTTGTTGTATATAGTTCCGGGTGGTGACCAGTCAGTCCGTTAGTTACAGACTTTTGTGGTGTAATTGCTTAGGTATGGAGGTCTACTTTTAGAGCATCCCCCTGCGTGGGTAACTGTCGGGGGTACCCCAGAAGTATGATTGCTCTTGTAGGGTTTTCATACATTAGGTGTATTCTCCTTTTAGACATTTCTCTACTTGTATTTTGTACGTACTGGTTATGGCTATCTTTGAAAATGTATGTATGCATTTCAGTGCATCTGTCTTTTGTAACTTAGAATTCCATCATGTTTCTAAACGCTGTGGATACTCTGTTTGTGCTTTGTGAAAGACATTTGTTTCCAAAAAAAATAATATACCGCATTTTTCAAAGGTAAAAAGAGTAGTATTTTAAAAAGCTCGTTGTATTTAGAGTTAAGCTCTTGCCTGTAGCGCTTCAGAAATGGGGTGTTACAATAATAGTATCAGAGCAGTTTGGTTCTAACTGGACTGTGTGTAGTGAACACTAAGCTAGTCACCATGTTGGGTTTTGTTTTGTCAGGTAGCTGCTGTGTTAATATTACTGTTATTTGATGAGTGAAGCAATTTTGCTTAGAAATGTTTGAAATTGTTTATTGAATTAAGCAATGTGTGTTAACACATCATTTGAGTATGAGGTTCTGACAGGTTTTTGGACCTTGTAGGAATCTAATGCCCCCTCGCAGAGACCCTACGACCGGACCTGATAACTTCAACATGGAAAGAGCAATTCAAGCGATTACCGAAATGGCAGTGGCGATGGCACAACAATATGCTGCTGTAACTCAACAGACTACCGCCATGAACCAACATAACCTATAGTAACAACAGAGAGTGGAAAGGAATGCAGAGGCTAGAGGATTAGCTGATTTTCACAAGCATGATTCACCGATGTTCTATGGTGAACCGAATCCGGACAAGGTGAATCTGTGGCTACAGGAGATAGAAAAGATATTTGAAGCGCTCCACTGTCCTGAGAATGTAAAGGTGAATTATGCTTCTTATTTACTGTTGGGAGATGCTGAGTACTGGTGGAAGGGAGTTAAGCAGATGATCAAGAGATTGATTGGGAGACCTTCCACAAGAGGTTCTTAGAGAAATATTTTCCAGAGACTACACGGATGGAGAAGGAGCAGGAATTCCTCTGTTTGCATCAAGGCAACATGACAGTGTCTGAGTATGCTGCTAAGTTCGAATCACTGTCGAGGTACTTCAGTCCCTTCCGTAATCAGGCGGATCAGAGTTGGTCGAGTGAAAGATTTCAGCGAGGGTTAAGGTTTGACATCCAGAAGTCTGTGGTGTCTCTGAGGATTCGAAACTTTCAGGAGTTGGTTGATAGATCAATTGAGTGGAAGCTATGAGGAATTACAAGAGAAAGAATGGGGCAGGTGGACCCATCAAACCTTAGAATCAGGGTCATAGACTTGATCAAAAGGGAAAATAGCAGAAGAAACCTTACAACCGGCCTTAAGGGAACAACAGGGGGCAGTATCGCCCTATGGCTCAGAACTCAAGTGGTGGGAGTCAGACCAGAGAAGGGCTAGTCTGTTACCGTTGTGGCAAACCGGGGCATTATGCGAGCAACTGCACTGAAGAGAGCGATGTGTGCTACAACTATAGGAAACTGGGACACATTGCTAAAGACTGCAAAGCTCCTAAGGCTAAACCAATTGTGAATATAGCGAAGGCTAAGGGGAAACGTCAGACGGCCAAGGGCAGAGTCTTCTGCATGAGTAGCGAAGAGGCGAAGCAGACTGATGATCTTATTCAGGGAAACTGTGAGATCGGGGGTAAATTCTTATCCGTACTCGTCGATTCTGGTGCAACCATTCATTTATTTCCTTGGATTACGTGAACCAATTAGAGTTGCCTATGACTGCCTTACCTTTCAAATTAGTAGTTACTACTCCAGCTGCTAAAACTTTAGTTGCCAACACTGCATGCTTTAATTGTGCGGTAGTTATTCAGGGTAGAATGTTTATTGTTAATTTGATTTTCTTACCTCTAAAAGGTCTAGATATTATCCTCAGGATGGATTGGTTGTCTTACCACTATGTCCTTTTGGACTGTGCCCGAAAAGCAGTAGTTTTTCCTGATCTTGGAGTTTCCAACTATCTTTCTGCTAATCACATCGGGGTTTCCTTGAAAGGGGAAACTCCGGAGTACATGTATCTTGCTAGTCTAGAAGCTTCTCAAGAGATCAAGTTGAAGAATGTTCCAGTGGTATGTGACTTTCCAAATGTTTTTCCTGAAGATGTACCAGGTTTACCACCAGTGAGAGAAATCGAATTCTCCATCGATTTACTTCTATTCGAATGTCTCCATCAGAGATGAAGGAGCTGAAGTTACAAATTGAACATTTAGAGTCGAAGCAGTTCATACGGGCTAGTGTTTCACCGTGGGGAGCTCCAGTGTTGCCGGTGAAGAAGAAAGATGGAAGATCAAGGTTGTGTGTTGATTATCGTTAACTCAACAAGGTTACTGTCAAGAATCGCTATCCGTTATCGCGTATCGATGACTTGATGGATCAACTACGAGAGCAGAGATATTTTCCAAGATTGACTTGAAGTTTGGCTATTATCAGATTCGTGTGAAGGAAGAAGATATTCCCAAGACAACATTCAGACCTAGATATGGCCACTATGAGTATCTAGTGATGCCTTTTGGAGTGACGAATGCACCGGCGGTATTAATGGACTACATGAACAGGATTTTCCATCCGCTCTTGGATCATTTTGTGGTAGTGTTCATAGACGATATCTTGATCTACTCGTGAAGCAGAGAAGAGCATGAAGAGCATCTACACCAAGTATTGTAGATTCTACGGGAGAAACAACTCTACGCTAACCTTTCTAAATGCGAGTTTTGGCTTGAAGAGGTGAATTTTCTTGGACATGTGATAACTAAGGATGGGATAGCTGTGGATCCAGCTAAGATTGAAGCCGTATTAGCATGGGAGCAACCGAAGACAGTGTCAGATATCCGAAGCTTTGTGGGATTGGCAGGTTACTACTAGAGATATATCGAAGGATTCTCGAAGATCGTAGCATCGCTTACACGACTCAGGAATGATCACCCTTTTGCTTGGACTGAGGAGTACGAGTCCAGATTTTAGAGGTTGAAGGAACTCTTGACGACAGTGCCTGTGTTAGTCCTGTCTCAAGCAGAAGAACCTTACGAGGTTTATTGCGATGCTTCACACCAGGGACTTGGATGCATGTTGATGCAACACAGTAAGATAGTGGCTTATGCTTTGAGATAGCTTAAGATTCACGAGAGGAACTATCCTACGCATGATTTGGAACTTTCCACAGTGGTGTTTGCACTGAAGATTTGGAGGCACTACTTGTACGGGAGCACGTTCACTGTTTTTAGCGATCACAAGAGCTTGAAGTACTTGTTCGATTAGAAGGAACTCAATATGCGACAGCAGAGATGGACATAATTTCTGAAGGACTGCGACTTTACATTGGAATATCATCCAGGAAAGCCAAACGTAGTAGCAGATGTGTTGAGCAAGAAGAGTATTTTAGTCTCAGCGATGATGATTAAGGAGTTGGAGCTATTGGAGAAGTTCCGAGATTTGAAGTTGAACGTGGAATTGTCACTAGAGAAGCTGAAGTTCGGCATGCTCGCTATTTCTAGCGGACTGTTGGACGAGATCAGAGATTAGCAAGCTAGTGGTAAGCTGCTGTAAGAGAAGAAAGAGCTGGTAGTGCGAGGAAAAGCGATGGAACTCAAGGTTGGATCAGACAATATTTTGAGATGCAATAGACGTGTCAGTGTAACTAACGTGGCAGAGCTGAGGAGATTGATTCTTGAAGAAGCGCATAAGAGCAGACTGAGTATTCATCCAGAGTTGCTAAGATGTACTAGGATCTGAAGAAGCATTTTTGGTGGCCCGGAATGAAGAAGCAAGTGGCAGATTACGTGGCTTCCTGTTTGACATGTCTAAAGGCGAAGGTGGAGCATCAACGACCAGCCGGGAAGCTACAGTCACTTGACGTACCAGAGTGGAAATGGGACAATATTTCCATGGATTTCGTTGTGGGTTTGCCAAGGACGCCCAAGAAGCACGACTCGATTTGGTTAATCGTTGACCAATTGACCAAATCTGCCCATTTTCTACCGGTTAGATCGACTTTCAACGTAGAAAAGCTGACAGAGATCTACATAGAAGAGGTTGTACGGCTACATGGCATGCCTTCTAATATCGTTTCTGATAGAGATCCGAAGTTCACGTCTCATTTTTGGAGAGCATTACAGGAAGCATTGGGGACCAAGCTCAAGCTTAGCTTGGCGTATCATCCTCAAATAGACAGACAGGCCGAGAGGACGATCCAGTTACCTTAAGATTTGCTGAGGGATTGTACGTTGGACAATAGAGGAAGTTGGGGTGACGTCTTACCACTAGTGGAATTCACTTAGAACAACAGTTATCATGTGAGTATTGGTATGACACCTTATGAAGCACTGTATGGATGCAAGTGCTAGATGCCTCTTTCTTGGTATCAGGATGGCGAAAGCTCTATTTGATTCAACATATTACTGAGAAGATACAGCAGATCAGAGAAAAGATGAGAGCGTCTCAGAATCGACAGAAGAGTTATGCAGATAGGGGTCGCCGACCATTAGATTTTGTAGAAAGAGAACATGTACTCCTTCGAGTCACACCTACAACTGGAATTGGTAGAGCGATCAAATCCAAAAAGCTTACTCCTAGGTCCAGTTGCATATCAGATAGCTTTACCACCATTCCTGTCTAACATTCATGACGTCTTTCACGTCTCACAGTTGCGAAAATATGTTTCCGACCCTTTTCACATTATTGAGCCTGACGTGATTCAACTGAGAGACGATTTGTCTTTTGAGGTATCTCCTACAAGAATTGTTGATAGGAAGACCAAGCAACTGAGGAACAAGGAGATTCAGCTTGTCAAGGTAGTTTGGAACCAGAAGATGGGTGATGCAACATGGGAGCTGGAAGAGAAGATAAGAGAGCAATATCAATAACTATTTCGTGGTACGTATCTGACTCATAGTTTCGAGGACGAAACTATTTTTAGAGGGGAATATTGTAACGTCTGTATTTTGATCAATTTAATATTTTATACCGTGTATGCAGAATATGGCAGATGAACATTGAAGTCATAGGAGAAGACACCACCAATGAGATGCAGAGGAGGCTCGTTGGACGGATATGATTCAAATGCTGAGGGATCAGAATGATCTTCTGAGGGCCCAAAATGAAGCTACCAACAATATGATGCAGCAATTTCTCCAGCAGCAACAACATGTTCCGTAACCACCTCCACCTCCACCCGTGCAACCAGCTGTACAACCAGCAGACCCACACTCAGCTTTCCTCAGGTTTCATAAGCTTAATCCTCCAAGCTTCCCTAGAAATGAGGATGCTATGGAGGCTCAGCATTGGCTAGAAGCTATGGAATGAATTTTTAAAGTGGTACCGTGTATGGAGGAACAAAAGGTAACCTTCGTTACACATTATCTTACTGAAGGAGCTGCTTATTGGTGGGTGGGGGCACGAGCATATTTGGAGGAAAAAGATGGGCATATTGAATGGGAAGATTTTAAGGATACTTTTCTGGAGAAATATTTTCCTCAAACGATCAAGGACCAGAAGGAAGGAGAATTTACTCACTTTAAGCAAGGGGATATGACTATTGCAGAATATGTCAAGAAGTTTGAGGAGTTGGGGAGGTTTTCTTCTCATGTCGGATATGCACTGGATGAGAAATGGAAAATAAATTAGTTTATATGGGGACTTAGGGCTGACATTCAGAATAAATTAGCCCAAACTGAATTCTACACTTTTGTTCCATTAATTCGCAAAAGCTTCACGGCTGAAGAGAGTTTGAGGAAAATGTATGATGAACGCCAATTCCTATGGCAAAAGAGGAGGGAAGAAGGTAGGTCATCTCAACCCTCCAAAGGCAAAGGAAGCAAGGATAAAGGAAAACAGGTTCAACAATCTGAGGCTTCCAAGTCGAAGGTGTGCTCCAAATGTGGCAAGATCCATAGGGGGAAGTGCAATTCTGGAAAACCTATCTGTTTCTACTGCTAACAACCAGGACACTTCATTAAGGATTATCGTAAGATGAAAGCAAGGGAGGCACCCCGACCTGATGACCAATTGCAAGGGTGTGTTCACACCTTGATGACAAAAAGGCAAATGATGTGGAAAATCTGATGAAAGGTACATGTCTGCTTCATAATCACTCTTTATTGGTATTGTATGACTCTGGTGCAACCCATTCGTTCATTTCCTATAAGTGTGCACAAAGGCTAGAGTTATGCTTTTCTTCTTTACCTATTCCTTTGAGTATTCAAACAGCAGTTGAAGGCAATATTTCTACTTCCCTGATATGCGAGAATTGTCCTCTCATTATTCAAGGAAAGACGTTTATGGTTAATCTGGTTTGTCAGCCCTTGAAAGGAATGGACATCATCTTGGGTATGGATATGCTATCGGCCAACCAAGTTGTTTTGAATTGTTTTACGAAAACTATAGAATTTCCTTCAGTTCAGTCTCTTCCTACTAAAGCGTGTCTGAATGAAATGGCTAGTGTCTTCCAAATACACCATTGCTTATTTGAGGGACATTTAGGTTATATTTTGTTACTCTCTTTGTAACATCCCAATTTTTATGAAAAAATTACTTTAGCAATAAAATTCCAGTTACTTGGAAGTAAATCGTAGAGACCGATCACCTCATCGATTCACTGAGAGTACGAGGAATTAATTTAGCTTATTTTGAATAATAATTATTTATAATAAGCTAAATTAATTCCTCGTACTCTCAGTGAATCGATGAGGTGATCGGTCTCTACGATTTACTTCCAAGTAACTGGAATGTTATTGCTAAAGTAATTTTTTCGTAAAAATTGGGATGTTACACTCTTCAATTTCAGATGTTGATCTAGAGACCGTCCCTATAGTGAATGAATTTTTAGATTTTTTTTCCCGGATGAGGTTACTTCTTTACCACCCGAAAGAGAGGTTGAGTTTTCAATAGAGTTAGTTCCAGGAGCGGGTCCAATTTCTATAGCTCCGTATAGGATGTCACCGTTAGAACTGCAAGAACTTAAGGTCCAATTGGAGGATTTGATTTCTAGACGGTTCATTAGGCCTAGTGCTTCTCCTTGGGGAGCACCTATTCTTCTAGTCAAGAAGAAAGATGGTAGGATGCGGTTGTGCATAGAATATAGGCAACTAAATAAGGTTACGATTAAGAATAAATATCCGCTTCCTAGGATTGATGACCTGTTAAACCCACTTAGGGGAGCTTCGGTATTCTCTAAGATTGATCTTAGGTCTGGATATCACCAAATCAGAGTCAAGGCTGAAGATATACTGAAAACCGCATTTAGGACTCGGTATGGCCATTACGAGTATGTTGTGATGCATTTTGGTTTAACAAATGCTCCGACAATATTCATTGATTATATGAATAGAATTTTTTGACCTTACCTTGATAGATTTGTTGTGGTATTCATAGGCGATATCCTTATCTATATTAGGGATCCCCAAGAGCATGTGGAACACCTTAGAATTGTGTTAGGAATTCTTAGGGAGAAGAGATTGTTTACGAAACCAGAGAAGTGTGAGTTCTGGCTTCAGGAAGTTAAGTTTTTGGGTCATGTCATTTCTCAGGCGGGAGTGGTAGTTGATCCTAGTAAGGTAGAGGCCGTTCTTGAATGGGAGCGACCCACTACTATTACAGAAGTTAGGATTTTCTTAGGACTAGCTGGGTACTATCGAAGGTTTATCCATGGATTCTCTCAATTGGTTCTTCCATTGACTCGGTTGATCCGTAAAGGACAACCATTTGTGTGAGATAAGAGCTGTGAAGATAGTTTCTCAGAGCTCAAACTCCGGTTAACTAGTATGCCAGTTTTGATTATCCCTGACCTAACCTTAGGTTTCAAAGTTTTTAGTGATGCTTCTAGGAGAGGTTTGGGTTATGTTTTGATGCAGAATAGGCAAGTAGTTGCTTACGCATCTAGACAGTTGAAGCCCCACGAGGAAAACTATCCAACTCAAGATCTAGAGCTTGCAGCTATAGTCTTTGCCTTAAAAATCTGGTGGCATTACTTATATGGTGCCCGATTTGAAGTATTCAGCGATCACAAAAGTTTAAAATATCTGTTTAATCAAAGGGAGCTGAATATGAGCAAAGGAAGTGGGTAGAGTTCCTCAAGGACTATGATTTTGATCTGAAATATCATCCTGGTAAGGAAAATGTGGTTGTCGACGCCCTGAGCCGGAAATCTCTTCATGTCTCTTCTATGATGGTTAGGGAAATGGCATTATTGGAATCCTTTAGAGATCAAAACTTAGGGATATTCATAACTGGGGATAGCCTGATGGTAGGTCATCTAGTAATCAGCTATGGTTTTAGAGACCAGATTAGGGATGCTTAAACCCTTGATGAGGAATTGCAAGCTAGGAGACATCATTCTGGATCTCTGAAGCTGATGATGGTATAATTCTTTTTAAACAAATGATTTGTATTCTAAAGGATGTGGCACTCAAGAGTCAAATTTTTGAGGAAGCCCATAAAAGTGGGTTCTCGGTACACCCTGGTTCTACCAAGATGTATCACGACGTTAGACAAAGGTATTGGTGGCCGGGAATGAAGAAATGTAGGTGAGTTTGAGGCACAATGTTTAGTCTGTCAGAAAACTAAAATAGAACACCAAAGACCCTCCGGTCAACTTTAACCATTATAAATTCTGGAATGCAAATGGGAAGGGCATATCCATGGACTTTGTGGCGGGTTTGCCCCACACACGGTCCGGGTATGACGCCATTTGAGTCATTGTTGACAGGCTAACCAAATCAGCTCATTTCCTCTCGATCAAGTCCACTTACAACACAGCGAGGTTAGCGGGGGTTTATGTTAGGGAAATTGTTAAACTTCATGGAGTACCTACTAGCATAGTCTCTGATGGAGACCCTAAGTTCACCTCCCGATTTTGGAAGCAGTTTCAGCAGGCCCTAGGCACGAGGTTAAGTCTTAGCATCGCTTATCATCCACAAATGGATGGTCAGACGGAGCGTACTATCCAAACCCTAGAGGATATGCTCAGAGCATGTGTGTTAGATGATGGAGGGAGTTAGGATGAGCATTTAGCTCTCATTGAATTCGCTTACAACAACAGCTATCATTTTAGCATAGGCATGGCGCCGTACGAGGCACTCTACGGCCATAAGTGCAGAACTCCTCTATGTTGATTTGAGGTAGGTGAGAAAAGATTATTAGGACTAGACCTAATCCAGAAAACCACAGATCAAATCCAGAAGATTAGGGACAGGTTGAAAATTGCTCAAAATCGGCAGAAGAGTTATGCCGATGAGAGAAGGAAACCTCTTGAATTTGAGAAGGGGGAACATGTATTCCTAAGGGTCACTCCTATGATAGGCATTGGCAGGGCACTCCGAGCCAAAAAGATGTGTCCTCGTTATATCGGTCCCTTTGAAATTCTTTAAAGAGTCGGTCCTGTTGCGTATCAAATCGTTCTACCCCCATCCCAGTCAAGTCTGCACAATGTATTCCATGTGTCTCAGCTTAAAAGGTACATCCCTCATCCTTATCAACCCTTGGATCATGAGACGATACAACTAAGATCAGATTTGACATACCAGCCTATGCCGGTACAAATTGTGGACCACAACTTAAAGAGGTTAAGGAATAAGGATATTCCCTTAGTCAAGATCATTTGGGAGGGGTATACTCCTGAAGAGGCTACTTGGGAGACCGAGAAAGAAATGTAAACTCACAACCCGTATCTATTTAAATAGGTATGTACCTTGTTTCATTTTTTAGGACAAAAATTTTAAAAGGAGGGTAGTAGTGTAACGCCCCGCCTAATTTAATTATTGGATTAAATTAATTTAGGCTTATATATATTCCCTAAATTGATTATTAAGTAATTATATTATGGGAAATGATTATAAGTATTGGGGGTGTAAGTATTAAAGCTATTGTGTAAATAAGAGTTGGGGGAGGGACATTATAGTCAAAGCCATTTTCTTTTGCCTCTTTCCTTCTCACTCTCGACCCTCAGCCCTCACTTTCTCACACTCTCTCTCTCTCTCAATTTCTGAAGAAGAGGAAAGAAAGGAGAAAGAAGAGGAAGAAGGGTGGGTCTAGGGCTTGCGATCTTGAGGAGGAGGAAGAGGGATAATGGTGCTTCCTTTCATTTCTTCTTGATTCTGAACCTTGGGGCTGAACATTTGGGGTTTTTAGGTGAAGCTTTGGAGTTCCCCTAGAGCTTTAGGTGTGCAGCTCGAGCTTGGAGAAGGAGAGGAGGTGAAGGTCCCAAGCTTTCAAGCTTCCTAGCTCATCTTCTTGAGCTCATTGTGAGTTCTCTTCACTTAGAGTTTAGGCAACCAATAAGACCCAATAATTAGGGTTTCTTTTCCTTCCCTTTTTGCGTGTTGGTTCTAATTTCAAGCATAATTAGTGGGTGCATGATTGATTTGGAAGCATGAAAATGTGGATTTGAAACGTATGTTTGAGTGTGGGTTGCACAAAAATGAGTTTTGCAATATTTGACTTGAATGCATGTTGCAATGATTGTGATAGATCAATTTGTTTCATGTTTGAGTACTATTTGGTTGATTGTGATGTTGATTGGAATCAATGACTTGAGTTTTGGAAGAGGTTTGGGTTGAAAAATCTGAGTTTTGATGTTTGAAACCCTGCTAAATTCGCTAAGCCGTAGAATCGCGCTTAGCGACATTTAGCGCCATCTTGATAGGTCGATTACGCGATTTAAGCGAAATAGCTGAGCTAAGCGAGAATCTCACTAAGCGACAGTCTTGCGCTAAGCGAATTTTAGGCAGTTTTCTCCAAATTCTCGAAATTTCTTTCTTCTTTTAAATTCAATCCTATATATTGTTATAGCCTTATGGGAGGTTGTTTACATGATTGAGCTATTAAAATACTTGTAGGAATGGTTAAGAGTTTGATATGATTGAACTTAATGATGTTTTATGATTCATTGAGTATTGTTTATTGAAGAATTCCATGGAAAGCCACTGCTATACTTTCTTAGATTCACTGTGTATCGTTATTGAAAAATTCCATTGAGAGTCAATTATATACTCTCTTGGATTCATTGTGCATTTGTGAATGCTTATTAGATTGTGGTAACATTATGAATTTTCTTGACTATGAAATTATCATGTTGTATTGGGAATCGAGTTGGTAAGGGGTCCGTGGAGGACTCACTGAGATTTTTATCTCATTCCTTTCTAATTGTTTTTCAGATAAGCAGGATCCGAAAAGTGATCAAGCGAACTGAAAGTTTGAATCTTTTATTTTAGTGTCATATTTTGGAATGTAACAACTCATCTATCTTTTGGATATTTGGAGCTTTGTCATTGTATTTTGAATTCCAAATACTTAACTTTGGGAAGTTGTAATCTAACTTTTAGATTATTGACTATGTTTGGAGTTTGGACTTGTAATGCTTATTATCAAGTTTAAAATTTTTGGTAACTCCGATGCTATTTTGTTGATTGTCGTAATTTCAAGTAAAACTTAATTATGGGCGTTACAATACAGAGCCTAGCACCGATCTCTGCTCTGCTGCTAGGAAGGATGCCCCGACCTCCCCAAATCTCTCCTCCATCACTCTAACCGGGAACACCACCCCAGCCACCCGGATATTCACCACGACATCAATTACGGAGATTGAAGACACAACGACTTTGATCCTTACCACATCCACTCTATCCAATTTTGAGGTCACCTCATCAATAGAAACCAATTTTCCAAATCTCATCGCCAAGTCAGAGAAGAATTTATCATCCTAAACGTGGATTAGAATCCCCACACACCTAAGCCATGCCCATCGCTCCTTAGGCAAAATGGAAGGCATCTAATTCATGAAGGAAGCGAACCTTGATGCCCATCAGACCCTATTGCTATACATTGCCTCATAGAGCACACCTTTCTCAGAGGGCCAAAGGAGCATCAGATCATCCCCCATGGGAATGGTTTTGATCGACAAGTATCCTTCCTTATCTTGAATTTCAAAAGCCCTACACCCTCATGTAATTTCCCCACAAAACAATTAACAAGGATATTCATCTTTTCCTTGGGGACCACGACATCTATAGATATCATAGGGGACGCACGGATCGCCGCCTTGTTCTTATCCCTGTTAGGCATAAGAGCCTCACCTATGCCTTATTCAAGTTACATCCAATGGTGCCTAGAACAGAGGCAGACGTTTTTGCTTTGTCCACCCTGCCTGCATACGTATAGGCCCTCCAATTTGGAGACATTCCAGACTTCAGAGGTTTTTCATTGTTTTGTCTATCAAATCTTGCAAGATTAACCCGCAAAAAACAGCCTGTAACCAAAACCTTAGCAAGTCAGTTTTCTAGGATTTTTGCATCGGTAACCTCCTTGAAGCGCATTAAGCCAAATCTTTGGCCGTGTTTATCCACCTTTGGGAGGATGAAAACATCTGACACACGACCATAAGCAATAAAGACACTCCATATCTCTGATTCTTTCACACGTGGTGGAATATTCGTGACAAAGAATGAGGTAAATGAACGAATCACATTACATAGAAAGCACCTTGGGAACCCAATGACGCATACATTACACCCACCTCACCCAAACTCCCTCACTCTCTGCCTCCCCTTTTCCTGCTCCTCCCCTTTCTCTCTCATCCCCAATTTTTTCCCATTGTTCCACTGTGGATAGGATATATGGTGACACTGTTAAAAGTAGGAACTGAGTGACGAGATCAACTATGTGCTATCAGACAATGTGTAATTAGACTATGTGATGTTGGTTATGTACTGTTGACACTATACTACAGTAGAGAGTGTCAATTCGGAAAGAAGAGTCACGTGCTGTTACATAGAATATAATTTGTCGGTGTAACTGTGAGGATTAGGCGAGTATTATTAAATTAATGCCATGTGGCTGCGGTAGCACACAAGGTCAGATGTACTTGAGTGTGAGTACGGGATACATTACCAGTGTTGCAGTAGACCTTGGGGATTGTTAAGGTCTGACATAGTTCCATAAGTGGTGGATGGTCGCTAGCATCGTGTCATGGTAGTCGGGTAGCCTTATCATCCTAACAAAGGTACCGTTGTTCCATAGTCAATAGTGACAATCCCGAATCCACGATTCTCGTCTTGCTGCGATAGGCGATGAGGATGTATTCATCGTGGACACGATGGGCAGGATATGTCGGATAGATGATTGACTTCTAATCCGACTATGGTAGAGGATAAGTTTAGTGGGCAAAATGTTGAATAGTTATGTGGCCACAAGATACGACGAGTGAGAGTGTGAGGGTAGACTTTGAGGTTAGAGATGGCGATCTATGGGAGCAGAATATTTGCGAGGACTTCTATTAGCGACATGGTAGATGCATCAACGGTGATTGGAGTCTGTTGTGGGTACTCCTTGGGAGTGGCCCGCCTTTCTCTTTTTGACTCTTTGACGTACATAGTATAGCTAGTGAGTCAGAGTCTATATGTGCATGGTTGGATCACTATATATTTTTGGGATTGCTGTATATGTCACGATACACACTTTATAGATAATGAGCTCTAAAGGTGAGTTTTTTAGAAGAACTCACTCATGTGACATCCTGAGAAAATAAAATAGGCAAAGAAATACCCAGGACAGTCCTAAAGCAATAAAAATAAGCTAAAAAGGAGTAGAAAGGATGAAAATAACCTTAGGGAACCAAGAATGTTCTAAAAAACCCTAGAATCCAAGAGACTTGGAATTTTTCGGAACGCATCTATCGCGACGTGACGGACCCAAGGAAGAAGGGTGTCGCGACGCGATGAATGTCGGTTAATTAGCTCTGTTGATCCATGACACATGGCAATGTCGTGACATGATGGAGGCTGAGTCAGTGCCCATCGCGACGCGATGGACCCAATTTGCTCCTATAAATAGTACCCTTACCCTCCTCTCTTCTCACCTTTTTCCAAGGGTTTCCATTAGGTGTATGTGGAAGAGCTCCGGAGGCGTGGCAGCGACGTGGGCGATGATAGTCTTCTAGGCAGGTATGGGGAAATCTGAACCCTATACACTAGGGATAGTAGGAATAAGATAGGTGTAAAATAGGGAAATAGGGTGGCCCAAGCCCTCTAGGGGTTGATGCCCAATACACACCCTAGGAGGGGTGTTGAGACTACAAAAGATAGTAGTCGCTAATCCATCAACCTTAGGAATAATTTTTGTACGTAAACCCTAAGGTAGACGACTTATAGTTGTTTGGTGATTGTGTGTGCTGTTTGATAGTTGTTGATTGATGTTGATCTGATTGTTTAGTTACTGTTATATGACTATATGTTGCTTATGCTGATAATTGGGGAGGGAGATGATTAACAATAAACTATAAATGCTGGCTGGGATAACAATAAGCTGTTAAGTTGAGCTGATGAGTAATGTTATGTTGTTAAATGCTGGACAGTCATATGCATTGTTGTGTTGTAAGCCACCGCTGTACACATAGGCTGTGTACGAGGTCAGGTGCCAGAATACGGCACGATACAGTCAGTACAAGACACGTCGGTCCTTGAGGATAGTCTGGGTCCGACAAAGTTCACAGGTGTCCAATGGTTTAAACACCATTGTGTCGGGACTTTGGGTAGTCTGGTCATCCTGACGGAGTACTGTTGTATCACTGTCTATAGTGTCGATCCCTAGTGCCGCCCAGACACATGTTCCTATCGTCGAAGTTGGGGAGTAGGGATGCACTCTTAGTTGTACGATGAGCGGCATATGGGGATTGAAAATTGACTTAACCTACCCACACATTGGTGGGAGGTAGTTGTAACATGAAGGCTAAGGTGGGGCCGTTTCATCTGTACTAAGTTGTGTGGCCACGTAGGCATGTAGCTCTAGGTTGTATAAATGGGGTAGCAAGGTGTTGATCCTAATTGTTGCTCGAGGATGTTTGAACCTATTCTTTCATATATTCTATTCTCCCACGTTTTGTTTTGTTTTCTTTCTTTTTTACACTTTATGTATTTAGATTCTGAAGATTCTCGCGAGCTTGAAGATGTCTCACTACTTCCACTCGTCGATGCTGGAGGAGCCGAGCATCCCGATATGGGGTGACTTCGAGGTGTATTATCACAACATGGACGGGGATTGCTGGGGGATTGATTATAGCCGCCATGTCGTCATTTACACGGGTCTTGTTGGTGTCTTTTTCCATCTTTTAGGTTCACCGAGGGCCTCCTTTATCGATGATTTAAGAATTGCGCAGTAACCGCATGTAGCGAGAACCTAGGTCTAGGCAACGCTACCCTGCTGCTCCTTCATCCTTAGGATCTTATAGTATGCTAGGTATAGTGTTGGAGATTGGGAGATGCGACCTAGGTCAGAGTCGACCGTCCCTTCATCTCCTGTTGCTCCGTTGGTAGAGCCTTTGAGAGTCTATCAGTCTAGGTTCCAGGGACGTCCTTCTACTGGGGACTACCGACTTGTGGTTCTCGTATTTATATATATTATTCTTTTGACGGTTCCTACGAGGAAACCTTTGTATGTATAAAAACTTTTTATTTAATGAAATATATTTTCTTCCATTGTATTCTGATATTGTATTGATATTTATATTCGTAATTATGGGTTAATATTATAAATGGGGCAAGGGTGTCTCAACTCACATGTGCTTGTGAATTTATTTTCTTAACCCATGCTACTAACACACTCTTTAACACTTTTTTTTTCCAACGCTCACACTCTTTTTGATTGAGATTCAAATTTGGTGGAATCGATATGAATTTTCACTATATCATTGTGATTTAAATAGCACGTTTAAGAATTATGCACATCACAATTTGTTTGAATAATGAGACGAGATCATCTCAGAGTAGCTATGCAAAATTGATTCACTTTAACTTTTAAAATTTGAATTCCTCTCTTTTGATTCAAAATTTTAATTTTTTATACTATATTTATTTTTCTGTATATAACCATGCCATATTATATTTATAATTTTTGAAAATTTGTCATATCTTCATATCCAAGTTCTGCAGTATCATTGACCCGTATGGTAAGTGTATAGTTACTCCACTCATTAGTGTAGGACTAGATAAGTTTTATACTGATGAGGTCATTGCCGAGACAGCACTCAAACAGAATGTTCACCAATCAGCCACTTGCAGCACAAATTGAGGATGAAAAAAGGAGCATGCGTTGAGTAGAAGGAATCTTCTCAATGATCTCATTCTTCTTGTTTTTTCTTTAGATAATTTACGTATTTAATTTTATCCCATTCATTCAAGTCGGCATTTTTCAACTGTCTTTGCAAGGGAATCTCCAAGACGGTTTTCCGTTGGTTCACGTGTTTCTACCCGGAAGGCATTCTATATACCCTATTATTTTGGATTCTTTTCAACTTCAATGTTGACCCGAAACACACTTTATGATACGGTACATTGAACGCATAATGCATTTATAAATTTATTGTGTTTTGTTTTATTTAAAATTATAAACTGTTGAATCAACTAAATAATTGAGGTTTATGCACAAGTTCTTATCATATGTCATAACCACAAAATATATTGGGTACTGTGGTTATTGTTTTTTATTTCACGACCTATGACCCACTTTAATAAACTCCAAAATTGACTAAATATCTAAAGGTTTTTTTTAGAGTAAATTATATCTATTTATATACTTTCATATACAATTCACCCACTTTAGCTTTAATTATGTAGAAATATGAAAAAGACGACACTTGGAGAAAAATTAGGCCATTTGGATGAATTTTGGACACTTAGAAGTGAAATTTTGAGCTTTCGGTACAGAAGCACGGTTTGACATGATTTAGGCACGATCGTGCTTAATTGTTACACGTCCTTACATAGTTCCAGTACGATCCAACGTCGAAGAATGAAGCCAACACGGCCTGATATAGGTCAGCACGACCGTACAGGAATGGAAGGACTGCTCGACGCCGAATTCTGAGCCAAGCACGATCATACATAATTGCGGAACTTGCAACCCCCTTCCAGATTACATTTAATTTTCCAATTATTAATTCATTTATTAAAAACGCAATTTATTTAAAATAGATACTCAAAGTCTTTTAAATTCAATTTAAATAAAAACTAAGTTTACAAAACACCAAATTTATTTGTCCCCAAGGTGTAGCTCGAGTGGTTGAGTTAGGACTTTTGAAGGAGTTGGAGGAAGGAGGTCCAGGGTTCAAATTCTGGCTACTAACACAACTTACTAACAGCTAACATTTGCCTATAAAAAAAAACCAAATTTATTTAACTAAGTCATGTTACATAAAATATTTCATGATAGTATATAATTGTTTCAAAATAAAGATTACAAAATTTTCAAACCAAGTACAGTACATAACTCCCAAAATCCTATTTCAGATCTCTTGGTTCCATAAGTTAAACAAAAACTGACAATCAGATCATTCAATAAAAATCATCAGTCTCAGCTTAAGTTTCTTCTGTCACATCTTCTCTAGGTTTTAGGGTCCAAAAATTTAGAAGGGTAAGAACATTTAATCTTAAACGATGCAAACAAGTAACATAAAATGTAATATGAATCATGAATATGTATTTTCAAATGAAAACTGACTCATTCCTAAAATGTTTTTAGACACTATAAAATCATTTTACTCAATACTTCATTGAGTTCTCTTTTTGAGCGCTTAGTAGAGTCATGGCTTAAACACTACTCTATCCATGGCTAATGGCTGGCATTATGATTGGGCTAACATATTCTACTAAACCCGAATGAGTATACAGATGTCGAAATACCCGTGCACCGCGAAGGCTAACATGACACAGAATCAATAAAGATTGACTACCTGTGGAATTGCCAATGTCTGAGTATTCCCTAGACCTTTCGGTTTCGTTTTACTCATTCTACTCAACCCATCATTGTCAACTATTTTGACAGGCTAAAAATCTTTTATCAAAAAAATCCACTTTCATGACTTACAATGATTTTATGCCAGTATGTATACATTTCACATGGTCAATCAGAACTTTGATTTTTCTTATCTTAACAATTTTACAGTTTTATCCCTACTATTTTTTCTTATTTATAATTAAACCCTTATAATTTCTAAAATTCCAATTATACCCTCAATATTTTCCTAAAATTACAAAAATGCCCTTAGATGTAAAATTATCATTTTACCCTTACTACTTTTATGAAATTACCAAATATCCTCAATTCTTTTTTTAAATTTATCATCATGCCCCTTCTTTATGAAATTCCATTTTTAGCTTTAATAATTTTATAATTATCAAAATGTCATTGAAGTTTCTAAGATATATGAAATTAGTATTTTGTCCTTTCTAATCTTATGAAATTACTAAACTGCCATTAAATTATTTTGTGTTCTTAGTTTATATTAGTTGAATTGAATTGTGTTTAAGCTTTGGAAAATTATGGAAATGATTTGATTGAAATTGAAGTTGTTTTGATCTTTTGAGGCCATGAAACACTTAAGGTGAAATGGACTCCTTGAGATCCTAAAAACCAAGTGGAGCCTTTACTTAAGCATTTTGAGGAAAATGAATTTGATTGTGGTATTGTTCAGGTTCTATGTTTGAAAAATGTAAAATGACTCTTAGTCTTTAAATCTTACTCTTTTAATTGTTTGTTAATTTTTCAAGTGTATGCGATTCTTTAAAAATATATGTGTTCAAATTGTGTATTCAAGTGTAAGTGTTTTGGTATCTAAGAGATTTTTGGGGTTTTGAGAGCCTAAGGAGTTAGAACTAAGTCTATGCCTAGGATTGTACTAAGTTTATTTTGTGGTGTTAGGATTTGAGGAATTCGAGTTCGTGCTGCGTGAGACCAAGATGTGCTTCGACACGCGACCTGACGATTTTGGTAAGGGCTACTTCTAGACATGATTAGGAGATGGGCACCCATAAGTCCCATGTTATGTCCTATCAAAGTGAGGGTTTTGATACCCCGTTGATTTTAAAGCTTTATATGTATGTATGATTATTTTAGTGGGCCTGGATAAAAGCAGTTGGTATCCTGACCCCGACCCCCCACACTTGTAAACTTGTTTACCTCTTTGTTAGTTCCACGGAGCTTCAAAGGGTCGAATTGTGCCTATCAATGTTGATGATTTCTTCTATGCGAATTGTTGTGGATTGTGGATTGTTATCAAAACTGAATTGTTGTGATCTTGAATTTGATAACATGATGTGGTTGCATGTATGCTTCAATTGTGTTAAGATATATGCTATGGAATTGGTGTTGGATAATTGATATTTATTGATCTTGCCATATTGAATTGTCATATGCGTTGATAATATTCATTGGGGTTGGTGGAAGTATTGTCGTGTCATTGGGAAACTTCAACCTGAACACCCTAGGGTGATGGAAAGCCCAAAGCTACGGCTGGTGTTTAGGGGTGTTTTTCATTATCGTGTCGTTGGAAACTTCGACTTGAATATTCTACGGTGGTGGAAGAGCCCAAGGCTACGGCTGGAGTTCAAGGGTGTTGGTCGTCATTCCGAAAACATAAACAGTGACATGTAGTTGCATTAGTGGGCATTCATGAACTTTTGTTGATTTGTATATTATGCTGTGTTATGATGTATTTGCTTATTTAAGAAGTTGACTCTTTCCCGTGGTTCCTTCAATTGATGATGGTAACCCAGACGATGGTGAAGACGGTGGTGATACCGGCGATGACGAGGATGAGCTGATGGATGGGGAAGAGGAAGACCCATCCAAGGACTTGGGTAGCGATGTTTAGCTAACATTGTCTGTTTGCTTGGTATATAGTTTTAGTTAGCTGTGATGTCTGTCTGTTGTATATAGTTCCGGGTGGTGACCAGTCAGTCCGTTAGTTACAGACTTTTGTGGTGTAGTTGGTTAGGTTTGGAGGTCTACTTTTGGAGCAGCCCCCTGCGTGGGTAACTGCCGGGAATACCTCAGAAGTATGATCGCTCTTGTAGGGTTTTCATACTTTAGGTGTATTCTCCTTTTAGACATTTCTCTACTTGTATTTTGTACATACTGGTTATGGCTATCTTTGGAAATGTATGTATGTATGTATGTATTTCAGTGCATCTATTTTTTGTAACTTAGAATTCCATCATGTTTCTAAACACTGTGGATACTCTGTTTGAGCTTTGCGAAAGACGTTTGTTTCAAAAAATAATATACCGCATTTTCCAAAGGGCAAAAGAGTATTATTTTAAAAAGCTCGTTGCATTTAGAGTTAAGTTCTTGTCTGTAGCGCTTCAGAAATGGGGTGTTACATGATTTTTATCACTAAAATAGAGTCGTGTAGAGATTAGTAGAATTATTTAGAAGTTCGTAGAAATTAGCAGATTTCTTGTGAATCTATAGAATTTAATAAATTTCTAATTTAATTATCTTAATTATTTTCTTAATCGTGTTTAATGTAAACATGGTTAAGTTCTTATGTGAAAAGTGTAACGCCCCAAATTTCCTAAGCATAGTTGAGTAAAAGTTGTGAGAAGTTGTAAAATGTATTTAAGCTTAATTTGGATTCAAATTGGGTAAATATGATTGCATAAGGCTGTAATGTGAAGATTATTGATTTTGACCTGAATTTGGTTATCAAGGGACTGGAAGTATGGAGCAAGGAATCAATTGAAGAAGTTTTAAGTTGAAATTCCATGATTTGTTGTTAGAAATTCAGTTTTTTCTACTTTTAGCAGCGAGTGAATCGATTCACTCAAGCCTGAATCGATTCACAAAGAGCTCCTAGGCCATTCTGGTGATTCGAAAATCGAATTGGGAAGCTGTGAATCGATTTGCCAATTCGATTCACCAGACGCACTGCAGTTTTCTTTGGTACATCACAACTTAAGTGTGAATCAATTCACATGCTGTTAAATGCTTCAGAACACTGCAGAACGAGCATAAATACGAGAAAGAGAAAAAGGGGAAAAAGAAAAGGAAAAATCGAAGAGAGAAAAAGGGAAAAATGCTAGGGTTTCAACATCCTATGAGAGATTTGTGAGATTCTTGCTAGATTACTTCAATTTCTAGCTAAAATAGATAGTTAGAGAGTTGAGATTTGGGTTTTTATGGAAGTTGGAGAAACCCTAACCAATAAGAAGAAGAAGAGGAAGAAGATCAAACTACCTCAAAGATTGCTACAAGTTCTTGGATTTGAAGTTTGATGTCTTCAATTTTGTGCATGAAGAGGAAGATGCAAGGTTGTAAATCAAGATTGGATGAAATATTTGAAGAGCACTAAGTTGAGCAAGGACGGAAAAACTTGAAGAAGAGAAAGGAGGAAAAAGTTCAACCTTTCTAGCTCAAGATCTTGAAGAATACAAGTGAGTTCTTCAACCCTTAGGTGATGGGCAACCATAAGTCCCACATATAGGAATTTATTTTCCTTTAGTAATATGTGAACCCTAGGTTCAAGTTAAGGTTTTAATACCTAGTTGAGATGAAGTCTCTTATTATTATTATTGTTATGATTTCAGAGTGGGTTTGTTTGAAAGAGGTTGAATGGATGCCCCTACCCCCGCACACATGTATGTATGTTTGATTTTTGCTCCTTTGTAAGCTCCATAGAGCTTCAAGGGGATGAGTTTGATTGTATGTGTGTCCATTGTATTGGTCAGTTTTGAGGCTTGTAAACGAGCCCTAAGTTCATGGCAATAATGCCGAATAAAAGATCCAAGGAAACTATATGATAGGAAGGATGTTTAAAGTAGTTGTTCACAATTTGGTATAATCCAAATTATGAATATGTTGTGCTTCAATCTCTAAGTGAGTAGTTAGCTAGAAATAAATATTGTTATTGTTAAGCTTGATTCATTGAAATGATTGTGAATTTCCTTGGATAGGTAAATGATGATGAGGGTTAATAATCCTAGTTAACCAAGTTTGCATTTTGTATACAAGCATAAAAGCATAAGCATGGTGATATATGAAAATCACCTAAAGTCCATGGCAAAGTCTCCTCTATTTATAGGAGAAAGCGATATGGTTAGCCTCGTGGGACGCCACTTGGACGGTTAAGACGTCTAACCATCATATCGTAAGTCGTTATTCGGGGTCTCGGGACCAATGCCTTGACAAAACGCGGTAACGAAGATCCCCTGTTAAATATATGTATATATCTTTGGAATTAGCTTAGTTATTTAAATGATGTCATGGATTATAAATCCTTAGTTGCTAAATTACTCAATAGTAATAATGCGTAGAAGTTGTAAGAGTTGTGATAAGATCACTTAAGAAAGCAAGCAAGCTATATTGATTGGAATATATAGAATAACGATATGACCAAATCCAATAACATAGAAGAATGGTAAGAGGTGCTTAGCACATAGTAAAGAGGAACTAAATGTTCAAAGTTAAAGAGTTGCATTTGTATTTTATGGATACATGTTATAGCATTCTAGGGTGTTATCACTTAGGGTGCTTAACACATTTTCAAAGCAAGTCCTTATGGTATAGGAAGCATATGTTTAGGATTGAAATACCTAAGTTAGTCCTTTCAGACTAGCATGACTCGACGAGGGATTGGTGAGGAGTCAGTGAAGGGCTCACTAAGATTTATAATCTCACCCCATTCCTTTTTTTTTCTTTTCAGATTAACAGATACCAAAGACTGATGAAGCGAAGCTCCTTGCTTGGGACTCCGATTTAGTTTTTATTTTTGAGGTTGTAATCTATTTATTAGAATTATGACTAAGTTTATTAATTTATGACTTGGATTACTGTAATCAAGTTTGTAAATTATTAGTAATTCCTGTACTTTAATGTAATTTGTCTTACTTTCAATTTATATTGAGGTATGGGTGTTACGTTATGGTATCAGAGCAGTTCAATCTTTTCGGACTGTGGGTTATGAGTCGAGGAGTAACTCAGTTTAGGAAGTGTCGGTTTAGTCACTGTAGAACTATTGTCGGTTAGCCAAAACTTCCTTTGTTCGAGAACTTCTCTATGTATTCTTATACCTAGTACGAAATATTAAACCTGATCAACTTGATACTTTGTACCTAAATGTAGAATAGAGTAGACGGAGCTGGGAAACGAGGGAAAGAACCGAATAGGAGCGCTAACTATGAGGAAGCTTAATGGTTAATGATGATGCGGGAAAGAAGGAATGAATGCAAGAGCTCCCAAAAGATTAAGAGTCTTAGGAGGACAGGGTTAGAGGGAAACAAGTTTTCACCTTTCCGGAACCAAGAGTTAAGGAATGTTTTATGTGTGGTCGGAACAACAGAGGCGAGTGTTCAGCTGGACAAGCGTGTGTTTCATGTACCATCAACTGGGACGCTCTGCGAAAGATTAGGAATGACGAGCAAGTAAAGGGTTTTTAAGATGGGCGTTTATAATCGGTTATGGTTCAACAGCTGTTGATTTATCAGGTTATTCAGCCTAATCCATTATGAGTGGATCCTAGAATGATTGAGATCCTATGATAATACCGAAGTGATCCATAGTGTTCTATGTAGTTAGTAATAAGGATTGGAAGTAATATGAAGATCAGTCACCCAATTCAATGCCTAAAAGGAAGTAAGCAACCTCGAGGGTGATCAAGCCCTAGCGAAGCAGAAAGAAACCCTAAGTCTTTTAGGTATATTGATCCTAATTGAGTAGCTTGCCTAGAAGGAGAATTAGACCATAGTCTTTGAACTATAGGAGTTATAACCAAAAGTTAAGTAGGCGAAAATTCGAGGTTATCAATATCTGCGTTCGATCCAATCGACCAGTGCATGAGGTGAATTCGTTTGACCAATCATAAACTATATCTTAACCCAATAAGAACCTTGTTTGGAATAAGACTTAGTCTGTGATTGGGTAATGAAATTACATAATTCGCTGGACAGTTAGTTCCTCTGTAGGGATTAATTCCTTTCTGGGTTTCCAATGGTTTAGAAGTAGTAGTGAAGGTAGATCCGGTTAAGAGAGTTAGATTGTTCCCAAGAATCTCAAGGATTCATTTTCTCGTTAGTAGTTGGTCCATTAGATTTTAGACCCAGCGATAGACCCGCCAATCCCTGTTGCTATTAGATATGGCAGCGTCGATTTTTGGGTTAAATTCTAAACGAACCAAGATAGGGGAATTAGTTTTTCAAGTTGAAGAGAGTAGTAGTAAGTTTAGCTAAGAGTGATAACAGTATGGACACAATTTAGTCGATGAGCTTCTAAGGTTATAAGCTATAGCAAGTAGATTCGTTGGACTATGTCGGATGAGATTCTAACTAGCTACTTACACTCTGCGTCTCCAACCGAGTAACACCTAGACCTCCAGTGAGTCCTAGTTTGTAACCAACTAGTGAAAAATTAGGTCAGCCTAACCAACAGATACCTCCCAGGAGTTAAGCAACCCTAGAGTTTAACTTTTCCTAGTCCAAGTGTAGAGATAGAAGAGATGGGTACCAATTCCCTAAGATACAGAAAGGTATCTCTGGAAAGAATTTCCATTTGTAACCAAAGAATGGACATTATGGATGGAAATTGTTTAGGGTACGTATTAGTTATTTCAATGTGACAATCTTACTTTGAAGAGTTAGTTGGCCAACGAAGAGTTGCAAAACCACCAACGGTAGTTTCCACGGAGTATTCGAAGGAAGGTACTTTCCAAGGAGTCTAAAGAGATAGAAAAAGGAAAGATCCACTCATTTGACACCAAGAGACACGTCCGTAGGGGAGTGTATAGCGAAATTCGAATAATTGTTCACATCCTCAACCTGCCTTCAACGTGCATAAGATGATGTGTGGGAGACTAACCAGATGGAGTAAGAGCTCAAACCGAGTTAAGTAATGTCGTGTGTTAATTTGAGGAGGATGACTATGCGAGACTGTGGAGCACTACAGAATTAGAAAGGAAGCATAGACTACTTTATAGCAGAGCATCTAAACAAGTAGCAGACGAATAAGAGTAAACGTGAGAGTTTCCAATAGTCAAGAGCAATTGAATGTGAGAGAAGCACCAGAGTTAAATCCTCCGACTACAAGTAGGGTGTTCCATTTGATGGAAATAAGACGAAAGGGGTTGATCAATCGACTCAAGCTAAGCAATTTTCTAGCAGAGAACGTATACTCGAACGGGAGACAAGACAGTCTATATTTTTTAAGCTGTATCATCACATTATGATTTGTGAAAAGTCAGAGGTGGTGATTAGGTGAATTTATGTTGTCATCCCACGCTGAAGTTGTTATGAAGTTCTTGACTTTTCGTTCCACGGATGGAGTCTTAAAGTGAAACCTATTCCATGGGAAGGATTTAAAGTTCATAAGGAAGGAAGTTGCTACCAAATTGGTGGATACCTAAAGTTATACACGATTACAGGTATTTCATTGATTAGGGTTTAGAGTGATTCCATTTAACCAGTTGCAAACTACGCCCTAATCGGTCAATCAATATATCTCGATTAAGGCCTTGTCTAGGTCCGGTTAATGTTATCACGATTAAGCTAATTGATTGATGCTTTGTAAGAATAGATCACCTTAGGTTATCCAATGAATGGAATGGGCTATGAGAGAAGATTGTAGTTGTAGTTACAATGTTAAACGTAGCAATTTTCGGCAATGAAATTTTTTAAAAGGTGGTTAGTAATGTAACGCCACAAATTTCCTAAGATTAGTTGAGTACAAGTTGTGAGAAGTTGTGAAATGTATTTAAGCTTAATTTGGATTGGAATTGAGTAAATATGATTGCATAAGGCTGTAATGTGAAGATTATTAATTTTGAGCTGAATTTGGTTGTCAAGGGACTGGAAGTATGGAGCAAGGAATCAATTGAAGAAGGTTTAAGTTGAAATTCCAAGATTTGATGTTAGAAATTCATTTTTCTACTTTTAGCAGTGAGTGAATCTATTCACTCAAGCCTGAATCGATTCACAAAGAGCTCCCAGGCCATTCAGGTGATTCTGTGAATCGAATTGGGAAGCTGTGAATCGATTCACCAATTCAATTCACCAGACACGCTGCAGTTTTCTTTACCGCATGAATCGATTCACAACTTAAATGTGAATCCATTCACACATTGTTAAATGCTTAAAAACACTGCAGAACGAGCAGAATCGCGAGAAAAAGGAAAAAGGGGAAGAAGAGAAGGAAAAAGGGAAGACAGAGAAGGGGAAATGCTAGGGTTTCAACATCCTATGAGAGATTTGTGAGATTCTTGCTAGATTACTTCAATTTCTAGCTTGAATAGAGAGTTATGGAGTTGAGATTTGGGTTTTTATGGAAGTTGGAGAAACCCTAACCAAGAAGAAGAAGAGGAGGACGAAGATCAAGCTCCCTTAAAGATTGGTTCAAGTTCTTGGATTTGAAGTTTGATGTCTTCAATTTTGTGAATGAAGAGGAAGATGCAAGGTTGTAGATCAAGATTGAAGAGACCTAAATTGAGCAAAGAGGGAAAAACTTGAAGAAGAGCAAGGATGACAAAGTTCAACCTTTCTAGCTCAAGAACTTGAAGAATAAAAGTAGTTCTTCAACCCTTAGGTGATAGGCAACCATAAGTCCCACATATAGGAATTTATTTTCCTTTAGTAATATGTGAACCTTAGGTTCAAGTTAGGGTTTGAATACCTAGTTGAGATAAAGTCTCTTATTATTATTATTGTTGCTATGATTTTATAGTGGGTTTGTCTGAAAGAGGTTGGATGGCTGCCCCCAACTCCCCACTCATGTATGTAAGTTTGATATTTGCTCCTTTGTAAGCTCCATAGAGCTTCAAAGGGATGAGTTTGATTGTACGTGTCTCTATTGTATTGGCCAGTTTTGAGGCTTGTAAACGAGCCATAAGTTCATGGCAATAATGCGGAATAAAAGACCCAAGGAAACTATCTGATAGGAAGGATGATTAAAGTAGTTCTTTACGGTTTGGTATAATCCAAATTATGAATATGTTGTGTTTCAATCTCTAAGTAAGTAGTTAGCTAGAAATGAATGTTGTTATTGTTAAGCTAGATTCATTGAAATGATTGCGAATTTCCTTGGATAGTTAAATAATGATGAGGGTTAATTATCCTAGTTAACCATGTTTTCATTTTGTATACATGCATAAACTCATAAGCATGGTGATATATGAAAATCACCAAAAGTCCATGGCAAAGTCCCCTCTATTTATAGGAGAAAGCGGTATGGTTAGCCTCGTGAGACGCCACTTGGACGGCTAAGACATCTAACCACCATATTGTGAGTCGTTATTCGGGGTCTTGGGACCAAAGCCTTGACAAAACCAGGTAACGAAGATCCCCTGTCGAATAACAATTCGACCTGTGGGGTAGCTAGAACGCACTTAGTAGTAAAGAAAAGCTGACTCCGAGCTTAATGATGTTCAAGTCTATGAATGTTAAATATATGTATATATCTTTGGAATTAGCTTAGTTATTTAAATGATGTCATGGATTGTAAATCCTTAGTTGCTAAATTACTCAATAGTAATAATGCATAGAAGTAGTAAGAGTTGTGATAAAATCACTTAAGAAAGCAGGCAAGCTATGTTGATTGGAGTATATAGAATGAAGATATGGCCAAATCCAATAACGTAGAAGAATGGTAAGAGGTGCTTAGCACATAGTAAAAAGGAACTAAATGTTCAAAGTTAAAGAGTTGTATTTATATTTTATGGATACAGGCTATAGCATTCTAGGGTGTTCTCACTTAAGGTGCTTAACACGTTTTCAAAGTATGTCCTTATGGTATAGGAAGCGTATGTTTAGGATTGAAATACCTAAGTTAGCCCTTTCAGACTAGTATGACTCGACGAGAGAATGGTGAGGAGTCCGTGAAGGGCTCACTGAGATTTATAATCTCACTCCATTCCTTTTATTTGTTTTTCAGATAAACAGGTACCGAAGACTGATGAGGCAAAGTTCCATGCTTCGGACACTGATTTAGTTTTTATTTTTGAGGTTGTAATCTATTTATTTGAATTATGACTAATGCTTTTACTTTATGACTTGGATTACTGTAATCAAGCTTGTAAATTATTAGTAATTTCTATACTTTAATGTAATTTGTTGTACTTTCAATTTATATTGAGATATGGGTGTTACATTATGGTATCAGAGCAGTTCGATCTTATCGGACTATGGGTTATGAGTCTAGGAGTGACTCAGTTTAGAAAGTGTCAGCTTAGTCCTTGTAGGACTGTAGTCAGTTAGCCGGAACTTCCTTTGTTCGAGAACTTCTCTCTGTGTTCTTATACCTAGTACGGAATATTAAGTCTGATCAACTTGATACTTCGTACCGTGTATGTAGAATAGAGTAGACGGAGCTGGCGAACGAGGGAGAGAACAAAATAGGAGCGCTAACTCAGAGGAAGCTTAATGGTTAAGGATGATGTGGAAATGAAGGTATAAATGCAAGAGCTCCCAAAAGATTGAGAGTCTTTGGAGGACACGGATAGAGGAAAACAAGTTCCCACCTTTCCGGAACCAAGAGTTAAGGAATGTTTTAAGTGTGGTCGGTACCACAGAGGCGAGTATTCGGCTGGACAAACATGTGTTTCATGTACCATCAACCGGGACGCTTTGCGAGATATGGAACGACGAGCAAGTAAAGGGTTTTAATTGTAAGGTTTCAATTCGACTTAGGATGGGCATTTATAATCGGTTAGGGAACCTGATCCATTATGAGTGGATCCTAGAATGATTGAGATCATATGATAATACCTAAGTGATCCATAGTGTTCTAAGTGGTTAGTAGTAAGGATAGGAAGTAATATGAAGATAAGTCACCCACTTTAATGCCTAAAAGGTAGTAAGGAACCTCGAGGGTGATCAAGCCCTAGCGAAGCAGAAAGAAACCCTAAGTCTTTTAGGTATATTGATCTTAGTTGAGTAGCTAGCTTAGAAGGAGAATTAGACTATAGTCTTTGAACTATAGGAGTTATAACCAAAAGTTAAGTCGGCGAAAATTCGAGGTTATCAATGTCTTCATTCGATCCAATCGGCCAGTGCGTGAGGTGAATTCATTTAACCAATCATAAACTATATCTTAACCAAATAAGAACGTTGTTTGGAATAAGACTTAGTCTGTGATCGGATAATAAAATTAGACAGTTAGTTCCTCTGTAGGATTAATTCCTTTCTGGGTTTCCAATGGTTTAGAAGTAGTATTGAAGGTAGATCCAGTTAAGAGAGTTAGATTGTTCCCAAGAATCTCAAGGATTCATTTCTCGATACTAGTTGGTCCATTAGATTTTAGACCTAGCGAAAAACACGCCAATCCTTGTTGCTATTAAATATGGCAGTGTTGATTTCTGGGTTAGATTCTAATCGAACCAAGATAAGGGAATTAGTCCTTAAGTTGAAGAGGGTAGTAGTAAATTTATCTAAGAGTCATAACAGTATAGACACAATTTAGTCGATGAGCTTCTAAGATTATAAGCTATAGCAAGTAGATTTGTTGGGCTATGTCGGATGTGATTCTAACTAGATACTTACACTTTGCATCTCCATCCGAGTGAGACCTTGACCTCGGGTGAGACCTAGTTTGTAACCAACTAGTGAAATATCAGGTCAGTCTAACCAACGGACATCTCCTAGGAGTTGAACAACCCTAGAGTTTAACTTTTCCTAGCCCAAGTGTATAGATAGAAGAGATGGGTACCAATTCCCTAAGATACAGAAAAGGTATTTGTGGAAAGAATTTCCATTTGTAACCTAAGAATGGAAGTTACAGATGGAAATTGTTCAGGGTACGTATTAGTTATTTCAATGTGACAATCTTACTTTGATGAGTTAGTTGGCCAACGAGGAGTTGCGAAACCACCAACGGTAGTATTGGATGCAATTTTGGGCGAACTTCCAAAGAGTATTCGAAGGAAGGTACTTTACAAGGAGTCTAAGGAGATAGAAGAAGCAAAGCTCCACTGGTTTGACACTAAGAGACACATTCATAGGGTGGTGTGTAGCCAAATTCGAATAATTATTCATATCCTCAACCTACCTTCAACGTGCATAAGATGATGAGTGGGAGACTCATCAGATGGAGTAAGAGCTCAAACCGAGTTAAGTAATGTTGTGTATCAATTTGAGGAGGATTATTTTGCGAGACTGTGGGGTACTACAGAATTGCAAAGGAAGTATAGACTACTTTATAGCAGAGCATCTAGACAAGTAGCAGACAAAGAAGAGTAAATGTGAGAGTTTCTAACAGCCAAGAGCAACTGAATAAGAGAGTAGCACCAGAGTTAAATCCTCCCACTGCATGTAGGTTGTTCCATTTGATGGAAATAAGGCGAAAGGGGTTGATCAATCGACTCAAGCTAAGCAATTTTCTAGCAGAGAATGTATACTCGAATGGGTGACAAGACGGTCTACATTTTTGAAGCTGTATCATCACGTTATGATCTGTGAAATGTCAGAGGTGGTGAGAAGGTGAATTTTTGTTCTCACCTCACGCTGAAGTTGTTATGAAGTTCCTGCACTTTTCGCTCCACAGAGGGAGACTTACAGTGAAAACCTATTCCATAGGAAGGATTTAAAGTTCATAAGGAAGGGAGTTGCCCCCAAATCGGCGGATACCTAAAGTTATTCACGATTACAAGTATTTCGTTGATTAGTGTTTAGAGTGATTCCACTTAACCAGTTGCGAACTACGCCCTAACCGGTCAATCAAAATTTCTCGGTTAACGCCTAGTCTGGGACCGGTTAATGTTATCACGATTAAGCTAATTGACTGACGCAAAGTAAGGATGAATCACCTTAGGTTTTCCAATGAATGGAATGGGCTATGAGAGAAGGTTGTAGTTGTAGTTACAAAGTTAAACGTAGCAATTTTTGAGGACGAAATTTTTAAAAGATGGGTAGCAATGTAACGCCCCAAATTTCCTAAGCTTAGTTGAGTATAAGTTATGAGAAGTTGTGAAATGTATTTAAGCTTCATTTGGATTAGAATTGAGCAAATATGATTGCATAAGGCTGTAATGTGAAGATTAATGATTTTGAGCTGAATTTGGTTGTCAAGGGACTGGAAGTATGGAGCAAGGAATCAATTAAAGAAGGTTTAAGTTGAAATTCCAAGATTTGATGTTAGAAATTCATTTTTCTACTTTTACCAGTGAGTGAGTCGATTCATTCAAGCCTAAATCGATTCACAAAGAGCTCCCAGGCCATTCCGGTGATTTTGGGAATGGAATTAGGAAGCTGTGAATCGATTCACCAATTCGATTCACTAAAAGCGCTGTAGTTTTCTTTACTGCATGAATCGATTCATAACTTAAGTGTGAATCTAATTCACACACTGTTAAATGCTTAAAAACACAGCAGAAGGAGCAGAAATGCGAGATAGAGGAAAAAGGGGAAGAAAAGAAGGAAAAAGGGAAGAGAGAAAAGGGGAAAAATGCTGGGGTTTCAATATCCTATGAGAGATTTGTGAGATTCTTGCTAGATTACTTTAATTTCTAGCATGAATAGAGAGTTAAAGAGTTGAGATTTGGGTTTTTATGGAAATTGGAGAAACCCTAACCAAGAAGAAGTAGAAGACGAAGAAGATCAGGCTCCCTCAAAGATTGGTTCAAGTTCTTGGATTTGAAGTTGATGTCTTCAATTTTGTGCATGAAGAGGAAGATGCCAGGTTGTAGATCAAGATTGGATGAAATATTTGAAAAGCCCTAAGTTGAGCAAAGAGGGAAAAACTTGAAGAAGAGCAAGGAGGGCAAAGTTCAACCTTTCTAGCTCAAGATCTTGAAGAATAAAGGTGAGTTCTTCAACCCTTAGGTGATGGCAACCATAAGTTCTACATATAGGAATTTATTTTCCTTTAGTAATATGTGAACCCTAGGTTCAAGTTATGGGTTGAATACCTAGTTGAGATAGAGTCTCTTATTATTATTATTATTATTGTTATGATTTTATAGTGGGTTTGTCAGAAAGAGGTTCGATGGCTGCCCCCAACCCCCTACTCATGTATGTATGTTTGATGTTTGCTCCTTTGTAAGCTTCATAGAGCTTCAAGGGGATGCGTTAGATTGTATGTGTGTCCATTGTGTTGGTCAGTTTTGAGGCTTGTAAACGAGCCCTAAGTTCATGGCAATAATGCCGAATAAAAGACCCAAGGAAACTGTATGATAGGAAGGATGTTTAAAGTAGTTGTTCACGATTTGGTATAATCCAAATTATGAATATGTTGTGTTTCAATCTCTAAGTAAGTAGTTAGCTAGAAATGAATGTTGTTATTGTTAAGCTAGATTCATTGAAGTGATTGTGAATTTCCTTGGATAGTTAAATGATGATGAGGGTTAATAATCCTAGTTAACTAAGTTTGCATTTTGTATACATGCATAAAAGCATAATCATGGTGATATATGAAAATTACCAAAAGTCCATGGCAAAGTCTCGTCTATTTATAGGAGAAAGCGGTATGGTTAGCCTCGTGGGATGCCACTTGGATGGTTAAGACGTCTAACCATCATATCGTAAGTCATTATTCGGGATCTCGAGACCAAAGCCTTAACAAAACCCGGTAATGAAGATCCCCTGTCGAATAACGATTCGACATGTGTGGTTAGCTAGAACGCGCTTAGTAGTAAAGAAAATCTATATGAGCTTAATGATGTTCAAGTCTTTGAACGTTAAATGAATTCCTTGCATATACATATATATCTTTTGAATTAGCTTAGTCATTTAAATGATGTCATGGATTGTAAATTCTTAGTTGCTAAATTACTCAATAGTTATAATGCACAGAAGTAGTAAGAGTTGTGATAAGGTCACTTAAGAAAGCAATCAAGCTATGTTGATTGGAGTATATAGAAGAAGATATGACCAAATCCGATAACATAGAAGAATGGTAAGAGGTGCTTAGCACATAGTAAAGAGGAACTAAATGTTCAAAGTTAAAATGTTGTATTTGTATTTTATGGATACAGGTTATAGCATTCTAGGGTGTTCTCACTTAGGGTGCTTAACATGTTTTCAAAGTAAGTCCTTATGGTATAGGAAGCATATGTTTAAGATTGAAATGCCTGAGTTAGTCCTTTCAGACTAGTATGACTCGACAAGAGAATGGTGAGGAGTCCGTGAAGGGCTCACTGTGATTTATAATCTCACCCCGTTCCTTTTATTTGTTTTTTTTCGATAAACAGGTACCGAAGACTGATGAGGCAAAGCTCCATGCTCGGGACTCTGATTTAGTTTTTATTTTTGAGGTTGTAATCTATATATTAGAATTATGACTAATGTTTTTATTTTATGACTTGGATTACTGTAATCAAGTTTGTAAATTATTAGTAATTCCTGTACTTTAATGAAATTTATCGTACTTTTAATTTATATTGAGGTATGGGTGTTACAAAAAGGGTTAAGGTTCAAGTACCCATTTCATATTTTTATTGGTTGACACCTGAATCTTAAAATAACTATGTTATACATTTTTAGAAATTGGCTAAGACATACTACAATTTACAGAAAATTCTATAGATTCTTATATTCATTTTTCCTAAATTTTATGATCTAGAATTAAAGTAAAATAAATTTCCTAACTTTGATCTTTATAAAATTCCTATCAATTTTTAGTTAAGTCTAATATCTTATAACTGTATATTTTCTCGTTCTACAGTCTAAACTCAATTGTATAAGTTACAGACTAGTCTAATCTCCTATATTTAACAATTCATTCCTGGGTAGTGAAGTGACAACACTGTCCAGGAAACAATCAAATCACAGAAGAAAATAAACATCAAAAGACTCAGAAAAATCTACTAGATTTAACTGTATAGATTTTATTGGATAAAAAAGTAGCATAACATTATATAGATATGTTTTAAGGAAATATAATCAAATACAAAAAAAAATTATAAGAAAAGAGGTATAAAGACTAGGGTGTTACAACTCTCCCCCTCTAAATAAATTCCGTCCTCAAAATTTCTAATCAACAACTGTGGATATTCCTCTCTCATTTTCTTCTCTAACTCCTTTGTAGCATCTTCTTTAACATCGTCCTAAATAACCTTGACTAATGGAATTTGTTTTTCCTTGAGGTGTTTTATCCTCCTATCCTCAATCTTTACAGGTTGAGTTTCATAAATCAGGTTATCTTTAACTTGTATTATGTCAGGTTCAATGGCATGTGAAGGATCTGAAATATATTTTCTTAGTTGTGATACATGGAATACGTCATGTAGATTGGATGGGAATGGGGGTAAGGCTATCTGGTAGGCTACATTACCAATACAACGAAGGATTTGGTAAGGTCTAATAAATTTAGGAGTAAGTTTCTTAGATTTTATGGCTCTGCCAACACCAATCATAGGAGTGACTCTCAAAAACACATGATCACCCTCTTCAAATTCAAGGGGTTTCCTTCTTTTGTCAGCATAACTCTTTAATCGATTTTTTGCAGTTTTTATTTTTTCTTGAATAATCTTTACTTTATCAGTTGTTTGTTGAATTATGTCTGGACCTAACAACATATTCTCTCCATCTTGGTACCACTCTAAGGGTGTCCTACATTTTCGTCCATATAGAGCTTCATAGGGTACCATTCCTATGCTAGAATGATAACTATTATTATAGGTAAATTATACTAATGGCAACATTTCATCTCAGTTCCCTTTTTCTTCTAATACACATGCCCTCAATAGGTCTTCTAAGGATTGTATGGTTCTTTCAATTTGACCATCAGTTTGAAGGTGGTAGGTTAAACTAAGATGAATCTTACTTCCAAAAGCTTTTTGAAATTCTTTCCTAAACATAGATACAAATCTGGGATCCCTATCTGATACTATACTAGTTGGTGCCTCATGTAATCTAACTATTTATTTTATGTATAATTGAGCTAATCTTTCTAAAGAATACCTAATATTTATTGGAATAAAATGTGCAGATTTAGTTCATCTATCTACAATTACCCAAATAAAATCAAAATTTTTAGGGATCTTAGGCAATCCTACAACAAAATCCATTGAAATAGTGTCCCATTTCCACATTGGAATCTCTAATGGTTGTAACATACTAGATGGTTTCTGATGTTCAATTTTAGCTTTCTGACATGTTAAACAACATGCTACATATTTAGCTACATCCTTCTTCATCCCAGGCCACCAAAACATTTTTTTTAAGTCTTTGTACATTTTTGTAGTTCTAGGATGACTATTTAATTTATTTTTATGTCCTTCATCTAAATTCATTCTTTTAAGTTCTAGATCCTCATGTATACATATTCTATTTCTAAACTTCATCATTCCATCCATACCTAAATTAAATTCTTCAGCATTATTAGTTCCTAATAAATTTTTCTTTTCTTGAATAAACTCATCCTCTTCTTGCTTATTTTTAATTACATCTAAGAAATCATTAGTTATTGTGATCATTCCTACATGTATTTCATCTTCCTTTCCCACAATATGGTGATTCAAATCTCTGAACTATTCAATTAACTTCATTTCTTTTACCATCATGGCTAATACATGTATAGATTTCCTACTTAATGCATCAGCCACAACATTAGCTTTTCCAGGATGGTACAATAATTGAAAATCGTAATCATTAATGAATTTCATCCATCTCCTTTGTGTAACGACCCGTTTCCGGACCGCTACCGAGCTCAATATACCGAGCTCGAGTTACCGAGCTCAACACACCAAGCTCAACATAAACCTATATGAGATGTGTTTTAAAAACAAAACTCTTGTGCCTTTTAAAAATACGATATATATTTTTTTTTTATAAAACCAACTCGTGCACATCGAGTAATTCTGACTTTCGAAACATGGTGCAACTAAGACACAAGACTTAAATTCTAATAAAACATACATGCATAACATATCATATATATATCACTCTAAATAATAATGTATACAAAATACGAGTAGCAATGTATAAGAAAATACACTGGTGTATGCGACTTCAAAAAGCAATCATACCTGGGAGTACTCAAAATGACTCACGCAGGTCAAGCCCAAAAGTAAGACCACCCAGTCTACCTGAAACAACAAAACACATTTGCCCAAACTGGTCACGACCTCAACACAAAAGAAAAAACAAGTACAGTCCTCAAAAACAAACATCCAACAAACAAACAATCACGACAAATGCAGTGCGTCCACTGGTCTCTGGAGCTCCTCCTCGGCATCATCTTTGCCGAGTTCCTGCGCCTCGACATCGGTGGTAGCAGTCATGGATTGAAGGCACCCGCAGGAAAGGGTCAACTTCGACAATTCAAGATAAGCTCGACATAAATGATATAGCAACAAAGATAATATATCTTAATCACCACACGTGACTCGACCATCTCACTCTGACTCGACACAACTCTTATTCGAATATCGTCACAGTCTCATCCTCAAACTCATTTAATAGGTAACGGTGTCCAACCCCAAATCCGATACCATGCATTAATCAACGAGTCCAACCCCAAATCGAGCACGCGACGCAATCCACCATAAACAAAGGGGACCTAGCACCTCGATTATCTGGTCCGCCAAAACGTCATAATGACTTCACTCTCTCACTCGATGATTAGCTCGCCGCATGTCAAAGAAGTAACACAACTTACTGATCACATATCAAATAATGAGAGCATGCTTAACATGAAGAACACACCCGGACATTTAAGCGATAAAACATTCCGCATGAAGAAACGCACTGACGGCAATGAATACACCATTCACAACATATATTCAATCACATATCAAATACATGCAAAAACTCAATCATATCACAACATTCCAATCTCGACACCAATCAAGGAGTCCATACATAAATATAACAATAAAAATAAAGTCTTAGAGATATCTAGGAGTTGCCTACGCTAGCATACTACGAAGTATTAATGTGAAGCGCCCTACCGAACTCCAAGTTAATCTTGCCGACAACCACCTCGAAACAATTTGTCTTCAAAGAGCTCGACAACGACCTCAGCAATTTGTCTTCAAAGAGCACGACATCGACGCTTCTCACGACCTCGACACGCATGATTCCTCGATCCGGATCCCATCGCTTCCACGCCTTGGATCGCCTTTCCGTACACCTTGATTAGAAAATCACTCGATATCTCCGGGAATCGGACTTCCTAAAACAAACATAACTCAGATCGATCCATGGGTTCTAATACATCTAGCTCTCATCCCAAACTTAACCACAACCCGTAAAATATAATACTAAGAATCGAATATATTTTCCTCACAACACAAAGTTAGGGATTTCGATCAAAGTTCATGAAAAAGGTTATCCGATGCTTCAATAGATGGAAACAACAACAATAACTAAGCAACGAATGAAAAACAAAAAATCAAACGAACCAAAAATGGGGTTCACGAGCGCAGTCATAAATCGAGAAAGAAATTTGTTTTACAAGCCCAATTAATCGGTTAGAAAGATAGGTAATATTGTGAAGAAGAAAACCCATCAATTTGACATGATTTGGAAGCATAAACCGGTTAAAAATGGAAGAAGAATTAGCTAAGCAAGAGTACGAGGAAAAGAAAGATCTGCTTCATACCTCAATGGTGATCGAAAGGGGCATTTGAGATATGTCGAAGATGATGATGAACAAAATTGATGAAGAAAGCAGTGCAGAATCTCGATGGAACTCACGGTTTGCTGATGGAAGTTTTGAAAACAACGTAAACACAGAGCGAAGGAAGGAAGAAGAAAGAAGAAAGAGAAATGAGTGTTTGAGGAAAACGATCGTGAATACAATTTGGAAGGGCATAATCGTAACTCCAGGTATAAGATGCCAATCCCATCAATCATCTACCCGTTTAATCGTTCCTCTCATAATTACCTACTGCCTTGACCAGCGGTCTAGACACACCACGCAGAACGAGTCAGGCCGATAATATAATTATTACAAACAATATAATAATAAGCCTTTGAATAACGCTCGAAAGAATACGAGTGTCATCTCGACATCGATGTCGATAAAGGGTGCTCGTGCAAGCGCACGGTTCTAACACGAGTTCGTGAACACGGCCTCCTCATTCGGCCGACGCGACTTCATCAACTCGACACGCGACCTTCCTCACCAAGAACTAGTGCACGTGGTCTCCTCATTTCAAGAAATGATCTCGAACGACGATCTAGTCACGGGATCTCGACGCGAGGTCTGAGTCGAATCTCGACACGCCGTTCTAATACGATGTCGATCTCGTCCTCAGGTGTTACAATCTCTCCTCTAAAAATTTCGTCCTCGAAATTGCAAATAAGATTCTTACCTCGGGGAAAAGTTCGAGTACTTAGTCTTCATCTTCCTCCAGGCTCCAAGTCGATCTCCGTCTTCGATCCCACACAACTTTGACAAGTTGAATCTCTTTGTTCATATTTGTTTGACTTTCAGATCAACAATCTTTCTTGGTGACGCTTTCAAAAGATAAGTCGCCCTTCGGTTGAATCACATCCGTCGATGATGACATGAGAAGGGCTCAAAACATACTCAGTAATTGTGAGACGTGAAAGACGTCGTGGATGTTCGACAAGAATGGTGGTAAGGCAATCTGATATGCCACCCTTTGGACCAATACGACGAAGAATGCAGTACGGTCCAATAAATTTAGGGTAAGTTTCTTGGATTTGATCGCTCGACCAACTCCAGATGGGGTGACTTCAAGAAATACATGTTCTCCTTCCTCAACTTCGAGTGGTCGACGTCGTCGGTCTGCATAACTCTTACCATCGACTTTGAGATGTTCGCATCCGATCTGCGATCAAACGAATCTTCTCGTGAGTCCGGCCTGGATCATATCTGGTCCTCACGATTCGCTCGCCGTCCTGGTACCAACAAGAGGCGTCGACATTTCGATCCATACGCTTCAAAAGGTGCCGTTCAATACTCGCATGGAAATCATTGTGTAGGTGAACTCCACCAATGGTAAGGCGTCGTCCCAACTTCTGCGATCTAACGTACAAACTGTCGCAACAAATCTTCAAGCGATTGGATCGTTTCTCTCGGTCGACCGGCGATCATGTGGATGATATCGAGGTGAAATCGAGCTCGGTTCCCATCGCTTCTGCAATTCCCTCCAAAATGAGGCGTGAACCGGATCTCGGTCCGACACGATCGAAGAGGGTATTCCATGAAGTCGTACTATCTCCGCCGATGTAGATCTCGTCGACTTTTCACGTTGTAGGCGTCGAAACTCACTTGGCGAAGAATGAGCGGTTGGTCAATCGATTGGTCGACGATCACCCAAATCGAATCATTCTTCTTCCTGCGTCTTCGCAAACCTACAGTAAGTCCATGGAAATATCTTGTCCCCATTTCCATATCGCACGCCGTTTATTGTAGCATTCCAGGTCGTTGGTGCTCCACCTTCGCTCGACCGCCAAACACGAAGTTACGTGACTCGGCCACTTGCTTCACATTCCTGACCACCAAAAATGCTTCTTCAAGTCTTGATACATCTTCGTAACTGGATGAATACTAAAGTTGCCCTTATGCGGTTGTCGAGAATCAACTTTCGGCTTCCGGATCGTTAGGTACGCACCTCCTGGCCATTACGTAGACCTCAAGATGTCGTCCGCCCGACCTGAAATTCTATCGCTTCCCGTGCTATCAGTGAATCTTCTTTGCGAAGCTGGTCGTCATGAACTTGCTTGGTCTCGGATCTCGCCCAACATACGGTAGAGATGGTAAGCATACCAAATCTCGGCCTTCCCGGTGAAACTTGACACTAACTTCAAATCTGAACTTCGAGCATCTCCAACCTCAACATCATTCCGAGGTTAAAACGCTCTTCCCGCCAATGCACCGCTACTCGTTAGCCTTAATGGGATGGTATTCCAACGTAAAGTCGTAGGTCCTCGAGAAATTTGGCCCATCTACGACGCATGTTGAGCTCTTTCTGGTCGACAGGTACTTGACTCTTGTGATGCTGAAAGCAAGAGTGCTCCCGTAAAGGTAGTGCCTCCATATCTTGAGCCAAAAACTCTGCCACGGCCAAGTCGTGAGTAGGGTAGTTCCTCTCGTGAATCTTAAGCCGTCTTGAAGCATACGCGACCACCTTCCGATGTTGCATCAGGGCGCATCCCAATCCCGTGTGACGCATCACAATACACCTCGAAAGGCTCTTCGCGAGGCAAAATCAAAGACAGCGCCTTTGTCCGTCAAAAGCTCCTTGATCGTTGAAATCGGCTTCACACTCCTCGGCCCAAGCAAAGGTTGATCCTTCCGTCGGTACCGTAAGAGGCGCGCAATCTTCGAAACCTTCAATGAATCTTCTACAAATAGCAAGCCGAATAAAACTCGATCTCGTAGAACCGCCTTAGTCAGTTCCCACGCTAGCACAGCTTTAATCTTAGTTGGATCCACAGCTCTCCCTTCTTTGCAAATCACGTGACCAAGAAAATTCACCTCTTCGAGCCAAAATTCACACTTGACCAGGTTGGCATAGAGTTGCTTATCTCGTAATATCTGTAGTACTACATGTGTTTCGCTGCGGTTCTTCTCGGTTCCTCGAGTAAATCAATATGTCGATGAACACTACAACTAACCGATCCAAAACGAATGGAAAATCCTGCTCATGTAGTCCATAAACACACCGGGCGATTCCTCCAAGCGGCATCACCAGTACTCGTAGTGACCGTATCTAGTCCAAGTCTGCTTTTAGCGACATCTTCCTCCTTCACGCGAACTCGATGTAGCCCGACTTCAAGTCTATCTTGAAAAGATCGCGCTCCACGGTTGATCCATCAAGTCGCCAATACGTGGTAACGGATAACGCTTCTTCACGGTAACCTTGTTGAGCTCGCGATAGTCCACGACCTTGATCGTCCATCCTTCTTAACCAACAACACCTTTGGAGCTCCTGACACGGTGACTCGGTCAGATGAATTGTTTCGACTCCAAGTGTTCGATCCGGGACTTGACTCTTTCATCTGGGCGGGGAGACATCTGTATGGCGCTTTGAAATCGGGTCGCATTCACGGAATCGGTCGATGGAGAACTCGACCTCTCGCACCGTGGTAGAATTTCGGCACATCTTGAAAACGCGTCCTCAAAGTCACACACCACCGTACATTCTTCACGCCGATTCTTTGAAAACTTCCGAATCCAGCGGATATATGTATTCCCTAGTTCCTTCTTTCAAAGAAACTCCAACACGTTCGGCAGTAAAGATAATTGGAGACTCCAAGGTCCGGAAAAATTACAGTTTTCGCATACCCAAAAGGACATGGTGGTGTGACAACCAATCCATCCCGAGAATGACATAAGTTCTTAAGAGGCAAACAAACCAAATTGACCACAAACTTTCTACTGAATAATCACTACACAATTAAGACATGCGTTGTTTGTGACTAAGGTTTTTACTTGTTTGGGGTTGTAACTACTAATTTAAACGGTAAAGCGATCACAATCAAGTTCAAAATGGTTCACACAATCGAGGAAATAAAGGAACGGGTTGCACGAATCAAAAAGAACTGATAAGGATTTACCTCGATCTCACATTCACCTTGGATAAGATCATCGCTCGACCGCTTCCTCGCCACTCATCATGCAGAAAACTACGCTTTAGCCACTTGACGCTTTCCTTTGGCCTTCACAAGAAGCATAGTCAGCTCTTTAGGTGTAGGACAATCCTTGGCAAAATGCCCTGGCTTCTTGCGATTGTAGCACACCCCTCCTTCATCGAGTACGCTTATTGGCGTAATGTCCCGTCTTTCCACAACGGAAACAAGTCACCTCGACAGTCACTCCTCCGCTTCTCGACTGGGTCATCGGACGACATCTGTCCCTCGCTGTCGCTTCCCCGAGGTGGCCATACTTTGCAAGTTTGTTTTCCTTTCGTACACCGCCTCGCACTCGGGTCTCACCGGCCCGCCACAACAATTCTTCTTGTGGCCTTTACCTTCTACCTCGACACATCGATCAATCGGCTCTTGGAGATTTGGATCCTCAACGACACCATCGACTTGAATGTCGAATCAATCCCGTTGGAATCTCTCACTCAACCATCTCTGGTCAAGCTTCGATCACGGAATGGACTGAAATACCTCGCCAACGACTTGAACTTGGCCGCATACTCGGACACCGTCGAGATGACTTGCTGCAATTGAAGAAATTCTTGCTCCTTCTCGGCTCGGCAAGATGCGTGAAGTACTTGTCCAAGAACCTTTCACGAAAAAGCTCCCAGGTCATCTCGCTGACGCTCGCTTATAAATGTTTGCTTCACTCCTCTCCACCAATACTCAAGGCCTCCAGCGGTAAGTAGGTGGCATAATGACCTTCACGTTGTCCCGCAATGAAGTGCCTCAAAGATCTTCTCGATCTCTTGCATCCAAAGATCGCTTTATCACGGATTTGGCTCACCGTAGAACTTGCGGATCATGCTTCTCCTAAAGTCGCTAATCCTCTTGCTTCAAAGCATTTTGTTACCTTTCGTTGCTTTATTCTTTGCAAGTTTCTTGAAGTTTTAACGCCGCTGCCTGCATTGAGCCATCGCGTTAGCTGTTGAGTTCTGCAGCCGGTGATTGTTCGAGCCATGGCTGCCGCCATCTTGGCCATAGCTTGAATAGCTCGTTCCTTTGTCGATGCGTTCGGTTGTAGATGTCGATTCTACGAGGTGGCATTAGATTCCACAAAGTTCAAAACCCCGAATCTCAGGAACAAGGATGTGTTAAAACACCTTTGCCAATCAAGAAAGCAGTTCAAACAATTTCTCAAGCAATGTTGCTTCACTTAATCAAACGAATCAACATAATACAACTAGGTACCCAACACACATAACCCGACACGGTGACCAGTCAAATTTCCTATACGCGGCTCGGTGAATCCGAATCGCCTGATACCAACAATGTAACGACCAAGTTTCGAACCGCTACAGAAGCTCAATATACCGAGGCTCGAGTTACCGAGCTCAACACACCAAGCTCAACATAAACCTATATGAGATGTGTTTTAAAAACAAAACTCTTGTGCCTTTTAAAAATCGATATATATTTTTATAAAACCAACTCGTGCACATCGTAGTAATTACAAACTTTTGAAACATGGTGCAACTAAGACACAAGACTTAAATTCTAATAAAACATACATGCATAACATACATATATATATCACTCTAAATAATAATGTATACAAAATACGTAGTACTTGATGTATAAAGAAAATACACTAGGTGCATGACGATTTCAAAGCAATCATACTGGGGTACTTCCGCATCTCACGCAGGGGCTTGCTTCCAAAAGTAAGACCACCACTGAAACAACAAAACACACGCCTAAACTGGTCACGACCTCGAACACAAAAAGAAAAACAAGTACTGATCCTCGAAAAACAAACATCCAACAAACAAACAATCACGCATAAGTACAAAGTCGATGCGTCCTCGGGTCTCGTCGAGCTCTCCTGTGATCATCTCACTGCCGAGTTCCTGCGCCCTCGACATCGCTTTGGGTAACCGTCATGGATTGAAGGCACCACGGAAAGGGTCAACTTCTCGACAATTCAAGATAAGCTCGACATAAATGATATAAGCAACAAAGAATAATATATCTCAATCACCACACGCGTGACTACCATCTCACTCTCGACTACAACTCTTATTCTAATATCGTCGTGGTCCATCCCCCAGACGTAATAGGTAAACGCAGTCCAACTCAAACCGATACCATGCATTAATCGAGTCCACCCCAAACCGATAATCGGCGCTAGCCAATCCACCATAAACAAAGGGGACTGCACCCTCAGTTATCACAGGTGCGGCTCAAAACGCCATACGACTCCTAGCTCTCTCACTCGATGATTAGCTCACGCATGTCAAAGAGTAACACAACTTACTTGATCACATATCAAATAATGAGAGCATGCTTAACATGAAGAAAACACGATTCGACATTTAAGCAATAAAACATTCTCGCATGAAGAAACGCTAATGACAGCAATACACCATTCACAAACATATATTCAATCACATATCAAATACATGCAAAAACTCAATCATATCACAACATTCCAATCTAGACACCAATCAAGGAGTCCATACATAAATATAACAATAAAAATAAAGTCTTAGAGATATCTAGGAGTTGCGTCTTACGCTAGCATACTACGAAAGTATTAATGTGAAGCGCCATCGAACTCAAGTTAACGCCGCCGACAACGACCTCGACGTCTTCAAAGAGCTCGACAACGACCTCAACAAGGTCGTCTTCAAAGAGCTCGACACGACGCTTCTCACGACCTCGACACGCGTGCGATCCTCGTCCGGATCCCACCGCTTCCACGCCCTTGGATTCGCTTTTCCCGCACACCTTGATTCGAAATCACTCGATCTCTGAATCTGACTTCCTAAAACAAACATAACTTCGATCGATCCATGGGTTCTAATACATCTAGCTCTCATCCCAAACTTAACCACAACCTAAAAATATAATACTCAAGAACTGAATATATTTTTCCTCTAACACAAAGTTAGGATTTCGATCAAAGTTCATGAAAAGGTTATCTCGATGCTTCAATGATAGATCGACAACAACAATAACCGGAATAAACGAATGAAAAAAAAAATCGAAGCGAACCAAAATGTGGGGTTTCTCGGGCACCGCCGATTGCGTAAATCGGAGAAAGAAATTTGTTTTACAAGCCCAATTAATCGGTTAGAAAGATAGTAATATTGTGAAGAAGAAAACCCATCAATTTGACATGATTTGGAAGCATAAAGCGGTTAAAAATGGAAGAAGAATTAGCGCTAAACAAAGAGTACAGAGGAAAAGAAAGATCTGTTCTTCATACCTCGATGGTGATCGAGCGAGAGATATGTCGGTAAGAAGATGATGATGAACAAAATTGATGAAGAAAGCTTGTGCACGGAATCTCGATGGAACTCACGGTTTGGCGATGGAAGTTTTAGAAGAAAACGAAACGAGCGAAGGAAGGAAGAAGAAAGAAGAAAAAGAGAAATGAGTGTTTGAGGAAAACCGATCGTGAATACGGAAGGGCATAATCGTAACTCCGGTATAAGATGCCAATCCCATCAATCATCTACCCCGCTTAATCGTTCTCTCATAATTACCTCTACTGTCGGTCAACGGTCTAGACACCACGGCAGAACGGTGGCCGTTTGACAATATAATTATTACAAACAATATAATAATAAGCGAATAACGTTCGAAAGAATACGAGGTGTCATCTCGACACGATGTACAACGAGTGTTCGTGCAGCGCTTACAAGGTTCTAACACGAAGTTCAGTAAACACGGCCTGGCCTCCTCGAAATTTCGATGCAGCGACTTCATCAACTTCGACACGAGCTCCTCACCGAGCCTAGTGCACGCGTGGTCTCCTCAGCTCGGCAAATGATCTCGGCAAACGATCTAGTCACGGGATCTCGACACAAGGTCTTGGTCGAGGTCTCGATACGTCGTCCTAATACGATGTCGATCTCGTCCTCAGGTGTTACACTTTGTCTCATGTTGAATTCTTTTTGGTCAAACAAGCATTTTAAACTCTTATGGTCACTATATACATCAAATCTAGATCCATTTAAGTAGTGTCTCCATATCTTCAAAGCAAACACTATAGAAGATAATTCTAGGTCATGGATAGGGTAATTCCTTTCATGGGTCCTTAATTGCCTAGATGCATAAGCTAGTACTTTCTTGTTTTGCATTATTACACAACCTAATCCTTGATAAGAGGCATCACAATACACTTTATAAGGTTCATTTGGATCAGGCAAAACTAAGACAATTGAAGTTGGCAGTTTTTTGTTTTAACTTTTGGAAACTAGTTTCACATTCTTCTGTCCACACAAAAAGTTGATTCTTTCTAGTCAACTGTGTTAATGGACCAGCTATCGTTCAAAATCCTTCTATGAATCTCATATAGTATCTAGCTAAGCCTAGAAAACTTCTAACCTCAGTTACTATTTTAGGTTGTTCCCATTGTAAAACTGCTTCTACCTTAGAGGGATCTACATTTATTCCTTCTCCAGAAATTACATGTCCTAAAAATTTTATTTCTTCCAACCAAAATTCACATTTTGACAGTTTAGCATCCAATTGTCTATCTTTTAATGTTTGAAGAACTATTCTATGGTGTTCTTTATGTTCATCTTTACTTCTAGAATATATTAAGATATCATCTATGAATACTACAACAAATTGATCTAGATAAGGCCTAAAGACTATGTTCATGTAATCCATGAAAAGGGCAGGTGCATTAGTGACTCCAAATGGCATCACCATATATTCATAGTGGCCATAACGAGTTCTAAATGCAGTCTTAGGTATGTCTTCTTTCTTTACCCTAATTTGGTGATATCCAAATATTAAATCTATTGTAGAAAACACAGTTGCTCCCCTAAGTTGATCCATTAAATCATCTATCCTAGGCAGAGGATATTTATTCTTTATAGTTACTTTATTTAATTGTCTATAATCTATACATAAGCTAGATCCTCCATCTTTATTTTTAACTAATAACATTGGGGTTCCCTAAGGTGATATACTAGGCCTAATAAATTGTTTCTCTAATAATTCTTTTAATTGTTTCTTAAGCTCGGTTAATTCTAATGGTGACATTCAATAGGGTTGCATGGAGGTTAGTCTAATGCCTGACATAAGATCAATACTAAACTCTATTTCTCTCTCTGGAGGTAGTCTACGCATGTCATCAGGAAATATTTCAAGATACTCATTTACAACTGACATAGAATCAATATCCATTTTATCTCCTTTGATTTCTAAAGAGGATATCATGTACTTTTGGACTTCATCTTTCAAGGAAGTCTTCTTTGTTTGGCAGGCCTCAATCTAGAATATCAGGGTCAGAAAATATTAGGGTTTTATAGGCACAGTCTATTAGGACTTGGTTAGTGGACAACCAATCTATTCCTAGAATAACATCAAGGTTGCTCAAAGGTAGGCATATAAGATCTATGGTAAATGTTTTGTTCCTAATGGTAATGGTACAATTTAGGCATATTTTAGATGTAGTGGTGGGTTCATATGTAGGTACAGAAACAAATAAAGTATAGGGCAAAGGTAAGACAACTAAGTTCAGATTCCTAGCATAGTCATTGGATATGAATGAATGTGTTGCACCTGAATCAAATAGTATAGTTAAAGATTTACCTTTCATTTGTCCCTCATCCCGAATTAGATCTTCAGACTTAGATGCTTCCAAATCACTAAGAACATCACTAAGCGTAAAAACTCTTCCAGTAGTCATAGGCCTCTGACCTCTTACTCCACTGCTCTGTCCAGCTCTAGGGGCTTTGTAATCTCTAGCTAGGTGTCCTCCCTTTCCACAGTTAAAGCAAACTTGACTAGGCAATGAGAAATACTTGGTCAAGTTCCCTTGCCACACTTCCAGCATCTTAAAGTAAGTTGCTACTGAGGTGGCCGATTTCCAGCAGCACCACCACGTCCAATACGCAACTACTGTTGAGAAGGCCTAAAATATGGTTTTTGTTGCTGCACACCTTTTCTTTCTGAATAGATCCACCCTTGCCTATTCCACCCCTACTAAATCCACCATTTGTCTTAGACCTCTGGATCCTGTCTATATCTTCTATAATTTTATACTTATCCATTAGATATGGAAAAGTTCTAATTCATAAGGGAGTCACAGCCCTCCTGATTTCATATCTCAACCCTTTTTAAAATTTTCTACATTTCCACTCTTCATCTGAGGTTAACTGTAGATATTATGAATATTTAGTCAGGGACTCAAATTTCGCCGCATATTCAGGTACTGTCATGTTTCCCTGATACATTCTAGTAAACTCAGCTTCTTTTGATTGTTTGGCACTCACAGGGAAATATTTCTCCGAAAATACAGTTTTAAACAACTCCCAAGTAATCACCTCCCCTCTAGCCTCCAACATTCTTTGTGTAGCCTTCCCCCAGAGCTTTGCAACCCCCTGCAATTGTAATCTTGCATGAAAGACATGTTTCACATCAGGACACTTCATGGCTACAAAAATGTTCTCAGATCTTGTATCAAAGCCTCAACTTTATCAGGATCATATTCTCCTTTAAAATAGGGTGGATTATTTTTCTTAAAGTCTGCTAGAGTAGTCCTATTTACTAGAACCTGCTGCTACTCCACGACCTGATGTGTCAGCACTACAGCCATTTCTCTCATAGCTTTAGTAACATCAGTTATTTCCTCATTTTCACATCTAGGGATATGTCTAGGCGAGACCACTAAAAAGAACAAAAAAGGAGCAAGCGGATCTCCCTGCTTCAATCCCCTTTTTATATTAACTTCCTCAGTCAGGCTTCCATTAACTAAGACCCAAAGACTGCCAGAGAACACATAGACACAGATACATGCCCTCCACCTACCGTTAAAACCAAATCGCTACATCATGTAGCCCAATAAACCCCAATTAACCAAGTCATACGCATTCTCAAATTCCACCTTGAAGATCAAGCATTGTTTCCCCTATTTCTTCACAAAGTCCACCACCTCATTCACCATAACCACACCACCACCTCATTCACCATAACCACACCATCAACAAGGTTTCTGCCCTTAATGAAAGCAGACTGGTTCGGCGAGATACATCCATAAACTTGGCCAATCGAGCAGCTCACACCTTGGCTCCTAATTTGTACAAACATCCAAGAAGAGATATAAGTTAGTAATCCCCCAAAGAAAAAGGACATTGTATCTTAGGAATGAGAGTCAGGAAGTATAAAGAAAGGCTTTTCGGTAATTTAGCATTCGAGTAGAATTCATCAAACATAGTACCAATGTCAACGTGCATCATGTCCCAGAAATGTTTAATAAAGGTGAAGTTAAATCCATCAGGACCAGGATGCTTATTCCTATCGCAAGAAGCCACTAGCCCATCGATAGAAAAGCATAACCGATTGCCGAAAGAACGGGAAAAGAAATACCATCAAAGCACGGCCTGTGCTAATCCTCCTCAGACAAGTGATCCCGAAAGTAACATGTACCTTCTGACCGAATGCCTGCCACATCCTTCACCCACCCATTTGCTTGTCGGAGTGCAGAGATCCTGTTCCTAGCCCCCCGGGCCTTGAGACATGAATGAAAATAATGGGTATTTGCATCCCCTTCCTTCAGCCATCTCGCCCTAGATCTCTGGAAGGTAAGACTATCATTGCTTTTCAACAGTTGCCAAAGTTGGGACAAATATAACTTCCTAGTGGCCACAACATGCATGTCAACATCCCCAAAGATCTCCTTATTCCATGACTTTAGTGCCCTTTTTAACAATTTCAACGTTTCCTTAAGAACAAATCCTATCCACCCAGAAGGAGAAGGAGAAGGCCAAGACTTCAGAACCACCTCTTTAAAGTCCCTATGCTGGAGCCAATGATTGTTAAACTTGAAAGGTTTCGGTTCCCACCCCCTGTAGAGTACCTGATAACTAAGGGGCAGTGATCCAAAACACCTCGCTCAAGAGGCCAAATAGCCACATCCCCATAATGATCGATCAACCGACTTCTCCGTCAGCAGAATACGGTCTAACCTGATCATCCCCATTAGGTTAGAATCAAGTGAACTTCCTACCCATCAGGGGGTGGTCAAGGAGAACTATGTCATCTATGAACCCAAAGAACTCACGAGACCCAATATCTTGACTACCATCACCCTCCACTCACTTGAAGCACAAACCGAGCTAAAATCCCCCACCACACACCAAAGGGCACCACCAAAACCCCTGTGAGACAGCACCAACTCACCCCACAATCGCATCTTATCCGAAAGATTACACTTTGCATAAATATTGACAATAAAACATCTCCTACCATCGGCCCCCACTCCAAACAAACCTAAGAAAGCCAAAGTCAGAAAAATGGAACATAAGTTTTCCTTTAGCAGAGTCCCAGATAGAAAACAAGCCACCATTATTACCAACCTCTGGAATGAAGAGCTAGTAACAACAAGAATTTCCCCAAAAATGATGACATAGGGAATCGGTAACATCCTCCAACTTAGTCTCTTGGATCGCAATGAACTACAAATTGTGCTCCCGAACAAGTGCCCGAATTATATTCTTCTTCGGTCTTGTTCCTAAACCTTTAATAGAAAAGGAGCACACAATCATTGATCCAAGTTTAGTCTCTCCTTAACCTCACTACCAATCCAGTCCCGCAACGCCAAGCCAACCAACCTATGGAGCATACCCTCCTCTTTCATAGAAACATCCATTTTCATTCCCATTTGCAGAACTTTATTTGCATTGAGGTCATTCCTCGCCTGAGCTAGAGAGGATAGCGAACCACTATCCAAAATAGGATCCAAGAACCCTGGGATGGAATTCGCCACCCCCACAGAATGGCCCAAATTATAGGCCCCAGATCCACCACCAAATTCACCCCCGGGAGCCTCAGGATCATTAGCATCAGGATGACTGTAACGACCCATTTCCGGACTGCTACGGATTTTTAAACCTGTATGCGATGGATTTTTAAAAACGGTACTCTTGTGTCCTTCAGAAAATGCGGTATATTTTTTTTTAACAAAAGTGCCCGTAAAGCACACACAGAGTACTTACAGAGTTTCGAAACATGGTGCAACTAGGACACAAGTTACGTACTGGAAATGCATACACGCATAAACATATACAATCAACATACACAGTACGTACAAAATAAAACAGAGTAGTAATGTATGAGAGAATACACCTATGATATGAAGACCCTTGTGAGAGTAATCATACCCTGGGGGTACTCCCAGCAGGCACCCACGCAGGGGGCTGCTCCAAAAGTAGAACCACCAGTCTACCCTGCATCAACAAAACATCACTAGCCCGACTGGTCACCAACTAACTGTACACAAAGATATATACTATAGTCATCCAAAAAGACACATAACAGCGATCAGATAACGCAGCATCTATAAATCACAATCCAGATCCTCCGATGGATCCTCCTCCGCCTCATCCTCCATCAGATCCTCGCCTGTCAAATTGATGAAAGGTGTCGTAGCTGGCACATCCTCTGGCACGTCACTCGGCACATACTCTCCTGCAGTCGCATCATCATCAGGCCGTGCACCCAAACAATCTGCCTCTCCACACACCGCACAAACAGGGGGTGGATCCACTGGTGGGGTAAGGATCCTATCAACAGAAGGAGAACTCGGTCCTACTGGAAAACTTTGAACAGCAGCTGCTCTCAACATAGATGCTCCTGCAGATCCTCGTCTAATCATGCTCTTACGACCGGTCCATCTCACCCTCGATCCTCGACCACGTCCTCGTGACAAAATCCTGGAAACAGTAGGTTTAGGAATCTCAATCGGTCCCCCTCACACTGGGTAGCCCTCCAAGCATCAACCACCTGCATAGTCCGAATTGGGAAACTCACTGTACGTCGCGACACCTCCTGCCTCACAACAACACCGTCCTCCCTGAAAGTCTGTACAATATCCCCTGTATATACAACACGACGAGAGATGGGATCAAACTCCATCGCCGTGGGCTGCTCGATGTCGGGGAAATCAAAGATGATCGTCGGCGACGTCCGCATCGCCGGAATCAGTATGCTCTTCACCATCACCTGGGTAGCCATCATGAATCGAAGGTACCACGGGAAAGGGTCAACTTCTCAACAAATCAAAATATAACAATTAACAAAGCAATAAGCAAACAACAATGTATACAGTTCACAAGGTTTAGTTCAAAACTCTCGCTCAAGACTCGACTCATGACTCATTTTCTCTCGACTCGACAATTTTTCCGAAAAGCAGACGCCGATCCATCCACTGAATACTAGCCGTAGCTTTAGGATCTTCTCTCTCCTTAGGACATTCAGCTCCGGTTCCTTAACGCTGCAACGCCTTGCTAATCCACCATGAACGAAGGGGACCTAGCACCCTCAATTGTCTGGCTCATAGCTCAAAAACGTCTCGACGACTCGACAAAGCTCTCAGACTCGATGAACAATTCACCGCATACGATATTCAAAGAGTGGTACGCAAGATTATTCGATCGCATATCAAATAATAAGAGCATGCTTAATATGAAGAAATGCAATTCAACAACTTAAGCAATAAAAGTAGTTTGCATGGAGAAACGTAATTCAACAAGCAATACGCAATTCGCAGCATGCATTCAATCTCATATTAAATAATTGCATAACTCAATAATATCAGCAGACATCATATGCTTGACACGCATATCAAGGAATCCATCCCCCTGCAACTCGATGGAGTTGACAGAGAGGTACGACAAATGTGGGGGGTTGGGTTCAGGAGACCAACTGCAAAGTTTTCTCCCACAATGACTCAAAAAATGGATGACCGCACGACAATAAAATAAACGAAGGGGTTCGGAAGCGCTAACCTCGAACTCGGAGAGTTCTCAGACTTCTTCGTATTTAAATAAGCATTTAAATAACAAAAAGCCTAGAAATATCTAAAGTCGCCCTCACACATAAATACATAAACAACAACACTAGAATGTGAAGCGCCTTTACCACTTGTCGTCGCTAACGTAGCTCCAACGTCCTCGGGTCCACGTCGCTTGGTCTCCGGATACACGCTTCCTATCACCACGACAAATTAAATATAATTCTAGTATATCTAACCCTTAGCTCTCACTAACCCTTTTCCTAACCAAAACTCAAATAAGTATTTCACTTAATAGTCACTTAAAAATAATTGAGGTTTTTGAAACTAAAACGTTTCTGGCAGTCCAAGCAACACCAAACAATAAACCATTTTCATAAGTTTTCAAAACCTAATACATTCTCAATCAAGCATTTATAAATCAAGTCCATAATTAAAATTCTCCCACTGCTTCCTTCTAAGCCTCTCGGCCACACCCTCTTTTTTTTTTCCAAAATATTTGCAAGACTTTTCTTTCCATAACAATAACCATTCCAAATCAACTTCAACATGTTACAAGTATTCTTACACATAGCATTTTCTACTTCAAAACCACTAATCACAAATAACTAACCTAACTATGTTTTCACAATTTGTTTTCAAAGCATTTTCAAGACAATTAGGCAATTACCATAACTAACATTGTTAAACCATAACTAAAAGCCTACCAAAACAAATGTTTTTTTTTTAAATTTCTTTTCAAATCATTCTTTCCCAAAAAATTAAAGAACCACAACTAACTCATTTTCATCGATTCAAAAATCATCCCATGAAATTTTATATCCCTTTCTAGTCCTTCATAAACTAGTTTTTGCATAAAACATAACCTTCAATCAAGCTAGCTCATGCATACAAATTTTAATAACCTTAAAAATAATTCTAATCACTTTATTAAACATCTAACACATAATTAAACATCACACCCTCATGTTCTCATAGTTCAAGAATTGAAAAATTACTAAAACTATCATGTTACACCTAATTAATTTTAAACAACAACTTCAATCAACACATATTCAATCCCAATAACACAATTAAGCATTTAATTAGTTGATTCCTCAAGGATCACACCATTTCCCTCTTTTTCATACTTAGGGTTTTCGCCCTCAAGTACCAAAGAGAGATTAGAGATGTTCATCTCCTCATATTCATCATCAACTATCCAAACAACATCACAAATCAACAATTAATTAAGCTAGAACAACAATTTAAATAAACACAAAGGGGAGGGTTTGGGGCACTGTTTTAGGGCTTCGTTTGGGGTGGAAAATTCTATTTTCCTTCTCATATAAATGCTAGGAAGATTAGCTAAGACAAAGGAGAGAATAAGCTAGCAAGAAATCAAGTTTTGGAAGCAAAATCAAGTGTACAAAAAAGGGGGGTGGTCGCGACTTTAAAACAGAAACTTGGGGGGAGAAAATTTAATTTTTCACTTACCCAAATGATGAAGATGATGAGGAACTATGTTGGGGTGATGATCTAGAGCAAGTTTGATGAAGAAATCTAGCTCAAAAACTCAATGGAGGTGGAGGTAGCTTCAATGGAGCTTGTCTTGCTCAAGAAGGGAAAGGAGAAGAAGATGAGGGTTTTTGGGAGAGGGTGAGGGTGGCGTGAAAATGAGGCTGAAAATGGGGGGTCTCACCCTTCATTTTGCTTAAATAATCAATTTAATAGAATTAGTATTAATAAAATAAATTAAAGTAATAGTTTTTAAAATAAAAACCACACATATGTGACACTTAAATCACTTTTAGAGATGCTAATCCCATCACTCACTCTAACCCATCTAATCTCACTTCTCTCAAAGTTACCCTCTAATCTAGAGTCTTAATATTTAAAAACACGGCGACGAGAAACTGAAAAACTGATAAACTCGCGAAAATTAATTTAACGAGAAATTAATTCATCGCGTGATAATATTTAATTATAAATAATAAAAATCCTGTCAAACACTCAACAATAGTCATAACAAGTTGCGATTCGATTTTCATCGAAATCGGGGTTCATTTTAAATGTTATCTGCGGCAGAAACTGGCCGGCGATTCGAAGCGCGACGAAACTTCGTGAGAATTTTTCGACGATACTCGAACCGTGAATTAATATAAAATATTGATTCTCAAGTATAGTTTGATGTTGATTTAATTAATTCACTTACTTAAGGAACAAGAATTTGCTTTATTATAGCGTAAATACGACAAAATACCCTAATTAACGCTAATTAACGCATCATGAAAATACGCGTGTTACAATACTCCCCCTCTAAGAATAGTTTCATCCTCGAAACTACAGGTAAGATACGTACCATGAAAGAGTTCTGGATACTGGTTCTTCATCTTTTCCTCCAGCTCCCAGGTAGCATCTCCGGTCTTCTGGTCCCATTCAACCTTGACCAGTTGTATCTCCTCGTTCCTTAACTGCTTAGTCTTTCGGTCTACATTCTTTGCAGGTGACGCTTCGAAAGACAGGTCATCCTTTAGTTGGATCACATCCGGTTCGATGACATGAGAAAGGTCGGAAACATATTTCCACAATTGCGAGACGTGAAAGACGTCATGAATGTTTGATAAGAAAGGTGGCAAGGCAATTTGATAGGCCACTGGACCAATACGACGGAGAATCTGGTAGGGTCCAATGAATTTAGGAGTAAGTTTCTTGGATTTGATCGCTCGACCAACTCTAGTGATAGAGGTAACTCAGAGAAATACAAGTTCTCCTTCTTCAAACTCCAGCGATCGGCGTCCCTGGTCTGCGTAGCTGTTCTGTCGACTCTAAGACGTCCGCATCCTATCTCTGATTAGTCGGATCTTCTCGGTAGTCTGCTGGATCATGTCTGGTCCCACGACAGAACTCTCGCCATTCTGGTACCAACAAAGAGGCGTCTGACACTTACGTCCATACAATGCTGCATACGGCGCCATACCGATACTCGTGTGGAAACTGTTGTTATAGGTGAACTCCACCAGCGGTAAGACATCGTCCCAACTCCCTTTATGTGCACGCTCGTAATAAATCTTCCAGTGATTGAATCGTTCTCTCGGTCTGACTGTCGGTCTGGGGGTGATATGCTGAGCTAAGTTTGAGTTTGGTTCCCATCGCTTCTTGTAGTTCCCTTCAAAAGTGAGATGTGAACTTCGGGTCTCGATCGAAAACGATAGAAGAAGGTACACCGTGTAGACGCACAACCTCTGCGATGTAGATCTCTCTCAACTTCTCTACGTTGTATGTCAATCTCACTGGCAAGAAATGTGCCGATTTAGTCAATCGGTCGACGATCACCCAAATCGAGTCATGCTTCCTCTGCGTTCTCGGCAATCCCACGACGAAATCCATAGAAATGCTATCCCACTTCCACACTGGTACGTCGAGCGGTTGTAGCATCCATGCTGGTCGCTGATGTTCTACCTTCGCTTTCTGACAAGTTAGACAGGAAGCCACATACTCTGCCACTTGCTTCTTTATTCCAGGCTACCAAAAATGCTTCTTCAAGTCCTGATACATCTTCGTAACTGCCGGATGAATACTCAAACCACTCTTGTGTGCCTCGTCGAGAATCAACTTCCTCAGCTTAGCTACGTTTGGTACACAAATACGTCCATTACATCTCAAGATGTTGTCCACTCCGACCTTGAACTCTGTTGCTTTTCCTCGCGCCATAAGCTCAACCTTGTCTTGAAGTAGCTTGTCGTGAGCCTGCTGTTCCTTAATCTCCTCCAATAGTCCGCTAGAAATAGTGAGCATTCCAAACTTCAGCTTTCCTGGTGACACTTCCACGCTCAACTTCAAGTCTCGAAACTTCTCTAGCATCTCCAACTCCTTGATCATCATTGCTGAAACTAAAACGCTTTTCCTGCTTAGTGCATCAGCTATCACATTCGCCTTTCCTGGATGGTATTCCAAAGTAAAATCATAGTCCTTCAGAAATTCTGTCCATCTTCGCTGTCGCATGTTAAGCTCCTTCTGATCAAATAAGTACCTCAAGCTCTTGTGATCGCTGTACACAGTGAATGTGCTCCCATAGAGGTAGTGCCGCCAAATCTTTAGTGCAAAAACCACTACAGCGAGCTCCAAATCGTGCGTAGGGTAATTCCTTTCGTGAATCTTGAGCTGTCTCGAAGCATAAGCCACAACTTTTCGATGTTGCATCAGCACGCATCCTAATCCTTGGTGTGACACATGGCAATAAACCTCGTAAGGTTCTTCTGGTCGGGGCAGAATCAACACAGGTGCTAGAAACTGGATTCGCACTCTTCAGTCCAAGCAAACGGTTGATCCTTCCTTGTAAGTCGTGTGAATGGTGCGACAATCTTCGAAAAACCTTCGATAAATCTCCGGTAATAGCCTGCTAAGCCCACGAAGCTTATGATATCTGTCACAGTCTTTGGTTGTTCCCATGCTAACACAACTTCTATCTTAGCTAGATCCATAGCTATTCCATCTCTAGTTATCACATGCCCAAGAAAGTTCACCTCTTCAAGCCAGAATTCACATTTAGAAAGGTTAGCAAAAAGTTGCTTCTCTCGAAGTATATGCAGTACTCGACATAGATGCTCTTCGTGCTCCTCTCTACTCCTCGAGTAAATCAAAATGTCGTCGATGAACACTACCACAAACTGGTCCAAGAATGGGTGAAAGATCCTATTCATGTAGTCTATAAACACTGTTGGTGCGTTGGTCACCCCAAATGGCATCACTAAATACTCGTAGTGACTGTATCTCGTCCTGAAAGCGGTCTTGGGAATATCCTCTTTCTTCACTCGAATCTGATGATAACCTGATTTTAAGCCAATCTTGAAAAATATCGCAGCTCCCCGTAGTTGGTCCATCAAATCATCGATACGCAGTAGCGGATACTAATTCTTGACAGTAACCTTGTTGAGTTGGTGATAATCCACGCACAGTCTTGATCGTCCATCCATCTTCTTCACTAGCAACACTGGGGCTCCCCATGGCGACATGCTTGGTCGTATGAACTGCTTCGACTCCAAGTGCTCAATCTGAGACTTCAACTCCTTCATCTCGACTGGTGACATTTGATAGGGCGCTATCAAAATTGGTCCTGTTCCTGGAAGCAAATCAATGGAAAATTCGATTTCCCTTCTGGCGGTAATCCCGACACATCTTCTGGAAAAACATCAAAAAAGTCGCAAACCACAGGAACATTCTTCAACTCGAGCTCTTGAGAAACTTTTGAACTAGCTAAGTACGTGTATTCCTGAGTTCCCTCTTTCAATGAAACACCAATGTGATTAACAGATAGGTAGTTGGAAATTCTGAGGTCGGGAAAAACCACAGTTTTTCGGGCACAGTCCAAAAGGACATGGTGGTGAGACAACCAATCCATCCCAAGAATGACATCTAGACCCGTAAGTGGTAAACATACTAAATTAACTACAAATTTTCTACCCTGAATGACCACTACACAATTAAGACATGCAGTGTTAGTAACCAAGGTTTTAGCAGCTGGGGTAGTAACTACTAGCTTGAATGGTAAGGCCGTCACAGTCAACTTTAAACGGTCTACACAATCTGAGGAAATAAAGGAATGGGTTGCACCCGAATCAAAAAGAACGGTTAAGGGTTTACCCTCAATCTCACAATCTCCTTGGATGAGGCCATCAGCTTGCTCTGCTTCTTCTCCACTTATACAGAAGACTTTGCCTTTAGCCATAGGGCATTTCCCTTTAGCCTCTGCTGCGTGCATTGCCGGTTCAGCCTTAAGTGTTGGACAATCCTTGGCGAAGTGCCGCGCTTCTTGCAGTTGAAGCACACATCTTCTTTCTGGACACAGTTGCTTGCATAGTGTCCTGGCCTTCCACAATGATAACAGGTCACATCAGTACCAGTCTGACTTCCGCTCCTCGCATTCTGGGCCATCGGGACGATATTGTCCCCTACTGTTGTTCCCATAGGGTCGGTTGTAGGGCCTCTTCTGCTGCTTTCCCTTTTGTGCAAACCTCTGTCCTGTGCTCTGAGATCTCATCGGTCCACCTGGGCCAGTCTTCTTCTTATGGCTCCTCATTCCTTCTACCTTAACACAACGATCGATCAACTCTTGGAGATTCTTGATTCTCAGGGACACCACTGACTTTTGAATATCGAACCTTAAACCTCTCTGAAATCTCTCACTCAGCCAACCTTGGTCAGTTCGGTCACGGAATGGACTGAAGTACCTAGCAAGTGACTCAAACTTCACAGCATATTCGTACACCGTCATGCTGCCTTATTGTAGTCGAAGAAACTCCTGCTCTTTCTCCGCCCGTGCTGTGTCAGGAAAATACTTGTCCAAGAACCTTTCGCGAAAAACCTCCCAGGTTATCTCACGATGCTCCGCGGTCAATGCTTGCTTCACACCCTTCCACCAATACTCAGCATCCCCTATCAACAAGTAGGTGGCGTAGTCTACCTTCACATTGTTTGGGCAATGAAGTGCCTCAAAAATCTTCTCGATCTCTTGCATCCATAAGTCAGCTTTGTTCGGGTTTGGCTCGCCATAGAACTTCGGTGGGTCGTGCTTCCGAAAGTCCGCCAATCCTCTCGCTTTCGCATTCTGCTTAGATCTCTGCTGTTGCTGCAAGTTCTGCTGGGTCAAAGTCACCGTCTGCAGGGCCATCGCATTAGACTGTTGGGTTGTAGCAGCCGATTGCTGGGCCATGGCCGCGGCCATTTCTGTCATAGCCTGAATTGCTCGTTCCATGTTGGAGTTATCTGATTCGATTGTAGGGTCTCTGCGAGGTGGCATTAGATTTTGAAAAATCCAAAACCTACCAGAAACTCACAAACAAGTGATGTGTTAACACACATTGCTTCAATCAAGAAACAATTCAAACAATTGACAGATAACTGCTTCACTCAGCAAACAATAGTAATACAAGTCAACCAATCACATCAACAAACACAACCCGACATGGTGACCAGTTCCAAATTTCCTATGCACAGTCCGGTTAGAACCCAACTGCTCTGATACCACCATTTTAACGACCCGTTTCCGGACCGCTACTGAACTAAAACTAAACCTGTATGGGATGGATTTTTAAAAACGGTACTCTTGTGTCCTTCAAAAAATACGGTATATTTTTTTTTAACAACAGCGCCCGTAAAGCACACACAGAGTAATTACAGCGTTTCGAAACACTGTGCAACTAGGACACAAGTTACGTACTGGAAATGCATACACGCATAAACATATACAATCAACATACAAAGTACGTACAAAATAAAACAGAGTAGTAATGTATGAGAGAATACACCAATGATATGAAGACCCTCACGAGAGTAATCATACCCTGGGGGTACTCCTGGCAGGCACCCACACAGAGGGTTTCTCCAAAAGTAGAACCACCGGTCTACCCTGCATCAGCAAAACATCACTAGCCCGACTGGTCACTAACTAACTGTACACAAAGATATATACTACAGTCATCCAAAAAGAAACATAACAGCGGTCAGATAACGCAACATCTATAAACCACTATCCAGATCCTCCGATGGATCCTCCTCCTCCTCGTCCTCCATCGGATCCTCGCCTGTCAAATCGATGAAAGGTGCCGCAGATGGCACATCCTCTGGCACGTCACTCGGCACGTACTCTCCTACAGTCGCATCATCATCAGGCCGTGCACCCAAACAATCTTCCTCTCCACACACCACGCAAACAGGGGGTGGATCCACTGGTGGGGTGAGGATCCTATCAATAGAAGGAGAACTCGGTCCTACTGGAAAACTCTGAATAGCAGCTGCCCTCGAGGTAGAAGCTCCTACAGATCCTCGTCTAATCACGCTCTTACGAGCGGTCCATCTCACCCTCGATCCTCAACCACGTCCTCGTGACAAAATCCTGGAAATAGTAGGTCTAGGAATCTCAATCGATCCCTCTGGAGACGAAGAAGAGGCCGGCATAGCCCCCTCACACTGGGTAGCCCTCCAAGCATCAACGACCTGCATAGTCCGAATAGGGAAACTCACTGTACGTCACGACACCTCCTGCCTCACAACAACACCGTCCTCCCTGAAAGTCTGTACAATATCCCCTGTATATACAACACGGCGAGAGATGGGATCAAACTCCATCGGGGTGGGCTGCTCGATGTCGGGAAAATCAAAGATGATCTCCGGCGATGTCCGCATCGACAGAATCAGTATGCTCTTCACCATCACCTGGGTAGCCATCATGAATCGAAGGTACCACGGGAAAGGGTCAACTTCTCAACAAATCAAAATATAACAATTCACAAAGCAATAAGCAAACAACAATGTATACAGTCCACAAGGTTTAGTTCAAAATTCTCGCTCAAGACTCGACTCACGACTCATTTTCTCTCGACTCGACAATTTTTCCGGAAAGCAGACGCCGATCCATCCACTGAATACCAGTTGTAGCATTGGGATCTTCGCTCTCCCTAGGACATTCAGCTTCGGTTCCTTAACGCTGCGACGCTTAGCTAATCCACCATGAACAAAGGGGACCTAGCACCCTCAGTTGTCCGGCTCACACCTCAAAAACGTCTCGACGACTCGACAAAGGTCTCAGACTCGATGAACAATTCGCCGCATACGATATTCAAAGAGTGGTACACAAGATTATTCGACCGCATATCAAATAATAAGAGCATGCTTAATATGAAGAAATGCAATTCAACAACTTAAGAAATAAAAGCAGTTAGCATGGAGAAACGCAATTCAACAAGCAATACGCAATTCGCAGCATGCATTCAATCTCATATTAAATAATTACACAACTAAATAATATCAGCAGACATCACATGCTTGACACGCACATCAAGGAATCCATCCCTCTGCAACTCGATGGAGTTGACAGAGAGGTACGACAAATGTGGGGGGTTGGGTTCAGGAGACCAACTGCAAAGTTTTCACCTACGATGACTTAGAAAATGGACGACCGCACGACAATAAAATAAACAAAGGGGTTCAGAAACCCTAACCTCAAACTCGGAGAGTTCTTAGACTTCTTCGTATTTAAATAAGCATTTAAATAACAAAAAGCCTAGAAATATCTAAAGTTGCCTTACGCATAAATACATAAACAATAACACTAGAATGTGAAGTGCCCTTACCACTTGTCGTCGCTAACGTAGCTCCAACGTCCTCGGGTACACGTCGCTCGGTCTCCGGATACACGCTTCCTATCACCACGACAAATTAAATATAATTCTAGTATATCTAACCCTTAGCTCTCACTATCCCTTTTCCTAACCAAAACTCAAATAAGTATTTCACTTAATAGTCACTTAAAAATAATTGAGGTTTTTGAAACTAAAACGTTTCTGGCAGTCCAAGCAACACCAAACAATAAACCATTTTCATAAGTTTTCAAAACCTAACACATACTCAATCAAGCATTCATAAATCAAGTCCACAATTAAAATTCTCCCTCTGCTTCCTTCTAGGCCTCTCGGCCACACCCTCTTTTTTTTTCTAAAATATTTGCAAGACTTTTCTTTCCATAACAATAACCATTCCAAATCAACTTCAACATGTTACAAGTATTCTTACACATAGCATTTTCTACTTTAAAACCACTAATCACAAATAACTAACCTAACTATGTTTTCACAATTTGTTTTCAAAGCATTTTCAAGACAATTAGGCAATTACCATAACTAACATAGTTAAACCATAACTAAAAGCCTACCAAAACAAAGGTTTTTTTTTTTAATTTTCTTTTCAAATCATTCTTTCCCAAAAAATTAAAGAACCACAACTAACTCATTTGCATCGATTCAAAAATCATCCCATCAAATTTAATATCCCTTTCTAGTCCTTCATAAACTAGTTTTTGCATAAGACATAACCTTCAATCAAGCTAGCTCATGCATACAAATTTTAATAACCTTAAAAATAATTCTAATCACTTTATTAAACATCTAACACATAATTAAACATCACACCCTCATGTTCTCATAGTTCAAGAATTGAAAAATTACTAAAACTATCATGTTACACCTAATTAATTTTAAACAACAACTTCAATCAACACATATTCAATCCCAATAACACAATTAAGCATTTAATTAGTTGATTCCTCAAGGATCACACCATTTCCCTCTTTTTCATACTTAGGGTTTTCGCCCTCAAGTACCAAAGAGAGATTAGAGATGTTCATCTCCTGATATTCATCATCAACTATCCAAACAACATCACAAATCAACAATTAATTAAGCTAGAACAACAATTTAAATAAACACAAAGGGGAGGGTTTGGGGCACTGTTTTAGGGCTTCGTTTGGGGTGGAAAATTCTATTTTCCTTCTCATATAAATGCTAGGAAGAATAGCTAAGACAAAGGAGAGAATAAGCTAGCAAGAAATCAAGTTTTGGAAGCAAAATCAAGTGTACAAAAAAGGGGGGTGGGTCGCGACTTTAAAACAGAAACTTGGGGGGAGAAAATTTAATTTTTCTCTTACCCAAATGATGTAGATGATGAGAAACTATGTTGGGGTGATGATCTAGAGCAAATTTGATGAAGAAATCTAGCTCAAAAACTCAATGGAGGTGGAGGTAGCTTCAATGGAGCTTGTCTTGCTCAAGAAGGGAAAGGAGAAGAAGATGAGGGTTTTTGGGAGAGGGTGAGGGTGGCGTGAAAATGAGGCTGAAAATGGGGGGTCTCACCCTTCATTTTGCTTAAATAATCAATTTAATAGAATTAGTATTAATAAAATAAATTAAAGTAATAGTTTTTAAAATAAAAACCACACACATGTGACACTTAAATCACTTTTAGAGATGTTAATCCCATCACTCACTCTAACCCATCTAATCCCACTTCTCTCAAGGTTACCCTCTAATCTAGAGTCTTCAGATTTAAAAACACGGCGACGAGAAACCGAAAAACCGAAAAAGTCGCGAAAATTAAGTTAACGAGAAATTAATTCATCCCGTGATAATATTTAATTATAAATAATAAAAATCATGTCAAACACTCAACAATAGTCATAACAAGTTGCGAATTCGATTTTCATCGAAATCGGGGCTCATTTTAAATGTTATCTGCGGCAAAAACTGCCCGGCAATTCAAAGCGCGATGAAACTTCGTGAGAATTTTTTGACGATACTCGAACCGTGAATTAATATAAAATATTAATTCTCAAGTATAGTTTGACCTTGATTTAATTAATTCACTTACTTAGGGAACAAGAATTTGCTTTATTATAGCATAAATACGACAAAATACCCTAATTAACGCTAATTAACGCATCGTGAAAATACGCGTGTTTCAATGACGCACACACAAATACGTGCCTCCATGGTCCCCCACAGGATGGGTTAGGACAGGCTCAGCCAAATTAGGCACCGCCACAGTAGCACCAACAGAAGCATGTGATTTTGAATTGTCACTGAATTCCATAAGCCTGTAAACACCATTACCCACCTTCGAACGAAAGCCACGATGTGACCCCACATAGCCATCATTTCCCTTCAGACCTTTCCCCACCTCGCCTTCGGATAGTATGTGGAATCTAGAAGAAGCCAAAAAAATGTCTTACCAAAAGGCTTAGTTGATTTACCCACCTATAGAGGTGCACCAAAGTCGCCACCAAACACCCTATGACCCACAGTCGACGACGAGCTAACCATAGAACAGTGAGGGTCGTCCGACAATAGAAATTCACATAATTGAGGACGCACGGAGGTGTGAAGCAGCAACATTAGGAGCGAGTCCAACCCAGATGAAGAGGGTAAAATCCCACCAGAGGAAGATGAAGGCCCAACTTTATTGTACCTCCATTTTCAGAGGTGCACCCATGTACACCATCGAGTCCTCTCTAACATTGCCATTAGTCTTATTGCCAAAAATTAGGCCCAACAGGCTCGTGCTGGTTGCATCCTCCGTGTTCAGAGAAGCACCCAAGTACGCCACCGAGTCCTCTCTAACATTTTCATCAGTTTTGTCACAAAAATAGGCACAACAGGTTCGTCCTGGATGCACCCCATGAATTCAAAGAAATACCCAAACATGCCACTTGGTCCCCCTAACTGGCACACAAACCTTTTCACCAAAAATTAAGCCCCAATCCACTCCAGTCATATGTTGGGCCAGTTTGTCCCCGAAATTATCCTCCTTTCTGCGGGTAGTGGACTTCAGGGATTTTAATTGGCCTAACGGCCTATTCCCTATACCATACCCCACCATATCACTCTCACAATCTTCTCCATCCTTAATACTCAATGGGCATATACTAAAGGTAGGTGTTGATATGTGCACCGTAGCAAAGGGTTGTTGTGTGTTGTCGCCCTCAACTAGCCGTTTAAGGGTGGGAGAAGGTTGACCCCCAAGGAAATATTCATCCACCGTTTGCTTAGTAGAAAGGGAGAAAATAGCCCCAATCGAACTTTTTTTTTTTTGTGAAAATTCACCTGGCCCAATCCCCATCATCACACTGCTCCCTGACCAAACTGCCCCAAATATTGATTGTAGCCAGCACAAATACCTCGTTGAGCTAGTAGGTCATCCATAGACTAATTAACCTCGAAATCATCATCATTGTCGCCGACCTCTGACATTCCATAAACCGCGCATAACCGAAACTTTTGCTACCAGAGCATGACGAGGAGGATACATGTAACACCCCACCTAATTTAATTATTTGATTAAAGTAATTTAGGCATATATATACCCTAAATTGATTATTAAGTAATTATATTAGGGGAAATGATTATAAGTATTGAGCGTGTAAGTATTAAAGCTATTGTGTAAATAAGAGTTGAGGGAGGGACATTATAGTCAAAGCCATTTTCTTTTGCCTCTTTCATTCTCACTCTCGACCCTCAGCCCTCACTTTCTCACTCTCTCTCTCGATTTCTGAAGAAGAGGAAAGAAAGAAGAAAGAAGAGGAAGAAGGGTGGGTCTAGGGTGTGACACCCTCTACCCCAACAAGTCATTATAACAACATAATAATGTAAAATAAAAACACGGAAAAACAAAATCCTTTTTATTTAAGCCAAATCATAATTTCAGTTATTGTGGAATAGAGTCATCACGCTCATTTGCTGAAAACAACAATCGAAAAAATTAAAAACCCAGGTTCCCGATGTCACAATAATTCAGAGCCCTTTTCCCTAATTATTACATCGGAAGAATACAAAAACTTTAATAAGTAAGCACATGTAAATCTTCTATCCATCCCGACGAACTACCGAGATTACTCATTGGCATTCGCATCCTCAACACCTGCAGTCTCAACATCTACACATACCCGGTGGGATATGCATAGCCACAAAAGGGTTAGTCGTCATAACCTCAAATAGTGCAACCAAAGGTAGGAAATCGGTGAACAATGCGCATATACTGAATTCCAATAAAACGTCTACACACCAGCACCAAGGCATAACATATCACCACAACTGTCAAATACCACATGTCACAACATCAAACGCAACGCTAAAAGACATTACCACAACATTCAAATATCACATGCCACCGCATCAATCACAACATTATGATATACCACTAACAACCGAACAACCAAGCATGTTATCAAGACAAGTGGTGTGATTCTAAGAACATAATTATATGCATGTGGATCCACTTCTAACGAAGCCGGGATACCTTGCCCGTTCGGAATACCATGTCAGTAGTGCACCAATAACAACAGGACTGGGAACCTCACCCGTCACGGGATACCTTGCCCGATTCGAACCATTAACCGTAGGACCGGGAAACCTTGCCCATCACGGGATACCTTGCCCGATTCGTCCTACTAACCAAAGGACCGGGAAACCTTGCCCGTCACGGGATACCTTGCCCGATTCGCCCTTTGTTTTTTTTTCTTTTTAACCGTAGGACCGGGAAACCTTGCCCGTCACGGGATACCTTGCCCGATTCGCCCTACTAACCAAAGGACCGGGAAACCTCGCCCGTCACGGGATACCTTGCCCGATTCGCCCTTTGTTTTTTTTTTTCTTTTTAACCGTAGGACCGGGAAACCTTGCCCGTCACGGGATACCTTGCCCGATTCGCCCTACTAACCAAAGGACCGGGAAACCTCACCCGTCACGGGATACCTTGCCCAATTCGCCCTTTGTTTTTTTTTCTTTTTAACCGTAGGACCGGGAAACCTTGCCCGTCACGGGATACCTTGCCCGATACGCCCTACTAACAATAACAACAACAACAACAATGACAACACCAAGATGCATGAACATGACCAAACGCGGTGTCTAACCATAACATCCTCTATCGCAATATTTTCGACAGAGTAACAACAACAACAACAGCAGAACACAAATTCATAAGTTAGCTAGTGCCTTCTACCAATAACATGAACATTTAATATTCTTAGCAACTTTGCTTAAGCACATACATCCAAGTGAAACTTTGGCATAGAAGGACTAGTTCTCTCAGATTATCATACTAATAAATCAATAGGCATCATAAATGAACCTTAGACATTCTACTTAAGCTTTACAATATCAACATAATTGCGGGGACTCGAGTTCTTTGATTCATACTTAGTAGCTACACTTTCATAGGGTCTAAAGCCTACTATTTAGTTATTTAATTTCCTTACATTGTCATTTGATAACAACCAATTTCTGTACATCAAGCATATAACAACCAAAGCTCAATCATCACGCCAATTTCAACAACCAATAAAATTATCACATCACGTTACAATAAATATCACTAGTCAAGAATAGTAATTGAGGAGTTCGGATGTCTCCCTATCACGGTGGTGATAGTGCTCGTTTTTCGTTACCACGCGAGGCGTAGGGGTCGTGGGACACCCCTATTGTTCATACATGTTCCATACACTCACTAGAAGAGAACAACTACCCCTTACCTCAAGTGAAATTCGTGCTCCTAGGAGAGGGATAAGGTAACACCAAGCTTTTCCTTTCCTAGTGAAGCTTTCTTCGGCAAAAACACAAGAGAAAGGGTTTAGGAATGGAAAAATCATAATTTAGAACCCTAACATTGCTCTTAAGGACAAAACTATCATTAGAAGGCTTAACTCTTCCTATTCCTCCCAATGAGGCTGTAAGAATTACAGTAACTATGCTTCCGGTCGCGTTAGTAGCGTAGTCTTGAGTCGAGCCCTCGACAAAGACAAGATTGGGGAAAAAGGGGAAGAAGGGTTTTTCTATCTTGGTTGATCTTATGAGCAGCTTCTAATCATGTTTATGGTTTTAGACTGATGTTTAAAGGCTAGGTTAAGTCTAGGGGTCGGGGTCACTCTTACAGGTCGAGAATGGGACATACCGGGTCACCGAACCGGCCCAAAACGAGATAGAACGCGAACAACACACGCCAGCGGCCGGTGGGCGCTGGCGCCAAGATCTCCTGGGCGCCTGCCGCTCTCGGTGAGGCCTGGGCGCCTGCGCCCTCGAACTGCATCCGTTGCTAGTTTTTGTGTCTCGACTTCGCTTATACGGCGCCGTGCCAATTTAATTGATCTTCTAACCAGTCATTAGCATATTTAACACATTCACATACATGAAAGGCTTAGTCAAACACACAAGGAATTAAAAAGTTCTAGCACGAAGGTGGGGGTGTTACAATCCTCCCTCCTTAGAAAAATTCCGTCCTCGGAATTATTACTGACCTGTGGTGAAAAGTTGCGGATATAGTTCCCGCATCTTACTCTCCAACTCCCACGTTGCACTTTCATCGTTTGCTCCACTCCAAATTACCTTCACCAGGGGAATCTCCCTTCCGCGTAGTTGCTTCTTCTTCCGGTCTTCAATTCTTACCGGTGACGTCTCAAATGTGAGATTGTCCTTGAGTTGAATCGCGTCCTGTGCTATCACATGACTGGGATCATGTATGTACTTACGGAGTTGAGATACGTGAAATACATTGTGGAGGTTTTCAACAACGGTGGCGCCACACCTGATAAGCTACTTCACCAATTCGCTTCAAAATTTGGTAGGGTCCAATGAACCTAGGAGTAAGCTTCCTAGCCTTTAAAACTCTACCAACTCCCTTGGTTGGGGTAACACGTAGGAAAACGTGTTCTCCTTCCTTAAAGGTCAGTTCCTTGGTGGGTTGTCGTAATAACTCTTACATGCGCTTTGGCGATCCTCATCTTCTCTTGAATCAACTTCACCTTCTCGGTTGTCTCCCTCACCACTTCTGGTCCCAACACTAGGCTTTCACCGGACTCGTACCAGCAAAGGGGAGTATGACACCTCCTCCCATAAAGCACCTCGTATGGAGCCATACCAATACTAGAGTGATAGCTATTGTTATAGGTAAACTCCACCAAGGGTAAGAACTTATCCCAACTTCCGGATTCTCCCAACACACAAGCCCGCAACAGGTCCTCTAATGATTGAATAGTCCGCTCCGACTGACCATCCGTTTGGGGGTGATAGGCTGAGCTCAGTCTAAGTTTGGTTCCCAACGCCTCATGCAAGCTATTCCAAAACCCAGATGTGAACCTAGGATCTCGGTCAGATATGATACTAGAGGGAACACCATGCAGTCTAACGATCTCCTTAATGTACAACTTTGTTAACTTCTCTAGAGGGAACTCCATGTTTACCGGTAAAAAGTGAGCCGTCTTGGTTAACCGGTCAACAATCACCCACACTGCATCGTAACCGGCTGAAGTCCTGGGAAGTCCGGACACAAAATCCATAGCGATACTGTCCCACTTCCATTCCGGGATGAATAGAGGCTGCAACGTACCAGAAGGTTTCTGATGTTCAATCTTGGCCTTTTGGCAAGTCGTGCATGCGACACAAATTCGGCTATCCGCTTCTTCATACTAGGCCACCGAATAATCTCTTTAAGTCTTGATACATCTTAGTAGCCGGGATGTATGCTCAGTTACTCTCGTGACCTTCTTCCGTAATCATCTTTTTCAATTCGGGAATGTCCGAACACAAATTCGACCTTGGAGCCTTAAAATCCCATCCGCCCCTCAAGAAATTCACTTGGCTTCCCTTGAGCAATCGAGATCTTCTGCTCAACTAAGAACAGATCGGTCTTCTGCCCATCCCGGATTTGACCCATTAGATCATTAGTCACTTTCAACATGCCAAGCTTCACGCTCACGGGGGTCCTTTCACACACTAGACTCAGATCTCTGAACTCTTCTATTAGCTTCATTTCCCTAATCATCATAGTCGAGCAATGCAACGCCTTTCTGCTTAGCGCATCTGCCACGACATTTTCCTTGCCTGGATGGTAGTTCAACTCAAACTCGTAGTCTTTTAGGAATTCCATCCACCGACGTTGCCTCATGTTTAACTCCTTCTGGTCAAACAAATACTTGAGGCTCTTATGGTCGCTAAAAACCTCAAACCGAGCCCCATAAAGATAGTGCCTCCAGAACTTCAAGGCAAAGACAACTGCACCTAATTCCAAGTCATGGGTAGGATAATTCTGCTCGTGTAACTTTAGTTGACGAGAAGCATACGCCACGACCTTACCATGCTGCATTAGCACACCACCTAGTCCTTGCTTTGAATCATCACAGTAGACCACGAAAGGTTTAAGCGGGTCGGGCAACACTAACACTGGTGCCGTAGTCAACTTCTTCTTTAGTATCTGAAAGCTTTCCTCACACTTAGCATCCCACAAGAAAACTTGCCCCTTCCTGGTAAGTCGGGTCATCGGTAGTGCTATCTTTGAAAAACCTTCGATGAACCTTCGATAGTAACCGGCTAGGCCCAAAAGCTTCTTATCTCTGGGTCGATTTAGGAGCTTCCCAATGCAATCTGACCTCCACCTTCACTGGGTCCACAGCTATACCGCCTTTAGAAATTACGTGGCCTAGAAATCCCACTTCATCCAACCAAAACTCACACTTCGACATCTTGGCATACAATTGTTTTTCCTTCAACACTTGTAGTACAGTTCTCAAGTGCCCTTCATGCTCCTTTCGGGTCTTGGAGTAAATCAAGATGTCGTCTATAAAAACAACCACAAACTTATCCAAATATGGGCGAAATATCGTGTTCATGTATTCCATAAATATTGCTGGTGCGTTAGTCACACCGAATGGCATAACTTGGTACTCATAGTGACCGTAACGCGTTCGGAACGCGGTCTTCGGAATGTCCTCCTTCTTCACCCGAATCTGGTGGTACCCAGACCTCAGATCAATTTTAGAGAAAACACATGCTCCTACTAGTTGGTCCATGAGATCATCTATCCTCGGTAAAGGGTAGCGGTTCTTGACAGTAACCTTGTTAAGTTGCCGATAGTCAACACACAACCTCATCGAACCGTCTTTCTTCTTTACCAATAAAACCGGCGCTCCCCAAGGGGACACACTTGGTCTAATAAACTTTTTCTCCAGCATGTCTTCCAATTGCCTCTTTAATTCTTCTAGCTCTAACGGGGACATCCTGTAAGGTGCCATAGAGATCGGTCCCGTTCCCGGAACAAGGTCGATAGCAAAGTCCACATCTCGTTCCGTTGGTAAAGAGTTAACTACGCAAATACTTAGGAAACTCACAAGCGGTGGGTGCATCTTTAGCTTCTACCTTCGCTTTCTATAGCCATAGAACACAACATCACATAAACTGTGCACCTTCCTTCAAGGACGACCGAATTTCCTTGGCGGTAACCACCCGTGGATCACTAGGCTCAGGTGCCCCAAACACCACAGTTTTATCAAAGCAGTTCAAAAGTACATGATTAGCAGTCAACCAATCCATACCTAGAATAATGTTTATTCCCCGAAGAGGTAAACACACTAGGTCCACTACGAAATTCCTACTTCCAATCACGAGAGTGCACTCCTTACACACAAGAGACGTAACAACGGGTTCATGAGAAGGAATATCCACAGACAAATCAAAAGTTAAACGAGATGTAGGCAGTTGCAAATTTTTCACACATTCGGCAGAGATGAAAGAGTGGGTCGCACCAGAATCATACAACACCACTAAAGAAATTCCTCGAATAAAGCAAGTACCTTGGATGAGATCTTCCGATTCACCGCCTGTGCGGTGAGAGCAAACACTCGCCATCGACTTCATCCTCGTTAGCCCGAGGTTTGAGTCCTGTTATTATTTGTTGGTTCATTCTTCAATTCATCACGATCACGGTGATATGGCCAAGACTTGTTGCACTTGAAGCAGATGACAGATGTTTCCTTGCATAAATGAGTATAGTGGTCCTTGCCACACTTGCCACATCTATTCTGATTGTAGTGCCAAGAGCTTCCCCCAACTGTCTTTCCCGCGACAGGATTAGCCCCTCTAAAGCCGGTATTCTTAAATGCCTTGGCAGTAGGTGCTAAAGGCTGTCTCCCTCTTCCTTGGGTGGGTTTGGGTTTCCCACTTTGTTGTTTACGCAGCTACCCTCTCATTATAAGCCTATTCAAAGTCTCGGGTCTTCTGGACAAAGTTCCCAAAGTCGGTAAGTGGTAAGACAGCCACGCCCTGCTTGAGTTTAGGTCGTAAGCCGTTCTTAAACTTAACACACTTCGAGCGGTCGCCAGTTGCTAGTTGATAAGCAGGGTAGTAGCGGGATAATTCCTCAAACTTCACCGCATACTCATCTACAGACATATTCCCCTGTGTTAAAGCTAGGAACTCAGCCTCCTTCCGGTCACGAATTTCAGTGGGAAAATATTTTTCCAAGAACCTGTCCTTGAATATCTCCCAAGTTACAGCTGTTGCGGTATTCTCCAACCTCCGACTAGTGTTCTCCCACCAATACGCAGCCTTGTCGGTCAGCTTGAAAGCAGCAAAAGCCACCTTCTGTTCGTCAATGCAGCCCATCACTCTAAAAATCTTCTTCATTTCACGTATCCAGTGTTGGGCCCTTAAAGGTTGGAGGGTTGTTTTTCTGAAAATCGGCAATGCTCCTGAAGTTAGCAGGCCTATCAGTACGGTTCTGGTTGCGCTCCAAAGCTTCAGCAACCCGCCCTAAGGCCTCAATCACAAAGACGGCCATACCGCCGCCATTCCTCACTCCTGAGGCAAACAGAAAATGGTTAGCCTATAAAATGAGTCTTACCATTCATACTCCTATCTATTTTAGCATAAACAATCACACCGAGCACACAGACAAAAACATAATAGACACACACCACGGCCTGAGAATCAAGCCGAGCTCTGATACCATTAAATGTGACACCCTCTACCCCAACAAGTCATTATAACAACGTAATAATGTAAAATAAAAACACGGAGAAACAAAATCCTTTTTATTTAAGCCAAATCATAATTTCAGTTATTGTGGAATAGAGTCATCACGCTCATTTGCTGAAAACAACAATCGAAGAAATTAAAAACCCAGGTTCCCGATGTCACAATAATTGAGCCGCTTTTCCCTAATTATTACATCGGAAGAATACAAAAACTTTAATAAGTAAACACATGCAAATCTTCTATCCATCCCGACGAACTATCGAGATTACTCATTGGCATTCGCATCCTCAACACCTGCAGTCTCAACATCTACACATACCCGGTGGGATATGCATAGCCACAAAAGGGTTAGTCGTCATAACCTCAAATAGTGCAACCAGTGTAGGAAATCAGTGAACAATGTGCATATCTGAATTCCAATAAAACGTCTACACACCAGCACCAAGGCATAACATATCACCACAACTGTCAAATACCACATGTCACAACATCAAACGCAACACTAAAAGACATTACCACAACATTCAAATATCACATGCCACCGCATCAATCACAACATTATGATATACCACTAACAACCGAACAACCAAGCATGTTATCAAGACAAGTGGTGTGATTCTAAGAACATAATTATATGCATGTGGATCCACTTCTAACGAAGCTGGGATACCTTGCCCGTTCAGAATACCATGTCAGCAGTGCACCAATAACAACAGGACCGGGAACCTCACCCATCACGGGATACCTTGCCCGATTCGCCCCATTAACCGTAGGACCGGGAAACCTTGCCCGTCACGGGATACCTTGCCCGATTCGCCCTACTAACCAAAGGACCGGGAAACCTTGCCCGTCACGGGAAACCTTGCCCGTCACGGGATACCTTGCCCGATTCGCCCTTTGTTTTTTTTTTCTTTTTAACTGTAGGACCGGGAAACCTTGCCCGTCACGGGATACCTTGCCCGATTCGCCCTACTAACCAAAGGACCGGGAAACCTCGTCCGTCACGGGATACCTTGCCCGATTTGCCCTTTGTTTTTCTTTTTAACCGTAGGGCCGGAAACCTTGCCGATCACGGGATACCTTGCCCGATTCGCCTACTAACCAAAGGACTGGAAACCTCGCCCACACGGGATACCTTGCCCGATTCGCCCTTTGTTTTTTTTTTCTTTTTAACCGTAGGGACCGGAAACCTTGCGTCCACGGGATACCTTGCCGATACGCCCTACTAACAATAACAACAACAACAACAACAATGACGACACCAAGATGCATGAACATGACCAAACGCTGTGTGTCTAACCATAACATCCTCTATCGCAATATTTTCGACAGAGTAACAACAACAACAACAGCAGAACACAAATTCATAAGTTAGCTAGTGCCTTCTACCAATAACATGAACATTTAATATTCTTAGCAACTTTGATTAAGCACATACATCCAAGTGAAACTTTGGCATAGAAGGACTAGTTCTCTCAGATTATCATACTAATAAATCAATAGGCATCATAAATGAACCTTAGACATTCTACTTAAGCTTTACAATATCAACATAATTGCGGGGACTCGAGTTCTTTGATTCATACTTAGTGGCTACACTTTCATAGGGTCTAAAGCCTACTATTTAGTTATTTAATTTCCTTATATTGTCATTTGATAACAACCAATTTCTGTACATCAAGCATATAACAACCAAAGCTCAATCATCACGCCAATTTCAACAACCAATAAAATTATCACATCACGTTACAATAAATATCACTAGTCAAGAATAGTAATTGAGGAGTTCGGATGTCTCCCTATCACGGTGGTGATAGTGCTCGTTTTTCGTTACCGCGCGAGGCATAAGGGTCATCGGACACCCCTATTGTTCATACATGTTCCATACACTCACTAGAAGAGAACAACTACCCCTTACCTCAAGTGAAATTCGTGCTCCTAGGAGAGGGATAAGGTAACACCAAGCTTTTCCTTTCCTAGTGAAGCTTTCTTCAGCAAAAACACAAGAGAAAGGGTTTAGGAATGGAAAAATCATAATTTAGAACCCTAACATTGCTCTTAAGGACAAAACTATCATTAGAAGGCTTACCTCTTCCTATTCCTCCCAATGAGGCTGTAAGAATTACAGTAACTATGCTTCCGGGTCGCGTTCCGTAGCGTCGTCTTGAGTCAGAGCCCATGACAGCACAAAATTGGGGAAAAAGGGGAAGAAGGGTTTTTCTCTATCTTGGTTGATCTTATGAGCAGCTTCTAATCATGTTTATGGTTTTAGACTGATGTTTAGAGGCTAGGTTAAGTCTAGGGGTCGTGGTCACTCTTACAGGTCGAGAATGGGTCATACTGGGTCACCGAACCGGCCCAAAACGAGTTAAAACGCGAAACAGCGCACAGCCACTTCGCAGCAGTGGGCGCCTGGCGCCAGCATCTCTTGGGCGCCCTGGCACTCGCACTCGCCTCTCGGTGAGGCTGGGCGCCTGCGCCTGGTCCGGGCGCCTGCGCTGCTCTCGGTGGTGCAGGCGCCTGCGCTGAATCGCATCCGTTGCTAGTTTTTGCGTCCCGACTCGCCTATACGCGCACCGTGCCAATTTAATTGATCTTCTAACCAGTCATTAGCATATTTAACACATTCACATACATGAAAGGCTTAGTCAAACACACAAGGAATTAAAAAGTTCTAGCACGAAGGTGGGGGTGTTACATAGGGCTTGCGATCTTGAGGAAGTGGAAGAGGGATAATGGTGCTTCCTTTCATTTCTTCTTGATTCTGAACCTTGGGGCTGAACATTTGGGGTTTTTTGGTGAAACATAGTGTTCCCCTAAAGCTTTGGGTGTGGAGTTTGAGCTTGCAGAAGGAGAGGAGGTGAAGGTCCCAAGCGTTCAAGCTTCCTAGCTCATCTTTTTGAGCTCATTGTGAGTTCTCCATACTTAGAGTTTGGGCAACCAATAAGACCAACCACTTAGGGTTTCTTTTCCTTCCCTTTTTGCATGTTGGTTCTAATTTCAAGCATGATTAGTGGGTGCATGATTGATTTGGAAGCATGAAAATGTGGATTTGAAATGTATGTTTGACTGTCGGTTGCACAAAAATGAGTTTTGCAATATTTGACTTGAATGCATGTTGAAATGATTGTGATAGTTCAATTTGTTTCTTGTTTGAGTGCCATTTAGTTGATTGTGATGTTGATTGGAATCAATGACTCGAGTTTTGGAAGAGGTTTGGGTTGAAAAATCTGAGTTTTGATGTTTGGAACCCTGCTAAATTCGCTAAGCCGCAGAATCGCGCTGAGTGACCTTCAGCACTGCCGTTAGGGGGTCAGTTCTGCCCCAGTTTCACTCGAGCGAAATAGTTGAGCTAAGCTAGAATCTCGCTAAGCGACAGTCTTGCACTAAGCAAATTTTGGGTAGGTTGTTTACATGATTGAGCTATTAAAATGCTTGTAGGAATGGTTCAGAGTTTGATATGATTGAACTTAATGATGTTTTATGATTCATTGAGTATTTTTTTATTGAAGAATTCCATGGAAAGTCACTGCTATACTTTCTTGGATTCACTGTGTATTGTTATTGAAGAATTCCATTGAGGATCAATTATATACTCTCTTGGATTTATTGTGCATTTGTGAATACTTATTTGACTGTGGTAACATTATGAATTTTCTTGACTATGAAATTGTCATGTTGTATTGGGAACCGAGTTGGTAAGGGGTCCGTGGAGGACTCACTGAGATTTTTATCTCATTCCTTTCTAATTGTTTTTCAAAAAAGCAGGGCCCGAAAGGTGATCAAGCGAGCTGAAAGTTTGAATCTTTTATTTTAGTGTCATATTTTGGAATGTAACAACTCATCTATCTTTTGGATATTTGGAGCTTTGTCATTGTATTTTGAATTCCAAATACTTAACTTTGGGAAGTTGTAATCTATCTTTTAGATTATTGATTATGTTTGGAGTTTGGACTTGTAATGCTTATTATCAAGTTTAAAATTTTTGGTAACTCCGATGCTATTTTGTTGATTGTCGTAATTTCAAGTAAAATTGAATTATGGGCGTTACATTATGGTATCAGAGCAGTTTAGTCCATTAGGGACTGTGGTCTAGTATTATGGATTTTCTTTTGCTTGAGAATTCTCTCTATACTCTTGTACTTAGTATGGAATATTAAGTCTGATCAACTTAATACTTTATACCGTGTATGCAAAATATGGCAGATGAACATAGAAGGCATAAGAGACGACAACACCGACGAGATGCGGAGGAGGCTCGTTGGACGGATATGATGCAAATGCTGAGGGATCAGAATGACCTTCTGAGGGCCCAAAATGAAGCTACCAACAATATGATGTAGCAATTTCTCTAGCAGTAATAACATGTTCCGCAACCACCTCCACCTACACCTTTGTAACCAGCTTACAACCAGCAGACCCACACTCAGCTTTCCTCAGGTTTCATAAGCTTAATCCCCCAAGCTTCCCTGGAAGTGAGGATGCTATAGAGGCTCAGCATTGGCTAGAAGCTATGGAACGAATTTTCAAAGTGGTACCGTGTACAAAGGAACAAAAGGTAACCTTTATTACACATTATCTTACTGAAGGAGCTGCTCATTGGTGGGAGGGGGCACCAGCATATTTGGAGGAAGAAGACGAGCAGATTAAATGGGAAGATTTTAAGGATACCTTTCTGGAGAAATATTTTCCCCAAACGGTCAAGGATCGGAAGGAACGAGAATTTACTCACTTTAAGCAAGGGGATATGGCTATTGCGGAATATGTCAAGAAGTTTGAGGAGTTGGCGAGGTTTTCTTCTCATGATTGATATGCACTAGATGAGAAATGGAAAATAAATCAGTTTATGTGGGGACTTAGAGCTGACATTCAGAATAACTTAGCCCAAACTGAATTTTACACTTTTGCTTCATTGATTCGCAAAAGCTTCACGGCTGAAGAGAGTTAGAGGAAAATGTATGATGAACGCCAATTCCTATGGCAAAAGAGGAGGGATGAAGGTAGGTCATCTCAACCCTCCAAAGGCAAAAGAAGCAAGGATAAAGGAAAATAGGTTCAACAATCTGAGGCTCTCAAGTCGAAGGTGTGCTCCAAATGTGGCAAGATCCATAGGGGAGAGTGCAATTCTGGAAAACCTGTCTGTTTCTACTGCCAACAACCGGGACAGTTCATTAAGGATTGTCATAAAATGAAAGCAAGGGAGGCACCCCGACCTGATGACCAATTGCAAGGGCGTGTTCACACCTTGAGTGGCAAAAAGGCGAAGGATGTGGAAAATCTGATGAAAGGTACATGTCTGCTTCATGATCACTCTTTAGTGGTATTGTATGACTCTGGTGCAACTCAATCGTTCATTTCCTATAAGTGTGCACAAAGGCTGGAGTTATGCTTTTCTTCTTTAACTATTCCTTTGAGTGTTCAAACACTAGCTGAAGGTAATATTTCTACTTCCCTGATATGCGAGAATTGTCCTCTCATTATTCAAGGAAGGACGTTTATGGTTAATCTGGTTTGTTTGCCCTTGAAAGGAATGGACATCATCTTGGGTATGGATTGGCTATCGGCCAACTAAGTTGTTTTGAATTTTTTTACGAAAACTATAGAATTTCCTTCGGTTCAGTCTCTTCCTACTCAAGCGTGTTTGAATGAAATGGCTAGTGTCTTCCAAATACACCATTGCTTATTTGAGGGACACTTAGGTTATATTTTGTTACTCTCTTCAATTTCAGATGTTGATCTAGAGACCGTCCCTATAGTGAATGAATTTTTAGATGTTTTTTCGGATGAGGTTACTTCTTTACCACCCGAAAGAGAGGTTGAGTTTTCAATAGAGTTGGTTCCAAGAGCAAGTCCAATTTCTTAGCTCCATATAGGATGTCACTGTTAGAACTGCAAGAACTTAAAGTCCAGTTGGAGGATTTGATTTCTAGAAGGTTCATTAGGCCTAGTGCATCTCCTTGGGGAGCACATATTCTTCTAGTCAAGAAGAAAGATAGTAGGATGCGTTTGTGCATAGATTATAGGCAACTGAATAAGGTTACGATTAAGAATAAATATCCGCTTCCTAGGACTGATGACCTGTTAGACCAACTTAAGGGAGCTTCAGTATTCTCTAAGATTGATCTTAGGTCTGGATATCACCAAATCAGAGTCAAGGCCGAGGATATACCGAAAACCGCATTTAGGACTCGGTATGGCCATTACGAGTATGTTGTGATGCCTTTTGGTTTACCAAATGCTCCAGCAATATTCATGGATTATATGAATAGAATTTTTCGACCTTACCTTGATAGATTTGTTGTGGTATTCATTGATGATATCCTTATCTATTCTAGGGATCCCCAAGAGGATGTGGAACACCTTAGAATTGTGTTAGGCATTCTTAGGGAGAAGAGATTGTTTGTGAAACCAGAGAAGTGTGAGTTCTGGCTTCAGGAAGTTAAGTTTTTGGGTCATGTCATTTCTCAGGCGGGAGTGGCAGTTGATCCTAGTAAGGTAGAGGCCGTTCTTGAATGGGAGCGACCCACTAACATTACAAAACTTAGGAGTTTCTTAGGACTAGTTGGGTACTATCGAAGGTTTATCCATGGATTCTCTCAGTTGGTTCTTCCATTGACTCGGTTGTCCAGTAAAGGACAACCATTTGTGTGGGATAACTCCGGTTGACTAGTACGCCGATTTTGATTATCCCTGACCCGACCTTAGGTTTCGATGTTTTTAGTGATGCTTCTAAGAGAGGTTTGGGTTGTGTTTTGATGCAGAATAGGCAAGTAGTTGCTTATGCATCTAGACAGTTGAAGCCCCATGAGGAAAACTATACAACTCACGATCTAGAGCTTGCAGTTATAGTCTTTGCCTTAAAAATCTGGCGGCATTACTTATATGGTGCCCGATTTGATGTATTCAGCGATCATAAAAGTTTAAAATATCTGTTTGATCAAAGGGAGCTGAATATGAGCAAAGGAGGTGGGTAGAGTTCCTCAAGGACTATGATTTTGATCTGAAATATCATCTTGGTAAGGCAAATGTGGTTGCCGACGCCCTGAGCCGGAAATCTCTTCATGTCTCTTCCAAAATGGTTAGGGAAATGGCATTATTGGAATCCTTTAGAGATCTAAACTTAGGGATATTCATAACTGGGGATAGTTTGATTATAGGTCATCTAGCAATAGTTGTGGTTTTAGAGACCAAATTAGGGATGCTCAAACTCTTGATGAGGAATTGCAAGCTAGGAGACATCATTCTGGATTCTCCGAAGATGATGATGGTATGATTCTTTTTAAACAAAGGATTTGTATTCCAAAGGATGTGGCACTCAAGAGTCAAATTCTTGAGGAAGCCCATAAGAGTGGGTTCTCGATACACCCTGGTTCTACCAAGATGTATCATGACGTTAGACAAAGGTATTGGTGGCCGGGAATGAAGAATGATGTAGGTGAATTTGTGGTACAATGTTTAGTCTGTCAGAAAACTAAAATAGAACACCAAAGACCCTCCGGTCCACTTTAACCATTAGAAATTCTGGAATAGAAATGGGAGGGCATATCCATGGACTTTGTGGCAAGTTTACCCCACACAGGGTCCGAGTATGACGCCATTTGGGTCATTGTTGACAGGCTAACCAAATCAGCTTATTTCCTCCCGATCAAGTCCACTTACAACACGGCGAGGTTAGCAAGGGTTTATATTAGGGAAATTGTTAAACTTTACGGAGTACCTACTAGCATAGTCTCTGATAGAGACCCTAATTTGACCTCCTGATTCTGAAAGCATTTTTAGCAGGCCTTAGGCACGAGGCTAAGTCTTAGCATCGCTTATCATCCACAAACGGATGGTCAGACGGAGCGTACTATCCAAATCCTAGAGGATATGCTCAGAGCATGTGTGTTAGATGATGGAGGGAGTAGGGATGAGCATTTAGCTCTCATTGAATTCACTTATGACAACAGCTATCATTCTAGCATAGGCATGGCGCCGTACGAGGCACTCTACGGCCACAAGTGCAGAACTCCTCTGTGTTGGTTTGAGGTAGGTGAGAAAAAATTGTTAGGACCAAACCTAATCCAGGAAACCACAGATAAAATTCGGAAGATTAGGGACAGGTTGAAAATTTCTCAAAGTCGACGGAAGAGTTATGCCGATGAGAGAATGAAACCTCCTAAATTTGAGAAAAGGGAACATGTATTCCTAAGGGTCGCTCCTACGATAGGCATTGGTAGGGCACTCCGAGCCAAAAAGCTATGTCATTCGTTATATTGGTCCCTTTGAAATTCTTCAAAGAGTCGGTCCTGTTGCGTATCAAATCGCTCTACCCCTATCCCTGTCAAGTCTGCACAATGTATTCCATTTGTCTCAGCTTAAAAGGTACATCGCTGATCCTTATCAACCCTTGGATCATGAGACGATACAACTGAGATCAGATTTGACATACCAGCCTATACCGGTACAAATTGTGGACTGAAACTTCAAGAGGTTAAGGAATAAGGATATTCCCTTAGTCAAGATCATCTGGGAGGGGTCTACTCCTGAGGAGGCTACTTGGGAGACCGAGGAAGAAATGCGAACTCATTACCCATATCTATTTCAATAGGTATGTACCTTGTTTCATTTTTTAGGACAAAATTTTTAAAAGGTGGGTAGTAGTGTAACACCCCGCCTAATTTAATTATTTAATTAAATTAATTTAGGCTTATATATATGCCCTAAATTGATTATTATGTAATTATATTGTGGGAAATGATTATAAGTATTAGGGGTGTAAGTATTAAAGCTATTGTGTAAATAAGAGTTGAGGAGGGACGTTATAGTCAAAGCCATATTCTTTTGCCGCTTTCATTCTCACTCTCGACCCTCAGCCCTCACTTTCTCACTCTCTCTCTCGATTTCTGAAGAAGAGGAAAGGAAGGAGAAAGAAGAGGAAGAAGGGTGGGTCTAGGGCTTGCGATCTTGAGGAGGAGGAAGAGGGATAATGGTGCTTCCTTTCATTTCTTCTTGATTCTGAACCTTGGGGCTAAACATTTGGGGTTTTTTGGTGAAGCTTTGGTGTTCCCCTAGAGCTTTGGGTGTGGAGCTCGAGCTTGGAGAAGGAGAGGAGGTGAATGTCTCAAGCTTTCAAGCTTCCTAGCTCATCTTCTTGAGCTCATTATGAGTTCTCCTCTCTTAGAGTTTGGGCAACTAATAAGACCCAACACTTAGGGTTTCTTTTCCTTCCCTTTTTGCATGTTGGTTCTGATTTCAAGCATGATTAGTGGGTGCATGATTAATTTGGAAGCATGAAAATGTGGATTTGAAATGTATGTTTGAGTGTGGGTTGCACAAAAATGAGTTTTGGAATATTTGACTTGAACGCATGTTGAAATGATTGTGATATATCAATTTATTTCATTTTTAAGTGCCATTTGGTTGATTGTGATGTTGATTGGAATCAATGACTTGAGTTTTGGAAGAGGTTTTAGTTGAAAAATTTGAGTTTTGATGTTTGAAACCCTGTTAAATTCACTAAGCCGCAGAATCACCGAGCGACCTTTGTTAGGGGTCACGCTTCTAGTTTCGCTCAAGCGAAATAGCTGAGCTAAGCGAGAATCTCGCTAAGCGACAGTCTTGTGCTAAGCAAATTTTAGGCAGTTTTCTCCAAATTCTCGAAATTCCTTTCTTCTTTTAAATTCAATCCTGTATATTGTTATAGCCTTATGGGAGGTTGTTTACATGATTGAGCTATTAAAATGCTTGTAGGAACGGTTAAGAGTTTGACATGATTGAACTTAATGATGTTTTGTGATTCATTGAGTATTGTTTATTGAAGAATTCCATAGAAAGTCACTGCTATACTTTCTTGGATTTAATGTGTATCGGTATTGAAGAATTCCATTGAGGGTGAATTATATACTCTCTTGGATTCATTGTGCATTTGTGAATGCTTATTGGACTGTGGTAACATTATGAATTTTCTTGAATATGAAATTGTCATGTTGTATTGGGAACTGAGTTGGTAAGGGGTCCGTGGAGGACTCACTGGGATTTTTATCTCATCCTTTTCTAATTGTTTTTCAGATAAGCAGGATCCGAAAGGTGATCAAGCGAACTGAAAGTTTGAATCTTTTATTTTAGTGTCATATTTTGGAATGTAACAACTCATCTATCTTTTGGATATTTGGAGCTTTGTCATTGTATTTTGAATTCCAAATACTTAACTTTGCGAAGTTGTAATCTAACTTTTAGATTATTGACTATGTTTGGAGTTTGGACTTGTAATGCTTATTATTAAGTTTAAAATTTTTGGTAACTCCGATGCTATTTTGTTGATTGTCGTAATTTCAAGTAAAACTGAATTATGGGTGTTACAATACAGAGCCTAGCACCTATCTCTGCTATGCCGCTAGGAAGGATGCCCCGACCTCCCTAAATCTCTCCTCCATCACTCTAACCAGGAACACCACCTCAGCCACCCGGATATTCACCACGACATCAATTGAAGGGATTGAAGACACAACAACTTTGATCCTAACCACATCCACTCTATCCAATTTTGAGGTCACCTCATCAATAGAAACCAATTTTTCGTATCTCATCGCCAAGTCCGAGAAGAATTTATCATCCCAAGCGTGGATTAGAATCCCCACACACCTAAGCCATGCCCATCGGTCCTTAGGCAAAATGGAAGGCATCCAATTCATGAAGGAAGCGAACCTTGATGCCCATCAGACCCTATTGCTATACATTGCCTCATGGAGCACACCTTTCTCAGAAGGCCAAAGGAGCATCAGATCACCCCCCATGGGAATTGTTTTTATCGACAAGTATCCTTCCTTATCTTGAATTTCAAAATCCCCTACACCCTCATGTAATTTCCTCCCCAAACAATCAGCAAGGATATTCATCTTTTCCTTGGGGACCACGACATCTGTAGATATCATAGGGGACGCACGGATCGCCGCCCTGTTCTTACCCCTGTTTGGCACAAGAGCCTTACCTTATGCCTTATTCAAGTTACATCCAATGGTGCCTAGAACAGAGGCAGATGTTTTTACTTTGTCCACCCTGCCTGCATACGTATAAGCCCTCAAATTTGGAGACATCCCGGACTTCAGAGGGTTTTTCGTTGTTTTGTCTATCAAATCTTGCAAGATTAACCCGCAAAAAATAGCCCGTAACCAAAACCTTAGCAAGTCAGTTTTCTAGGATTTTTGCATCGGTAACCTCCTTGAAGCGCATAAAGCCAAATCTTTGGCCGTGTTTATCCACCTTTGGGAGGATGAAAACATCTGACACACGACCATAAGCAACAAAGACACTCCATATCTCTGATTCTTTCACACCTGGTGGAATATTCGTGACAAAGAATGAGGTAAATAAACTAATCACATTACCTAGAAAGCACCATGGGAACCCAGCGACGCAAACATTATGCCCACCTCACCCAAACTCCCTCACTCTCTACCTCCCCTTTTCTCTCTCCTCCTCTTTCTCTCTCATCACCATTTTTTTCCCATTGTTCCACAGTGGATAGGATATATGGTGACACTATTAAAAGTAGGAACTGAGTAACGAGATGAACTATGTGCTATTAGACGATGTGTGATTGGACTATGTGATGTTGGTTGTGTACTGTTGACACTCTGCTACAGTAGAGAGTGTCAATTCAGAAAGATGAGTCGCGTGCTGTTACATAGAATATAATTTGTTGTTTTAACTATGAGGATTAGGCGAGTGTTATTAAATCACTGCCATGTGGCTGCGGTAGCACACAAAGTCAGATGTACTTGAGTGCGAGTACGGGATACATTACCAGTGTTGCAGTAGACCTTGGGGATTGTTAGAGTCTGACATAATTCCATAAGTGGTGGATGGTCGCTAGCATCGTGTCATGGTAGTCGGTAGCCTTATCATCCTAACGAAAGTATCGTTGTTCCATAGTCAATAGTGACAATCCCGAATCCACAATTCTCGTCTTGCTGCGATAGAGGATTCTTCATGGACACGACGGGCAGGATATGTCGGATAGATGACTGACTTCTAATCCGACTATGGTAGAGGATAAGTTTACTGGACAAAATGTTGAATAGTTATGTGGCCATAAGATATGACGAGTGAGAGTGTGAGCGTAGACTTTCAGGTTAGAGATGGCGACCTATGGGAGCAGAATATTTGCGAGGGCTTCTAGTAGCGACATGGTAGATGCATCAACGGTGATTGGAGCCTGTTGAGGGTACTCCTCGAGAGTGGCTCGCCTTTCTCTTTTTGACTCTTTGACGTGCATAGTATAGGTAGTGAATCAGAGTCTATATGTGCATGGTTGGATCACTATATATTTTTGGGATTACTGTATATGCCACGACACTCACTTTATAGATTATGAGCTCTACAGGTGAGTTCTTTAGATGAACTCACTCATGTGACATCCTGAGAAAATAAAATAGGCAAAAAAATACCCAGGACAGTCCTAAAGCGATAAAAATAAGCTAAAAAGGAGTAGAAAGGACGAAAATAACCTTAAGGAACCAAGATTGTTCTAAAAAACCCTAGAATCCAAGAGACTTGGAATTTTTTGGAATGCATCTATCGCGACGCGACGGACCCAAGGAAGAAGGGTGTCGCGACGTGATGAATGTCGGTTAATTAGCACCATTGATCCCTGACACATGGCAGTGTCGTGACATGATGGAGGCTGGGTCAGTGGCCATCGCGACGTGATAGACCCAATTCGCGCCTATAAATGGTACCTTTCCCCTCCTCCCTTCTCACCTTTTTCCAAGGGCTTCCATTGGGAGTATGTGGGAGAGCTCCGGAGGCATGGCAGCGACGTGGGCGATGACAGTCTTCTAGGCAGGTATGGGGAAATCTGAACCCTATACACTAGGGATAGTAGGAATAGGGTAGGTGTAGAATAGGGAAATAGGGTGGCCCAAGCCCTCTAGGGGTTGATGCCCAACACACACCCTAGAAGGGGTGTTGAGACTATGACTGCTAAGGATAGTGGTCACTAATCCATCAACCATATGAATAATTTTTGTGTGTAAACCCTAAGGTAGACTACTTATAGTTGTTTGGTGATTGTGTGTGCTGTTTGTGTTGGAACCTAAACGATTGAGAAGTTTAGACCCTCATTAATTTTGATGATAACAAAGTATTCACAAGAGAACAATTTATGTTCTAACAATTCTTGAAGTGTGTAGATACTAATATTACATATACTTCTAAGCCACTTAAGCAAGAAGGAAGAAGTTCACAAGAGAAGGTGCACTCCATGTGTCAGCATCCGGCTCATCCTAGTATATTGTCTTCATGAGCGTCTGGAATTATCTTTTTGTGACACAAGGCTTATCCATTTGCTACGAGCGTCCGACCTTCCTGTTCTGAGCGAGCGTCTGAACTTCATTTTAAATCACGTGATGGTCACGTAGTTGCTCGTCCTCTCAGAAGCTTCTGGAATGCATTTCGAATTTGAGCTTATGCGCTCAAATTGTTGTACGAGGTATCAAAGGTGACACCTTTAGCTAAAGACAAAAATCGTACAAGCATTTGTGAAAAGCAAGGTAGTACGAAAACGGTAATGTGTACTACTGAGATATTCTCTGGAAAGGAAGAAAGAGACAGCTTTTTGAAATCACCTCACTCAATGGAAAGGAGCCATTTTTTTACTGTAATGGTAATATCCTTTAGAACTCCTATAAATACCCCATGGTATCCATTGAAGAAACTGCCGAAACTCTACAAGAGAATATTGCTTCATTTACTGAGAACAAGCACTGTTGCTATACACTACAAAGAGTCAATACTCTGAAAGTGTAACACCTGATGAAGAGATCGACCGCGTGCACGAGCTGCTGAGGTCGCGTACCGAGCTGAGGAGGTCGTATGCCGAGCTGAGGTCACGTACCGAGCTGAGGAGACCGCGTGCACTAGCTGCTGAGGTCGCGTACCGAGCTGAGGAGACCGCGTGCACGAGCTCGTGATAGAGCCTTGTGCGCTTGCACAAGCACCCTGGTCGACCTCGTGCCAAGACTGTAACACTCGTAGTTTTACGAATGTTATTTAGTGTTAATTAGTATTTATATGTCACTTATTTGTGGTTTTATAAATGGTTTTCTTTTAATTAATTATTGTTGAGTGTTAATTAAGGGAGAAAGGACCATAATGCCCCTTCTCTCACCAGCTAAATATCACGATCAGTCCCCTCAAACCCTCACTTTCTCTTTTCTTCTTTCTTCTTCTCTAAGTTTCCTCTTCCTCTCCAAACTTCCATTGAGAAAAAAAACCTTGGGTTCCATTGAGTTTTTGCACAAACCTTCTTCATCAATCTTGTTTCTCATCATCTCCTCTACCTATATCATCATCTCGATCATCATTTGAGGTATGAAAAACAGAATTTTCTCTCCCTTCATGCTACTGTTTAGCGCCACTTCCTCCTTCCATTTTAGGTAGTTTCTATGCTTCCAAATCATGTCATATCGATAGGTTTTCTTCTTCATGACATTACCTACCTTTCTAACCATTTATTTGAGCTTGAAAAACAAATTGTTTCCTCTGCTTTCACAAGAGGTAGCGCCAAAACCCTAACCTCTTGGCTTGTTTTGATTTCTTGTTCTATGTTGTTGTATGTTGCTTCTCGTTGTTGTTTGTTGTTGGTTTATTTGTTGTAGCATCATATAACCTCTTTCATGAGCATTTGATCAAAAACCTAACCTTGAGTAAGAGGGAAAATATGTTTAATCTTGCTTGAATCATGCATGAGATATGTTATTGTGTTATAGTAATTATTTAGGTGCTAATAGCATGGCTAGTTTAATTTAATCAAGTTGCATGATTAGTTTAGTGTTAGCTAAGTTTTTGTGCAAAAATGGATTTTGAGGGACCAAATTGGCATGTAGGGAAATTGATCTCTTTTTATGATTTAAATTTTAACACAATTAGTTATGATCTTATTTTAATTGTTGGACCCTGATGAAAATAATTTTTTTAGAAAACATAAACTTAGATTTTGATTAATTTGTGCTTAATATGCTACTTGATTTTAAGCTTGAATTAGTACTTAGGAAAAATGGCCTTGTATGGTGATATGTATGAAAGAAGTTTTTAATAAAATTTTAGAGAAAAGGAATTAATTTGTAATGCTGGAATTCTTGTTGTATTTGTTTAAGTTCTTGAGTTTTAATGCTTGCTTGGGTTGTAGTTAAGATTGGGATAATGAGAGCTAAGTGCTATTAGAAACCCATAGATAGTACTAAGTTGTGCTGGTATTAGGAATTGTGATTCCCGAGATCGTGCGGCACGGAATCGAGGTGTACGGGAGAGCGAACCCGAGGACGTGGGAGCAGTGGGATCCAGATTGAGGACCGTACGTGTCGAGGTCGATTGAGAACCGTACGTGCCGAGGTCGTTGTCGAGCTCGATTGAGGACAGCACGTAGACGCCTAGCTTGGAGTTCGGTAAGGGCACTTCTAGACACTTAGGATTCATTTTTATGTCCCTGTGTAAGGATAACTTTGGATATGCTTAAGCTATTGTTTTGTTATTTAAAATTGCTTTATTTAAATACGAAGAAGTCTGAGAACTCTACGAGTTCGAAGTTAGGGTCTTCGAACCCCTTCGTTTTGTTGTCGTGAGGTCGAACATTTATCCGAGTCTTCGTGGGCGAGCGAAAGCTGTTGTGGTTGGTCTCCTGAACCCAACCCCCTACACTTGTATGTTCCTCTCTGTTAATTCCATTGAGTTGCAGAGGGATGGATTCCTTGATTTGCTTGTCGAGCATGAAATGTTGTGATATGATTGAGTTATGCATTATTTGATATGAGATTGAATATATGCCATGAATTGCGTGTTGCTGTTGAATTGCGTTTCTTCATGCAGGGTGTTTTTATTGCTTAAAATGTCGAATTGCGTTTTCTTCATATTAAGCATGCTCTCTTATTTGATATGCGGGTAAGTAATCTTATGCGTCACTCTTTGAATATTGTAAGCGGAGAGCTGTTCATCGAGTGAGAGAGCTAGGCGAGTCGTTATGACGTTTTTGAGCCGTGACCCGGATAACTGAGGGTGCTAGGTCCCCTTTTGTTTACGGGAGATTGACTAGACGTCGCAGCGTAGGCACCGGCATCGCATATCTAGGGAGAAGCGAAAGATCCCAAGGCTACGGCTGGTATGTCAGTTGATGGATCTGCGTCTGCTTTCCGGAATAATGGTCGAGTCGAGAGAAAATGGATCGCGAGTTGAGTCGAGTCTAGAGTGAGAGGGTTGAGTCACGTTTGGTGAATGATATACATTGTTGTTTGCTTATTTCTTTACGCCTTGATTATCTTGATTTGTTGAGAAGTTGACCCTTTTCCCGTGGTGCCTTCAATCCATGATGGTTACCCAGGCGATAGCGAGGACGCAGGAACCAGCAAACAGGTGATGGTGAGGAGGACCACGTCGAGGATCCGGACGACGATCTCTATTTGTCGTGATTGATTATGTCTATTAGATGTTTTATTGGGATGACTGTAGTATGTCTTTTGTGTATGATGGTTGTGACGGTTGGGCCGGGTGATGTTTTGTTATTACAGGTAGACTGGGTGGTTCCACTTTTGGAGCAGCCCCCTGCGTGGGTGTCTGCCGGAAGTACCCCCAGGGTATGATTGCTCTCTTGAAGGTCGTCATACCATAGGTGTATTTCTTTGTACATTCACTACTCTGTATTTTACATACACTATCATTCCGACTTGTATATATATATATATATATATATATATATATATATATATATATATATATATATATATATATATATTATCTATGTATGCTTTATTTAGGATTTAAGTCTTGTGTCTTAGTTGCATCATGTTTCGAAAAGCTGTAATTACTCTGATGTGCACTAGCGGGAATTAAAAAAAAAAAGTACCGTATTTTTCTGAAGGGCACAAGAGTACCGTTTTAAAACGCATCGCATACAGTTTTAGTGTAGCTGCAGCGGTCGGAAATGGAGTCGTTACAAAGGTGGTATCAGAGCAGTTCGGTTCTGACCGGGCTGTGCATAGGAAATTTGGACTGGTCACTGTGTCGGGATATGAGTGTCGGGTACATAGTTGTACTATATTGATTGCTGTTTGATTAAGTGAAGCACTTGTTGCTTGAAAAATTGTTTGAATTGTTTCTTGATTGAAGCAGTGTGTCTTAACACATCCTTGTTGTGAGATTCTGACAGGTTTTGAACTTTGTGGAATCTAATGCCACCTCGTAGGGATACGACTACCGCACGAGAACGTCGACATGGAACGAGCAATTCAAGCTATGGCCGAGATGGCGGCGACCATGGCTCAAAGAATCACCGCTGCAACTCAACAATCTAACGCGATGGCTCAACAGACGGCCGCGTTAACCCAGCAAAACTTGCAGCAACAACAGAGAGTAGAGCGGAATGCTGAGGCGAGAGGATTAGCAGACTTTAGGAAGCATGACCCACCAAAGTTCTACGGTGAGCCAAACCAGGATAAAGCCGATCTTTGGATGCAAGAGATCGAGAAGATCTTGAGGCACTCCATTGCCCAAACAACGCGTGAAGGTAGACTACGCCACCTACTTCTTTGGGAGACGCAGAGTATTGGTGGAAGGGAGTGAAGCAAGCACTGATAAGCGAACGTCGCGAAATAACGTGGGAGCTTTTTCGTGGAAGGTTCTTGGACAAATACTTCCCAGATACTGCACGATGAGAAGGAGCAAGAGTTTCTTCAACTACAACAAGGCGGTATGACAGTGTCCGAGTATGCAGCCAAGTTTGAGTCACTGGCGAGGTATTTCAGTCCATTTCGTGACCGAGCTGACCAAGGATGGTTAAGTGAGAGGTTCCAACGAGGATTAAGATTTGACATTCAGAAGTCGGTGGTGTCATTGAGGATCAGGAATCTACAGGAGTTGATAGATCGTTGTGTTGAGGTAGAGGGTGTAAGAAGCCACAAGAAGAAAACTGTTGTAGGCGGACCGATGAGACCCCAGAGTGCGGGGCAGAGGTTTGCACAGAAGGGGAAACAACTGCAGAGGAAGCCTTACAACCGACCTCAGGGGAACAACAACAGGGGACAATATCGTCCGATGACCCAGGGAGCGAGAAGTGGAGGTCGACCGGGCATAGAAGTGATTTGTTTCCGTTGTGGAAAGTCGAGGACATTATGCAAATAATCGTACTCGGAAGGAGGATGTGTGCTACAATCAGAAGAAGCCAGGGCATTTTGCCAAGGATTGTCCCACACCTAAAGTCGAATCAGCAATGCTTGCAAAGGCCAAAGGCGGAAGCGCCAAACAAAGAAAAGGCGTAGTCTTACGCATGGCGGCGAGGAAGCGAGCAAGTCGATGATCTTATTCAAGGCGAATGTGAGATTGAGGGTAAATCCTTATCCGTCCTTCTTTGATTCGGTGCAACCCATTCCTTTATTTCTTCCGATTGTGTGGACCATTTGAACTTGATCGTGATCGCTTTTACCGCTCAAATTGGTAGTTACAACCCCAAATTTGCTAAAACCTTAGTCACAAACACCGCATGTCTTAATTGTGTAGTGGTTATTGAGTAGAAGGTTTGTGGTCAATTTGGTTTGTTTGCCTCTTAAAGGCTTAGATGTCATCCTCGGGATGGATTGGTTGTCACACCACCATGTCCTCTTGACTGTGCCCGTAAAGCGTAATTTTCCCAGGACCTTGGAGTCTCCAATTATCTTTCTACTGAACGTATTGGAGTTTCTTTGCAAGAAGGAACTAGGGAATACATGTATCTGGCTAGTTTAGAAGTTTCTCAGCAGATTGAAGTGAAGAATGTTCCAGTGGTGTGTGACTTTATGGACGTTTTTCCCGAAGACGTGCCAGGGTTACCACCAGTGTGAGAGGTCGAGTTCTCCATCGATTTGATTCCAGGAACAGGACCGATTTCCAAAGCGCCATACCGGATGTCCCCTGCCGAGATGAAAGAACTGAAGTCCCAGATTGAGCATTTGGAGTCAAAGCAATTCATACGACCGAGCGTGTCACCATGGGGAGCTCCAGTGTTGTTGGTCAAGAAGAAGGATGGACGATCAAGGCTGTGCGTGGACTACCGCGAGCTCAACAAGGTTACTGTGAAGAACCGGTATCCGTTACCGCGTATTGACGATCTGATGGATCAATTACGTGGAGCTGCAATATTTTCCAAGATAGATTTGAAGTCTGGTTATCATCGATTCGGCGTGAAGAAGGAAGATGTCCCCAAACAGCCTTTCAGGACCAGATACGGTCATTACGAGTACTTGGTGATGCCGTTTGGAGTGACAAATGCGCCAAAGATGTTTATGGATTACATGAGCAGGATTTTCCATTCGCTTTTGGATCAGTTTGTAGTATTGTTCATCGACGACATATTGATCTACTCAAGAGCGAGAAGAGCACGAAGGGCACTTACGCCGAGTATTGCAGATATTACGAGAGAAGCAACTCTATGCCAACCTTCAAGTGTGAATTTTGGCTTGAAGAGGTGAATTTTCTTGGACATGTGATTTCCAAAGAAGGAATAGCTGTGGATCCAACTAAGATTGAAGCTGTGCTAGCGTGGGAACAGCCGAAGACAGTCACTGATATCAGGAGTTTTGTTGGCTTAGCAGGCTATTATCGAAGATTCATTAAAGGTTTTTCGAAGATTGTCGCGCCTCTTACACGACTCACGAGGAAGGATCAACCTTTTGCCTGGACTGAGGAGTGTGAATCCAGTTTTCAAAGACTGAAGGAGCTTTTGACAACAGCGCCTGTGTTGATTTTGCCTCAACCAGAAGAGCCTTACGAGGTTTATTGCGATGCGTCACACCAGGGATTGGGGTGCGTGCTGATGCAGCACCGAAAAGTGGTAGCTTATGCTTCAAGACAGCTTAAGATTCACGAGAGGAACTACCCTACTCACGATTTGGAGCTGGCATCGATGGTTTTTGCGCTGAAGATATGGAGGCACTACCTTTATGGGAGCACTCTCACTGTTTTCAGCGATCACAAGAGCTTGAAGTACTGCTCGATCGAGAAAAGAGCTCAACATGCGCCAAAGAAGATGGACAGAATTTCTCAAGGACTACGACTTTACGTTGGAATATCATCCAGAAAGGCTAATATAGTAGCGGATCGTTGAGTAGGAAGAGCGTTCTAGCTTCAAAGAATGATGATCAAGGAGTTAGAGATGCTCGAGAAATTCGAGACTTGAAGTTGAATGTGGAAGTTTCACCGGAAGCCGAGATTTGGTATGCTTACCATTTCTAATGATTGTTGGGCGAGATCAAAGACCAAAGAGTTCATGACAAGCCGTAAGAGAAGATATGATTGATAACGCAAGGGAAAGCGGCGAATTCAAAGTCGGAGCGACAACATTTTAAGGTGCAATGGCCGAGTGTGTGTACCTAACGTAGCGGAGCCGAGAAAGTTAATACTTGACGAAGCGCATAAGAGCAATTTTAGTATTCATCCAGGAGTTACGAAGATGTATCAAGACTTGAAGAAGCATTTTTGGTGGTCGGAATGAAGAAGCAAGTGGTCGAGCACGTAACCGTGTTTAACGTGTCGAAAGTGAAGGTGGAGCACCAACGACCGGCGGAATGCTCTGATAATCGCCGACGTATCAAAGATGGAAGTGGACAAGATCTCCATGGATTTCGTTGTAGGTTTTCCGAAGACGCAGAAGAAGAATGATTCGATTTGGGTGATCGTCGACCGATTGACCAAATCTGCTCATTTCTTACCAGTGAGGTCGACGTACAACGTGGAAAAGCTGACCGAGATTTACATCGCGGAGATAGTGCGACTACATGGTATACCTCTTCAATCGTGTCGGACCGAGATCCGAAGTTCACATCTCATTTTTGGAGGGAATTGCAAGAAGCGATGGGAACCGAGCTCAAGCTTAGCTCGGCATATCATCCCCAAACCGACGGTCAGACTGAGAGAACGATCCAATCGCTTGAAGATTTGTTGCGAGCGTGTACATTAGATCACCGAGAAAGTTGGGACGATGTCTTACCATTGGTGGAGTTCACCTACAATAACAGTTTCCATGCGAGTATTGGAATGGCACCTTTTGAAGCACTGTATGGACGCAAGTGTCAGATGCCTCTTTGTTGGTACCAGGATGGCGAGAGTTCTATTGTAGGACCAGATATGGTCCAAATAGATCATCGAGAAGATCCGTTTGATCAGAGATAGGATGCGACCGTCTCAGAGCCGACAGAAGAGTTATGCCGACCAAGGACGTCGACCGCTAGAGTTCGAAGAAGGAGAGCATGTATTTCTTAGAGTCACCCCCACCATCGAGTTGGTCGGCGATCAAGTCCAAGAAACTTACCCTAAATTTATTGGACCTTACCAGATTCTTCGTCAGATCGGTCGATGGCATATCGATTGCCACCGCCACCCTTCTGTCAAACATTCATGACGTCTTCCACGTCTCACGATTGCAGAGATATATTTCCGACCCTCTCATGTCATCGAACGGATGTGATTCAAGCGAGGAACGACTTATCCTTCAAGCATCACCAGCAAGGATCGTTGATCGGAAAGCCAAGCGATTGAACAAAGAGATCCAACTTGTCAAAGTTGTGTGGGATCAGAAAACCGGAGATGCGACTTGGGAATTGGAAGAGAAGATGAAGACTCAGTACCCTGAACTTTTCCGCGGTAAGTATCTTATTTGCAATTTCGAGGACGAATTTTTTTTTTTAGAGGGAGAGTATTGTAACACCTGATGAAGAGATCGACCGCGTGCACGAGCTGCTGAGGTCGCGTACCGAGCTGAGGAGGTCGTATGCCGAGTCACGAGGTCGCTGCATCGAGCCGAGGAGACCGCGTGCACGAGCTCGTGATAGAGCCTTGTGCGCTTGCACAAGCACCCTGGTCGACCTCGTGCCGAGACTGTAACACTCGTAGTTTTACGAACGTTATTTAGTGTTAATTAGTATTTATATGTCACTTATTTGTGGTTTTATAAATGGTTTTCTTTTAATTAATTATTGTTGAGTGTTAATTAAGGGAGAAAGGACCATAATGCCCATTCTCTCACCAGCTAAATATCACGATCAGTCCCCTCAAACCCTCACTTTCTCTTTTCTTCTTTCTTCTTCTCTAAGTTTCCTCTTCCTCTCCAAACTTCCATTGAAAAAAAAAAACCTTGGGTTCCATTGAGTTTTTGCACAAACCTTCTTCATCAATCTTGTTTCTCATCATCTCCTCTACCTATATCATCATCTCGATCATCATTTGAGGTATGAAAAACAGAATTTTCTCTCCCTTCATGCTACTGTTTAGCGCCACTTCCTCCTTCCATTTTAGGTAGTTTCTATGCTTCCAAATCATGTCATATCGATAGGTTTTCTTCTTCATGACATTACCTACCTTTCTAACCATTTATTTGAGCTTGAAAAACAAATTGTTTCCTCTGTTTTCTACAGTAGGTAGCGCCCAAAACCCTAACCACTTGGCTTGTTTTGATTTCTTGTTCTATGTTGTTGTATGTTGCTTCTCGTTGTTGTTTGTTGTTGGTTTATTTGTTGTAGCATCATATAACCTCTTTCATGAGCATTTGATCAAAAACCTAACCTTGAGTAAGAGGGAAAATATGTTTAATCTTGCTTGAATCATGCATGAGATATGTTATTGTGTTATAGTAATTATTTAGGTGCTAATAGCATGGCTAGTTTAATTTAATCAAGTTGCATGATTAGTTTAGTGTTAGCTAAGTTTTTGTGCAAAAATGGATTTTGAGGGACCAAAATGGCATGTAGGGAAATTGATCTCTTTTTATGATTTAAATTTTAACACAATTGGTTATGATCTTATTTTAATTGTTGGACCCTGATGAAAATAATTTTTTTAGAAAACATAAACTTAGATTTTGATTAATTTGTGCTTAATATGCTACTTGATTTTAAGCTTGAATTAGTACTTAGGAAAAATGGCCTTGTATGGTGATATGTATGAAAGAAGTTTTTAATAAAATTTTAGAGAAAAGGAATTAATTTGTAATGCTGGAATTCTTGTTGTATTTGTTTAAGTTCTTGAGTTTTAATGCTTGCTTGGGTTGTAGTTAAGATTGGGATAATGAGAGCTAAGTGCTATTAGAAACCCATAGATAGTACTAAGTTGTGCTGGTATTAGGAATTGTGATTCAGAGATTGTGCGACGGAATCGAGGTGTGCGGAGAGCGAACAGGGGCGTGGGAGCAGTGGGATCCAGATTGAGGACCGTACGTGTCGAGGTCGATTGAGAACCGTACGTGCCGAGGTCGTTGTCGAGCTCGATTGAGGACAGCACGTAGACGCCTAGCTTGGAGTTCGGTAAGGGCACTTCTAGACACTTAGGATTCATTTTTATGTCCCTGTGTAAGGATAACTTTGGATATGCTTAAGCTATTGTTTTGTTATTTAAATTGCTTTATTTAAATACGAAGAAGTCTGAGAACTCTACGAGTTCGAAGTTAGGGTCTTCGAACCCCACGAAGAAGTCTGAGAACTCTACGAGTTCGAAGTTAGGGTCTTCGAACCCCTTCGTTTTGTTGTCGTGAGGTCGAACATTTATCCGAGTCTTCGTGGGCGAGCGAAAGCTGTTGGGGTTGGTCTCTGAGACTGACCCCTACACTTGTATGTTCCTCTCTGTTAATTCCATTGAGTTGCAGAGGGATGGATTCCTTGATTTGCTTGTCGAGCATGAAATGTTGTGATATGATTGAGTTATGCATTATTTGATATGAGATTGAATATATGCCATGAATTGCGTGTTGCTGTTGAATTGCGTTTCTTCATGCAGGGTGTTTTTATTGCTTAAAATGTCGAGTGCGTTTTCTTCATATTAAGCATGCTCTCTTATTTGATATGCGGGTAAGTAATCTTATCGTCACTCTTTGAATATTGTAGCGGAGAAATTTGTTCATCGAGTGAGAGAGCTAGGCAGTCGTTATGGCGTTTTGAGCCGTGACCGGATAAGCGAGGGTGCTAGGTCCCCTTTTGTTTACGGGAGATTGACTAGACGTCGCAGCGTAGGAATCGGGTACTGCATATCTAGGGAGAAGCGAAAGATCCCAAGGCTACGGCTGGTATGTCAGTTGATGGATCTGCGTCTGCTTTCCGGAATAATGGTCGAGTCGAGAGAAAATGGATCGCGAGTTGAGTCGAGTCTAGAGTGAGAGGGTTGAGTCACGTTTGGTGAATGATATACATTGTTGTTTGCTTATTTCTTTACGCCTTGATTATCTTGATTTGTTGAGAAGTTGACCCTTTCCCGTGGTGCCTTCAATCCATGATGGTTACCCAGGCGATAGCGAGGACGCAGGGAACCCGACAGCAGGTGATGGTGAGGAGGACCTCGTCGAGGATCCGGACGACGATCTCTATTTGTCGTGATTGATTATGTCTATTAGATGTTTTTTGGGATGACTGTAGTATGTTTTTTTTGTGTACAGTGGTTGTGACCAGTTGGGCCGGGTGATGTTTTGTTATTACAGGGTAGACTGGTGGTTCCACTTTTGGAGCAGCCCCCTGCGTGGGTGTCTGCCGGAAGTACCCCAGGGTATGATTGCTCTCTTGAAGGTCGTCATACCATAGGTGTATTTCTTTGTACATTCACTACTCTGTATTTTGCATACACTATCATTCCGACTTGTATATATATATATATATATATATATATATTATCTATGTATGTTTTATTTAGGATTTAAGTCTTGTGTCTTAGTTGCATCATGTTTCGAAAAGCTGTAATTACTCTGATGTGCACTAGCGGGAATTAAAAAAAAAAAGTACCGTATTTTTCTGAAGGGCACAAGAGTACCGTTTTAAAACGCATCGCATACAGTTTTAGTGTAGCTCGGTAGCGGTCCGGAAACGGGTCGTTACAGAAAGCACTACTTCTGTGAGCAATCAAGTTTCGTGCCAAGTCTCTGGACTACAAGAACTGAACTAGCATCCGACACTTTCTTTTAGAAAGCATTTCTGTATTGAGCTTAATCTTTTATCCTCTCTGCGAGAGTTATTTCTGTTTGTATTCAACTTACTTGTAAAAGTTGTTTTGGCCTAGTTAAGGCTGTAACCTCAAAGGCTCGAATGTACTGAGTCGTTTTGAGAAGTTGAGAGTATTGTCAAGGTTGTGACAGTAGAATACTCTTAAGGTTTTGTAATCAGCTGATTATAGTGGAAAATCCTTCAGGAACGAAGGGACTAGACGTAGCTACCAGTTTGGTAGTGAACTAGTATATATCTCTGTGTCTCTTGCTTTACTGCTTTCTATTTATCTTTATCTTGTTCTGTTAAAAACAAGTTTTGACAAATTGCTTTTCCAGCGTCCGGTTTATTTCCAGCGTCCGTTAAACAAACTGTTTTGAAAAACCTGTGTTCTAAGTGTTTTTAACTTAAAGTTTGCGAAAAGTTTTCAACACCATTCAACCTCCCTTCTTGTGTTCATGTTCAGTTTGATAGTTGTTAATTGATGTTGATCTGATTGTTTAGTTACTGTTATATGACTATATGTTGCTTATACTGATAATTGGGGAGGGAGATGATTAACAATAAACTATAAATGCTGGCTGCGATAACAATAAGATGTTAGGTTGAGCTGATGAGTAATGGTAAGTTGTTAGATGTTGGACAATCATATGCATTGTTGTGTTGTAAGCCACTGCCGTACACATAGGCTGTGTACGTGGTCAGGTACCAGAATGCGGGCATGATACAGTCAGTACTAGACACGTCGGTCCTTGAGGATAGTCTAGGTCCGACAAAGTTCACAGGTGTCTAATGGTTTGACCACCATTATGTCGGGACTTCGGGTAGTCTAGTCATCCTGACGGAGTATTGTTGTATCACTGTCTATAGTGTCGATCCCGAATGCCGCCCCGACACATGTTCCTATTGTTGATGTTGGGGAGTAGGGATGCACTCTTAGGGGTACAATGAGCGGCATATGGGGATGGAAAACTGAATTAACCTACCCACACATCGGTGGGAGGTAGTTGTAACATGAAGGCTAAGGTGGGGCCGTTTGTTCCGTACTAAATTGTGTGGCCATGTAGGCATGTGGCTCTTGATTGCATAAATGGGGTAGCTAGGTGTTGATCCCAATTGTTGCTCGAGGATGTTTGAACCTATTATTTCGCATATTCTATTCTCCCATGTTTTGTTTTGTTTTCTTTCTTTTTTTACACTTTATGTATTTAGATTCTAAAGATTCTCGTGAGCTTGAAGATGTCTCACTACTTCCACCCGTCAATGCTGGAGGAGCCGAGCATCCCGATATGGGGTGATTTCAAGGTGTATTATCACAACATGGATGGGGATTGCTAGGAGATTGATTATAGCCGCCATGTCGTCATTTACACGGATCTTTTGTCTTTTTCCATCTTTTAGGTTCATCGAGGGCCTCCTTTATTGATGATTTTAGAATTGCACATTAACCGCATGTGGCGAGAACCTAGGTCTAGGCAACGTTACCCTGCTGCTCCTTCATCCTCAGGATCTTATAGAATGGCTAGGTATAGTGTTGGAGATTGGGAGGTGCGACGTAGGTCAGAGTCGACCGTCCCTTCATCTCATGTTGCTCCGCTGGTAGAGCCTTTGAGGGTCTATCAGTCTAGGTTCCAGGGACGTCCTTCCACTGGGGACTCCTGACTTCCACCACAACCGCGCATTAGGTTTTCTAGGCCGGGCCAGATGTAGGAGGTTCCTCGATAGGCTTTTGATATCTTTTGACTTATAATATTCTTTTGTATACCCGTTGTGGTTCTTGTATTTATATATATTATTCTTTTGACGGTTCCTACGAGGGAACCTTTGTATGTACAAAAACTTTTTATTTAATGAAATATATTTTCTTTCATTGTACTCTGATATTGTATTGATATTTATATTCGTAATTATGGGTTAATATTATAAATAGAGCAAGGGTGTCTCAATTCACGTGTGCTTGTGAAATTATTTTCTTGACCCATGCTATTAACACACTCTTTAACACTTTTTTTTTCAACACTCACACTCTTTTTTGTTGAGATTTAAATGAATCTCACTAAATAATGTAGATCCCACATAAATTTGGTGGAACCGATATGAATTTTCACTATATCATTGTGATTTAAATAGCACGTTTAAGAATTATGCACATAACAATTTGTTTGGATAATGAGACGAGATCATCTCACAGAGTAGCTATGCAAAATTGATTCACTTTAACTTTTAAAATATGAATTCTCTCTTTTGATTCAAAATTTTTATTTTTTATACTATATTTATTTTTCTGTATATAACCATTATATTTATAATTTTTGAAAATTTGTCATATCTTCATATCCAAGTTCTGCAGTATCATTGACCCGTATGGTAAGTGTATAGTTACTCAACTCATTAGTGTAGGACTAGATAAGTTTCATACTGATGAGGTCATTGCCGAGACCGCACTCAAACAGAATGTTCACCAATCAGCGATTTGCAGCACAGATTAAGGAAGAAAAAAGGAGACATGGGTTGAGTAGAAGGAATCTTCTCAATGATCTCATTCTTCTTGTTTTTTCTTTACATAATTTACTTATTTAATTTTATCCCATTCATTCAAGTCGGCATTTGCCACCACATAACTAACCTGTTCGCCTTGTGTCAATTTCAACTCTCTTTGCAAGGGAAGGGAAGGGAATCTCCAAGGCGGTTTTCTGTTGGTTCACGTATTTCGACCCGAAAGGCATTCTATACCCTACTATTTTGGATTCTTTTCAACTCTAATGTTGACGTGAAACACACTTTATGCAACGGTACATTGAACGCATAATGTATTTATAAATCGATTTTTCTAACGCGTGCAAGTATTAAATAATTAAATTTTTAATTAATATAATAAAATTAGTTAATTATGTCTTTTTTTAAAAATATTATTATATCGCTTTATTTAATTTTGAGAATTTTTCTCCCTAATAATATCTTTATCTATACCAAAATATAACAACTTCGATAGATTTCTGTCACCGATAATTGCTCTCATAGATTTCTGTATATGCAGAAGTTTCTAAATTATCGAAGGACTTTCCTCTCAACGTCTCAAATAATTGAGTCATAAAATAAGAGCAAGTGGAAATCCTCCACGAGAGCATTTTTTTTTTATTGTCCATCCATTTTTTTCACTTTTTTTTCTTTTTCAGTTGATAAACAAATGGTTGACAAAAAAATAAACTATATTGCAATGTTGTTTCTCACAACATATTTCAATAAAACAGATTCTCAAAATTTTAGTCTAAAACTTTAAATTAAAAACAGGATTTGAATTTTGTTGTGTCTGGGCTTCCTTCTTCCTCTTCTTTGCCATCGTTGACGGAACATGATTTTCTTTATCTGGGCAAGTTGTAACATAGGTAGAGATAGAGATATTATTGGGGAGAAAAATTCTCAAAATTAAATGAAGCGATATAACAATATTTTTGAAAAAAGACATAACTAACTAACTTTGCTATATTAATTAAAAATTTAATTATTTAATACGCCTTAATGCGTGCAATTAGAAAAATCATTTATAAATTTATTGTGTTTTTTATTATTCAAAATTATAAACTGTTGAATCAACTAAATAATTGAGGTTTATCACAGGTTCTTATCATATGTCATAAGCACAAAATATATTGGGTACTATGGTTATTGTTTTTATTTCATGACCTCTGTGGCCATTTTAATACACTCCAAAATTTAATAAATATCTAAGTGGTTTTAAGTGTCAATTAAATCTATTTGTATTCTTTTCGTATACAATTTACCCACTTTATCTTTAATGATGCAGAAATATGAAAAAGGTAACACTTGGAGAAAAATTGGGCAATTTGAATGAAATTTGGACACTTAGAAGCAAAATTCTGATCTTCTGGTGAAGGAGCACGACCTGACATGATTTAGGTACGACCGTGCTTAATTGTTACACGCCCTTACATAGTTCCAGTACGATCCAACATCGAAGAATGACGCCAACACGGCCTGACAGAGCTCAATACGGCCTGCCATAGGCAGCACGGTAGTATATGAACGAAAGCACGACTCAACACCGAATTTTGAGCTTAGCACGGCCATACATGCGTTAGCACGACCGTACATAATTGCGGAACCTGTCGAGTCATTAAGTGAAGCATGACCGTACATAGTGAAGCACACCAATACATAATGACGGAATTGACACAGATGTGCGCGTTTCTATATAACCCTTTTTAAAAATCCTCTTGGAGGAGAGCGTTTTTGGAGTTGTTGCATTGCGTTTTGAGAGAGACCGAAGCACAGAGCTTGGAGAGAACTAGAAGCTGTCGTCATTTTGAAATGGTGTCCCGGTTTAGTTTATTCTTTTTCATCTTATGGATTCCATGGTATTTTTTGTTTATTTATTTTTATTGTTGAACATGAGTAGCTAAACCCATCACTAGGGCGATGAGGGATCTTTTGTCTATATTTGTATTAGATTTCAATTTATGATAAGTTTGTTTTCCTTTTACTATGATTGAATTATTCTTAGTTCTCTTAATCAAAATAAGGCCTGATCCACCTTAGCATTGTTAATTAATTGACTGTCGACCGCACTACAACTCTAGGAATAGTTGAATTCGATAATTGTGTCGGACCAAGGACAATTTCATATTTTCAATCAATTATTGAATTAACGAGCTCGCTGTCACTTAATGCTTTTCTTAACTAAATATCTTGCATGATCATTGAGAATATTAGATTAGGAAAAAGACTGTTAACATTGCATGACCATTGGGTGTTAATAGAATAAGAGTGAGTGATTGGCAATCCATTAGGAGAGGGAAAAATTCATTGATTAATTGGATAATGATGATGCCGGGAATGGTTGAGCTCTCCTCCTCCTTGAATGGAGCACTCCTTCTTCTAGAGTCAAAAAGGGGGGTGGTACCTGCAAAGACACTCCGATGCCTAAGTCAGACAGGGCTTTGGAGGAGGAGGAGAACAGAGTGAATTAGGGTTTTTAGTCAGTAGAGAGAGTATGCAAACCTGGGGGGTCAAGCCCCTTTATATAGTGGAGTCACGTCGAAGGAGGGTAACCATCGATCCGGATTCTGCGCGTGGTAACTCCTCCCTCACGCTTCAAGGATCAGCTCATCTCTTCCTGATATCTCGCACCTGCTAAGTCCGTCACGTACTGGCTGCGTGATCCTCAATCTTCGGAGTGGCAACGGCTCCAAGCATCGTTTCCAGGCGTATCCCTTTCTAGAAGGTTCGAGGGTCATGAGTCAGCTCACCCCTGACTTGCTCGGTGTTATCACTGGGACGATTGTACCGGAGGGCCAGTTTGGCACCTCCGTGGTCGGATGTAGCTTGCCGATCTCGAAGAAGGTCGGGACCGAGCCGGGCCGGCTCAGTTTGGTGGACACACTGGAACTTGCCTCGGGACCGGTCCGTAACACAAGCCCCCTAGACTCTTTGCACGAAAGGGCAGAGGGTCTACCTATTGTTCTTGGGTCGGTATCCGAGTTGAGTTATTGAGGTCGGGGGCGTACCCCAGAAGCTTGTTTGTCTGGGGCGTCGCGCTCTACGTGTCGCACCTTTACTCGGTGTTCTGCCACGTGATGGGACTCAGATGGGACGTCTACTCAACCGTTCCTCTTCCCACCGTCGATCATCTGATGCGGCCTGGACCGCTAGATCTACATCTGGTTTTGTAAATGGAGGGCTCGGATTGGTTCGCCCTTTCACTTCCCTCCTGCGGGGGTTATAAAGCCACCCCCTCTCCTTCCTTCTCTCTTTTTCTTCGTTCCGCTCTCCCTGAACGCTTCGTCTGTCATCCTTCCCTGCATTTGTGTTCCGGGCGGCCGTTTCATCCCCATTCCTTCGCATTTCTGGTAAGTCTTATTCTTGTTCTTCATTAATGGCTTCTTCTTCTTCTTCTCGTCGTCCCCTTCCCCCATACCTTTAAGTTAGGGCGGCTGCGTCGTCAAGCAGCGAGCACGTCTTTGACCTTTCTACGCCACTCCCACGGAGGCTCGGCCTGAGGGCTCCCCTCCGAAGGTGGTCGTGACCCAGTGCCTCTCCAGGTGGTTCCTCCCGCCTCCTGGGTTTCAGCTTCTCACCCCATCACGTCTGTTCCTTCGTACTCACTTCATAAGGGGGACGAGCGCCGAGTGGGAGATGATAGGTCTCCTTACTCCTGGGTGCACCCCGATGTACTCAGGGTGGCCTCCAACATTTTTTCAGACACTGGCGTGGCTGCCCTTCGGTCTAGTGTGTCATTTACGCCGAACCGAGATCGAGACGAGGAGGTAACTTGCCTCCCCTGCTCTCCCGACGACCGAGTATGCTTTAACAAGGGCGAGTCTAGTTCCCCAGACTTCTGTTTCTTCTACAAAACTTTCTTTACGCGAATTGGCCTCCGCTTTCCCCTAGGTAGGTTTGAGTGCGAGGTCCTCCAATGGCTGGATGCGGCCCCTTCGCAATTACACCCCAACAGCTGGGCTTTTATCCGAGCTTTCAAGCTCGTATCCGAGTACTTTGGGGTTACCCCCTCTGCTGCTCTCTTCTTCAGTTTTTTCTAGCTTAGGCTTGGCAAGCAACTTAAGTGGTGTTCGCTCAATAAAATACCTGGCTTTTATATTCTCGAGCTTTTCGACCAGTCTTACAAGAACTGGAAGTCTGATTTCTTCAAGATCCGAGTACGGAGTGGGGATCCCTTTTTCTTTTCTGCTCAAAACGAGCCTTTGTTTCCTTTTTACTGGAGCTTCAGTCCTCGTCCCATAAAAGAGGTGGATTTCAATTCATTGTCGGTCACCGACCAGACGATAGTGAACTTTCTCGCTCGTTTGCCCACATTGCATTGTGGTCCTCTCCTCACCCGAGCTCTAAAGGACCCACCCTAGTGGAGGGATTACTTAAGTAAGTCTTGTTATCATCCTTTAGCGTGATTCTCAGCCCGAACATGGGTACTAACTTTTCACTTTATTTTCAGGTACGATGGCTCCGAAGATGACCAAGAAAGAGATGGCCGAGCTCCTCAAGAGAGCTCAAAGAGAGAAGGTCGCCCAAGCTCCTGGGCCGGTTCGTGTATGCATGTTTAACTTGTCAGAAGTCGAAAGTTGAACATCAGAAGCCTGCAGGATTGATGCAACCGTTGGAAGTTCCAGAGTGGAAATGGGATAGCATTTCAATGGACTTTGTGACGGGATTACCTAATACTTCAAGGGGACATGATTCGATTTGGGTGATTGTTGATAGGCTTACGAAGTCGGCTCATTTTATTCCTATTAACATCAGTTTTCCGGTATCGAAGCTGGCAGAGATTTATACCAGTGTAATTGTAAAGATGCATGGTGTTCCTTTGTGTATTGTGTCGGATAGAGATCCGAGGTTTACTTCTGATTTTTGGAAGAGTCTGCAAGCGGCGTTGGGTTCCAAGTTGAGGTTGAGTTCGGTGTATCACCCTCGGACGGATGGGCGACGCAGAGAGGACTATTCGATCATTAGAGGATTTGTTGAGGGCATGTGTTCTTGGCGAGGAGGTTCGTGGGACACTTATCTTCCGTTAATAGAGTTCACTTATAATACTTGATTACCATTCGAGTATTGGAATGGCACCTTTTGAAGCGTTGTATGGTCGGAGATGTAGAACTCCTTTATGTTGGCATGAATGCAGGGAAAGTGTAGTGCTTGGACCTGAAATTGTTCGAGACTACGGAGAAGGTGAAGCTAATTCGAGAAAAGATGAAAACTTCTCAAAGTAGGCAGAAGAGTTATCATGACAAGCGAAGGAAAGATTTGGAATTTCATTTGGTGATCATGTGTTTTTGAGAGTCACGGCGGTGGCCGGTGTTGGCGTGCATTGAAGTCTAAGAAGCTCACTCCTCGCTTTATTGGTCCGTATCGATTTTGGAATGAGTTGGAAATGTTGCTTATAGAGTGGCTTTACCGCCTAACCTTTCGAATTTGCATGGCGTGTTTCATGTGTCACAACTCGGAAGTACATTTCAGATCCATCTCATGTGATTCGTATGGATGATGTGCAAATGCGGGATAATCTTACTATGGAAGCGATGCGTGACGGATCGCAGATCGTGAAATGAAGACTCTAAGAGGCAAGGAGATTGCTTTGGTGAAAGTAGTCTGGTTAGGGGCTGCCGGGGAAAGGATAGCGTGGGAGGTGGAGGGCAAGATGGGAATCCTATCCCGAGTTGTTCGAACCAGGTAAATTTTCGAGGACGAAAATATTTTTAAGTGGGGAGAGTTATGCGCAGATATTTATTTATTCATTTTTGTGGAGTTTAGAGTGCCTTAAAATCAGTTTGGAGGATCATGGAATTTCTTGAAAGTGTTTCTTGAACACTGGGAATCGATTCCTTAGCTAGGTGAATCGATTCAAGCATGTTTGAGCCTCTGGGAATCGATTCCTTAGCTAAGTGAATCGATTCAAGCATGTTTGGTTCTCTGGGAATCGAAGCACGCCTCTGTGAATCGCATGGGAAGCTTGCAGGAATCGATTCACTTCATTAACTCGTCTTGAGGGAGAATTTTTAACTAGGTGAATCGATTCACCTTAGGCGTGAATCGATTCACGGTCGGGTTATATAAACCGACTGCGCAGAATCGTCAGGCACGACGTGCGCTTTTTCTAGGGTTGTGTGCAACCATTCTTGAGCGTCTTTGTGAGATTTTAGAAATTTGGAAACACGGTTAAACACCTTGGGATCTTAGGAGAGAATAGAGTGTAGATTGAAGGCTCTCTCTACTGTTACTCTTGAGAGTTTATCATAAGGATTGGGAGGAGATACGAAAAGTTGCCGGCAAGGAGAAATCTAGGAGTCAATCGGAGAGTTAGAGCAACCTTCAATCCAAGGTAAGGGTGGGGTTCTGACTTCTAATGGGTTGTATGATAAGTAGTAAGGGGATGATTATTGTAATTGGGAATAATTGAGGAAATAAGTGGAGAGGTTATCCTTGAACCCTATTGTTTGATTTTGCTATTTGTGTGATAAATGTAAATTTGGTCTGTTTAGATTTGTGTGAAATATATTTTCGATCACTTGGTAAAATTCGTTTTCCGTTCTTCATTGGTTCATTTGCTCTATTAGTTGGTTAGCGCACAAATTGAGAAAATCGCTCAAGAAAATCACGCTCTGTTAAGTTGTTGTGTCGCCTGTTGCTGTTGTTGTGTCGCCTGTTGTTGTTGTTGTGTTGTTGAACTTCATAATTATTGAAGCATACATAGCATGTCATGTTGGGAGCTTACGCGCTGTTAAGTTGGCCTGGATTGGCAAATTTTAAGTTGGGAGTTTTGCTCCGTAAATTTTAAGTTGGGAGTTTTGCTCCGTATATTTTAAGTTGGGAGTTTTGCTCCGTATATTTTAAGTTGGGAGTTCTGCTCCAATGGTACCACATGCATGTGCATTGTAACGAGTCGCATTAGTGTTGCATATGTAAGTTGTTGTGTTGATCAATTCGATGTGATTATTGTTTGAAAGTCGTGAAGTGGTGATTTTATATAATCTGATTCTAATATATTATTTATCATACACTTTCGATTATATAGTTCGATATCTCACCCTTACATTTGAATGTTACCCTCTGTTGGTAACGTGCGGGTAATCAAAAATGAAGAATTTGCTTACCTTCGTTAGTTAGTCGGTGTCCTCGCTCTGATACGTAGCACTCGGGGGGGATGAACGCATGATTTCTTTGTTGTTGAATTTTATTAGGATTGTTGAATTTACAAGTTGTTTACCTTAAAAGACATGATGTCTTTAAGTTGTTTGAATTGGACAAGATGTTATGGTATCTTTCAGTTGAATCTATGAATCCGCTGCGTAGTAATGAAAATTGTTGATTTTTAAAGACTAATAGGTGTTATCGGTTCATCCAAAATTTTGCGTGCTATCTATCCCAACTATAAATGATTACATGTTGTTGTTTTAAGTTGAAAGTGTAACATTCCATATGTTTGATGAAAATTTTGCAACTCTGATTTTTATATTATTCGTTGGGTAGAAATGGGGTGTTACATTAGTGGTATCAGAGCAGTTGGTCCGTCCGGCCAAGTTGTCGAGTCGTAGTTTTGTTTAACAATCGAGTATTGTTAATTAGTTCTAACCTTGTTTATGTTATAGTGATAAGTTGAGATGGTGGAAGGAGCGATGTCGCAATTCTTCGCTTTACAAGCAATGACTCAGGCTTTGCAAAATCGGTAGAATCTTGTGAGAATCTTTGGATCTCGTAGTTTGGCGACTTTTCAGAGGAGAATCCGCCTACCTTCAAGGGTAAGTATGATCCTGATGGAGCGTTGGATTGGTTGAAAGAGATGGAGAGAATCTTAGTGTGATGGGTCGCACTCACACAGAAGGTTCGATATGGGACTCATATGCTAGCGATCGGTGATGGTGGTGGCTAGAGACTCGTCGAGAGGTTGGAAGGCTGCAGTGAAGGTATCACTTGGGATGTGTTAGAAGGAGTTCCTGAGGAAGTATTATCAGGAGGATGTTCGTGGTAAGAAGGAAATTGAGTTTCTTGAGCTGAAGCAAGGAAATATGTCGGTTACTGAATATGCTGCAAAGTTTGTTGAGTTGGCTAAGTTTTATCCTCACTATAGGGGGGCAACTGCTGAGTTGTCAAAGTGCATCAACTTTGAGAGCAGGTTGCGCCGAAATCAAGAAAGCGATTGGATACCAAAAGATTCGTGTCTTCTACGATTTGATTGACAGTGCAGGATTTATGAAGAGGATAACAATGCTCATTATAAGATCATTAATGAGAGGAAGAAGCAAGCGCCAACAGAATCGTGGCAAGCCTTATGATCCTCCAGTTGGTAAAAGTAAACAGAAAGTGGCTGATGGCAAGAGGACTAGTGGGGGAGATGCTCCTGCTGGCATGGTTTGTTTCAAATGTGGGAAACCTGGCCATAAGAGTAATGTGTGTCTTCTTGAGGAAAAAGAGGTGTTTTCGTTGTGGCAAGACAGGGCATGTAATATCTGAATGCAAGCATAAAGAGATGATTTGTTTTAACTGTGGTGAAGAAGGACACATTGGTAGTCAGTGTCAGAAACCAAAGAAGGCGCAAACTAGTGGGAAAGTGTTCGCTTTGGCTGGGACTCAGACAGCTAATGAGACAGACTCATCGAGGTACATGTTTCATTAATAGTACTCCTTTAATTACTATTATTGATCTTGGTGCTACTCATTGCTTTATTCGCCGATTGCGTTAAACGATTGGGTCTTACGTTGTCTTCTATGAATGGAGAGATGGTCGTCGAGACTTCAGCTAAGGGATCGGTGACCACTTCTCTTGTGTGTTTAAAGTGTCCTTTGTCGATTTTCGACCGAGACTTTGCTGTTGATTTGGTTTGTTTGCCGTTAAGTGGGATGGAAGTGATCTTAGGCATGAATTGGTTAGAATATAACCATGTTCATATCAATTGTTATAGCAAGTTCGTGAGGTTTTCTACTCCCGAAGAGGAGGGAGCTGGATTGTTGTCTTTTAGACAGTTAGGGCGGTTGATGCAAGAGGAAGCTCAGGTGTTCTCGTTGATGGCGTTGTTATCTATTGAGAACCAAGCTATAATTGAGGAGTTACAGGTAGTGCGCGAATTTTCTGAAGTTTTCCCTGATGAAATTCCTGATGTACCACCAGAAAGAGAAGTTGAATTCGCTGTTGATCTTGTACTTGGTACCAGACCGGTTTCTATGGCACCATACAGGATGTCTGCATCTGAATTGTCAGAATTAAAGAAGCAATTGGAGGATTTACTTGAAAAGAAGTTTGTAAGACCAAGTGTGTCGCCGTGGGGAGCTCCAGTGCTACTAGTAAAGAAGAAAGACGGGAGTATGAGGCTTTGTGTTGATTATAGACAATTGAATAAAGTAACGATTAAGAACAAGTATTCGCTTCCAAGAATAGATGACTTGATGGATCAATTGGTGGGTGCTCGTGTGTTTAGCAAGATTGACTTGAGGTCGGGTTATCATCAGATTAAGGTGAAGGATGAAGATGTTCAGAAGACGGCCTTCAGAACGCGATATGGACATTATGAGTATACGGTGCTGCTCTTTGGTGATTATATTGCGCCGGGAGTATTCATGGAGTACATGAACCGTATCTTTCACTCTTATTTGGATCGGTTTGTGGTGGTATTCATTGATGATATTTTGATTTACTCTAAATCGGAAGAAGAACATGCAGAACACTTAAGACTAGTATTGCAAGTTTTGAAGGAGAAGAAGCTATATGCAAAGCTGTCTAAATGTGACTTTTGGTTAAAGGAGGTTAGTTTTCTTGGTCATGTTATTTCGGGTAGTGGCATTGCTGTGGATCCATCTAAAGTAGATGCCGTGTTGCAATGGGAAACTCCAAAATCGGCTACAGAGATTAGAAGCTTTTTGGGACTAGCTGGCTACTATAGAAGGTTTATCGAAGGTTTTTCTAAGTTGGTACTTCCATTGACTAAGTTGACTTGTAAGGGTAAAGCTTTTGTGTGGGACGTTCAATGTGAAGAAAGTTTTACAGAATTGAAGAAGAGATTGACGTCGGCTCCGGTTTTGACACTACCTAATCCAGGAGAATCTTTTGTGGTATATTGTGATGCTTCTAAAATGGGTTTAGGAGGTGTACTTATGCAGAATGATAAGGTGGTTGCTTATGCGTCGAGGCAGTTGAGGACTCATGAAAGGAACTATCCTACGCATGATTTAGAGCTTGCTGCAGTTGTTTTTGTGCTGAAGATTTGGAGACATTATCTCTATGGTTCTAGATTTGAAGTATTTAGTGACCATAAGAGTTTAAAATATCTATTTGATCAGAAGGAATTGAACATGAGACAACGAAGATGGTTGGAGTTGTTAAAAGATTATGACTTCGGTTTGAATTATCACCCAGGTAAAGCTAATGTTGTGGCTGATGCCTTAAGCCGAAAGACTTTACATATGTCGGCAATGATGGTTAAGGAGTTGGAATTGATTGAACAGTTCAGAGATATGAGTCTAGTTTGCGAAGTGACACCGCAGAGTGTTATGTTGGGAATGTTGAAGATTAACAATGATTTTCTGGACAGTATCAAAGAAGCTCAGAAGTTAGACGTGAAATTAGTAGATTCGATGGTGGAATCGATCAATCGAGAATAATGATTTCAAGTTAGGCAGCGCAAGGTGTGTTGAGATTCCGTGTCGAATTTGTATTCTGATGATGCGGAAATGAAGAAAGTAATTCTTGTGGAGAGTCATAGAAGCAATTTGAGTATTCATCCGGGAGCCACAAAGATGTATCAAGATTTGAAGAAGTTGTTTTGGTGGCCTGGGATGAAGCGTGATGTGGCGCAGTTCGTGTATGCATGTTTAACTTGTCAGAAGTCGAAAGTTGAACATCAGAAGCCTGCAGGATTGATGCAACCGTTGGAAGTTCCAGAGTGGAAATGGGATAGCATTTCAATGGACTTTGTGACGGGATTACCTAATACTTCAAGGGGACATGATTCGATTTGGGTGATTGTTGATAGGCTTACGAAGTCGGCTCATTTTATTCCTATTAACATCAGTTTTCCGGTATCGAAGCTGGCAGAGATTTATACCAGTGTAATTGTAAAGATGCATGGTGTTCCTTTGTGTATCGTGTCGGATAGAGATCCGAGGTTTACTTCTGATTTTTGGAAGAGTCTGCAAGCGGCGTTGGGTTCCAAGTTGAGGTTGAGTTCGGTGTATCACCCTCAGACGGATGGACAGACAGAGAGGACTATTCAGTCATTAGAGGATTTGTTGAGGGCATGTGTTCTTGAGCAGGGAGGTTCGTGGGACACTTATCTTCCGTTAATAGAGTTCACTTATAATATGATTACCATTCGAGTATTGGAATGGCACCTTTGAAGCGTTGTATGGTCGGAGATGTAGAACTCCTTTATGTTGGCATGAATGGGGAAAGTGTAGTGCTTGGACCTGAAATTGTTCGAGAGACTACGGAGAAGGTGAAGCTAATTCGAGAAAAGATGAAAACTTCTCAAAGTAGGCAGAAGAGTTATCATGACAAGCGAAGGAAAGATTTGGAATTTCAAGCTGGTGATCATGTGTTTTTGAGAGTCACGACGGTGACCGGTGTTGGGCGTGCATTGAAGTCTAAGAAGCTCACTCCTCGTTTTATTGGTCCGTATCAGATTTTGGGCGAGTTGGAAATGTTGCTTATAGAGTGGCTTTACCGCTAACCTTCGAATTTGCATGGCGTGTTTCATGTGTCACAACTCGGAAGTACATTTCAGATCCATCTCATGTGATTCGTATGGATGATGTGCAAGTGCGGGATAATCTTACTATGGAAGCGATGGAGTGCGGATCGCAGATCGTGAAATGAAGACTCTAAGAGGCAAGGAGATTGCTTTGGTGAAAGTAGTCTGGTTAGGGGCTGCCGGAGAAAGCATGACGTGGGAGTTGGAGAGCAAGATGCGGGAATCCTATCCCGAGTTGTTCGAACCAGGTAAATTTTCGAGGACGAAAATATTTTTAAGTGGGGGAGAGTTGTAACGCCCGATATTTAATTATTTATTTATGTGGAGTTTAGAGTGCCTTAAAATCAGTTTGGAGGATCATGGAATTGCTTGAAAGTGTTTCTTGAACACTGGGAATCGATTCCTTAGCTAGGTGAATCGATTCAAGCATGTTTGAGCCTCTGGGAATCGATTCCTTAGCTAAGTGAATCGATTCAAGCATGTTTGGTTCTCTGGGAATCGAAGCACGCCTCTGTGAATCGCATGGGAAGCTTGCAGGAATCGATTCACTTCATTAACTCGTGCAGGGGAGAATTTTTAACTAGGTGAATCGATTCACCTTAGACTGTGAATCGATTCACAGTCGGGTTATATAAACTTTGTGACGCGAGATAAATCAGTCTGACGTGCGATTTTTCTAGGGTTGTGTGCAGCCATTCTTGAGCGTCTTTGTGAGATTTTAGGGGCTGGGAAACACGGTTAAACACCTTGGGATCTTAGGAGAGAATAGAGTGTAGATTGAAGGCTCTCTCTACTGTTACTCTTGAGAGTTTATCATAAGGATTGGGAGGAGATACGAAAAGTTGCCGGCAAGGAGAAATCTAGGAGTCAATCGGAGAGTTAGAGCAACCTTCAATCCAAGGTAAGGGTGGGGTTCTGACTTCTAATGGGTTGTATGATAAGTAGTAAGGGGATGATTATTGTAATTGGGAATAATTGAGGAAATAAGTGGAGAGGTTATCCTTGAACCCTATTGTTTGATTTTGCTATTTGTGTGATAAATGTAAATTTGGTCTGTTTAGACTTGTGTGAAATATATTTTCGATCACTTGGTAAAATTCGTTTTCCGTTCTTCATTGGTTCATTTGCTCTATTAGTTGGTTAGCGCACAAATTGAGAAAATCGCTCAAGAAAATCACGCTCTGTTAAGTTGTTGTGTCGCCTGTTGCTGTTGTTGTGTCGCCTATTGTTGTTGTTGTGTTGTTGAACTTCATAATTATTGAAGCATACATAGCATGTCATGTTGGGAGCTTACGCTCTGTTAAGTTGGCCTGGATTGGCAAATTTTAAGTTGGGAGTTTTGCTCCGTAAATTTTAAGTTGGGAGTTTTGCTCCGTATATTTTAAGTTGGGAGTTTTGCTCCGTATATTTTAAGTTGGGAGTTCTGCTCCAATGGTACCACATGCATGTCCATTGTAACGAGTCGCATTCCGTGTTGCATATGTAAGTTGTTGTGTTGATCAATTCTGATGACAATTGTTGTTTGAAAGTCGTGAAGTGGTGATTTTATATAATCTGATTCTAATATATTATTTATCATACACTCGATTATATAGTTCGATATCTCACCCCTTCTGTTTGAATGTTACCCTCTATTGGTAATGTGCAGGTAATCAAAAATGAAGGCTGCTTACCTTCGTTAGTTCGAGTCGGTGTCCTCGCTCTGATACGTAGCACTCGGGGGGGGATGAACGCATGATTTCTTTGTTGTTGAATTTTATTAGGATTGTTAAATTTACAAGTTGTTTACCTTAAAAGACATGATGTCTTTAAGTTGTTTGAATTGGACAAGATGTTATGGTATCTTTCAGTTGAATCTATGAATCCGCTGCGTAGTAATGAAAATTGTTGATTTTTAAAGACTAATAGGTGTTATCGGTTCATCCGAAATTTTTCGTGCTATGTATCCGAACTATAAATGATTACATGTTGTTGTTTTAAGTTGAAAGTGTAACATTCCATATGTTTGATGAAAATTTTGCAACTCTGATTTTTATATTATTCGTTGGGTAGAAATGGGGTGTTACACTGCCGCTTCCCCTTCCTCCGCCAAGGCTACTAAAAAGCGACCGCGCGCTCCCCCGACTCCCGGTTCTGATCAGCCTCCTGCAAAGGAGCCGAGGGGGCCTCATGGGGGGATTCCTCTGAATATCCCTGATGGCTCTGAGTGGTTCCTCCACCTTGGAGAATTTGCCGATCGAAGCGAGAATGCCGAGGATTCCCTTTGGAATGTCGGCTTCGACCGCTCCGACCAGATCGATCAGATCATGCGTAGGTCCGATGACAGGTGCATGGCCGAGGTGGACGAGCTGGGTTTGTGCAAGGCACTGGGCCTCTATGGGCTCCGCACTTCTGCTATGGCCCAGTTCCTTTCTGATCGGATAAGGGCACGCCACCCGAAGCCGTGGCGAGGAGGAAGTACCAAAGCAAGGCCACCGCACTTGGTGAGCTCGAGGAGAAGATGGGCAAGTTGGAAGAGGACTATGCTCGCCTCTCGGAGGCAAGGGATGCCTTGAACAAGAGCAACACCTCTCTGCTGGCGTAGCGGGGGGATCTCTAGGCCCAAAATGACCTCCTGTTGCGTCAACTGGGGGAAGAGAAGGAGAAGTCCTCGTCCGAAGCTGCTCGGGTCGAGGAGTATCGTGAGTATAGCGCCCTTCAGTATAAGGAAGGGTTTGATAATGTCGTTGCGCAGTTGAAGGTGATCGCCCCCGACCTGGACATCTCCGAGCTCGATTTTACCAAGGTGGTGAAAGAGGGGAAGATTGTGGAAGAGGAGGACGAGGAAGAAGGCTGTGATGATCAGGAGGAACCTGGGGGCGAGGAGGCCGGAGTTGGTCTTGACTTAGAGGCTGTTAGTCAAAGTCTTGCGGCCGACGAGATCGTCGGGGACCGAGCTGAAGACCAAGGGAATGCCCTTGGGTAATTTGTTTTAGTTTGCTTTGTTCTGTCTTGATGATGTATTCGCTCTTCTACGAGCTGCTCTTTTGTATTTTGTTTTAAGTTAATGAAATTGACTAAGTTTAAACATTGTTGGTTGAAATCTGCTTTGCTTTTCTCTTTAGTAGTTTGTTGGTTATCGTGCTCCGATGGGGTGGTCCTCGGGTAGCTGTTACTCGGCTAGGGTACTCCCCGGGTGGCTTCCCCCGAATAAAACTTGTGTCAACTGAAGTTGAGACATTTTCTCCGCGCACCGGTATAGGCCGAGTACCAATCTTCTTACGAAACCTTTAGGTCGGATAGTGAGATTCGGATCCTCTAACGCGGTTACCAAGTTTTTATGCTAACTTGGGTTTGGAATTGAATGGATCGTTTAGGTCGAGTAAGACCTTCCGAGCCCGAGCGAGCTCCCAATGAGCTCACCAAGCCTTTATGCTGGCTTGGGTTTAGGACCACAGGGGTCGAGCTGCGAATGAGCTCACCAAGCCTTTATGCTGACTTGGGTTTAGGACCACAGGGGTCGAGCTGCGAATGAGCTCAGCAAGCCTTTATGCTGACTTGGGTTTAGGACCACGGGGGTCTGTTGGTCGGTTAAGACCTTCCGAGCTCGGGACTCGGTGATTTTCAGTTAAAACATTCTGAATGCAATGGGGGTTGACTTTTATTAAATGGGGAAGAAAGGGAAGGAAGGATGCGCCTCGTTAAAACCTTTCTAAACCAAAAACCCAGTGGGAAAAAGGGTTTGCAAAGGAAAGAGTACGCCATCTGTTTACAAGTGTTTAACTAAAGTAGGGCTTGAGGTGCGTGGCATTCCAGGTCCTCGGTATCGCTTTTCCGGATAGTTCTTCTAGTCCGTATGCGCCGTGTCGGTACTCCGATCTGATGCGGTATGGCCCTTCCCATGTCGGCCCTAGCTTGCCCTGCCTTACGTCTTTTCGAGCCAGTTTAACTTTTCGGAGGACCAGGTCCCCTTCTTTGAACGTCCTTGGTCGGACTCTAGAGTTGTAGTACTTGGCGACGCGCTGTTTAGTTGCAAAGTTTTGTACTCGGGCAAGTTCCCGAGATTCTTCCAGGAGATCAAGCTCAACTCTTGCCTTCTCTTGCGCCAATGCCTGAACGTGCTCTCTTCTTGCGGAGGTGGAGCCGAGCTCTACTGGCACCATGGCCTCCATTCCATACGTTAGCCGGAAAGGTGTTTCATTTGTTGCCGACTGGGGGGTGGTGTGGTATGCCCACAGCACCCCGCAGAGTTCTTCCGCCCAGTCGCCCTTAGCCCTCTCCAGCCGCTTGCGGAGGCCATTTAGGATAATTCTGTTCGCGGCTTCGACCTGGCCATTGGTCCGTGGATGCTCGACGGAGGCATAGACGAGTCGGATTCCTAGACCTTTGCAGAAGTCCTTGAACACCGAGCTGGTGAACTGTGTGCCGTTATCTGTGATGATGGTGTGGGGTAGGCCATGGCGGCAAACCAGGCTTTTCCAGACAAATTTTTTGATCCTCTCGGAAGTGATGGTCGCCACGGCATGCGCCTATCCACTTGGAGAAGTAGTCTATGGCGACTACGATGAACTTGAGTTGGCCTGGTGCAAGGGGAAATGGGCCAAGTATGTCAAGCCCCCAGGTATTGAAAGGCCAAGGGGCGATGACTTCGTGCAGGACTTCTGGTGGAAGGTGGTTTCGTTTGGCGAACCTTTGGCACTTGTCGCACTTCCTTACGTATTCCAGGCAATCCGACCTGAGCGTCGGCCAATAGTAGCCTGCTCGTAGGATTTTGGCTGCCAGGGTTCGAGTTCCACAATGGTTCCCGCAGATACCCTCATGCAGTTCCCTCATAACATACTCGGAATCCGACTGCTCTATGCAGGTGAGTAGTGGCTGTGAGAAACCTCTTCTGTAGAGTCTGTCTCCGATTAGAGTGTAATGTGCGGACTGACTTTGGACCCTGCGTGACTCTACCGGGTCCTCGGGCAGTCTTCCCTGCTTCAAGTATTCAATGATGTCCTTCATCCAAGAATCCGAGCTGATCACTGCGTAGTTTCTGGCTATCGTGATGCTTGGTGACTTTAAAGTTTGGATGACCACTGTATGGAGCTGTCCTTCGGTCTTCATACTAGCTAACTTTGCCAGCAGATCTGCCTTGTTATTTTGTTCTCGAGGGATGTGCTCGAGTTGGACTTCTTGGAAGTTCTGAATCATGGCGTTGACTTTTTGAGCATACTGGGAGAGTATGTCGTCTCGACACTGGTATTCGCCCTTGACCTGGTTGATCATCAGCTGGGAGTCGCTCCTGACTCGGAGCGTTTGGGCGTCCAACTCCCATGCGAGTTTGAGACCGAGTAGTAAAGCCTCGTACTCGGCTTGGTTGTTGCTAGCTTTGAATAGGAACCTGAGTTCCTGTTCGACGCTGATTCCTGCAGGGCTTTCAACGATGATTCTGCTCATTGCCGCTTTGGAATTGGAGGAGCCGTCCACGAGAGCGTCGATGCTCGACCTCAGGGGTTGGTGTTAGTTACGCAATAAAGTCACCAAAACTTGTGATTTAATGGGTCCTGCGGGCTCATACGATCTAGAATTCGGAGAGTTCTCTGGCCAGCGCCACCATTCGTACGAGAGTTCGGGCCTGCGCAGGATCCTTTTGATCGAGAAGTCCGTTTTGATTACCACCGTGTGCGCTTGAAAGTAAGGTCTCAATCTCCTCGCGGAGGTTACTATCGGGAGGGCCAGTTTCTCTACCTTCTGGTATCTCAGCTCCGCCCTGTGGAGGACTTTGCTCACGAAGTAAACTGGGCGCTGCTCGGTCTCTTTCTCTTCTATCAAGGCCGAGCTGATCGAGGTGTCGGTGGCCGCCAGGTAGAGGAGGAGAGGGGCTCCTTTGGTGGGCTGCGTAAGGACCGGTGGTGATGCCAGAAATTCCTTGAGCCTCTGAAAAGCCGTTTCACACTCCTCGGTCCATTCGAACCGAGCCGGTTTCCGGAGTACCTGGTAGAAGGGAAACGATTTGTCAGCGGAACGAATCACGAACTTGGAAAGGGCTGCGATGCGACCAGCGAGTCTTTGCACTTCTTTGATAGAGCTCGGGCTTCGCATCTCCATCACTGCTCGGCACTTGTCGGGGTTGGCCTCAATGCCTTTGTGGGTGATCATGAACCCCAAGAACTTGCCTCCGAGCACCCCGAACGAGCACTTCTCGGGGTTAAGCCTGATGTTATATTTTCTCATAATGTCAAATACCTCCTGGAGGTCTCAGTAGTGTGCCTCGAAGCTGGAGGTCTTGACCACCATGTCGTCCATATATACCTCGATCGTCTTCCCGATCTGCTTGATGAAGACCTCATCCATCATCCTCTGGTAAGTCGACCCTGCGTTCTTCAAACCAAAGGGCATAGTGACATTGTAGAAGTTGGAGGTTTCCGTCATGAAAGCCGTCTTTGGCGCGTCGAGTGGGTGCATCTTGATCTGATTGTACCCGAAGTACGCATCCATGAAACTGAGCACCTAGTACCCTGACGTGCCGTCTACCAGAGCATCGATGCTCGAAAGGGGGTATGGGTCTTTAGGGCAGACTTTGTTTAGGTCGGTGAAGTCAGTGTACATCCTCCACTTACCGTTGCTCTTCTTGACCAATACCACGTTGGAAAGCCAAGTCGGGTACTTGATCTCTTTGATAAATCCGGCCTTCAAGAGCTTTGAGGTCTCTTCTCGGGCTACCTGCTTCTTTTCCCCTGCAAGTCTTCTTTTGCGCTGAGCAACGGGGCGAGCGCCGTGCTCTATGGCTAGCTTGTGACAGGCCACTTTGAGGTCTATTTCGGGCATGTCCTCTGGGCCCCACGCGAACAGGTCTGCGTTGTCGAGCAAGACCTTCGTCCGGGCTATTCGCTCTCTTTAGGCGATTGTGTCCCGGTCGTATGCTCTTCCCGATCCTCTTGCCCGACCTCCTTGATGTCATCGGCCAAGATCGCCGGAAATCACTCTCGCCCCTCGGGTCGAGCTCAATCATGCAGCTCGACTTGGGGCGATCTCTTCTCCTGTCATCCCTTAGACTGTTGACATAACACTGTCTCGCCTCCTTCTGGTCGGCGTGTATCGTAGCAATCTGCCCATCGGATAGGGGAAACTTCATCGCCAAATGGGGGGTAGAGACTATGGCCCCGATCCCATTGATGACAGTTCTGCCGATTATCATATTGTAGGCGGTGTCCGCGGCCGACTCGGCTTCCACCACCAGGAGGTGGGCTTCGATTGTCTTGGCTCCGACGTCCGCCTTGAAGGTGAGCAAGACGTCGAAGTATCCAGTCACCCGAGCTTTAGCACCTGAAAAACCAACTAACGTACCTCGGTAGGGTCTGATAATCGAGCTTGGTAACTTGAGTCGATCGAAGGCTTCTTTGTAGATTACGTCCGCCGAGCTTCCTTGATCGACGAGCACTCTCCTGACGTTAAATCCAGCGAGGTGTACTGTGATCACCATGGGGTCGTCTTGGTGGCGATATATTCCCTGATAATCCCTCTCCGAGAAGGATATGGTCGGTAAGGCCGCGGGTGGGGCCGCTAGCGACGTTGAGCTATTGACGGACCTCAGGTGCCTTCTCCGACCGTTGCTAGATTCACCCCCTGCAAAACCACCTGCAATTAAATTGAGTGAAGGGGTCCCTTCGTCTCGACCCTTCCTGCGTTGACGGGCGGGTGAACGCCTTTCTCGCCCTCTCCGAGCCGGCGATCGGTTGCGCCTGCGCTCGGGTGAACGGGATCTTCTACGACTTGCTTCGTTTTCTCTAGGGGCCGCCCCATTCCCTTTGTCCACGTACTTTGCTAAATATCCTGCTTGTATGAGTTTCTCAATCTTTATCTTTAGTGCCTGACATTCGTTTGTGGTGTGCCCGTAGATTCGGTGGTACTCGCAGTATCTCTGGCGATCCGCGTCCGGTGGGGAGTCCTTCCGAGGGGGCAAGGTAATGAGGTTGCCCGTGTAGGCTTCCTTCAAGACCCGGTCTCTTCCCACTGTCAAGGGAGTGAACCGACCTCCGTAGTCTTGCCGCCCTCGGCGCTCGTTCCTTCTCTCTGCCCTCTCTCGGGGCAGGTCTCTACTCCTGTCCTGCCGATTCTGGGTTTCCCTTTTGGCGGCGGCGACTTCCTCCATGTTGATATACCCCACTGCTCGGCGCCTCAGCTCGTCCAGAGATCCTGCAGGCCGGCGAGCGAGGGAGTCCGAGAAGGGACCAGGTTTTAGCGCCGACACTATGGCATGGAGCGCCACATCGGTGCTGAGATTTCTGACTTGGGCCGTTTCGTTGTTGAAACGCTCTATGAAGGACTTCAGGGTCTCGTCCGACCTCTGTTTGAGCCCAACCAGGCAGGTGGAGTTTCTCCGGAAGGCTCGGCTCGTGGTGAACCTGGCCACGAATTGCTCGGCGAGTTTCCTGAATGAGTGGATCGAGCACTGCGGGAGGTTAGAGAACCACATCATGGCCGGCCCTTTCAGGGTGCAGGGAAAGGTCCTGCATTTCAGGCCCTCGGATGCGTCGATCAGTAGCATCCGCGCGTTGAAGGAGGTAAGGTGTTCTTCGGGGTCGGTCTTACCTTCGTAAGCGTCCATGTTGGGGATTTGGAATCGCTTCGGGACCGGATCGGCCATAACCCTCTCGTCGAAGGGGAGCAAGGTTAGTCCGATTTCGAAGGGTCGGTTCTCACGCCGCGGTGTGTGCCGGGTGTGGCCCTCTCGTCCGGGGCTATCCGTAGCGCTGGATCCGTCCGATTTGGACGAGTCCCGGTTGTCTCTTCTGGTCCTCGAGGGCGTCTCGTGGCCCTGTCTTTCCTCGCGATCGCGGGCCTCCGCGATCCTGCGCCTTAACTCTTCGTTTTCTGCCCTGAGAAGCTCCAAGACAGGGTCCGGTGGTGGATGCTCATCCTGACTGGCCGAGTGATGACTCGGCTGTGGCGATCTGTGATTCGCCATGCTCCTGGTGCGTACCATCTCGCTCGAGGTGTTTTTGAGGCCTGGGCTAGTTTTACCGGGCCCCACGGTGGGCGCCAATGTTGATGCCGGGAATGGTTGAGCTCTCCTCCTCCTTGAATGGAGCACTCCTTCTTCTAGAGTCAAAAAGGGGGGTGGTACCTGCAAAGACACTCTGATGCCTAAGTCAGATAGGGCTTTGGACGAGGAGGAGAACAGAATGAATTAGGGTTTTTAGTCAGTAGAGAGAGTATGCAAACCTGGGGGGTCAAGCCCCTTTATATAGTGGAGTCACGTCGAAGGAGGGTAACCACCGATCCGAATTCTGCGCGCGGTAACTCCTCCCTCACGCTTCAAGGATCAGCTCATCTCTTCCTGATATCTCGCACCTGCCAAGTCCGTCACGTACTGGCTGTGTGATCCTCAATCTTCGGAGTGGCAACGGCTCCAAGCATCGTCTCCAGGCGTATCCTTTCTAGAAGGTTTGAGGGTCATGAGTCAGCTCGCCCCTGACCTGCTCGGTGTTATCACTGGGGCGATCGTACCGGAGGGCCGGTTTGGCGCCTCCGGGGTCGGATGTAGCTTGCCGAGCTCGAAGAAGGTCGGGACCGATCCGGGCCATCTCGGTTTGGTGGACACACTGAAACTCGCCTCGGGACCGGTCTGTAACAGATAAGAACTTAAAGCTTGGAAGGAGTGAGCCTGATTGCCCTAGGCTTTCCATAATTTGAATTCACAATGTCACCTGTCTCTACGCTTTCTTATAACTTTCTTAGTCTTTTTTTTCCCAAAAGTGCTCGTTCTAATATTCAATTTAAATCGATTGTCTAATTAGCGAAAGAACTTTAGTAGCTTGGTAATTGTTAACATTTCCTGTGTATTCAATACTCAGAGTCCCAAAATACTCCTCTATTACTTTTGCGATAAGATATTCTTGTCTTAGTGCTAACTCTAGAGCAACACCCTCCCAACCTCTTTAAGATTTTAGAGAGAAAAAAGAGGCAGTGACAGTGAGAGTAAAGTAGTATTATGTATTTATCACCGCAATTATAGCTTTACTTAAATCTTAATTCAACAAATTGTAGTTTGTACTGTATAATTTTATTTTGAAAACGCAAAATTTATAGCTCTAACTAAATAAACAAATCAACCCGATAAGTTCACGTATTTAAGTAAGCACTATTTTCTCATTTTCTCAACTCTTCGGTAGAGTTTACTAGGAGAGATGTCCATATAGTTTCTCATATCTTGATAGCGGGCCGGCAGATACATATATGGCTAGCATTCAAAATTGCGATGAAGATACCAGTTATGTTGCGATTTTTAATAATTAATGACATGACATAACTTTTCTTCTAGAAAAAAAAGGTAAGCAATATAATTCTTGTAAAAAAAAAATCTTGTCAAAAAAAGTAAGCACTATAATTATCTGCGTAAGCAAAGTTTAGGTAAAGAAAAGACTTAATAATAGAACATGCATTCCTTCACTAGGAAACTACACCCACACCCATGTTGGGGTCCACTTACGTAAGGAGTAAGTTTTTTCAACCATACCATTTTAGGATCCGACTCCTCTAAAGTGAGTAACTCATTTTAGAGTATAAAATAAGTAATCTTAATTATTGATGAAAAGATGAATAGTTCATATTACATGCACATGTATAACAAATCATTCTTGATTTTTTCATCGATGGTAAAGATCACATACTTTACTCTCTACTCACTATAGAGGAGCCAAATTCACCATTTTAATAACAATACATAGAATGTTTTATTTACACAAAAAAAGAAGGTTACGCCATATCATTAATAAACAAAACTGCAAAACAAATGAGGACTTAATCACAATTTTGAAGGCTAGCCATATATGTAGCCACCCTACAAAGGTGTGAGCAACTACATGGACTTTTCTCCTAGTAATCTCTACCGAAGAGATGAAAAAATGAGAAAATAAAAGACACCTACAATATGAAATAATAGCCTCATATTCAGCTAGGTCCTCCTAATTATTTTTTATGCTATCCACGTCATATGTTGCATCCAACTCGAAGATCACACGGTTAAACGAAACTGAATTGTGCAATGAATAGAATATAGGAGGCCTAAGGTTTACCCTTCACACCTGGAGTCTGGGAGAGCACCTGTAAGTTTTAGATTTGAGGAAAAATTTTCCCTCATCAATGCATCTTGATGGTGAAATAAGGCGTCAATGTTGATAACCCTGGATGCCAGTTCACTGAAATTGTGTGCATCCTACAAAAAAGGATCAATGCACTGCCAAAAGTTTTTCACTACTTTATTTTAATAAACTAAAATTTCAAAAAGACAAAATGCCTCTGACTAACACCGAACGAGGTATTTTAGGGAAGGAACTACTCGCAGGATACATGTGACACCCTCTACCCTAATACAAGTATTTATCGTAAGTAAGTGAAATCTTTAGTGGAAGTAAAAATATGATTTTCAGAAAAACCTTCCACTATGAGTAAAGAGCACCACATACATCGTTCAAATCTCCAAGTCAATTCAATTAATCAAAAGAGCATAAAGATTTTACAAGGTTATCGCATGAATTTTGAAAGAGCATAAGTAAAATATCCCATTCCTCGGTGTCATATTTATTAGAGCTTGGTAGTCTTTTTTACAAAACATAAATAAATGACATAATAAAACAATGTCTGAATCCTTGCTACAGCTGAAGAGCCCCACTAGATCACTCCTCAGTCGATCTCTCATCTTCATTAGACTCGTTTGCCATCAACTACTTCTATGCTCGGGTCCACGTGAGAAAAGTATGGGTGAGTATAAAACAGATCATATATAGGGCAAGCGAATTAGTCGGACTTGAAGCATATTAAACAAGTGAAAGAAACATAGCAGTCACAGATCAATATCATAATGTAAATGTATGTGTATGCTCATGCACGCTAATTTTCATGCTACATCGTAAGCAATATGGATCCATCAACAGCGTCCTTGCAGACTTATCGATATTAATAGTTAGGGATGACAATATGGGCCAGTCTCGCCAGCTCGCCAAAATGGGGCAGGGCGGGATATGTCAGCTCGCCACCCCGCATAAGCCACCCCACCTAGCCCGCCAACCCACCATTTTGCCCTATTTTATGTCGGGCTTAGGTAGGCTAAAACGCCAATCCGCCAATTATCTAGGCCAAAATTCGTTTTTTTTTTTGCCAACCTACAGTGGGGCAGGTTGGGCTCACTTTCTCAACCCGCCACCAATTGGCGGGCTAGCCCTGCCCCTTTTTGGCGAGCTCATGGCATGGTGGCATGGGGCAGGCAAGCCGTCCCACTTTGCCATCCCTATTAACGGTCGAGTCACCCACCAACAGGCTTCCTAGGGTCAGGTCCACTAACAGGCTCTTCGGATTTGTCCCCACCGATAGGCTCTTTAGAGCTTGGTCCCACCAACGAGTCTTCTGAGAGCTGATCCCGCCAACAAGCTCTTTCGGAGCTGGGCTCCTCAAAGAACTAGATGAGCCGAGCACCCGCTCACGAGTTCTTCCAAACAGGTTCCGCATAACAAGCTGAACGCCCACCAACAAGTTTTTCAGAACTAGGTCTCGCCCATTGAACGTTCGATTGTGTACCAGCAAGGCTATCAGCCAAGCGAATGCGACAACTGACTGAAGCTGTAGCATCATGCAATGCCGATAACCCTTAACAATATTGGAGACATACAATCTTGTCAAGCTTTAGTAGTATCGGTCCTTCATAATATGGCAGTAGCGTAGACATCTTCGAAATATCATTTCCAGGGGTATAATCAGTTACTGAGCTTATCTAATCAGTTAACTTAACTTTTAGACAATTAGATCCATCACTTAATCAGTTAGGCTTCAGATTCTAATCGGTTGTGTCCAGTATCCTTAACACTTAACTGGTCAAAACCCATCTTAGTCGGTTAAGTATTATCCCTTAATCGGTTAACAGGGCTTAGACACTTATTAGGATTCTATTTCAATCTATAATCGATTTTCTAATCGTTTCTAATCAGTTAACCACTTCTATATAATCGGCTAACTGCCTCAATAATCAGTTATCCATATATGGTTAATCGGTTACATCCCCCAGTATCCTAGTCAGTCTCAAATCTCAAAGTCTTAACCGGTTAACATCTTAGTCTAATCGGTTAAACACGACAGAATTACTTAAAACCTCTAAATCTCTTTCTCCAGTGTGCTTTTGGTATCTAATATGATGTTACCACGATTTATCATATTCTAAACCTTTGTATACTTATGGGATCCTTAATTCGTACAGCTAATCATCCAAGTGGCAGTATTTCACTCTTATTCCTGTCTCTGGTGTGCATTATAATCGGTTAAGCCCACGTCCTAATCGGTTAACTATTCTGACTCTCTCTTTAATCGGTTATGTCTAGTCTCTAATCGGTCATCTCAAGTTTAATCGATTATATCTCTCTTCTAATCGGTTAAACTGAATATCCTCCTCTTTCCCATGGTGTTTAATCGGGTACAGTATCAGTATTAATCGGTTAAGACTCGAAAAATAGCAGAAATGACAGAAGCCAATATTTCAATCACAATTCCAAACATAATACTTATTTGGTAATCTCATGTGCATCAAAATCACCCAAAACATGCTACATACCAGTAATTTAACATACTACAAGAAAGTATACAAAAATGGTGAAGAACTAAGGCATACATACCAAAAATCATACAACATGCTCTTAAGGCTACACTATCCCCTTATCCCGCATATCATCTGACCCATACCCCCCAAACCTAGTAAATTTCATGTGGCTAAGGATATGTTGGAGTTGTCCTGGACAAAAGCTTGCAAGGTCCTCTCAAGAAGATGAGTGATGGCTCGAAGGGTCACCAACAATGGAGGAAATGACCAAGGGAGAAGAGAACTCAATTTTTAGGGTTTTTAGACGGCTAAACTAGGTTAGGACAGTTTGGAATGAATGGAATTGTTGCCATTGAAGTCCCATAAATGGTCATGAAGAGCCTTTATGTTTTCTGCATACTTTCTGTAGTTAATCGATTCACTACCTGTTGGGTTAATCGATTATACTTCAAAATTTGGGAAAATGGCTATTAGATGTAATGTAGTCGATTAAGGTTCGAAGCCTAATCGATTAGCTCAAAAAAAACCCAAATTTTCTTAGTCTGAGAGTTTTTAATCGATTAAGAAACATGGTTTAATTGATAAATGTGTGAAAGGTGTAAAAACATCCTTTTCTAAGGTGTCTAATTACCCTTATATACATCCTATCATGCATGGCACATAAGCACACATCAAATGCAAAAAAATGGGGTGTTACATTACACAAGTCTCAGTAGTTCCAATTGATGAGACTTAAGGGTCCTAACAATCTTTTAAGCCAGGACCTGCCAATAAAAGATGCTCCTAATAGATGAGGTTGGTATGGACAGAAAAGTTTCACCGTCAGTTAGGTTCCGGCGTAAGAAACTTACAAGATGGAATCTACATAATAAGTGTGGTTTCGCTTCTTCTCTCCTTGAAAGTTGTTCTTTCCAAAATTTTCTTATTAATTGGAGTATCAATTACCATATTTGTCTCATCACCACTGTTGCGGCTCAGGCAGTGCACCTATTCGTAACTCGTAATAAAAGTGGAGTATAATTAGGACTCCGAATGTCGAACCCACAGGGAATGAGCGAGTACCAATGACTTAATAAGATTCTATTCTATTAAATGAGCAAAAGTTATACGTACGCAAGTAATAAAAGTTGTCGGTATCAAAGAAATAAACAAAATGAATGCGAGAACAGTTTGACTATGTTATGGGAAGCCTAGGGGAATCGGGTTCACCAATACTCTACTCTTGAGTTTTCTAAACAATTGATATGATTTAACTATTATGTAAGAAAACTAATCACCCACTCTAAATTACTAAGGGCTACCTAGCTTGCAATATCCCTCATCACCCATAGTGATAGATTTAGCTACTCATAAACTTAGATATAAAATCAGAATAATTCATAACAAGAGAATAAATCTAAATTGGGACACCCTTTTGGTATGACGACGGTCCTTAAGCATGTTCTTCACGTCCTCACGAGCTCCGGCAGCGATTCGGGATGGCACCAAGCTCCAAGGAAACACACAAATCAATGAAAAGAGGTAGGGAATTGATATAAACTCTCAATCGGGGGCTCTTGACTTGGGAATTCATCAAAAGGTCTTTAGAAAAGGTTAAGAGCCCCTATTTATATATTAGGCTGCGAATTAGGTCATCTGGCTTCAAATATGCACTTTTCTGAGATGGGGTACGGCCGTACCCCATATATACACTATCGTACCGAGCTTTATTGATGACGCTGGACCGTACCAATGCGTGTTGCAGCCCTGATTTCACTTGCAGGTACAGATCGCTTTGGCACGGCCAGATCGACTATTTTATCGGCGCCAAGCGGCATGCATCGAGGGGGTATGCCTCATCGAAGTTCTGCTCTAGGTACGGTCGTACCGGATATAGGTCAGGCCGTATGCTTGTCTAGTAGTGCTAAAACTCTCCAAAACTAGCCAGTTTTTTGGTCCTTTTTCGCATCTTTTGCTCCGAGTGATGTCTTCATGATATTTTGGCATAATAAGACAAGAATGAGTACCTTTCTGCTTTAATCAATGCAAAATGGTATAATTAGATACTTAAAATGCCCTATAAAAGTAGACAAATTGGTGTGTTAACACATCTCCACACTTGAGCTTTGCTTGCCCTCAAGCAAACTACTTGGGTAATTATAGTAAGAAAAACTATTTTTACTGAATAGGGGCAAAAATATAAGTTTCACAACAACATGAAATCACAAAATATGTCAATAAATAGAATGCCCAATTAGAGGTGTAAGTTCAAGTAAGCCAACAGCTTGTGATTTTCAAGTCACACTCTCACAATCTCAAAGTATTTGTAGGTATAGTCATTATAACTCAGATTTTTCAAATGAAGTGACATTACCATAGGCTCGTACATTGACCAGAAAATCTACTATTAGAATCTATATATCATGCAAAAGAGGAATGAGGGTCTTTCATTGGTTGTAATGGGGCTAAGGTAATAATGTTTGGTATGATAAAAGAAAGACAAGGTCAGGCAAAGGGTCAGAAATAAATCCACCAAAATAAGCAACTTAATTCTTTTTCACTTTAAAGAGCAGGCAAGAATTCTCACTTTTTTAATTAATAAGTTTTTTTCCTTTTGCAATTCATGAAGGCATGAGCATGATGACTAATTTTTCTTTTCTTTTCAATGCTCTTTCTTTTCTTTTCTTTTCCTCGCTTCATGCATTTATACAGCAATCAATCATTTTTGAAGAACTGAGGGGAAATAATTTTTTCTAAGCCTTCTTTTTGTAAAGATATAGGAGGGATTCAGAACATTATTCTTTTGATTTTGCCACTAATTGCTCTCATATAAAGATATTTTCTAAAGTTGCCTTCACAGAAAATAATCAATAGTAACAAGAAGGGTACCAAAAAAATTAAATAAAATATTTTAGGCACAAAAGTGGGCAACTAGTGGTATAATGTATTCAAACTGGTAGTGGCCTGAAGAATTCCTAAAAATTGCCCTTTCCAAATTCACATGAAAAATAAATTCATATTCGCTTCGTAATGGTCTCAGCACAAGTTCTAGAATGCACATTCATACCAAAAGCATGATGAGGCCTTTTATTTCAGGCTCAAAACTCACATTTAATAGCTTACACAGAAAGTTAGAACTCGCAGAACTTCAATGCTAATTTTCAACAAATTCCAATTACTAGCAACAATTTGATTCAATCATATGTTATCCTAAAGAATTTTTTTTTGTAGCCCCTAAATCAGCAAAAATTTAAAGTTCTTCTATAATTGTAAGCAGTTATAAGTACAACCAAGTTATAAGCATAATAAAATTCCCTTCCCATACTTATTTCTAGCAGTGTCCCCACTGCGACTAAGTTAAAGCAAGAACAAAAAGATAAAATAAAAGAAAATAAGTGCTATAAAAGAATGTGAAAAAAGACTCCCCTCTGGAAAATATCACGAGCAAACTGAATGGGGATATTGGCAAAATATGTTGTTTTATTGTCGCAATACCGATGGAGCTGGTAAGCGGCGGAAGAATTATGCAACACAAAACTCAAAAATTTAGAAACAAATAAAAATAAATAACAGTAAAATATAATAACAAAATAGAAATCTAAAATTAATAAAATAAAATGTATCCTGTGAGTGTATCCAGAAATATGTACATCTCTTTTTAATACAAAAGCAAAGCCTAAGGCTGGATATGCTGCAAATGCTCCAAAATAAGTGTCAGCTGCAGGTCCACATGTATCCTATGCTCCACAAAGCTGGACTGCATCTCGTCAAGATGCATCATGACATCCTCATAGGAGTGGCCCTGTGCTGCTGGCTGAGGCTGTGGCGGTGGTGGTGGTGGATGCTCCTTTACTAGTGGGACAAAATCTGCAGCCTCGTCCTACTGCTGCTCTTGCTACTCCTCTGGTCTGATGATCTCATAGTCCCCATGCCCCAATCTCCATAGAACACCCATGTTAGTGAGGGCCTGAAGTCCAATGGGCTCCATCTCAATGGTCGTGGCTTCGGCTCCAGTGCGAACTCCAAGGTGGGCTGCCAGACGAGAGATGAAAGAACCTAAGACAATGTGCCCAGTGTTCTGAATCTGAAAATGAACGCCCAACTGGGTGCACGTCCTGATTCAATGGATCAGTACGACCTGACTTAAGGTCTTTGTATGGCCGTATTTTGCCATATGTATGCCCGTACCTATGGTCAGCTTAAACCCTAAGGCCGCCAGTACGGCCATCACTACGGCCTGTTCTTGGTAGGTACGGCTGTACTGCGCTACGGTTTTGTGAAAATTCTACCCTATGATCAGATTTTCTTAATTTTTAGCCTAGATTATAAGTCTCTAATCATTCCTAGGGTCTCTAAGCATACAAAACCGAGCCAAAACTACCCCTAAATACCTAAAATTAGAGTTAAACAGAACTAAAAACCTAAACTAACTAAAAACTTGAAACAACTAGTAAACCAGGCAATTAATCCACAAATTGAGTTTAGAATCAGCACCTGGATGATCTTGTTGATGGAAATGCGAAGAAATTGAGAGAAGATGGTGCTCAAATGGAGAGGTTTGGGCGTATGAGAGTGAGGTACGCCCTTACCTTTCATTATTTACCTTATATTCTGCCTCTGGACATGGGGTACAGCCGTACTAGTTTTATATCCAGTCGTACCTGCCTGTTCTCCGCGTTTTTGAAGATGAAGTCGTGTGGTACGACCGTACCTACTGGTTTTCTAGAAAATTTTTGATTTTTCAAAATTTTTATTTTTTTTGTATTTTCAGTTATCATAAAAATGAATAAAAATGAAAAATAAAATAAAAATAAAATAAACAGATAAGTGATAAAAAATGTTAGTAATCACAGGTTGCCTCCTGAAAAGCGCTTGTTTAACGTCTCGAGCCTGACGGTTCGGAGGACTTAGAAATTAGTCCTCAACGGGCCATGACCCGTCCTTGACATTACCTTTTGTCTTTTCACCATTTTGGAACACAGCAAAGTAGTCACCTTTTTCTGAGTGGTCAGTCCAAGCAGGACCTGAGAATTTTTTGGTGAATTCATTGTGTACCCACAGTCTTCATAAACGTAGATTGGCTCCTCAAAGTTATATGAAAAATTCCTAATGAATTTCTTCACTAAGTCATTCCATGTTTTTACTTCTTTAATTGGTAGGAGATAGAGCCATAGTTTGACTTCCTCATCTAATGAGAATGGGAAGATCGTTAGTTTTGCCTCATCTGGAGGCAAGCCTTCATACTTAGCCTTTCTAATCTTTTTACAGAACTGTCTCACGTGCTCAATAGGATCTTGGCCTGTTGTTCTCTTGAATTGTAGTTTTGACACCTCTAGGATGATGGATGGGTTTAATTCAAAACTTGTAAATTCCTCTGGGGTGTCTTCCTTTAGTCCTTGAAAACCTTGGATTTTGTCCACTTTTTCTTCTTGTGCAATCTGAAAACTTCTTACAAATTCCTCCATTAATTCCTCCCAATTGGAAAAGTGAAACTTGGGGTATATTGAGAACCATTGCTTAGCTAATCCTCCTATGGAAAGAGGAAATAACTTAAGTCTTATCTTTCCTGCGGCGGTTCCTGCAAAATTGTTAGGCTTGACCAAGTCATAAAAATTTAAAATATGAGGAATAGGATCCTCTCCACAGAGTCCTTTAAATTTAGGCAAACAAAGTGCCTCCAATATCAAAGAAGGGATTATGTCCTTATCTTGCTCCAAAGAGTTGCTATCTTGTTCTTCAACTTGCTCTTCTTTTTCTTTTTCCTTTTTAACTTTGACGTCTTGCAAGACACAACAAGAAGCACTATAGGGAGAATTTTTGTTAGAATTATAAATATTAAATATTTCTTCTTCATCCTCAATTCTTAGAGTCATGGTTCCCTTCTTAACTTGAATAGTAGCATCTCCAGTTGCCAAGAAAGGTCTTCCTAAAATAATAGGAACATCCCTGTCTTCCTTCATATCCAGAACAACAAAATCCATTGGGAAAATAAATTTTCCTACCTTGACCAGCATATCCTCTATTATTCCTCTTGGGTAAACAAGAGTTCAATCAACTAACTGCAAGGACATTTTAGTAGGTTGTGGTTCCTACAAATTCAATTTTCTCCAAACAGACAGAGGCATTAAATTGATACTTGAACATAAATCACATAGTGCCTTAAATGTATTATTACCAATTGAACAAGAAACAGCAAAGGTGTCTGGATCTTTAAGCTTAGATGGTAATTTTTTTAATAACATAGCAGGGCAATCCTCATTTAATTTAACAGTCTCATCTTCTATTTTGTTTTTGTTAAAAATTATTTCTTTGAAAAATTTAACATATTTAGGCACTTCAGAGACAATTTCAGCAAAAGCAATATCGACATGCAACTTTATAAGTTTTTCTAATAATCTCTTAGCTTGTCTATCCTTGCAAAAAATTTTAGAACCTTGGAAAGAGCTACTTACCTGCTAAGACTCGGTTTGAGCCTTCTCCTCTTTTGGTTACTCCTTCTCCATGAAGATTTCATTGCAATTCTCATTGGGATTTGGTTCTACTTGACTTGGAAGTGCTCCTTTTTCTCTTTGAGTCACCGCATTCAACACACATGACAGTTGTTCTCTCAATATTTATGTCCTTCTGCATTCGCAGTAACTAACTTTTTCCAAGTTGTTATACCTTTCATTCATTTGTCCCATAAGGTCGTTAATTTCGTTTTCTCCGGGACTCCTATCATTCTGAGTACGATTTTGCAAATGTGGGGGCTTACAAGTATTCTGATTTTGACCCTCAGATCTCTGTTGACCTCCCCATGATAAATTTGGGTGATTCCTCCATCCGGGGTTGTAAGTGCTTGAGTATGGGTCATTTTGTTGCTTATTCCCAACAAAATTCACCTCCTCAATGCAGTCCTTTGAGTCATGACTGGTTACTCCACAGAAATTACGAGATGCTTTAACTGCCTTGGTTTCTATAGCCTTTAGTCTTTCTTCAGTTTTGTCCATGAAACCGGCTAGAACTCCCATACACGGATGTCTGTGTCTTTGCATATATTTCAACATAGCCTCTTGCATCCCTGTTTTTGGATCAAAATCTTTCAGGCCTATAGCGTTGACTTCTTCTAATTGGCCTTCGATTGCCACACATCCCTAGTCATTATTAGCATTAGATTGAGTTTGCGCTGCCATCAAAGTCTCTAATTTTTTAGTCATTGCCTCCAATTTTGCTTCTAGAGCTGTGTTGGCTTCCTTTATAAATCCCTGCCTGTAGGTTCTTTCTTCCAGTTTGTCTATCACATGCTGACCACTAAGCATTATTCTGAGCCATCTCGTCATAATTTCAAAAGCCCTCAGTGGGTGTCTTCTTTCCGAAAGATCCTCGGCAAGCAGCGTCAATAGCTCCTCTAGTTTGCATGGTGAAACCATTGTACAAAATCTGAACTAACTGCCATTTGGTGAAACCATGATGAGGGCAGCTTCAAATTAAATCTTGGAATCTTTCTGTAACACCCTAACCCATATAAGAGGATTACTTACGAATAAAACCTGAACTAACTAGAAAACGACGTATAAAAAGTTTCGAATACCAATGATACTAAGGATCAAGTCCTATTTACAAAATATGAACCATGCTTTAATTCATAAAGTCCCTGGATATTTAAGCATTATAAAAGATATGCGGCTAAAGCATTAACATAATTCAGAGTCTCGTAATTGCTGAAGTTACCTCTAATTATTACAACCTCTTTCTTTAAAAAAGAATTATAATGAGTATAACAAGTTACAATTACGCCTCATACACGTATACTACTAGGACACAACCTAATAGCTACGACTCCGACTCGTGATCCAGTGACTCGAAGTCTCGCCGAATGGCAAGACCGAGCACGCTTGTGCTCCGAACCTCTTCCATCAATAGTACCTGAAAACAACGCCCCAAAGGTGAGTTTATTAAACTCAATAACATAGACTTGAAATCAAAATATTTTTACCGTTGTTTCCAGCTATACGTGGTGTGCGACGTATGGGAAAATCCTCCGCTTATTACATAAGTATATTTAATCAAACTATATACCTTAACAGAACCTCAACATAGCAGTGCCAATGAATGTTCAGACATAGAGCATGTATCAAACACACAGTCTAATCATATTCACTTAGACAATTACTATTTTGCTAGGTGATTCACAAGTTCAAACCTCAAATCATATTATGCAAACAACCAATTAATCGATATTGTTTACAAGACAAATCACAAATCATAATTACAATCATAATGGATGTACCCACTTGGTGCCACTCAATAACCCAAGAAAAGAGTGAGAGCTATTCATTTATATACCGCTCCACCAAGGGATCCCCGTCATTGGAAAAACCCTCAAATAACCAAGGACGAGTTTGCATTATTACGCAAACACCCTCAAACACAATCAAACTTATTCACAAAGCATTTTCAATTAATGCATTGTTATTTCACATTTTTCATAGTCTCATATTATCCTTAACCTTAACCAAACTCAATCATAAATCATTAACACACAACACATCACAATTCATTATCAAATAATGTATAGCTCTAGCACATTCCTTTTAGCCTCACACCATTCATTTAAGCATAGGAAAATGAGACTTAACACAAGGTTTAAGAGTTTGGGAAAGTATTAGAAAGGAACCAAAAACACACAAAAATGGTACTATTGGCCACCCAGCGAAATGATCTGTTTGCCCAGCGAACAGTGGCCGAGAGTTGCACCTGTTGGTGCACTCTGGCTTCGCCTAGCAGCCCAGGGGGTTCGCCCAGCGATCTGATGCTGAAAAATCTGCATAATTGTGTTTTTCTACACTTCCAAATTCCTTGTCACATTCCAACCCAATCCTAATCACAATGGAGTAGATCCAAGGCAAATTCACACATATACATACTAAGAATCAAAGGCGTATTAAGAATCAAAACAATAGAATTCTTAACATGCTTAGTCACAAGGTTATAGTTCAACACTTCTAAGTTCAACAACAATACATCAAAAACTCATTACCAATAACAGTATTCATATGGTTAGAATCGACCAATAGCATTCAAGAATGTGACTCAGCTCAATCACTTTTCACATGCCAATTCAAGCCAAGATAATTTCAACAAGGGTTTCAAGGCAATTATATGCATACACCACTAGGAATTCAAGACATATCCAAAGCCAAGACAAACATGGAACTTAGGATACATGAAGCACAACCACGCCAAGTGAACACATACATACATCATGGTGCATACAATTTCACATTCAAGTAACTTAGAGCCCAAACTCATGCAAAAGGGCTAGCTCACATGCTGAGCCACTTCAAATCTGAAATCACACATATTTTCACACATAACAACAATTTGTATAATTCCGATTGGGGCTCAGTGGAACTCGCAATGGTCACAAACAACACACATTGGTTTAGGGGGGTTGGGGGCAGCCGTCCAACCCTATTTCAGTCAAACCCCATACAAGACTATTCAGTATAATTAATAAGCTAATTATTGAACTAATAAATTTAATCTTAAAGCCTAGCACACCCTAAGGAAGGTTTTGGGGGAAGTCTATGTTACCTGAGCAATCCCAAGTTAGGGATTTGAGCTCCAAAAATCCCCTTTCCTCGATTTGTCACCATTTTGAGTTCCATTCTTCTCCTTTTTCTTCAAGAAGCCCATATGCAAGTCCTAACCTCCATGGAAGGGGGTTTCAAGTTTCCATCTTCTTCCTTTAAGCTTCAATCTTGTTGTTCCTTCCATGGCTCCTCTTCCTTGTTCCATTTCCTCTTCATTTTCGAGTTCCTTCTCCCTGAAACTCTCTCTCTCTCTCTCTCGTGACCTCTTCCCTCCTCTCTCTCTCTCAGTTCGTCCCTCTCTCTCTCCACACCGCGTGAACAATGGCGTGGCCACCCTCCATGCCGCCGTGCTGTCCCCAGCAGCCACCACCGCGACCGTTCTTCCTTCCTCTCTCGATCACAACCATCCTCTCCTCTCTTCTCTTTCTTTCCTTCTTCCTTTCTCTTCCTTTTTTCTCCTTTCTTTCTCCTCTTTTCTGTTTTTCTACAGGGAGTCACGATGGGGAGGGAGACATAGGGTTTGTGAGAGGGCTCTATGGTACACTTAAGTGGATCATGGTGTATGGTGGTCACTTGGGTCTACATTTAATTAAAAACTTTACAATTAAACCCTTATTTAGCCTCTTAATTAAATCCTTGATTCTTAATAATATTCTTGAGTAATTTTAGTTAATTAAAACTACTCCTAATTAATTGGTCCCACATTTCCTAATTTATTGGGTAAAATTACTATTTAACCTTTTGGTTCCAAATTGGTGTTAAATTACCAAATTAAGGCTATGAACTATATTTAATCCTCAGGGATTAAATCTCTTTTTCACTTAGGATTTCTTATAGTTAGGCTTAGGGGATTTGGGATGTTACATTACTCCCCACCTTTTAGGAATTTTGTCCCCAAAATTCGCCTTGACCTTCTAACCTTATCCTTACATAGGATTTGTTCTATGTGCTTCCACTGCGTACTCTAATTCTAGGCCGCTTCAAAAAGGTAAGTTCCTCTCTTGATAGTTCTAAACCCTTGAAAATTCAAGAGGAATTAATAACGATAGTAGATCTATTATCCGATGAATTTGGTGATTCGGCTAACTGGTCACAAACCAAGTCTTATCCCCAACAAAAATTTAATTAAGTTAAGACAGGGTTGTTATTGGTCAACAGGATCACTTCATACACCGACGAATGAATCTAGCATCGACATTAATTTCTTGGAATTCCCACCGATTTAGCTACAGCTAAGGCCCTTGTAGTCCAACGACTATGGTCTACCACTCTTCCTCAGGCTAATTATTCACACATGGTCACTAGGTCTAGCAGACTTAAAGTTTTCTAGCGAATCAAGGTTTGACCACCGTCAAGGTCCTCTAGTTACAACTGAGGCATTAAGAAATCTAGCTCATCACTACCCTTTTTAACTTCAGGAGTCGCTAAGGCAATCCAAATCAAAAGTACTATAGGTTTCGTAAATGGCTTTGTGATTATCAATCAATTTGGGATCCATTCACAATAGTTAGGTCAAGCAAGCTTGTTTAGTCAATAAGTGCCAAGAACCTAAACAATTATGAATGCCCATCTTAAATTGATTAAAACCGCCATGCTAAGAATCTTTACTTACCAATTCTAGATGTGCTAGGGCTGAACGGATGGGACAAGGGTCCAAGAGGGCTATAGACTACCCCCGGTATATCCAGAATGACCTTCCCAAGATTAATAGTTGGAAATTGGTCATGTTTACTAATACTGTTAACAGTAAGGCCACCATTAGGAGCACTTACCTATTGAGGCACAACTATGGAATCATTGGTCACAAAATAAGCATATGGCATAATCCTCAATTATAAATAATGCAAACAAATTTTCAACATTATTTACATATGACAATCACATTTCACATACCTCAAATCATGTACACAAAGTATCAAACACATACACCAGGCTCATATAGACAATTTATCACGATAGCATAAAGGTACATATTTAGCAGCAACTTTAACGAATTTATAAAAACATCTCCAAGGCTAGAGAAATCATGAATAAATTACAGGCCATCAAAATACATGTCAAGACTCTAGAACTTATTTTACTAACTCAAAAACCACATTTCCAGCCCCCAATAAAAATTAAAATCCACATATACTCAAAAGGTGCAGAATTTGATAATTTTTACGCTATTTAAAATAACCATTTTCCTACCATGCAAGTCCTAACATCCATGGAAGGGGGTTTCAAGTTTCCATCTTCTTCCTTTAAGCTTCAATCTTGTTGTTCCTTCCATGGCTCCTCTTCCTTGTTCCATTTCCTCTTCATTTTCGAGTTCCTTCTCCCTGAAACTCTCTCTCTCGTGACCTCTTCCCTCCTCTCTCTCTCTCTCGGTTCGTCCCTCTCTCTCTCCACACCGCGTGAACAGTGGTGCGACCACCCTCCACGCCGCCGTGCCGTCACCAGCAGCCACCACCGCGACCGTTCTTCCTTCCTCTCTCTCGTTCGCAACCATCCTCTCCTCTCTTCTCCTCTTTCTTTCCTTCTTCCTTTCTCTTCCTTTTTTCTCCTTTCTTTCTCCTCTTTTCTGTTTTTCAGCAGGGAGTCACGATGGGAAGGGAGACATAGGGTTTGTGAGAGGGCTCTATGATACACTTAAGTGGATCATGGTGTATGGTGGTCACTTGGGTCTACATTTAATTAAAAACTTTGCAGTTAAACCCTTATTTAGCCTCTTAATTAAATCCTTGATTCTTAATAATATTCTTGAGTAATTTTAGTTAATTAAAACTACTCCTAATTAATTGGTCCCATATTTCCTAATTTGTTGGGTAAAATTACTATTTAACCCTTTGGTTCCAAATTGGTGTTAAATTACCAAATTAAGGCTATGAACTATATTTAATTCTCAGGGATTAAATCTCTTTTTCACTTAGGATTCCTAATAGTTAGGCTTAGGGGATTTGGGATGTTACACTTTCCCAAGCTCATGCATTGATTCTCCTTCATTCTGGGTGAATCCAAACATGTCAGCTCTCAACTTTGCAGATTTTGCGGGAGGAAAGTACTTGTTCAAGACTTAGTCTTCAGGTCCTCCCATGTATTAATAGATTAGGTGGAAGTGAATCCAACCATAATTGTGCTTTCCCTTGCAGTAAGAAAGAAAACAGTCTTAATTTGTTGTCTCCGGTGTCACACCTTGACACTTGACAGTATTAGCAACTTTCGAAACCTCTTAAGATAGACATTTGGGTCTTCAGATGATAAGCCAAAGAATTGTACTGCAGATACCATAGAGATCAGTGCTGGCTTTAATTCAAAGTTAGTGGCCTCAATTGCCGGATTGTTGACACATTCCGCCACATCCGTAGTTGGTGTGAAGTACTCGTTCAACGTTAGTTCGTCATCCATTGCTAGGTGCTGTCTTCTGAACAATCTAAGTGTTCTTTCAATTTCAGGATCAAAAATCAGTTCAGGATGTTGAGACCTTGTCTGCATACACCAAAGGAAACCAAATTAGAATGTCTTAGTACTAAATAAAAATAACAGAAAATAAATACTAAATAAAATTATGCCTAATGCAAATAAAACCTCTAATTCAATTAATATCGCAATCACTCCCCGACAACGGTGCCAAAAACTTGTTGCGGCTCAAACAAGTGCACCTGATCGTAATTCGTAATAAAAGTGGAGTATAATTAGGACTCTGAATGTCGAACACACAGGAAATGAGCGAGTACCAATGATTTATTAAGATTCTATTCTATTAGACGAGCAAAAGTTGTAAGTACACAAGTAATGAAAGTTGTCGATACCAAAGCAATAAACAAAATGAATGCGAAAACGGTTTGACTATGTTATGGAAAGCCTAGGGGAATTGGGTTCACCAATACTCTACTCTTGAGTTTTCTAAACAATTGATATGAGTTAACTATTATGTAAGAGAACTAATCACCCACTCTAAATTACTAAGGGCTACCTAGCTTGCAATAGCCTTCCTCCTAATTAATTACTCTGTTTGGTCCTAGAAGGTAATTAAAGGAAAGAGCATTAAGTATATGTGGGGATTTGTTAATCTAATAACTGATTAGAAACAAGCTATAACCTATCCGACATATAAAGCGAGTTCTTTTACCCTATGGTTCCGTTAACTAATCATGATCCTGTTACCACAATTAAGCCAACTAAGTAAAGGTTGATCAGGCCTTATATGATTAAGCACAATAGGAATAAAACACTCAAACATTCAATAGAAACTCATATAATTAAATAGACAAAGCATCAAGAATATTGTAAAGGATCCGCCATTACCCCTAGTGATGGATTTAGCTACTCATTGTCAATGATAATAACATAAACATAGATATAAATCACAATAATCCATAACAAGAGAATAAATCTAAACCGGGACACCCTTTCAGTATGACGACGGTCTTTAAGCACGTTCTTCGCGTCCTCACGAGCTTCGATAGCGATTCGGGATGGCACCTGTAACACTTGAGGACGAGATTGACCTCGTATTAGGACGTCGTACCGAGACCTCGCGTCGAGATCTCGTGTCGAGACCTCGTACCAAGACCTCGTGTCGAGATCCCGTGCCAAGATCGCGTGCCGAGGTCATTTATGAGCCGAGGAGACCGCGCGTGCACTAGTCAGCCGAAATGAGGAGACCGCGTGCATTAGCCGATGAGATCGCTGCATCGAGCCGATGAGGTCGCTGCATCGAAATGAGGAGATCGCATGTCGAACTGAGGAGGCCGCGTGCACGAACTCGTGTTAGAGCCTTGTGCGCTTGCACGAGCACCCTGGTCGACATCGTGTCGAGATGATATCACTCGTATCTTTACGAACGTTATTCAGCGTTATTATTATATTGTTTGTAATATTTATATTATCGGTTTGCAGTTCTCGACGCTGTGCTTCTTTTTAGACCTGTAACCTATAGAGTAGAGGGTAATCATGAGAGAGGAGAGATTAGATGGGTAGATTGATTGATGGGATTAGCATCTCATAACTGTAGTTACGATAATGCCCTTCCCTCACCAGCTGTATATTCGATCAGCTCTCACAAACACTCACTTTCTCTTTTCTTCTTTCTTCTTCCTTCTTCTCTGAGTTCCTCTTCCTCTCCAAAACTTCCATCGAAGAACCTTGAGTTCCATCGAGCTTCTGCATAAACTTTCTTCATCAATCTTGTTCCTCATCATCCTCTCGACATATCTCACCACCTCGACCACCATTTGAGGTATGAAAAACAGATTCTCTTCCTTCATGCTACTGTTTAGCGCCATTTCTTCTTTCCATTTTAGCTAGTTTTTATACTCCCAAATCATCTCTTATTGATGGGTTTTCTTCTTCATGATATTACCTCCCTTTCTAACCGATTATTTGGGCTTGTAAAACAAATTTCTTCCTCTGTTTTCTGCAGTAGGCAGCGCTCAAAACCCTCCCTATTTGGTTTGTTTCGTTTTCTTGTTTAGTTTGTTGTTTGTTGCTTCTGGTTGTTGTTATTGTCGATTTATCTGTTGTAGTACCAGATAACCTCTTTCATGAACTTTTGATCGAAAACCCTGACTTTGTGTTAGAGGAAAAATATATTTAAGTTCTTGAGTTTTAATATTTACTGGGTTGTAGTTAAGATTGGGATGAGAGCTAAGTGTTATTAAGAACCCATAGATGGAACTAAGTTATGCTTGTATTAGGAAGTCTGATTCCCGAGATCGTGTGATTCCCGAATCGAGGTGTACGGGAGAGCGAACCCGAGGACGTGGGAGCAGTGGGATCCAGATCGAGAGCTGTACGTGTCGAGGTCGACTGAGAAGCGTACGTGTCGAGATCGAGTAAGAGAAGTCGTTGTCGAGCTCGTTTGAAGACAGCCGTGTCGAGGTCGTTGTCGAGCAGCATTAGCTTGGAGTTCGGTAAGGGCAACTTTTAGACATTATTAAGACTTTATTTTATATGTTATTGTGTATGGATTCCTTGATTGGTGTCGAGCTTGAAATGTTGTGAATTGTGAATTGCTGTTGAATTGCGTTTCTTCATGCAGAATGTTTTCATTGCTTAAATGTCGAATTGCGTTTTCTTCATGTTAAGCATGCTCTCTTTATTTGATATGTGATCAAGTACTTTTATGTGCCACTCCTTGATCGCGGGCGAGCTAATCATCGAGTGAGAGAGCTAGGCGAGTCGTATGACGTTGAGCCGTGACCGGATAACTAAGGGTGCTAGGTCCCCTTTGTTTACGGAGATTGACTAGACGTCGCCACGCTATGGGACCTGAGTTGGTGTCCTAGGGAGAGCGAAGATCCCAAGGCTTCTACCGGACTTTCCAAAGATACTGACGCTGCGTGTGCATTCCGGAAAAATTGTCGAGTCGAGAGAAATGGATTGCGAGTTGAGTCGAGTCTAGAGTGAGAAGGTCGAGTCACGTGTGGTGATTGATATACATTGTTGCGTTGCTTATATTCTTTATGCCGTGTTTATCTTGAATTGTTGAGAAGTTGACCCTTTCCCGTGGTGCCTTCAATCCATGACGGTTACCCAGGCGATGTCGAGGGCGCAGGGAACTCGACAGCAGATGATGGCGAGGAGGAGCTCGACGAGGACCCGAGCGACGACCTATACCTGTCGTGATTTACTTTGTCCTTGTTTTTGTGTATAGTGGTTGTGACCAGTTGGGCCGGTTATGTTTTGTTGTTACTGGGTAGACTGGCGGTTTACTTTTGGAGCAGCCCCCTGCGTGGGTGTCTGCCGGAAGTACCCCCAGGGTATGATTGCTCTCTTGAAGTCGTCATACCTTAGGTGTATTTTCTTTGCACATTATTACTCTGTATTTTGTATACATTATTATTTCGAGTGGTATATATGCATGTATGTTTTATTAGAATTTATGTCTTGTGTCTTAGTTGCACCATGTTTTCGAAAAGCTGTAATTACTCTGATGTGCACGAGCTGGTGTTATAAAAAAAAAATAGACCGTACTTTTCTAAAAGGGCACAAGAGTATCGTTTTAAAACACATCGCATGCAGGGTAGTCGAGCTCGATGTGTTGAGCTCGGTAACTTGAGCTCGGTGTGATGAGCTCGGTAGCTCGAGCTCGGTATGTTGAGCTCGGTAGCGGTCCGGAAACAGGTCGTTACAGCACCAAGCTCCAAGAAAACACACAAATCAATGAAAAGAGGTAGGGAATTGATATGAACTCTCAATCGGGGGCTCTTGACTTGGGAATTAGTCAAAAGGTCTTTAGAAAAGGTGAAGAGCCCCTATTTATAGATTAGGCTGCGAACTAGGTCATCTGGCTTCAAATCTGCACTTTTCTGAGACGGGGTACGGCCGTACCGCATACATACATGGCCTTACCGAGCTTTGTTGATGACGCTGGACTGTACCCATACGTGCTACAGCCCTGACATCACTTGTGTACGGCCGTACTGCCTTTGGCACGACCGTACTGGACTATTTTATCGGTGCCAGGTGGTACAGACTGAGGGGGTACGCCCTCACTGAAGTTTTGGTCTAGGTACGGCCGTATCGGATATAGGTCAGGCCGTACCGCTTGTCCAGTAGTGCTAAAACTCTCTAAAACTAGACAATTTTTGGTCTTTTTTCACCTCTTTTGCTCCGAGTGGTGTCTTCATGATATTTCTGCATAATAAGACATAAATGAGTACCTTTTTTATTTAATCAGTGCAAAATGGTATAATTAGATACTAAAAATGCCCTATAAAAGTAGACAAATTGGTGTGTTAACAACCACATAAGCAAAAGTGTGTGAAGTAGAGGGTTGATTATACATAGACTCGGGTAAGATGCTAGCATTGTTAACATCTTTAGACACTATTTTTTCTCCTAAGATAATATCTTAATCAAGTGGTTCTGTAACCTCAAGGATCTTCCCAGGAGTTGGTGGAGTGTCAGAGAATTTCTTCCTAAGTCTCCTCTTCTTTGGTTTGGCCTGTTCACCAACTTCATCAAACACAATAACTTGAGTAGACTCAGCAGCTTGAGCAGACTCAGCAGCAACACCAGTAGACACATCTACTTTAGACTCAAGGTCTGTAGATACAACAGCAGCAACTGTAGACACATCGACAAATGTAAAGTCTGGCCTACTAATAGACACAACAAGTTTAGACACTGCCAAAGGTACTGGTTCATACCTTCCCAATTATCTTTCTGATGGTTTCACAGTCTTCATCATCAGAAATATGCACAGTAGTGGACATAGAAGTGGTTTTAGTTGTCTTTTTTCTTCTAGTGTCTAGTGATTCAACACCATAAGCTCCTTCTCAGTTTTCTTCTTCTTCCTAGGAAAAAGATTTCTTGTTATTGGTCTTGTATCAGCAAAGGGTGTAGGTGCTTTCCTTGTTGATCTTTGTTGCGTCTCAAGCAAGTGCACCTGGTCGTGTGTAGTGATAAATTGAGATTTTAAGTCTTGTTTGTCGAACCCACAGAGAATAAGGATAAGTACTAAACTACTTTAGGCATCATAATTATTTAAGCATCGAATAGTTGGTTTAAATGCACAATGAAGAAAGAAAGCGTAGTAAACGGTTTGGAAAACAATAGAGTTAGAGCCTAGGGCCTTAGTTTCGTTTATCCTGTTCGTTCATTTCTTGATCCTACTCTATCTTATTCTTCCCTTACTTCATGTTATTGACCCCCTTCTATCTATTAGCCCTGATCCTCAGACAACCAATAACCTTTTTCTTCCTAAGACTAATTTCTTGAATTAACCTTGGTTGAAAGCATTAAGTCATATGATAGTCTAGGAGTTTGAACTGGTCAAAACGTTCAATATCTCCCCATTTCAGTTCCACTAAAAGTCCCCAATTCCCTTATAGGTCCATTAAATAACCTTGGATCCTCTGATAGATTAATTAACTAAAACTTGCAATTTATTAATCTAAGATTCCTTTATAGCCCCGTTGTAAAACCTCAGATCCTCCACAAATAATGCAACGACTCATAAATAAATAAATCACAAAAAATCATAACACTAAGGAAGTTTAACATGGATAATAAATTTGGAATAGAAATAGAATAAAATAGTCACTAAGACATAGCTAAGGAACTACTAAGGTAAACTATACCAAAGACCCTAAAAGAGAGCTTAGCTACTCATGTCACAAAATAAAAAAGCAATACAATTAGGAAACATATTCAAGAATAGCAAAAGAAACCGGGAAGGAACTCTTTCTAATCTCTAGATGAATCCTGGCTCATGCTCCAAAGTCTCCTTGACAGCTTCACAAGTTCAAAATCAAGATTTGACATTTCTCTCTCTCTATAGCATCTCCCCTAAGGAGGTTTGAGCCCTATTTATAGAGTTAGGCAAAATTAGGTCAACAGACCTTTAGATTTGCCTGATTCATTAGTATGTATGACCATACTACCTTATCATATACGGTCGTACTTCGTGTTTCACCTAAATCCTCACTTTTGCGCACAGGTTTTGTATGATCGTACTTAGTATATGTGCAGACGTACATCTGAGAGACTTCAGCGCCGACCCGTACATATTGCACTGTACGCCCTAACAGCTCCCCAGAGGGGTGAACAGCCATACATAGAGCATGTGCGGCCGTACTGCTTGTCTAGAAGCTCAGAAATTCGCTCCTTTTGATCCTTTTTTGCCCAGAATTACGTACTTTTGCTCCAAGAGAGTTCTTTTACCTTTTTATGCACAATATAAGCAAATATGAGGATTTCTTATATAAAATGTGTTAAAAATATGCGGGAATATGCTTAAAATACCCCTTAAAATCTCACAAAATATTCATTCATCAATCTTCTTGGTCCAACCACTGTTTGAGAAGAAGGTTCATCTTCAAGCAGTCCTTCTTCAATTTTTAGTTGCCTTATAGTTGCAGAAGTAGAGAGACCCATTTTTTGGAGATTAGATTCTCCAAACATAGGAGCTGTACCCTTAACATCTTTACCCAGATAGGTCTCAATCACTTCAGGGGATTTCAAACTAATTTGAGTGATGATTCCCTGAGCCTCCATGATTCTGGAAATAAGCATTCCATAAGGTATTCCAGGGTGAGTTGCCTTGGCATTTCCCTTTCTGGCTTCATAGTGTAGATGTTGCAGATATTCAAGAATAATTGCTGGGAGATTCATCTGCCTCTTAAATAGGATGTTCACGAGACAGAATCTTTGGCCCTCGCTCACTGTATCTATAGAGCCAACTTTGGGCAGAACACAATTCATGATAATCTGGTGGAGAACTCTAGCCGTTGCCTTCAGGTTTGAAGCTTTATATACTCCTCCTTTTTCAAAAAGAAAATTTGTTAACTCTAGTCATGCCTCCAAATTCCTTTTCCCAATCTTTTGTGAAAGAAGATCCTTCTTCGGGACATCGAGCGGCATTAGCGATGGCTTTTCTATCAATCACAACTCTCAATCCAGCCATTGTACCAGGGATAAGAGAGAAACAAAAGACAAATTAAATAAAGAATTAAAAATGTTAGCAAAAGTCCAGCGATAGCCGTAAAAACAGTTTTGACACAGTAAATAATGTTTTGAAACCACAAATTTATCACAACTCAACGATTATAAACTTGATGGATTAGACAGAAGCTAGAGCATCACATTGAATCAAGTCCATACATGTGTATACTAGCCTTGATCAAACATAGGCAATGTAACTAGAACATGAAAAACAAATACTGTAAATGATGCAGACGTATTCAAAATATACAGACGCATATTGTTACGGACCGGTCTCAGAGCTGGGCTCCCGCCAATCCACCGAGCCGAGCCAATCCGACCCCTATCCGACCTGCTTCGACCTTGGGCGAGGCACGTCCAACCCAGAGTGGGCCAAACCCATCCTTCGGATATAGCTATTTAGGGCCGAGCTGACCTGTGGGTCTCGAACCTTCTGGAAGGGGATGTGCCCAAAGACAATACTTGGGGCCGTTGCCATTCCGAAGATTGAGGAGCACGTAGCCAGTACGTGATAAACCTAGCAGGTGTAAGATATCAGGAGGAGATGAGCTGACCCCTGAAGTTGAGGAGAGGAGTTACCACACGCAGGATTCGGATCATTGGTTATCATCCTCATGCGAGACTCCACTATATAAAGGGGGCTTGACCCCCCAGGTTTGCATACTCTCTACACACTCTGAAACCCTAAACACTTAAGCTCACCTTCTCTTCTCCTAAAGCCCTATCTGACTTAGGCATCAGAGTGTCTTTTGCAGGTACCCCCCAGTCGTACCAGAGGAGAAACGACGCTGCTCCAAGGAGGAGGAGAGCCCTGCCATTTCGTTCATTAACATTGGCGCCCACCGTGGGGCCTGATAAAACTAGCCTGGGCCTCAAGGATACCATCGAGCAAGGATGGTACGCACTAGAAGCACGGTAAATCACAAGTCGCCGCCACCAAGCCACAACTCAGTCAGTCAGGACGAACGCCCGCCTCCAGACCCGGTCTTGGAGCTTCTCAGGGCTGAGAACGAAGAATTAAGACGCAAGATTGAAGAGGCTCTCAATCGTGAGAGGAGGATGGGCCACGAAACACCTTCCAGAATGCGCCAGGAGACAAGGCGCGACGATGAGGGAGACTCGTCGAGAACGGATCGGTCGAGCCAAACAGAAAGCCCCAAGTGCTTTGCCGCCATCGCCACATTGCAGACCGACTCCTCGAGGCTCGGGCTAACCTTACTCCCCTTCAGTGAGGAGATCATGTCCGATCCAGTCCCCAAGCATTTCCAGATCCCCAACATGGATGCTTACGAGGGTAAAACCGACTCCGAGGAGCACCTCACCTCGTTTAATGCTCGGATGCTGCTAGTGGGGGCCTCGGAAGGTTTAAAATGCAGGACTTTCCCATGTACTTTGAAGAGATCCGCCATGATGTGGTTTTCCAACCTCCCCCAACATTCGATCCCTTCCTTTAGCCAGCTCGCCGAGCAGTTCGTGGCCCGATTCACCACGAGCCGAGCATTCAGGAAAAATTCCGCATGCCTGGTCGGACTCAAGCAGAGAGCAGACGAGACCCTCAAGTCATTCATAGAGCGTTTCAATAATAAAACGGCCCAAGTGAGGAACCTCAACACCGATGTGGCACTCCATGCCATGGTGTCAGCATTAAAGCCTGGACCTTTCTCGGACTCCCTCGCTCGTCGCCTCGCCGAGTCCCTGGACGAGTTGAGACGCCGAGCTGTGGGATATATCAACATGGAGGAAGTCGCCGCTGCCAAAAAGGAGACTCAAGGTCGACAAGACAAAAGCAGAGAACCACCCAGAGATCGGACAGACACAAGGAACGACCGCCGAGGACGACAAGACTATAGAGGACAGTTCACCCCCTTGACAGTGGGAAGGGACCGAGTGCTAAAGGAAGCCTACGCAGGCAACCTCATCACCCTGCCTACACGGAGAGACTCCCCGCCGGACGCAGACTGCCAGAGGTACTGGGAGTACCACCGAGTCTATGGACACACCACCAACGAATGCCAGACACTAAAGGTAAAAATTGAGAAGCTCATACAAGCAGGACATTTGGCAAAGTACGTGGATAAAGGGACTGGAGCAACCCCTAGAGGAAGCAACGGAAATCACAGGAGATCCCGTACGCCCGAGCGCAGGCGTGACCGATCGCCGGCTCGGGGAGGAAGAGAGAGACGTTCACCTGCTCGGCAACGCAGGCAAGGACAGGATGGACGTACTCCTTCACTTAACTTAATTGCATGTGGTTTTGCAGGCGGAGGCGAGTCGAGCAGCAGCCGAAGAAGACACTTGAGATCTGTCAATAGCTCGAGCTCAGTAAATGCTCCTCCCGCTGTCCTGCTGACAATGTCCTTCTCAGAGAAGGACTACCGAGGAATAGATCGACACCAGGACAACCCCATGGTAATCACTGTCCACCTCACCGGATTCAACGTCAGGAGAGTGCTTATCGATCAGGGCAGCTCAGCAAACATCATCTACAAGGAAACCTTTGATCGGCTCAAGCTGCCAAGCTCAATAATCAGGCCCTACCGAGGTACGTTGGTTGGTTTTTCAGGTGCTAAAGCTCGGGTGACAGGGTACTTTGATGTCCTGCTCACCTTCAAAGCAGACATAGGGGTCAAAACAATCAAAGCACACTTACTAGTAGTAGAGGCCGAGTCGGCCGCTGACACTGCGTACAATATGATAATCGGAAGAACCGTCATCAACGGGATCGGAGCCATAGTCTCCACCCCCCATTTGGCAATGAAGTTCCCATTGTCCGATGGGCAGATAGCCACAGTACATGCCAACCAGAAGGAAGCCAGGCAGTGCTATGTCAACAGTCTCAAAGATGACAAGAGTAGGGATCGCCCTAAATCGAGCTACATGATCGAGCTGGACCCCAGGGGAGAGAGCGACTTCCGACAAGTACCAGTGGACGATATCAAGAACGTTGAAGTAAGGGGGCCAGGGAAGAGCGTACGAGTCAGAACCCAACTTCCCCAGCAAAACGAGCAATCCCTGACAAAGGTCCTGCTCGCTAACATTGATCTATTCGCATGGGGCCCAAAAGACATGCCCGGGATAGATCTAAAAGTGGCCTGCCACAAACTCGCCGTCGAGCCCGGGGCTCGCCCCATCACCCAGCGCAAGAGGAAGATTGCAGGAGAAAAAAAGCAAGCAGTCCGAGAAGAAACCACCAAACTCCTGAAGGCGGGATTCATAAAGGAAATCAAGTACCCTACTTGGCTTAATAACGTGGTATTGGTAAAGAAAAGTAGTGGTAAGTGGAGGATGTGCACTGACTTTACCGACCTGAACAATGTCTGCCCTAAGGACCCTTACCCTCTTCCGAGCATCGATGCCCTGGCGGACGGCACGTCAGGGTACCAAGTGCTAAGTTTCATGGACACATACTCGGGGTACAATCAGATCAGAATGCACCCATTCGACGCACCAAAGACAGCTTTCATGACAGAAACCTCCAACTTCTACAACATCACTATGCCCTTTGGTTTGAAGAATGCAGGCCCAACCTACCAGAGGATGATGGACGAAGTCTTCACCAACCAGATCGGGAAAACAATCAAGGTATACATGGATGACATGGTCGTAAAAACCTCCAGTTTTGACGCACACCATCGGGACCTTCAAGAGATATTCGACATCGCGAGGAAGTACAACATCAGGCTCAACCCCGAGAAGTGCTCCTTTGGGGTACTCGGAGGGAAGTTCCTGGGATTCATGATCACCCACAGAGGCATCGAGGCCAACCCCGATAAGTGTCGAGCTGTGATGGAGATGCGGAGCCCAAGCTCCGTCAAAGAAGTACAACGACTGGCTAGTCGGATAGCAGCCCTTTCCAGGTTCGTGACTCGCTCTGCTGATAAGTCTTTTCCTTTCTACCAGGTACTCAGGAAGCCAGCTCGGTTCGAATGGACCGAAGAGTGAGAAATAGCCTTTCAAAGGCTTAAAGAATTCTTGGCATCGCCACCAGTCCTCACTCGCCCCACCAAAGGAGCCTCCTTGATCCATTACCTAGCAGCCACTGACAGCTCGATTAGCTCAGCCATGGTTATAGAAAGAAATTCAGAGCAGCACCCTATGTACTTTGTGAGCAAAGTTCTTCACGGGGCAGAGTTCAGGTACCAAAAGGTGGAGAAACTGGCACTCTCGATAGTGATCTCTATAAGAAGGCTAAGGCCTTACTTCCATGCCCATCCGATGATAGTCAAAATCGACTACCCCATTAAGAGAATCCTGCAGAAGCCCGAGCTTTCAGGTCGGATGGTGGCGTGGTCAGTTGAGCTTTCCGAGTTCCAAATCAGGTATGAACCTAGAGGACCCATTAAATCACAAATTTTAGCTGACTTTATTGCAGAACTAACACCGACCCCTGAGGTCGAGTACTGGACACTCTACGTGGATGGTTCCTCCAATTCCAGAGGCAGCGGAGCAGGAATCATCGTGGAAAGCCCTGCGGGAATCTGTGTTGAACAGGCACTCAGGTTTCTGTTTAAATCAAGTAACAACCAAGCCGAATACGAGGCATTGCTGATCGGTCTCAAGCTCGCATGGGAGCTAGGCGCCTAAACACTCCGAGTCAAAAGCGACTCCCAACTCATGGTCAACCAAGTCAAGGGCGAGTATCAGTGCCGAGACAATGTCCTAGCTCGGTATGCCCATAAAGTAGCTACCATGATCCAAAATTTCCAAGAAGTCCAGCTCGAACACATTCCTCGAGAGCAGAATAACAAAGCTGATCTGCTAGCAAAGCTAGCCAGTATGAAAACCGAAGGGCAGCTCTACACAGTTGTTGTTCAAACCTTGAAATCGCCAAGTGTAGAAACAGCAGAAACTAACTCGGTGAACCGGTCGGAATCATGGATGGCAGATATCATAGAGTATTTGCAGCAGGGAAGGCTACCCGATGACCTTGAAGAATCGCGCAGGGTCCAAAGGCGATCCATACATTACACTGCAGTGAAACGGACTACTGAAGGCTTTCGCGGCCATTGCTCGCCTGCGTGGATAAGTCAGACTCCGAGTATATCATGAGGGAGTTACATGAAGGCATATATGGAAACCACTGTGGAACTCGGACGTTAGCTGCCAAGGTCCTCCGAGCTGGATATTACTGGCCAACAATCAGATCGGACTGCATGGAATTCGTAAAAAAGTGCGACAACTACCAACGGTATGCAAAGCGAGACCACCTCCCCCCTGAAGTCCTACACGAAGTCATCGCCCCTTGGTCATTTAATACCTGGGGGCTCGACATACTTGGCCCCTTTCCCCTTGCACCAGGCCAGCTGAAGTTCATTGTGGTCGCCAGACTACTTCTCCAAGTGGATAGAAGCAGATCCACTAGCAACTATCACTTCCGAGAGGGTCAAGAAATTTGTCTAGAAAAACATAGTCTGCCGCCACGGTCTACCCCACACCATCATTATGGATAATGGCACGCAGTTCACCAGCTCGGTATTCAAATACTTCTGCAAAGGCCTTGGTATCCGACTCACCTATGCCTCGGTCGGGCATCCGCAAACCAATGGTCAGGTTGAAGCTGCAAACAAAGTCATCCTAGGAGGCCTGCGCAAACGACTAGACCAAGCCAAGGGAAACTGGGCAGAAAAGCTCTGCAGCGTTCTATGGGCATACCACACCACCCCACAATCAACAACAAATGAAACACCTTTCCGATTAACATACAGAATGGATGCTATGATACCAGTGGAGCTCGGCTCGACCTCAATCAGAAGAGAGCACATGCAGTCACTAGCACAGGGAGAAGAAGCAAGAGTAGAGCTCGACCTGCTAGAAGAAACTCGAGAGCTCGCCCGAACACAAGACTTTGCAACTAAACAGCACATTGCCAAGCACTACAACTCTAAGATCCGACCAAGAGGATTCAAGGTAAGAGACTTAGTCCTCCAAAAGATTGAACTGGCGCGAAAAGATACAAGGCAAGGAAAGCTCGGACCAACTTGGGAAGGACCATACCGCATCAGATCAGAACATCGCCATGGAGAATACAAGCTGGAAAAATTATCCGGGAAGGAGATACCAAGGACGTGGAATGCCACACACCTCAAGCTTTACTTTAGTTGACAACATATGTAAACGGATGGCGTACTCTTTTTCATTTGCAGACCTTTTTTCCCACTGGGTTTTTGGTTTGTAAAGGTTTTAACGAGGCACATCGTTATTTCCTTTTTCCACATTTAATAAAGTCCACCTTCCATTGCATTCAGAACATCATTCGTGTGCTTCACCGAGCTCGCTAGCAGCTCGGAAGGTCTTACTCGACCTAAATGACCCCTGTGGTTCCAAACCCAAGTTAGCATAAAAACTTGGCGAGCTCGCTCGTAGCTCGGAAGGTCTTACTCGACCTAAATGACCCATGTGGTCCCAAACCCAAGTTAGCATAGAAACTTGGCGAGCTTGCTCGCAGCTCGGAAGGTCATGCCCGACCCAAAGGTTTCGTAGGGAAACTAGTACTCGGCTAGTATCGGTGCGTGGAGAAAATGTTCCAAACTTAATGGTTGAAACAAGTTTTTTCGGGGGAAGCTACCCGGGGACTACCCTAGCCAAGTAGGAGCCACCCGAGGACCACCCCATTCGAGTACTGGCAGAAGCGATTTACTACTAAGTGCAAAACAAAGTAAGTTTATGCGAATACTGTTTAACTTAGTCAATTTCATTCATTTGAAAAGGAAATACAAAAGGGGAGCTCCTAGAGGAGAAGTACATCACCAAGACAGAATGAAAGCAAAAGCAAAACAAAAACAAGTTACACAAGGGCATTCCCTTGGTCCTCGACTCGGGTCTCAACGACCTCCTAGTCGCAACACTCGACCAAATGACCTCCATATTGGGCCCGGCCTGGTCTCCTTCTCCAACTCGCCTCAAGCTCCTTCTCCCGCTTCGGCGTGGTCTTCTTCCTTGCCCTCCTCTTCTTCCTCCATGGTCTTCCCCTCCTCACCACCTTGGTGAAGTCGAGCTCGGAGATATCGAGGTCGGGGGCGATCACCTTTAGCTGAGCAACAGCATTATCAAATCCTTCCTTGTACTGAAGGGCATTGTACTGATGGTACTCCTCGACCCGGGCAGCCTCGGTCGAAGACTTCTCTTTCTCTTCCCGCAGCTGACCCAACAGAAGGTCATTCTTGGCTTGAAGCTCCTCTTACTGCCCAAGCAGAGAAGTGTTGCTCTTATTTAGAGCGTATCTTACCTCTGAGAGACGAGCATAGTCCTCCTTCAGCTTACTCATCTTCTCCTCAAGCTCACCGTGCCCTTATCCGATCTAAAAGGAACTGGGCCATAGCAGAGGCACGAAGCCCATAAATGCCCAAGGCCTTGCATAAACCCAGCTAGCCCGCCTCGGTCATGCACCTGTCATCGGCTCGACGCATGATCTGGTCAATCTGATCGGAACGGTCGATCCCGACATTCCAAAGGGAGTCCTCGGCATTCTCACCTTGATCAGCAAACTCTCCGAGGTGGAGAAACCACTCGGAACCATCAGGGATGTTCAAAGGTATCCTTCCATGAGGCCCCCTTAGCGTCTTCGCAGGGTCGGCCTGAGCTGTGGTCGAGAAGCGTGGGGTCGCTTCTTGGCGACCTTGGCGAGAGAGGAAGAAAGCTTGGGAAGGTACCGGCCCAGGAACCTGGGCGACCTTCTCTTTCTGGGCTTTCTTAAGCAGCTCGGCCATCTCTTTCTTGCTCATCTTCGGGGCCATCGTACCTGAAAAGAAAGTAAAGTTAGTACCCAGACTCAGGCTGAGAATCATATTGGAGGAAGATAACAAAACTTACATAAGTATTCCCTCCACTGTGGTGGGTCCTTTAGAGCTCGGGTAAGCAGGGGACCACAGTGCAATGTAGGTAAACGGGCAAGGAAGTTCACTATTGTCTGGTCGGTGACCGACAACGAGGTGAAGTCCACCTCTTTTATGGGGCGAGGATTGGGACTCCAGAAGAAAGGAAACAAGGGCTCGTCTTGAGCGGAGAAGAAAAAGGGGTTTCCCCTTCGTACTCGGATTTTAAAGAAATCGGGTTTCGAGCTCTTATAGGATTGGCTGAAGAGCTCCAGAATGTAGAAGCCGGGTATTTTGTTAAGTGAACACCACTTGAGCTGTTTGCCAAGCCTGAGTTGGAAGAAACTGAAGAAGAGGGCAGCAGAAGGGGTAACCCCAAAGTACTCGCACACGAGCTTGAAAGCTCGGATGAAAGCCCAACTATTGGGGTGAAGTTGTGAGGGGGTTGCATTCAACCATTAGAGAACCTCGCACTCAAATCCACTAAGGGGAAACCGAAGGCCGACTCGGGTAAAGAAAGTTTTGTAGAAAAAGCAGAAGTCGGAAGAGCTTGACTCGCCCTTACCAAAACACACACGGTCCTCGGGAGAGCAAGGAAGGCACGTCACGTCCTCGTCTCGTTCCTGGTTCCGCGTAAAAGATACGCTTAACCGAAGAGCGGCCACGCCGGTGTCCGAAAAGATATTAGAGGCCACCCTGAGCACATCTGGGTGCATCCAAGCATAAGGAGACCTATCGTCTCCCACTCGGTGATTGCTCTCCTTGTGAAGTGAATACGAGGGAACGGAAGCGACAGGAGGAGAAGCTGGAACCCAGGAAACAGGGGGAACCACCTGGAGGGGCACCGGGTCGCGGCCATCGTAGCCACGAGCAGAGGAAAATTCCTTTTGGCCTGAGCCTCTGGTGCGTGGTGACGTGGAGAGATCGAAGGAAGTGCTAGTCGTTTCGGACGACGAGTCACCCCTAGAACTCAGAGATATGGGGGAGGGGGGACGACGAGAAGAAGACGAAGAAGCCATTAGCAAGACTAGAAGAGAAACTTACCAGGAAGTGCGAAGGAAATGGGCAAAGATGACAGCTCGGGGAACAAATGCAGAGAGAGAAGGCAGAAGGAACATCGCAGGAGCAAAGAGACGAAGAAGAGAGGAGAAATGGGTAGTTTTATAACCCCTGATTGAAGGGAAACCAAAAGACGAACCAATCTGAGCCCTCCATCTTCAAAACCAGGCGCAGATCTAACGGTTCAGGTCGTATCAAGCGATCAACAGTGGGAAAGGGAATGGTTGAGCCGGTGTCCCATCCAAGTCCCATCGTGTGGCAGAACGCCGAGTATGGGTACGGCACATGGAGTGTAGTGCCCTAGGCGTGGAAGCTTCTGAGATACGCTCCCGAGAATAACACTCAGCTCGGATACCGACCTAGGGAACGACAGTTAGACCCTATGCCCTTTCGCGCTAAGAGACTAGGGGGCTTATGTTACGGACCGGTCTCCGAGCTGGGCTCCCGCCAATCCACCGAGCCGAGCCAATTCGACCCCTATCCGACCTGCTCCGACCTTGGGTGAGGCATGTCCGACCTAGAGCGGGCCAAACCCATCCTTCGGGTATAGCATTCAAGGGCGAGCACCGAGTACATCAGGGCCGAGCCGACCTGTGGGTCTCGAACCTTCTGGAAGGGGATATGCCCAAAGACAATACTTGGGGCTGTTGCCATTCCGAAGATTGAGGAGCACGTAGCCAGTACGTGATAAACCTAGCAGGTGCGAGATATTAGGAGGAGATGAGCTGACCCCTGAAGTTAAGGAGAGGAGTTACCACGCGCAGGATTCGGATCGTTGGTTATCATCCTCATGCGAGACTCCACAATATAAAAGGGGCTTGACCCCCTAGGTTTGTGTAACACCCCGTTTTCGAGGCGCTACTGTGCAACCCAATCTAATGCTGAAAACATTTAATGCTTGTATGCTTTCAGTTAAAGAGTACACTTATGTATTTCGCAATGGAAAAGTAGGAGTAATTTTTTTTTCATTTTATTTCCTTTGAAACCCTTTTCAAAATGAGACATAGAGTACTATATTTTTCTAAATGATGCCAATTTAGACTTTTGCAATTATCAGAGTATAATGCATCACAAATAATACTTCACGCAACATAATCATTTCGCACTAAAGTGAGGTTTTCTGAAAAGAGTAATTACAACACAACAATTTACAAAACCCTAAGCTAAGCTGGCCAACAACTATAACTCTTACTGAGAAATAGCTCAGCAAGACCAAACGCGAAGTGCTCAGACGAAATCTTCCTCCACTGGCTCAATCTTCAATGCTCCTGAAAGACAAAGCTGCAACAGCTACCGAACTCCATCTGGAAGTGACATCCATAAGGACATCCAATCCAACAACAAAGGTAAGGGTAAATCCTTTGTCCACGAAGTTTATCATAGGTTATGACGCATGCAAACAATATATACATATATAATACAACAACATGCTTTTATATATATATACATACTTAATAGACCGCACGCATCATCATGGTATATCATGCATTGCATATGAGCAAACGAAACAACCAACAGATCAACAATCAAGGCACTACAAAATCAAACTAGTGCATGTGAGCAGGCAAAACTATCAATGATCGTTGATCAAGTCATCAAAATATCAAATTCATCAAACCCTTCATCACATATCATAAATGTGGTTAGCTATGCATGTCAATGCAGTATGGCAAGTTGTGTATACACCTGCAGCCTTAATAGGTCAGCAGTATGACGGGGACTACTTTCCCAACGTCTGTACAAGATAGTCTCTGCTTAGGCTTACCACTACTTTGGCGTGCCTTTACTTAGGCAATGCAGTGTCAACTCGCCTTTTGAAGTCTGTACGACCAATCAAACGCTACGAGTGACATGACAACTCGTCTTTTGAAGTCTTTAAGACCAATCAAACGCTCCAAGTGTCGATGCTCAATGGTTAGTACGCATCCAAACAAATTCAACAATATGGCATGCTCACCGTAGTGAACGCCCAAGTGATATCCAAACAAATTCAGCAATATGGCATGTTCACCATAGTGAATGCCCAAGTAATGCTTTAATTAATCAATGCGAATCGACGAACCCTCACTCACTCAACTTAGTGGGTGTCCAAATCTTAATTAACTAAGAGTTCAACACAGGACACAAGGTCCGGGTGTTCAATTGCGGAACACTAGGCACGCCATACAGAACACTAGGTCCAATCCTTAATCAAGAAAATGCGCACGAAAACAGGACATTAAGTCCCAGCAGAGGACACATGGCCTATATGCCCAATAGGAACACTAGGTTCCCTATGTCTTATTCTTTCAAAAACTCGATCTTTGAAATCTCATTCTCAGTTCTTATATTACTCCTATGTATCTGAAAATACTTTTTAACACTAGTCGTTGAAACCCTAGTTGTGCTAAATAACACACTGGAAGAATTCCCAGGAAAGAGAGGTGGTGCGAACACTCTTAATTACCAAGTCTTTCCTAGCCAGAATTTTCCCAGGTGCATCATTTAACTCAACCGCTGCAAATTGTACTATTTATTTCAAATTCTTTTCTCTACTATTACTCCATTGAAATTTCCTTGCAAGCTTTGGCTAGTTGTACTAAAACCCTCACGCTTACTTTTAACTCAAAATGCCCTTAACAATTTGCTTACGAAATCAGAATTCGCCTTGTGAAATCGCATCAGATTTACCGATGTAAATCGTCAACCAATAGTAGTCGATCAACGCATTGTTAATTAATCCATTACAACAATAATCTTTTTTTCATATTCCAAATCAATACCAAGTTCTAATAAAATCCAAGGTGATTCAAGGAAACAATACAACTCATAATGCCACGCAGGGCCAAGAACATGCTACATATTATCATCAATTTCAAGTCCAATTAAATCAATCAAATATGATTTAAGTCACACAATACAATTCAGTATTGCCACATAGGGCTAAATCAATACACAGTAGTTCATGCTACAACATCTCAACAGCACATAGTACTACTACAAGTACTACCACACAATCAATCAACAGTCAAACAAACAACACACAAGGCGAAAAGCCCAAACTCATTATGTAAGAATTTCCCTTACCTTGGGCGCTTTAACAATCCAAGCAAGGTAAATTCAAAACCATCGTCAAGTCGCACCGCATGCACCTAAGCACCTAACCTTAGCAACACAAACTTAACAAAATTAGAACCAAAAACCCAAGTCCTATGACTCTAGGGCAGCCACGGTTTTAGTCCTAAAGGGCCTAAAATCTTTCCAACTTAACCTATTTGGATCACACCTAATCATATGCCATGAAACAAATTCAAACCATGCAAGTTTTCAAGCTTTTCCAAAAGCTACACACTTAGAAAAATGGCTAAACCAAAATTTACCAATTGGAATAGTGTTTTTACCAAATGAATAGTGTTTTGCCAACTTTGAACCATTTTTCAAAGCACTAAAACATGTCATAAAATTTTAGAAACAATTCTATTACAAGTTCAAAACAATTCTTGAAACATAAACTCAAACTTTTCCCAAAATCATACTTCTTTGAATTGTTTTGCTAAACCAAATCAACAACCACTTTTTACAACATATTTAAGTATAAAACAAGTCAAGAACAAGTTAGAAATCTCCCTTGAAGGCCACGATTTCAAAGCTTCCAATACAACTCCAAATTTTCAAACCTTTTAACATCAAAATCTTACAAACTTCATTCAATCAAAACTTCTTATCAAAACCAAACTTATTTACCACTTTAATACACATAAAAACAAGTTAGAACTCACCCAAAATTTAATCATAAGCCACTATTTTGGAAGCCCCAAAACAGCCCCAAATTTATTCTAATTCAAACCATTTTTCAAAGCTTTAAACATAGCAATCTTTATAGATTTAAAGCCCTAACCAAAAACTAACTTCTTAAACACTTTTACACTCTTTAAAACAAATTAGACATCATCCAAATAACCCATATAGGGTACGGTTTCCAGCCCTCAAGAATAAACCCAAACTTTTCAAACTTTTCATTTTCAAATCATACAAATTCACTACACTTAATTCCTTTAACCTTAAGCCAATTTATTCAACACTTACAACACTTTAAAAAACAATTTAAAACATCCTCCAAAATCATGTTTGAGGTCACGGTTCCAGCCCCCATTTTCAACCAAATTTATTTTCTCAAAACTATGTAAAACATGCATATTGACTCGTTTCCAAACATACCACTTATAACCCCATAAGAACTAACTCCAAATTAATAAAAACAAATCAAAACCAAGGCTTCCAACAGCCCTTAGGTTCGGCCAACATAGGGTTAGGGTTCCCAAATTTTTTTTAAATACACTAATCATGCTTAATCATGGAGGAAAACAAAGGGTTATAAGACTAATCATCCATATCTAGCAAAATCTAACACTTTTGCCCAAAAATAATTCCTAAAACCAACCAAACCCATATCATGAAACTCAAGAGAGAAAAGAATGGGTATGAAGCTTACCAAGAAGTTTGGAGGTGATGGATCAAGGATTAAGAAGAAAGGATGGAAGATTGAAGCTTAAACATCACTTTCCTTCAAGAATCAAAACTAAAATCATGAGAAACAACACAAATACCATGAAAACTCATCCATGGCAGCCATGGAGAAAGGAGAAGGGATTAGGATCCTTACCAAGAAGATTAGAGTTGATAGAACAAGGATTGAGAAGGAAGGAAGCAAAGGTGAAAGCTTTAACTCCAAAATCCTTCAAAACCAACACTTTCTCTTTCAAGAATTTTTTTCTCTCCAAGTCATGAATGAAAGAGCTGAAATGGGGCAGCCAAGGGAAGGAGAAGCCACGAAATTTTTGAGGACATGGAAGGAAGAAATTTCTTCATTTAGTTGGGAACTAACCAAACTAGTCACAAACTAACTAAACTAACTTAACAAACTTACTACCCATTACCTCCTAAGCCAATCAAAAGCCTCCATTCAAAATTGTAGGCTACAAGCACATGGCTGGCCTCCCATTGGTCCATGTGTGGCAGCCATTTGCTCAAAATATCTCTGGGTTTCACTACGACGCGTTTTCGCTCAACCGGGTGCACGACGTTACGCGTATATTAGGTTTTAATACTAAAATCTCCTAAAAATAATTCTAAGTTTAACCCCACACCCAAAAATTACAAATGTTCCTCGCGGCATAAGAAAAGTACCCACGTATCTCATTTTCTCGAAATGCGAACCGAAACGTCGCAATTAAGTAGTCTCTAGCCATAGAAAATACACTAAATATTTTATGATGCCCAAAAATTCTAGAAAAATTGCAATAAATCCTAAATATTGGAAAATATTAAGATCTCAAATTTTATAAAATTTGGATCACGTTTGGGCATGTTTCAGTTAGAAACATACACAATAGCCTAGTTACGGCAGAATTCGATAGAATTCTCGCAGTGTAATAAAAACTCTAAATTAGTGAGGATCACTAATTTCAATTTCTCTAATCATATAGAAATTAATCAAACAATAAAATTATCAAGACAAAACCTTTAAAATAAAAGTCATATTAAATATGACATAAAACAGACAATTAATACAATAACTAGACAATAAAATTCCAAACTATGACTTAAAAATATTTATTAAATCCTGAAAATTATTTCTCTTTCAATAAAATAATTTTCTTTAATCAAACAATAATCTTTCACATTTTTTGGGATTAATTCATATTAAAAACAGTATACGTCTACACAGTTTGTTAATCTGAATTAATTACTAAAACAGTAAATTGTTTACAATAAATCTCTGTTGTTCTTCGTACTTTTAACAAATCATTGAGGTGATCAGTCTCTATGATTTATTTTCAAGTAGCTGGAACTATAAAATAATTTTTATAAAAATTGGGATATTACATTACCACCCTCCTTAAAAAAATTTCGTCCCCGAAAATTAACTTATAAACCAAAACAAAATCAAAATTATGAAAAGTCGTAACTTAATACTAAAAACATATCATAAATTTTGGATTTTGAAAACTAATATGACATGAAAGTTATTACATTCAAGCAGGCAGCATCAAAGCATACATTTCATTCATACATCATAACAAGTTAAAACACTACATCTATTAACTTAAAGTCTACAAATACAATACTTCGCATCCATGTCGAAGAAGTCCTCACGAACGACGCCTTATTCCAACTACGATCTCTACTCCATCACGGTCACGAACACGGTCACAACAACACTGAGTCGCGGCTACATGCTAATAACAATAAAACCGCACTAACACAAATACACCTACACAACCACGTTTTAACACAAAAACCAACATCGAATTCCTTCTATTTTTAAAACATCTAATTTCTAAAAATAACCCCAAGCAAGAATTACTTTTCTTAAAACCCATTTGATATCTTCAAGACTCAACCCTCTCAAGAACACTATGATTCTTTTGAGATTAGGTTTTTCATTGTATTAAAATCATCAAGACACACTTAATCAAAAATTAACACTTCCCTTAAAAACTTTTGGACACCAAAGAATAACCAAATCACTAAGAACCTATTATTAGAAATTGAAATCTTTTTACTCTTTTTTAAAAAGCCTCACGGCTTGCACACATACACACTCAAAAGATTTTTAACAAAAAAAAAATATCAAACTTTTCTCTCTAAAACTCCTAAACCACAACAATAACAAAATCCACAACAGATAAACTAAAAAGTCACGAAATAACTCATTGTTTTCATGCAACAAAAGAGGAAAAGTCTTCCAAAGCCATCAACAAAATAATTTAAAACAACATGGAACCAAAAACTTAAGTAATTTGACATACTCACCCGCAATTATTCGAAAACCCACGATTTTATGACATCAAAAAGAAAGGAAAATTCTAAAAATTATTATGCACAAGGTCAACAGCATTACTCACAATAATTATACAACAATTACAAGAACATCTATTGTAATACCAAAAGTATATTAAAAATTTGGATTTTGAAATATAATATAATAATAAAATACGTCACAAAGTTAAAACACTTATGTGGTCTATATTTAGAACCACACACACACCATAATACATATAATATGATAATTATAGCGTCACCTACGGATAATCTCTCTCAGAATCTCGGCCCGCGGCTCCATTGTGTTGCATTTCCTGAGACGAAGTCTTCAGATGATGAGTTCTCTGCTCTACTTGGGGTGTAGACACATCCCTTAGTGGTTGGTCTTGTAGTTTCAACATTGTTGACAATAGACTCAACTCGTGGTACTTTGCAGTCTCTGGACAGATATCCCAATTCCTTGCAGTTAAAGCATAATCTTTCCTTGGTTGGTTACTGTTAACGTTGTGCTCCTCATCTTCACCATTGACGTAGTGCGTCTTCGGCCATCAATGCTTGTGATTCCCTCTTCTGTCTATCATGTAGACATATCCTCCAGTAGCTGGGCACGCAACCTTCGCAGCATCTGCAGTTGATCCACATCTGGCAATTGTAGTCCTTAGAAAAACATCCTGGCTTCTTGCAGTTACAGCATAGTCGGTCCTTCGATGAGCATTCTTTAGCTAACTGTTCCTTGATTCCACATTGATGACAGTTCCACTTCAACTCCTGGCCATTCCCAATAGCCTATGCCACAAGACGATCCTGCCTGTGGCCATTTCCCTGAGGATGGAAATGAGATGTTCCTTGTTGATGTCTTCATCTTTGTCCTTTGTCCTTGGTCCAGATAATCTGGCCCTCCAATAGCTCGCTCCTCCGTTCGTTGACTTAGTTAATCGTGTTGATTCTCCACGGCGATCTGTTGCGCGACAGTAGTTGCTATCCAGACTATCACCCGAATTATGTGATTCATATCTAAGTTACTAGCACTAGCAGAAGGACCCATTCGCCCCAAAGGCATCGAATTTCTACAAATTAAACAAACTAGAAGCCCACAACAAAATCAATCATCTGGGATGATTGCACACAATTTCACACAATGTCACACCTGTTTCAACTAGGAAACATTACAAACAATCACAAACAAAGTTCACATAACCTAGGCATAACAAACTTATACCCGACAATTCCCAACAATCTAGGCCAGCTTAGACAAAGCGATCCATTTAGAACCGAACTGCTCTGATACCACCAATGTAACACCCCGTTTTCGAGGCGCTACTGTGCAACCCAATCTAAAGCTGAAAACATTTAATGCTTGTATGCTTTCAGTTAAAGAGCACACTTATGTATTTCGCATTGGAAAAATAGGAGTAAATTTTTTTTCATTTTATTTCCTTTGAAACCCTTTTCAAAATGAGACATAGAGTACTACAGTTTTCTAAATGATGTCAATTCAGACTTTTGCAATTATCAGAGTATAATGCATCACAAATAATACTTCACACAACATAATCATTTCGCACTAAGGTGAGGTTTTCTAAAAAGAGTAATTACAACACAACAATTTACAAAACCCTAAGCTAAGCTGGCCAACAACTATAACTCTTACTGAGAAATAGCTCAGCAAGACCAAACACGAAGTGCTCAGAGGAAATCTTCCTCCACTGGCTCAATCTTTAATGCTCCTGAAAGACAAAGCTGCAACAGCTACCGAACTCCATCTGGAAGTGACATCCATAAGGACATCCAATCCAACAATAGTGCAAGGGTAAATCCTTTGTCCACGAGTTTATCATAGGCTATGTCGCATGCAAACAATATATACATATATAATACAACAACATGCTTTTATATATATATACATACTTAATAGACCGCACGCATCATCATGGTATATCATGCATTGCATATGAGCAAACGAAACAACCAACAGATCAACAATCAAGTCACTACAACATCAAACTATTGCATGTGAGCAGGCAAATCTATCAACAGATCAGTGATCAAGTCATCACAATATCAAATTCATCAAACCCTTCATCACATATCATAAATGTGGTTAGCTATGCATGTCAATGCAGTATGGCAAGTTGTGTATACACCTGCAGCCTTAATAGGTCAGCAGTATGACGGGGACTACTTTCCCAACGTCCGAACAAGATAGCCTCTACTTAGGCTTACCACTACTTTGGCGTGCCTTTACTTAGGCAATGCAGTGTTAACTCGCCTTTTGAAGTCTGTACGACTAATCAAACGCTACGAGTGACATAACAACTCGTCTTTTGAAGTCTTTAAGACCAATCAAACGCTCCGAGTATCGATGCTCAATGGTTAGTACGCATCCAAACAAATTCAACAACATGGCATGCTCACCGTAGTGAACGCCCGAATGATATCCAATAAATTCAACAATATGGCATGTTCACCGTAGTGAACGCCCAAGTGATATTCAAACAAATTCTGTAATATGGCATGTTCACCGTAGTGAATGCCCAAGTAATGCTTTAATTAATCAATGCGGATCGACGAACCCTCACTCACTCAACTTAGTGGGTGTCCAAATCTCAATTAACTAAGAGTTCAACACAGGACACAAGGTCCGGGTGTTCAATTGCGGAACGCTAGTCCCAATCTTAGATCAGAAATCTATGCACGTAATACGGAACACTAGGCTCAACTTTTAGGTTAAGATACTAGGCACGCCATACGGACCACTAGGTCCAATCCTTAATCAAGAAAATGCGCACGCAAATAGGACATTAAGTCCCAGCACAGGACACATGGCCCATATGCCCAATAGGAACACTAGGTTCCCTATGTCTTATTCTTTCAAAAACTCGATCTTTGAAATCTCATTCTCAGTTCTTATATTACTCCTATGTATCGGAAAATACTTTTTAACACTAGTCGTTGCAACCCTAGTTGTGCTAAATAACACACTGGAAGAATTCTCAGGAAAGAGAGGTGGTGCAAATACTCTTAATTACCAAGTCTTTCCTAGCCAGAATTTACCCAGGCGCATCATTTAACTCAACCGTTTTCACAAATTGTACTATTTATTTCAAATTCTTTTCTCTACTATTACTCCATTGAAATTTCCTTGCAAGCTTTGGCTAGTTGTACTAAAACCCTCACGCTTACTTTTAACTCAAAATGCCCTTAACAAGTTGCTTACTTAAATCAAAATTCGCTTAGAAATCGTATCAAAATTCGGCTTGTAAATCGTCAACCAATAGCAGTCGATCAACGCATTGTTAATTAATCCATTACAACAATAATCTTTTTTCATATTCCAAATCAATACCAAGTTCCAATAAATCCAAGGTGATTCAAGGAAACAATACAACTCATAATGCCACGCAGGGCCAAGAACATGCTACATATTATCATCAATTTCAAGTCCAATTAAATCAATCAAATATGATTTAAGTCACACAATACAATTCAGTATTGCCACACAGGGCCAAATCAATACATAGCAGTTCATGCTACAACATCTCAACAGCACATAGTACTACTACAAGTACTACCACACAATCAATCAACAATCAGACAAACAACACACAAGGCGAAAAGCACAAACTCATTATGTAAGAATTTCCCTTACTTTGGGCGCTTTAACAATCCAAGCAAGGTAAATTCAAAACCATCGTCAAGTCGCACTCTCGCTGCACTCTAAGCACCTAACCTTAACAACACAAACTTAACAAAATTAGAACAAAAAACCCAAGTCCTATGACTCTAGGGCAGCCACGGTTTTAGTCCTAAAAAGGGCCTAAAATCTTTCCAACTTAACCTATTTGGATCACACCTAATCATATGCCATGAAACAAATTCAAACCATGCAAGTTTTCAAGCTTTTGCAAAAGCTACACACTTAGAAAAATGGCTAAAAAAAAATTTACCAATTGGAATAGTGTTTTTACCAAATGAATAGTGTTTTGTCAACTTTGAACCATTTTTCAAAGCACTAAAACATGTCACAAAATTTTAGAAACAATTCTATTACAAGTTCAAAACAATTCTTGAAACATAAACTCAAACTTTTCCCAAAATCATACTTCTTTGAATTGTTTTGCTAAACCAAATCAACAACCACTTTCTACAACATATTAAAGCATAAAACAAGTCAAGAACAAGTTAGAAATCTCCCTTGAAGGCCACGATTTCAAAGCTTCCAATACAACTCCAAATTTTCAAACCTTTTGACATCAAAATCTTACAAACTTCATTCAATCAAAACTTCTTATCAAAACCAAACTTATTTACCACTTTAATACACTTAAAAACAAGTTAGAACTCACCCAAAATTTAATCATAAGCCACTGTTTTGGAAGCCCCAAAACAGCCCCAAATTTATTCTAATTCAAACCATTTTTCAAAGCTTTAAACATAGCAATCTTTATAGATTTAAAGCCCTAACCAAAAACTAACTTCTTAAACACTTTTACACTCTTTAAAACAAATTAGACATCATCCAAATAACCCATTTAGGGTACGGTTTCCAGCCCTCAAGAATAAACCCAAACTTTTCAAACTTTTCATTTTCAAATCATACAAATTCACTACACTTAATTCCTTTAACCTTAAGCCAATTTATTCAACACTTACAACACTTTAAAAACAATCTAAAACATCCTCCAAAATCATGTTTGAGGTCACGGTTCCAGCCCCCATTTTCAACCAAATTTATTTTCTCAAAACTATGTAAAACATGCATATTGACTAGTTTCCAAACATACCACTTATAACCCCATAAGAACTAACTCCAAATTAATAAAAACAAATCAAAACCAAGGCTTCCAGCAGCCCTTAGGTTCGCCAACATAGGGTTAGGGTTCCCAAATTTTTTTTAAATACACTAATCATGCTTAATCATGGAGGAAAACAAAGGGTTATAAGACTAATCATGCATATCTAGCAAAATCTAACACTTTTGCCCAAAAATAATTCCTAAAACCAACCAAACCCATATCATGAAACTCAAGAGAGAAAATAATGGGTATGAAGCTTACCTAGAAGTTTGGAGGTGATGGATCAAGGATTAAGAAGAAAGGATGGAAGATTGAAGCTTAAACATCACTTTCCTTCAAGAATCAAAACTAAAATCATGAGAAACAACACAAATACCATGAAAACTCATCCATGGCAGCCATGGAGAAAGGAGAAGGGATTAGGATCCTTACCAAGAAGATTAGAGTTGATAGAACAAGGATTGAGAAGGAAGGAAGCAAAGGTGAAAGCTTTAACTCCAAAATCCTTCAAAACCAACACTTTCTCTTTCAAGAATTTTTTTCTCTCCAAGTCATGAATGAAAGAGCTGAAATGGGGCAGCCAAGGGAAGGAGAAGCCACGAAATTTTTGAGGACACGGAAGGAAGAAATTTCTTCATTTAGTTGGGAACTAACCAAACTAGTTACAAACTAACTAAACTAACTTAACAAACTAACTACCCATTACCTCCTAAGCCAATCAAAAGCCTCCATTTAAAATTGTAGGCTACAGGCACATGGGTGGCCTCCCATTGGTCCATGTGTGGCAGCCATTTGCTCAAAATATCTCAGGGTTTCGCTACGACGCGTTTTCGCTCAACCAGGTGCACGACGTTACGCGTATATTAGGTTTTAATACTAAAAACTCCCAAAAATAATTCTTAGTTTAACCCCACACCCAAAAATTACAAATGTTCCTCGCGGCAAAAGAAAAGTTCCCACGTATCTCATTTTCTTGAAATGCGAACCGAAACGTCGCAATTAGGCAGTCTCTGGCCATAGAAAATACACTAAATATTTTCCGATGCCCAAAAATTCTAGAAAAATGACAATAAATCCTAAATATTGGAAAGTGCTAAGATCTCAAATTTTATAAAATTTGGATCACGTTTCGGCATGTTTCAGTTAGAAACATACACAATAGCCTAGTTACGGCAGAATTCGATAGAATTCTCGCAGTGTAATAAAAACTGTAAATTAGTGAGGATCACTAATTTCAATTTCTCTTATCATATAGAAATTAATCAAACAATAAAATTATCAAGACAAAACCTTTAAAATAATAGTCATATTAAATATGACATAAAACAGACAATTAATTCAATAACTAGACAATAAAAATCCAAACTATGACTTAAAAATATTTATTAAATCCTGAAAATTATTTCTCTTTCAATAAGATAATTTTCTTTAATCAAACAATAATCTTTCACATTTTTCGGGATTAATTCATATTAAAAACTGTATACCTCTACACTGTCTGTTAATCTGAATTAATTACTAAAACAGTAAATTGTTTACAATAGATCTCTGTTGTTCTTCGTACTTTTAACAAATCATTGAGGTGATCAATCTCTATTATTTATTTTCAAGTAGCTACACCTATAAAATAATTTTTATAAAAATTGGGATGTTACAGTTTGCATACTCTCTACACACTCTGAAACCCTAAACACTTAAGCTCACCTTCTCTTCTCCTAAAGCCCTATCTGACTTAGGCATCAGAGTGTCTTTTGTAGGTACCCCCCCAGTCGTACCAGAGGAGAAAGGAAGCTGCTCCAAGGAGGAGGAGAGCCCTGCCATTTCGTGCATTAACACATACACAATGTGCAAATGCATATGCATATGATTCAGACGCATACGTAACATATGGTGCAGACACACATATTCCATCCATATCAGACACACATATAAGATTATGCACAAATCAAAGGTTCATTTCATATTGAATTTAATCACTGACTCTCTCACATAATGAAAGTTTGTGTTATGCTTATAAATTTGAATCTATCTTTAGTATGGGTTTTGTAAAAATATCAGCCAACTGATAGTTTGTATCTATGAATTTTATTTCAAATACTCCCTTATGAACATAATCCCGTATAAAGTGATGTTTGATTTCAATATGTTTAGCCATGAAATGTAAAATTGGTTTCATAAGTATTATCACAATAAATAGGTGTGTTACTCTTATTGAGATGATAGCCTTCTAGTTGATATTCTATCCATAACAATCAGAAGCAACAATTTGCACTGATATATATTCTACTTCTACTGCTTATAAGGCAATGGTGCGTTATCTCTTGCTCGACGATGAGACTAGATTTTCTCCAATGGTGCTTTTCCTTTCAATTCGCCTCCAAAGATAGTCAAGATCACAAAACCCTATTAACATGTATTCTTTTGATTTCTTATACAACAAACCAAGGTTAATTGTGCCTTGTAGGTTCCTAAAGATTCTCTTAATAGTCAAGTATGAGTCTCTAGGATTAGATTGAAAAGTGGCACACAAACAGACACAAAACATAATGTATAGTCTTGAAGCAGTAAGATATAAAAGTGACCCAATTATACCTCTGTGGGTGCATTTGATTTGGAAAAAAAAAAGTATAGGACTGGACAACACAAAAATGTGTTCTGCATTTGATTTATAAAGTGGCTAGAATTTTGACACTTTAGCTATGGGCTCCATTCTTCCTTCATTCTCCTTTCTCTCTTGAACTCGCTTTAATTCAATTTCCCTTATTCCTTCCTTTTTTCTTTTCAGCAAACTACAATAGAATTTTTTTCATATGATTTTTTTTTGATAGGAGGGACTTTTACACTTGATTGCCTTTAGTGAGCTCTTGCTTTTATTTGATGCCCCTTTTCCAATTTCTGCTCTCTCCTAATCGCTCATTTTTCCACTTTCAAGGTGTACCAAAGATATCCTGGAAAACAAAAACTAGGTACTAAGAAACCTATAACAATTTGAGTTCAAAGAGGCTAACCAAGGACTATTTTGTAACAACAACAATAACAAAAAATAATTATTTGGCCGAAAAATACCTAAAATGTGCCTCAATAATTCACATGATGCAAGTCCATTTTTTGCTTTAAAATGGTGTTAAGACAAGTTCTGAATGCATTGGGAAACACACTCATATAGAGAAAATGGAGGGGCAATAAATTTCAGTTAGAGAAATCCCCTGTTTTGGCCCGAATCTCACAATTTAGAAGTTATTCCTATTAAAAACAATTTAAACAAGCACATTTGCTAATTATCAGCTTCTTTAGGGGCCTCCCCACACTTGAAGTGAGCAACTATCAATTTGTCAAAAAAATTGGTGGGGTTTCCTATCACGAGTCTCTAATTTAATTGTTGTTTTAGTAAAAATAGCTACGGTGGAGGCTGGTGTTGCTTTGCCAGCTGCTGTTAAATCTGCTGCAAAAGTGCTATCATGCAGCTGCCTACTCGGAGCACTGCTGGGCAAATGCCTTAAAGCGCTAATTCTGTTCACCAAACTGACCAGCTATGTCAAGCTCCAGCCCCTGGATCCTATCCGTCAGCATCTGCAAAGTAATTTGATCCTCAGCATGGGACATCTTCTGCTCTGGGCTATGCTCCTCAGCCTAGGGTATCTTCTACTCTCCGGTCATCGGGTAAACTCCCTAGGTATCTCTCCATAGGACCCCAATCTGGAATAAAGAACTCCCAGTTTGTTCAAGGGGTTACTACTATCATTATTAATTATTTTTAGCCCTTTGACTAATCGTTTCTTTGTTTGTCCTAACCCTGTTGTTTTACATTAGCCTCATTACAACCCTATTAAGACCTCAATTATCACATTCATATAGGGCATTTGAGTAGAGATTTGCCACTACATGCATTTTATAATGTGCATTTTTGTGAAAACTTGAGTTATATTGTCTACATCTTGAAACACTATGAGAGATGTGAGTTGGGTGCCCTTTCCTTTGGAAAACATGTTTGTAAGCACCTGAGTATCTAATTGGACATTCTTAGAACTCTACCCTTTGCTTGTTGCATTTTGTTATCGCTGTGCTTGTAATTTTGGGTCATTATTTTGGTTGTCTTTATTATTTTTGAGATTAAATTTGTTAGCCAAGAAGTTGCTTGAGGTTGTAACATCTCGCTTTCTAATTTCTCTGGTTATGGCATGATTAAGAGTAATTAAGTAGTTAAGGTCCTTGGGGATGATTAGGATTTGAAATTTTGATCTACTTTGTCAAAATTTGTCAAAAAATTTTGACAAAATTAAGTAGTTAAGGTCCTTAGTGAGCAACTATCAATTTGTCAAAAAATTTGGTGGGGTTTCCTATCACGAGTCTCTAATTTAATTGTTGTTTTAGTAAAAATAGCTACGGTGGAGGCTGGTGTTGCTTTGCCACCGTCATTAACTGGCCGAAGTGTTATCATGCATTGCCTACTCGAGCAATCGCTGGGCAAATGCCTTAAAGCACTAATTCTGTTCTCCAAACTGTCCAGCTATGTCAAGCTCCACTCGGATCCTATCTCACAAGATCTGCAAAGTAATTTGATCCTCAAGATGGGACATCTTCTCGCCTGGGCTATGCTCCTCACCCTAGGTATCTTCTACTCTCCTGGTCATCGGGTAAACTCCCTAGGTATCTCTCCACTGGACCCCAATCTGGAATAAAGAACTCCCAGTTTGTTCAAGGGGTTACTACTATCATTATTAATTATTTTTAGCCCTTTGACTAATCGTTTCTTTGTTTATCCTAACCCTGTTGTTTTACCTTAGCCTCATTACAACCCTATTAAGACCTCAATTATCACATTCATATAGGGCATTTGAGTAGAGATTTGCCACTACATGCATTTTATAATGTGCATTTTTGTGGAAACTTGAGTGATATTGTCTACATCTTGAAACACTATGAGAGATGTGAGTTGGGTGCCCTTTCCTTTGGAAAACATGTTTGCAAGCACCTGAGTATCTAATTGGACATTCTTAGAACTCTACCCTTTGCTTGTTGCATTTTGTTATCGTCGTGCTTGTAATTTTTGGGTCATTATTTTGGTTGTCTTTATTATTTTTTGAGATTAAATTTGTTAGCCAAGAAGTTGCTTGAGGTTGTAACATCTCGTTTTCTAATTTCTCTGGTTATGGCATGATTAAGAGTAATTAAGTAGTTAAGGTCCTTGGGGATGATTAGGATTTGAAATTTTGATCTAAGAAGTTTAGGGTTAAAGAGGAAGGAATATGAGTATTAGGCCCTATGCAGATTAGCGTGGGCGTCAAGGGGAGGCTGCCCTTGCGGGGTAGTGCCCCGAAGCAAAAATTTGGGTTTGGAACGCCTTCAAAACGAACAAGAACACGAAATAAGAATTTTCATTTTATGTCCACTCGTGATGCGATGGGAACAACACAGGGGCCATCATGATGCGATGGTACACAGACATAAGTCCGTGTTTGCGTTGTGACACATGTAAAAGTAACGGGCAGCTCGCGATGCGATGGTCCCTTAACTGGGTACCGTCGCGATGCGACCAAAACCTGACAGTATCTCCCTTTGCAGTTTAACACGTGGAAAGTGAAAAGGGTTATCGCTATCCGATGATGAAGCCTTTCACCCACCTATAAATAGATGGTTTCACCTTTTCATTTTCACATTCAAACCTTCTATCTCTCTCTTTCTAAGATTTTCTCTCTCTAGAAAAGTATTGGGTCTTCACCTCGGGGATTTTGGCACTGAGAGTCGGGAGTGAGGATAAGAGTGAGGTCTTGAGGAGTGGTCCTGGGGTCAAAGAAAGGAGAATGGGTGTAAGTAGCAGAGTTGGGGGTGTAAGTAGCAGAGTTCATGGTGAAAGTAGCAGTTTTGGTTTTAGAAGCGGCCTTTGTGCAATTCAAGTCAGGTGAGAAGGATTAAACTTCAATTACTAGGAATGCATGTAGTAGGATAGTACTTTTAACATGTGTAGGGGACATCGAAACCTACTAGAGGTTGATACCAACAACACCTTAGGAAAGGCGTTGTGACTTATAGGATTGAGGACAATTGAGGACATTTGTCGCATGTCTATTAACCATAGGATTGACCTATGTACTGTTCAAGGATGTTTGATAACATACAACCCTAGGATCGACGACTGGTTGGTCTGACGTGACTGTTGTGACTAATAACCCTAGTATAGAAGACTTATGTGCATATGTTAAAATGATTGATAACATGCTAGTTGACGGTCACACTAGTAGAAAAAGTGAATTTTACGTCGGGTTTTTACATCGGTTAAATGAGCAGCCGATGTAAAAACTGACGCGGTGGCATTTTTGCAATTAACGCGAACCTTTTTACATCGGTTGGAATAATAACCGTTTTAGAATGTCACTTTTTACCTCAGTTGCTACATCAATCGATGTAAAAAGCCCTTTGCTTGAACTCAAAACCCAACCTGCAACCCTATCCCTCATTACTCGCTCCTCTCCTTCTCACTTGAAAACCTCCGCCACACTCTCTTCCTCTATGCTCTAAAACCCTTCGCCTTTCTCCTTCGCCTCATTTTCTTCCTCTCCCTCCACGCCTCTAAACCTCTCGTAATCGATCCTCCCCGCACAAGACACTCTTCCTCTTCCTCTCCACTAATCTTCGCAAGGTAAGAGCCTTAGGGTTCCTCTTGTTCTTTCTTCTTCGCGGCTCCCTTCTCTATTCATTTGTTGTTTTGATTTTGGGTTTCTGGTACCTTCTTTCTGATTTTAAGCTTGCGCTCGAGTTTGTTATACGGTGTCGTGGCTGTGTTTCTAAACACCGACGGTGGCTGTGTTTCTCAAGTCTCAAGGAGTTCGGTTCAACGCTGTGTATTCGTCTCCGTTCGATTGGGCGCGATCAACTGCAGTTTCAGTGAGTTGTTTTCTAGGATTCAATGTGGTTGTGTTTTGTTGGGTGTGGAAGTATTAAGGGGGTTTCGAAGAGTATAGAATAATGCTTTCAGTGCCTATTGAGCTCCTTCTACGCTATCTGATTCCTTCCATTCCCAATTTTCATAATGAATCCTTTTATCATCATCTGAAACCTCTTGAAAAAAAGTGATCGGCGTGGTAATCTTAGTTAACAAGAGGTGTTTCATTTTTTGGTCCCTTTTCGCTTTTCGGTTTGAGATTTTCTTCTAATTTTTGTTGTTGTTGCTTCTGCTCTGAACGAGGTACGAGGTGCGAGTTAATTCGTCAAAGAATTTGGGATCTAGGGATTGGTCTTGTTATTTTGTCTGTGGTTGTTCTTCTTAGTTCCTATTTTGAGAGTGTTCCAGCTTTATACGTTTTCTTTTAAGGCACTTTCTAGTAATTTTTGTAAGTGTACAAAGTGATTGCTATTGAGTTTGAGTTTGAAGAGATTTGCCAGTTATTAACTGTAGTACCCTAATTTGGTCCGGCCCTTTTTATTTTATTTATTTTAACTTTTACTTTATTTTTATTTTAGTAGTAGTAGTAATAATAAATAATATTTTTGGAGGTTATAAAAGAGAAGAAAGAAAGAAAAGAAAAGAATAAATAAAAGGAGAAAAAGAGGATTTTATATTTTTGAGAAAGGGAGTGCAAAGAATAAAATTTGGTGGTACAAATAGAAATTAATCAAGCTGGGTCCAAATTTCCAAACAAAGAATGTAAATTTCAATGCCTTGATTCTACGTGCACCCTCCTTTTTCTTTCCAGCCCTCTCAAGGCTCCTTGCATCTCCTTCACTGCTTCTCACACCCCATTTTATCCACACACCCCCTAGCTATCTCACTTCACCTACGCGGCCCATCACCACGTCCTGGCCCGTTTCACATTCGCCCAGCCCATCTTTTTTTTAACCTAAAATCTAATGACCTCTCATTCCCTCATTCTCCCTCATCCTCATCAGATGCAGCGCCTCCATCCCCCCAATTTTTGCCCTCTCTCTCTCTTTCTCTTTCTCCTCTTCCTCACTTAACCTTGGCCCCTCTTCTCTCAAAACCCTAGCCGCTAACATCACTCTCTCCCCTTCAGACCAAGCTTCTCCATCTTTGCCCTCCAGTCATCTCCCTCTCCCTGCCAACGTCGCATCGCCCTCCTGCAGAGCCACCTCTACAGTACACGAAACCGCCCCTCACCCTCACAACCAACAGTTAACACCCAAGACCACATTTCTCTGCCTTGCTCAACGGTTATCTCCTCCATCTGGCCCATCTCCTTGCCAACGTCGCGTCACTCTACTGCAAGCCGCCCAAGATCCGGTTTTCGCGTGAGAAGCAGAGAAGGAAGAAGAAAATCGGGGAATAAGGGAAGTTATCTCTTTATTTCTCTTTTATTTTTATTTTTATTTTTATTTTTATTTTTGAACTAATCTGATTTATTTGCTTCGTAGATGGGGTGCCTATAAAAAGAGAAGCAAGCGAAGTGGAAGCAGGGACCCGAAGAGAGCAAGAGAGGCTGAGAGCAAACAGAATCCAGGAGAGACAGAGAGAGCAAAACCGAATCTTGCACGCAAAGAGAAGGAGGCCCTGAACGAACACAGCCAAGAAAAGAAGCCGTGAGACCCCCCTTTTTTCTAGAACCAAAAAAAAAACAATGCTAGTCCTAGGTTTCTTTTGAACCTTCCCCCTTTCGATTTCTGTAATTGTTCTGGGAAGTCACAGATTCAGGTTCCCTCACTTTCTTCATCTCTGTATCTTTTTGCTTTCCTTTTTACCATGTCTGTGTGGTAAGGATTTACATTTTGGGATCGAGTAATTGTTTTTCTGATTCGAAATGTACACGGTATCATCCTTTCTCTGCATTTTTTGTATTTTCTGTTGTTGTTGATGTTTGTTGATTGGTTGAGGTTCGGCTGAAACAAGTTGAGACTAGGGTTTGGCCATCCAACGGGGCCAAACCCTAGGCAGGGACTAAACTGCAAATATGTTGTAAAAAAGGACTGAAATATAAATATATGGTAAAAGGGATCTGAAAGCAAATAAATTAAAAAAATTTCCTTAATTTTATGTTCCTGATTATACGTGTTTTAGGTTTTGGTCTTCCAACGGGACCAAACTTCAAATAGGGACTTAAAAGCAAAAATATAAATTCCTGAATTGAGTTTCCTCATTTAAATATTTTTTTTCAAATAAATAAGTTAATAATTTAGGGAATTAAATTTTTATCTTTAGTTTATGCATCTGTCTTATTTAAAAGAGATTAAATAATAATAAATGCAATAAAAAAATATGCTTTCTTTTCTGGTTCTTTTTCTTATTATTTAAAAAAAAAAGGCTTGATAAAGGGAATTATTTTTTTTAAAAGGGCAAACAATTTTTTATAAACAATTAACGGGTACCATTTTTTAAATGGGCGCGTATGGGTGCTAATCCTTCCTTGCGCGTAACCAACTCCCGAACCCGATTTTGGTTCAAAGACCTTCCTTTTTTTAAATTCAAAAATATTCTAAAATTAGGTTTTCCAATGTTTCCTATAAAAATAAATATTGGTGGCGGCTCCATTTAAATTTGGTGTGGTTGCTACAGCTGGCGACTCCACTAGGGACTTTAGAGAGTTAGGCCCTGTAATTATTTATATGATTTGTTTGCCTTATTAAATGAATTATTCCCTTTTTGTTTTTTATTTGTTTATTTGTATATGTGTTTGTATACGTAAATCCTAGGATAGAAAACTTGCATAAAAAAAAAAATTCTATTTTTGTTTGTGATTTATTCTCTTTCATTTATTCTTCTCTTGTAAATATTATATATGTTTGTGTATTTAAAACCTTAGGGTAGAAGACATGTATATATATTGCATTTTTTATTTTGCAGCGGGTAGATCTAAATTTGCTCCTTCACACACTACACTTTATACACTTTATTTACACACACTATGAGTGGGTGCCCTATACCCGGGCCCGAGTGAACCTTAAGTTAGGAGAGGCTGTGTAATGGGTGCTCACTGACGACGGCCAAGAGGGTTCCTATGAAGGCCTCACCTAGAGTTTGGCTCATTTGAGAAAAAACCATCCTTTAATAATATACTTATTATTGGTGGTAACGTTTTCAAATGGGACCCTTGGCTCTAGGGACCTTTTAGATTAGTATCTTAAATCCACCCAATGGAAAGGTACACAATACAAACCCTAGATCCTTTTAAGGAGTTACCGGCCCATATCGCGAATGGAGCATACCTTATCCCATTTTCCACGTGACAAAAGTCGTATGACCTAAGATCTTAGGAGATACCAGCCTACATTACAAGGGGCACACTCCACCTGTTTTTCCATCATCCATTTATTTTTCATTCACATTTCAAAATTGTGAAAAATAATAAGTGATATTTTTCTCCAAAAATATTATTTGTTATTCTTATTTGCAAAAAAAAAACATAGTTTAAAAAAAAAATACTTTCCCCTTCCATTCCTTTTTCCCTCTAAATAAAATAAATAAATTTTCAAAAAAAAAATATTTTCTCTTTTTTAACAACATCATTGCATTTTTTGTAAAAAAAAACGAAACAAAAAAAAACATTTTCTCTTTTTGGCAACATCATTGCATTCATTTTATTTTATTTTTTTAAAAAAAATGAAACAAAAAATAGAAAAATATCTCTCCATTATCCATCATATTATTTTGCATAAAATATACATAAAAAAAAACATTCATGACATGCATAAACATGGCACCTACATAATATAACTTTTTTTCCCAACAAAAAATAGATACAAATAAGTTTTCCCTGCGTCCCTGGGACTCGAGCTCACCAGGCTCATGGACGCCTTAGAACAAAATCAGCAAGCCATGCAACAGAGTCAAGAGGCTATGCGGGGAGAGCTTGATCAGATGAGTGCACGAATGGGCCAGATGTTCGATCTGTTGATGGCTCTAAATGCCAAGTTGACCCCGCAAGCAGAACGAATCGTCGAACACCACATGCATAATGGGCCGGAGGAGAATCAGCCGGAAGAGAACGAAATACCTATCCGTAGTTCACAAGAGCGGATACCTCAATGATGGAACCAGTTGAACACAAGTGCTCGAGTGCGTACCTATCTTCACACCTCTGGAGGATGCTCAAGCCAAGGAAAGGTTTCAGATGATGGAGGAAAGGTTAAAGGCCATTGAGGGGGCAGGTCACATTGGCTTCGAAGCTTCAGACATGTGCTTGGTCTCTGATGTAGTTATACCTCCAAAATTCAAGGTACCCGAGTTCGACAAGTACAAAGGGGAGACATGTCCCAAGAGCCACCTGGTCATGTACTGCCGGAAGATGGCATCCTGCTCCAGTAATGATAAGCTCTTAATCCACTTTTTCCAAGAGAGTCTTACAGGGGCATCCCTACGCTGGTATATGCAGTTAGAGCAGGGCAAAATCAACTCCTGGAATGATTTGGCCAAAGCTTTCATCAATCGATATAAGTACAATATGGACATGGCTCCTGGCCGTTCTCAGTTGCAAACCCTGGTAAAAAGGGGCAATGAAAGCTTCAAAGAGTATGCCCAAAGATGGAGAGGGATTGCAGCCCAAGTGGAACCTCCGCTATCTGAGAAAGAGATGGTTACCATGTTCATTGACACACTTCAACAACCCTTCTATGACCTGATGATGAGAAATGTCTCTTCAAGCTTCTCAGACCTTGTTGTTGTCGGAGAAAGAGTGGAAGCCGGGATAACAAGCGGAAGGATTGGCAACCACAACATTCAACAATCATCGCGCAGTATGAGCCAAGAGATAGAAGAAGAAACAGACGATGCTCATCACAACATGCACTGAGGCAGTGGGCCACTCCATTAAAAATTGTTGGGCTTTGATCAACGCCAACTGATAAAACTTCAAGGAATAGTCCTGTTTAAGCAATCTTCATTTACTTTTACGCTTTGCCCAAAGCCCTGGGGCATCTCTTGTAAATGGCTCATTATGTTCTCATCTTTTCAGTTCATCAATAAAACTGCAATTTTTTTTTCAATCTTAGCTCATAGAATAATGGTAAAGCAAATGCACAAGTTATCAAAAGTTAAGTTTTGTGAAGATGTGGGCAATGAGATTTTGAGATGAGGTTTGGCCGTTTTTCTCTATCCAAACATTTATTATCCCTTGCTACCCCTTTTGAGCCTAAAATGAAATTTTTTTTCAAATACCCTGAATAAGGATCAATCACACAAAGAAGAATATCACAAGTCTTCAATCAACTTTGTCCTCTCAAAAAGAAGAATAGCAAAGTAAGCCATAAAGTATCAAAGGCAATTCAAAGAAATATAAAAAACGTGTTAAAGACACTTGCGAAGATCAAAAAGGAAACTGCAAAGGTGAAATAAATGTGCTAGCGAAAAATGAAGTGCATCTTTAGAATAAAGATCCTTATTCTCATAAACCCTTAAATACTTTTTGGGCCTGAAATATCTTTTCTTTCATAACCCTTAACCCCTGGCCATGTTACAACCCTAACAAAGACCATTCTGATCAAAGTCAATTGCCCATATTTTCTCAAAAACTTGATTCTTGAAGGAGGAGATCCATATAAACTCCTCAGTGCAGTTGCTTTACCTAAAAAAGAATATAAAATAAATTGCTCGCTAGGCTAAAAACCCGAAAGGGCGGTCTAGGAAAAAGTTAGAACAACCCGCTAGGTTGAAAAATCGCAAAAAGCGGCCTAGGCAAAAGCTAGGGTCAAATTTACAAACATGTCCACCCAGATTGGACCTCACAGATATAAACCGAGAAGCTAGGGGCAAAAGCTATGCCCATCATCCACAAGCTTCGCATTCAAGATTTCGTTCTAATTTCAGAACTACACAAGATGATCTGTCTCTCAACATAGATCTTTCCCATCATGGTTGAACGAAGGCCAAAGGGACACTGAAAAGTCTCTATGGATCAAAGTTGTCAATCTAATCCTTCCCGAGGCATCCAAGCATGAAGGTGAAAATTTGAAGATCCACAAAATGATTTGTCAAGGGGCAAATACGCAAACCTGGTGCAGTACAAAGTCAACCATTCAGACAATCAATCTGATAGAAAGTTATCATCCCATGAGTCTAGGGGCAGAGCCCTCAAAGGAATTCAGGGAAATCAAAAAAAAAATTCAAAACAATAATAATATTCGTGCATAGCATGCCATTCATTGCATTTTGCATAATCATTAATACTTTTGGGTCCCCGACCCCCCTTCAAAATCATTTCTGTAAAAACAAAACAACATTCATGCATAGCATATCATTCATTGCATCTAGCATGATCATCATTACTTCTGGGCCTCAGACCCACCTTCAAAATCATTTCTCAAAAAAAAAAAGATAATAAAAATTTCATTTCATGCATGGCATACCATTCATTGCATCCTGTATGATCATCAAAGTTTTTGGGTCCATTAACCCACCCTCTCGAATATTGCATACAGTTGGTCTGTTATTACTCAGCAAGGACTAATACTCATCCTACCCGATCTCTTTATTAGCAAGAATTAGGAACCTGTCCTATACCTTGCTGGGAATCTGACCCACCACCTTAGGAATCTGACCCAAGCCTTTACTCGGGAACCTGACCCGCGTTTCGAATCTTCCTCAGTTATGGAAATTGACCTACCACCTTGGGAATCTGACCGAAGCTTTTAGTCGGGAACCTGACCCGCGTCTCGAATCTTCCTCAATTATGGAAATCGATCCACACCTTTTAACAAGAGTTAGGAATCTGACCTACACCTTGTCGGGAATCTGACCCGAACTGTTTCGAGTGACAGAGAAGCTCGTACACTGGACGTTCACCTGCAATAGGAAAACCAGTCCATACTTCAGTAAGAGTTAGGATTCTGACCTATATCTTGCCGGGAATCTGACCCGAACCCACATTGAGTGACTGAGAAGCTCATATCACGGACATTCCTTAAAGTAAGTAATCAATCCGTACCTTTTTAACAAGCGTTAAGAATCTGACTTACCCTTGTTGGGAATCTGACCCAAAACTTGTGATGAGTGACGTAGAAGCTCACACCCAGACCTTCCCTAAGTAGAGAAGTAGTCCAAACCAATTTTGTAAGAGCTAGGAACCAAGCCTACGCCTTACCGGAAATTCACCAGGAAGCCGAACCTGGAATCTCCAACCAATTTAGTAAGAGCTAGTCATAACTATGCCTTACTAGGAATTCACCAGGAAACCGAACCTGGAATCTCCAACCAATTTTGTAAGAGCTAGGAACCAAGCCTACGCCTTACCGAAAATTCACCAGGAAACCGAACCTGGAATCTCCAACCAATTTAGTAAGAGCTAGTCATAACTATACCTTACTAGGAATTCACCAGGAACCCGGACCTGGAATCTCCAACCAATTTTGTAAGAGCTAGTCGTAACTATGCCTTACCGAGAATTCACTAGGAATCGAACCTAGAATCTCTCACCAATTTTAGTAAAGAGTCAGGAACCAGCCCTAGGCCTTACCGAGAATTCACTAGGAATCGAACCTAGAATCTCTCACCTATTTTAAGAGTTAGGGGCTAAACCTATGTCGTACCGGGAATTCACTAGGAATCAGACCTAGAATCCCAAAACAAAGTCGGAAGCCAATCTCGCAATCTCAAACCAACAAGGCTGGAACCAATCTCGCAATTTCAAGACACTTATTGCGGACAAAACCAGAGTCCTTTATCCTTAATTACCTTTTACAACGAATGCACAAAGACCTTCGAGTAAAATGTAATTAAGGAGTGGCAAATTGTAGTACCCTAATTTGGAAGCCCTTTTTTTATTTTATTTATTTTAACTTTTACTTTATTTTTATTTTAGTAGTAGTAGTAATAATAAATAATATTTTTGGAGGTTATAAAAGAGAAGAAAGAAAGAAAAGAAAAGAATAAATAAAAGGAGAAAAAGAGGATTTTATATTTTTGAGAAAGGAGTGCAAAGAATAAAATTTGGTGGTACAAATAGCAATTAATCAAGCTGGGTCCAAATTCAAACAAAGAATAAACCCAATGCCTTGATTCTACGCGCAAGACTCTCCTTTTTCTTTCTAGCCCCCTCTGCGCTCCTTGCATCTCCTTCACTGCTTCTCACACCCCATTTTATCCACACACCCCCTAGCTATCTCACTTCACCTACGCGGCCCATCACCACGTCCTGGCCCGTTTCACATTCGCCCAGCCCATCTTTTTTTTTTAACCTAAAATCTGATGACCTCTCATTCCCTCATTCTCCCTCATCCTCATCAGATGCAGCGCCTCCATCCCCCCAATTTTCGCCCTCTCTCTCTCTCTCTCTCTTTCTCTTTCTCCTCTTCCTCACTCAACCTTGGCCCCTCTTCTCTGAAACCCTAGCCGCCAACATCACTCTCTCCCCCTCTTCAGACCAAGCTTCTCCATCTTTGCCCAGCAGTCATCTCCCCTTCTCCTTGCCAACGTCAGATCGCCTCTCCGCAGAGCCACCTCTACAAAGACACTAAACCGCCTCACCCTCACAACCAACGCTTAACACCCAAGACCACATTTCTACGCCTTGCTCAGCGGTTATCTCCTCCATCCGCCCATCTCCTTGCCAACGTCGCGTCACTCTACCGCAAGCCGCCCAAGATCCGGTTTTGGCGTGAAGCGTAGAAGAAAGAAAGAAAATCGGGGAGCAACTCGCCGAAGGGCTACCGCCGCCGCCGCCTGCGTGGATAAGTCAGACTCCGAGTATATCATGAGGGAGTTACATGAAGGCATATATGGAAACCACTGTGGAACTCGGACGTTAGCTGCCAAGGTCCTCCGAGCTGGATATTACTGGCCAACAATCAGATCGGACTGCATGGAATTCGTGAAAAAGTGCGACAACTACCAATCCAGATGCAAAGCGAGACCACTCCCCACGAAGTCCTACGAAGTCATCGCCCCTTGGTCATTTAATACCTGGGGCTCGACATACTTGGCCCTTTCCTTGCACCAGGCCACCAAGTTCATTGTGGTCGCCAGACTACTTCTCCAAGTGGATAGAAGCAGATCCACTAGCAACTATCACTTCCGAGAGGGTCAAGAAATTTGTCTAGAAAAACATAGTCTGCCGCCACGGTCTACCCCACACCATCATTATGGATAATGGCACGCAGCTCACCAAATTTCAGTATTCAAATATACGCAAAGGCCTTGGTATCAGGCTCACCTATGCCTCGGTCGGGCATCATGAAACCAATGGTCGTTGAAGCCGCAAACAAAGTCATCCTAGGAGGCCCGCGCAAACGACTAGACCAAGCCAAGGGAAATCGGTAAAAAGCTGCTGCCGTTCTATGGGCATACCACACCACCCCACAATCAACAACAAATGAAACACCTTTCCGATTAACATACGTAATGGATGCTATGATACCAGTGGAGCTCGGCCGACCTCAATCGTAAGAGAGCACATGCAAATACTAGCACAGGGAGAAGAAGCAAGAGTAGAGCTCGACCTGCTAGAAGAAACTCGAGAGCTCGCCCGAACACAAGACTTTGCAACTAAACAGCACATTGCCAAGCACTACAACTCTAAGATCCGACCAAGAGGATTCAAGGTAAGAGACTTAGTCCTCCAAAAGATTGAACTGGCGCGAAAAGATACAAGGCAAGGAAAGCTCGGACCAACTTGGGAAGGACCATACCGCATCAGATCAGAACATCGCCATGGAGAATACAAGCTGGAAAAATTATCCGGGAAGGAGATACCAAGGACGTGGAATGCCACACACCTCAAGCTTTACTTTAGTTGACAACATATGTAAACGGATGGCGTACTCTTTTTCATTTGCAGACCTTTTTTCCCACTGGGTTTTTGGTTTGTAAAGGTTTTAACGAGGCACATCGTTATTTCCTTTTTCCACATTTAATAAAGTCCACCTTCCATTGCATTCAGAACATCATTCGTGTGCTTCACCGAGCTCGCTAGCAGCTCGGAAGGTCTTACTCGACCTAAATGACCCCTGTGGTCCCAAACCCAAGTTAGCATAAAAACTTGGCGAGCTCGCTCGTAGCTCGGAAGGTCTTACTCGACCTAAATGACCCATGTGGTCCCAAACCCAAGTTAGCATAGAAACTTGGCGAGCTCGCTCGCAGCTCGGAAGGTCATGCCCGACCCAAAGGTTTCGTAGGGAAACTAGTACTCGGCTAGTATCAGTGCGTGGAGAAAATGTTCCAAACTTAATGGTTGAAACAAGTTTTTTCGGGGGAAGCTACCCGGGGACTACCCTAGCCAAGTAGGAGCCACCTGAGGACCACCCCATTCGAGTACGGTAACCGACGACTACTAAGTGCAAAACAAAGTAAGTTTATGCGAATACTGTTTAACTTAGTCAATTTCATTCATTTGAAAAGGAAATACAAAAGGGGAGCTCCTAGAGGAGAAGTACATCACCAAGACAGAATGAAAGCAAAAGCAAAACAAAAACAAGTTACACAAGGGCATTCCCTTGGTCCTCGACTCGGGTCTCAACGACCTCCTCGGCTGCAACACTCTGACCAGCGACCTCCATATTGGGCCCGGCTCTGGTCTCCTTCTCCAACTCGCCCTCAAGCTCCTTCTCCTGCTCGGCGTGGTCTTCTTCCTTGCCCTCCTCTTCTTCCTCCATGGTCTTCCCCTCCCTCACCACCTTGGTGAAGTCGAGCTCGGAGATATCGAGGTCGGGGGCGATCACCTTTAGCTGAGCAACAGCATTATCAAATCCTTCCTTGTACTGAAGGGCATTGTACTGATGGTACTCCTCGACCCGGGCAGCCTCGGTCGAAGACTTCTCTTTCTCTTCCCGCAGCTGACCCAACAGAAGGTCATTCTTGGCTTGAAGCTCCTCTTACTGCCCAAGCAGAGAAGTGTTGCTCTTATTTAGAGCGTATCTTACCTCTGAGAGATGAGCATAGTCCTCCTTCAGCTTACTCATCTTCTCCTCAAGCTCACCGTGCCCTTATCCGATCTAAAAGGAACTGGGCCATAGCAGAGGCACGAAGCCCATAAATGCCCAAGGCCTTGCATAAACCCAGCTAGCCCGCCTCGGTCATGCACCTGTCATCGGCTCGACGCATGATCTGGTCAATCTAACCGGAACGGTCGATCCCGACATTCCAAAGGGAGTCCTCGGCGTTCTCACCTTGATCAGCAAACTCTCCGAGGTGGAGAAACCACTCGGAACCATCAGGGATGTTCAAAGGTATCCTTCCATGAGGCCCCCTTAGCGTCTTCGCAGGGGCTGGTCGGAGCCAGGGGTCAGAGAAGCGTGGGGTCGCTTCTTGGCAGCCTTGGTAGGAGAGGGGGAAGCAGCAGCTTGGGAAGGTACCGGCCCAGGAACCTGGGCGACCTTCTCTTTCTGGGCTTTCTTAAGCAGCTCGGCCATCTCTTTCTTGCTCATCTTCGGGGCCATCGTACCTGAAAAGAAAGTAAAGTTAGTACCCAGACTCAGGCTGAGAATCATATTGGAGGAAGATAACAAAACTTACATAAGTATTCCCTCCACTGTGGTGGGTCCTTTAGAGCTCGGGTAAGCAGGGGACCACAGTGCAATGTAGGTAAATCCGGCAAGGAAGTTCACTATTGTCCTGGTGCGACTGACAACGAGGTGAAGTCCACCTCTTTTATGGGGCGAGGATTGGGACTCCAGAAGAAAGGAAACAAGGGCTCGTCTTGAGCGGAGAAGAAAAAGGGGTTTCCCCTTCGTACTCGGATTTTAAAGAAATCGGGTTTCGAGCTCTTATAGGATTGGCTGAAGAGCTCCAGAATGTAGAAGCCGGGTATTTTGTTAAGTGAACACCACTTGAGCTGTTTGCCAAGCCTGAGTTGGAAGAAACTGAAGAAGAGGGCAGCAGAAGGGGTAACCCCAAAGTACTCGCACACGAGCTTGAAAGCTCGGATGAAAGCCCAACTATTGGGGTGAAGTTGTGAGGGGGTTGCATTCAACCATTAGAGAACCTCGCACTCAAATCCACTAAGGGGAAACCGAAGGCCGACTCGGGTAAAGAAAGTTTTGTAGAAAAAGCAGAAGTCGGAAGAGCTTGACTCGCCCTTACCAAAACACACTCGGTCCTCGGGAGAGCAAGGAAGGCACGTCACGTCCTCGTCTCGTTCCCGGTTCCGCGTAAAAGATACGCTTGACCGAAGAGCGGCCACGCCGGTGTCCGAAAAGATATTAGAGGCCACCCTGAGCACATCTGGGTGCATCCAAGCATAAGGAGACCTATCGTCTCCCACTCGGCGATTGCTCTCCTTGTGAAGTGAATACGAGGGAACGGAAGCGACAAGAGGAGAAGCTGGAACCCAGGAAACAGGGGGAACCACCTGGAGGGGCACCGGGTCGCGGCCATCGTAGCCCGCAGCGAGGAAAATTCCTTTTGGCCTGAGCCTCTGGTGCGTGGTGACGTGGAGAGATCGAAGGAAGTGCTAGTCGTTTCGGACGACGAGTCACCCCTAGAACTCAGAGATATGGGGGAGGGGGGACGACGAGAAGAAGACGAAGAAGCCATTAGCAAGACTAGAAGAGAAACTTACCAGGAAGTGCGAAGGAAATGGGCAAAGATGACAGCTCGGGGAACAAATGCAGAGAGAGAAGGCAGAAGGAACGTCGCAGGAGCAAAGAGACGAAGAAGAGAGGATAAATGGGTAGTTTTATAACCCCTGATTGAAGGGAAACCAAAAGACGAACCAATCTGAGCCCTCCATCTTCAAAACCAGGCGCAGATCTAACGGTTCAGGTCGTATCAAGCGATCAACAGTGGGAAAGGGAACGGTTGAGCCGGTGTCCCATCCAAGTCCCATCGTGTGGCAGAACGCCGAGTATGGGTACGGCACATGGAGTGTAGTGCCCTAGGCGTGGAAGCTTCTGAGATACGCTCCCGAGAATAACACTCAGCTCGGATACCGACCTAGGGAACGACAGTTAGACCCTATGCCCTTTCGCGCTAAGAGACTAGGGGGCTTATGTTACGGACCGGTCTCCGAGCTGGGCTCCCGCCAATCCACCGAGCCGAGCCAATTCGACCCCTATCCGACCTGCTCCGACCTTGGGTGAGGCATGTCCGACCTAGAGCGGGCCAAACCCATCCTTCGGGTATAGCATTCAAGGGCGAGCACCGAGTACATCAGGGCCGAGCCGACCTGTGGGTCTCGAACCTTCTGGAAGGGGATATGCCCAAAGACAATACTTGGGGCTGTTGCCATTCCGAAGATTGAGGAGCACGTAGCCAGTACGTGATAAACCTAGCAGGTGCGAGATATTAGGAGGAGATGAGCTGACCCCTGAAGTTAAGGAGAGGAGTTACCACGCGCAGTATTCGGATCGTTGGTTATCATCCTCATGCGAGACTCCACTATATAAAAGGGGCTTGACCCCCTAGGTTTGTGTAACACCCCGTTTTCGAGGCGCTACTGTGCAACCCAATCTAATGCTGAAAACATTTAATGCTTGTATGCTTTCAGTTAAAGAGTACACTTATGTATTTCGCAATGGAAAAATAGGAGTAATTTTTTTTTCATTTTATTTCCTTTGAAATCCTTTTCAAAATGAGACATAGAGTACTATATTTTTCTAAATGATGCCAATTTAGACTTTTGCAATTATCAGAGTATAATGCATCACAAATAATACTTCACGCAACATAATCATTTCGCACTAAAGCGAGGTTTTCTGAAAAGAGTAATTACAACACAACAATTTACAAAACCGTAAGCTAAGCTGGCCAACAACTATAACTCTTACTGAGAAATAGCTCAGCAAGACCAAACGCGAAGTGCTCAGACGAAATCTTCCTCCACTGGCTCAATCTTCAATGCTCCTGAAAGACAAAGCTGCAACAGCTACCGAACTCCATCTGGAAGTGACATCCATAAGGACATCCAATCCAACAACAGTGCAAGGGTAAATCCTTTGTCCACGAGTTTATCATAGGTTATGTCGCATGCAAACAATATATACATATATAATACAACAACATGCTTTTATATATATATACATACTTAATAGACCGCACGCATCATCATGGTATATCATGCATTGCATATGAGCAAACGAAACAACCAACAGATCAACAATCAAGTCACTACAATATCAAACTATTGCATGTGAGCAGGCAAATCTATCAACAGATCAGTGATCAAGTCATCAAAATATCAAATTCATCAAACCCTTCATCACATATCATAAATGTGGTTAGCTATGCATGTCAATGCAGTATGGCAAGTTGTGTATACACCTGCAGCCTTAATAGGTCAGCAGTATGACGGGGACTACTTTCCCAACGTCTGTACAAGATAGTCTCTGCTTAGGCTTACCACTACTTTGGCGTGCCTTTACTTAGGCAATGCAGTGTCAACTCGCCTTTTGAAGTCTGTACGACCAATCAAACGCTACGAGTGACATGACAACTCGTCTTTTGAAGTCTTTAAGAACAATCAAACGCTCCGAGTGTCGATGCTCAATGGTTAGTACGCATCCAAACAAATTCAACAATATGGCATGCTCACCGTAGTGAACGCCCGAATGATATCCAACAAATTCAACAATATGGCATGTTCACCGTAGTGAACGCCCAAGTGATATCCAAACAAATTCAGCAATATGGCATGTTCACCATAGTGAATGCCCAAGTAATGCTTTAATTAATCAATGCGAATCGACGAACCCTCACTCACTCAACTTAGTGGGTGTCCAAATCTTAATTAACTAAGAGTTCAACACAGGACACAAGGTCCGGGTGTTCAATTGCGGAACACTAGGCACGCCATACAGAACACTAGGTCCAATCGTTAATCAAGAAAATGCGCACGAAAATAGGACATTAAGTCCCAGCAGAGGACACATGGCCTATATGCCCAATAGGAACACTAGGTTCCCTATGTCTTATTCTTTCAAAAACTCGATCTTTGAAATCTCATTCTCAGTTCTTATATTACTCCTATGTATCTGAAAATACTTTTTAACACTAGTCGTTGAAACCCTAGTTGTGCTAAATAACACACTGGAAGAATTCCCAGGAAAGAGAGGTGGTGCGAACACTCTTAATTACCAAGTCTTTCCTAGCCAGAATTTTCCCAGGTGCATCATTTAACTCAACCGTTTTCGCAAATTGTACTATTTATTTCAAATTCTTTTCTCTACTATTACTCCATTGAAATTTCCTTGCAAGCTTTGGCTAGTTGTACTAAAACCCTCACGCTTACTTTTAACTCAAAATGCCCTTAACAATTTGCTTACGAAATCAGAATTCGGCTTGTGAAATCGCATCAGATTTACCGATGTAAATCGTCAACCAATAGTAGTCGATCAACGCATTGTTAATTAATCCATTACAACAATAATCTTTTTTTCATATTCCAAATCAATACCAAGTTCTAATAAAATCCAAGGTGATTCAAGGAAACAATACAACTCATAATGCCACGCAGGGCCAAGAACATGCTACATATTATCATCAATTTCAAGTCCAATTAAATCAATCAAATATGATTTAAGTCACACAATACAATTCAGTATTGCCACATAGGGCTAAATCAATACACAGTAGTTCATGCTACAACATCTCAATAAAGACATAGTACTACTACAAGTACTACCACACAATCAATCAACAGTCAAACAAACAACACACAAGGCGAAAAGCCCAAACTCATTATGTAAGAATTTCCCTTACCTTGGGCGCTTTAACAATCCAAGCAAGGTAAATTCAAAACCATCGTCAAGTCGCACCGCGTGCGTACCCTAAGCACGAACCTTAGCAACACAAACTTAACAAAATTAGAACCAAAAACCCAAGTCCTATGACTCTAGGGCAGCCACGGTTTTAGTCCTAAAGGGCCTAAAATATTTCCAACTTAACCTATTTGGATCACACCTAATCATATGCCATGAAACAAATTCAAACCATGCAAGTTTTCAAGCTTTTCCAAAAGCTACACACTTAGAAAAATGGCTAAACCAAAATTTACCAATTGGAATAGTGTTTTTACCAAATGAATAGTGTTTTGCCAACTTTGAACCATTTTTCAAAGCACTAAAACATGTCATAAAATTTTAGAAACAATTCTATTACAAGTTCAAAACAATTCTTGAAACATAAACTCAAACTTTTCCCAAAATCATACTTCTTTGAATTGTTTTGCTAAACCAAATCAACAACCACTTTTTACAACATATTTAAGTATAAAACAAGTCAAGAACAAGTTAGAAATCTCCCTTGAAGGCCACGATTTCAAACCTTCCAATACAACTCCAAATTTTCAAACCTTTTAACATCAAAATCTTACAAACTTCATTCAATCAAAACTTCTTATCAAAACCAAACTTATTTACCACTTTAATACACATAAAAACAAGTTAGAACTCACCCAAAATTTAATCATAAGCCACTATTTTGGAAGCCCCAAAACAGCCCCAAATTTATTCTAATTCAAACCATTTTCAAAGCTTTAAACATAGCAATCTTTATAGATTTAAAGCCCTAACCAAAAACTAACTTCTTAAACACTTTTACACTCTTTAAAACAAATTAGACATCATCCAAATAACCCATATAGGGTACGGTTTCCAGCCCTCAAGAATAAACCCAAACTTTTCAAACTTTTCATTTTCAAATCATACAAATTCACTACACTTAATTCCTTTAACCTTAAGCCAATTTATTCAACACTTACAACACTTGAAAAAACAATTTAAAACATCCTCCAAAATCATGGTTGAGGTCACGGTGCCAGCCCCATTTTCAACCAAATTTATTTTCTCAAAACTATGTAAAACATGCATATTGACTCGTTTCCAAACATACCACTTATAACCCCATAAGAACTAACTCCAAATTAATAAAAACAAATCAAAACCAAGGCTTCCAACAGCCCTTAGGTTCGGCCAACATAGGGTTAGGGTTCCCAAATTTTTTTTAAATACACTAATCATGCTTAATCATGGAGGAAAACAAAGGGTTATAAGACTAATCATCCATATCTAGCAAAATCTAACACTTTTGCCCAAAAATAATTCCTAAAACCAACCAAACCCATATCATGAAACTCAAGAGAGAAAAGAATGGGTATGAAGCTTACCAAGAAGTTTGGAGGTGATGGATCAAGGATTAAGAAGAAAGGATGGAAGATTGAAGCTTAAACATCACTTTCCTTCAAGAATCAAAACTAAAATCATGAGAAACAACACAAATACCATGAAAACTCATCCATGGCAGCCATGGAGAAAGGAGAAGGGATTAGGATCCTTACCAAGAAGATTAGAGTTGATAGAACAAGGATTGAGAAGGAAGGAAGCAAAGGTGAAAGCTTTAACTCCAAAATCCTTCAAAACCAACACTTTCTCTTTCAAGAAATTTTTTCTCTCCAAGCCATGAATGAAAGAGCTGAAATGGGGCAGCCAAGGGAAGGAGAAGCCACGAAATTTTTGAGGACATGGAAGGAAGAAATTTCTTCATTTAGTTGGGAACTAACCAAACTAGTCACAAACTAACTAAACTAACTTAACAAACTTACTACCCATTACCTCCTAAGCCAATCAAAAGCCTCCATTCAAAATTGTAGGCTACAAGCACATGGCTGGCCTCCCATTGGTCCGTGTGGGGCAGCCATTTGGTCAAAATATCTCTGGACTTCACTCTGGCGTTTTACGCTCAGCCAGGGTGCCCGACGTTTGGCGTATATTAGGTTTTAATACTAAAATCTCCTAAAAATAATTCTAAGTTTAACCCCACACCCAAAAATTACAAATGTTCCTCGCGGCATAAGAAAAGTACCCACGTATCTCATTTTCTCGAAATGCGAACCGAAACGTCGCAATTAAGTAGTCTCTAGCCATAGAAAATACACTAAATATTTTATGATGCCCAAAAATTCTAGAAAAATTGCAATAAATCCTAAATATTGGAAAATATTAAGATCTCAAATTTTATAAAATTTGGATCACGTTTGGGCATGTTTCAGTTAGAAACATACACAATAGCCTAGTTACGGCAGAATTCGATAGAATTCTCGCAGTGTAATAAAAACTCTAAATTAGTGAGGATCACTAATTTCAATTTCTCTAATCATATAGAAATTAATCAAACAATAAAATTATCAAGACAAAACCTTTAAAATAAAAGTCATATTAAATATGACATAAAACAGACAATTAATACAATAACTAGACAATAAAATTCCAAACTATGACTTAAAAATATTTATTAAATCCTGAAAATTATTTCTCTTTCAATAAAATAATTTTCTTTAATCAAACAATAATCTTTCACATTTTTTGGGATTAATTCATATTAAAAACAGTATACGTCTACACAGTTTGTTAATCTGAATTAATTACTAAAACAGTAAATTGTTTACAATAAATCTCTGTTGTTCTTCGTACTTTTAACAAATCATTGAGGTGATCAATCTCTATGATTTATTTTCAAGTAGCTGGAACTATAAAATAATTTTTATAAAAATTGGGATATTACATTACCACCCTCCTTAAAAAAAATTTCGTCCCCGAAAATTAACTTATAAACCAAAACAAAATCAAAATTATGAAAAGTCGTAACTTAATACTAAAAACATATCATAAATTTTGGATTTTGAAAACTAATATGACATGAAAGTTATTACATTCAAGCAGGCAGCATCAAAGCATACATTTCATTCATACATCATAACAAGTTAAAACACTACATCTATTAACTTAAAGTCTACAAATACAATACTTCGCATCCATGTCGAAGAAGTCCTCACGAACGACGCCTTATTCCAACTACGATCTCTACTCCATCACGGTCACGAACACGGTCACAACAACACTGAGTCGCGGCTACATGCTAATAACAATAAAACCGCACTAACACAAATACACCTACACAACCACGTTTTAACACAAAAACCAACATCGAATTCCTTCTATTTTTAAAACATCTAATTTCTAAAAATAACCCCAAGCAAGAATTACTTTTCTTAAAACCCATTTGATATCTTCAAGACTCAACCCTCTCAAGAACACTATGATTCTTTTGAGATTAGGTTTTTCATTGTATTAAAATCATCAAGACACACTTAATCAAAAATTAACACTTCCCTTAAAAGCTTTTGAACACCAGCAATAACCAAATCACTAAGAACCTATTATTAGAAATTGAAATCTTTTTACTCTTTTTTAAAAAGCCTCACGGCTTGCACACATACACACTCAAAAGATTTTTAACAAAAAAAAAATATCAAACTTTTCTCTCTAAAACTCCTAAACCACAACAATAACAAAATCCACAACAGATAAACTAAAAAGTCACGAAATAACTCATTGTTTTCATGCAACAAAAGAGGAAAAGTCTTCCAAAGCCATCAACAAAATAATTTAAAACAACATGGAACCAAAAACTTAAGTAATTTGACATACTCACCCGCAATTATTCGAAAACCCACGATTTTATGACATCAAAAAGAAAGGAAAATTCTAAAAATTATTATGCACAAGGTCAACAGCATTACTCACAATAATTATACAACAATTACAAGAACATCTATTGTAATACCAAAAGTATATTAAAAATTTGGATTTTGAAATATAATATAATAATAAAATACGTCACAAAGTTAAAACACTTATGTGGTCTATATTTAGAACCACACACACACCATAATACATATAATATGATAATTATAGCGTCACCTACGGATAATCTCTCTCGTAAATCTCGGCCCGCTCAGCTCCATTGTGTTGCATTTCCTGAGACGAAGTCTTCAGATGATGAGTTCTCTGCTCTACTTGGGGTGTAGACACATCCCTTAGTGGTTGGTCTTGTAGTTTCAACATTGTTGACAATAGACTCAACTCGTGGTACTTTGCAGTCTCTGGACAGATATCCCAATTCCTTGCAGTTAAAGCATAATCTTTCCTTGGTTGGTTACTGTTAACGTTGTGCTCCTCATCTTCACCATTGACGTAGTGCGTCTTCGGCCATCAATGCTTGTGATTCCCTCTTCTGTCTATCATGTAGACATATCCTCCAGTAGCTGGGCACGCAACCTTCGCAGCATCTGCAGTTGATCCACATCTGGCAATTGTAGTCCTTAGAAAAACATCCTGGCTTCTTGCAGTTACAGCATAGTCGGTCCTTCGATGAGCATTCTTTAGCTAACTGTTCCTTGATTCCACATTGATGACAGTTCCACTTCAACTCCTGGCCATTCCCAATAGCCTATGCCACAAGACGATCCTGCCTGTGGCCATTTCCCTGAGGATGGAAATGAGATGTTCCTTGTTGATGTCTTCATCTTTGTCCTTTGTCCTTGGTCCAGATAATCTGGCCCTCCAATAGCTCGCTCCTCCGTTCGTTGACTTAGTTAATCGTGTTGATTCTCCACGGCGATCTGTTGCGCGACAGTAGTTGCTATCCAGACTATCACCCGAATTATGTGATTCATATCTAAGTTACTAGCACTAGCAGAAGGACCCATTCGCCCCAAAGGCATCGAATTTCTACAAATTAAACAAACTAGAAGCCCACAACAAAATCAATCATCTGGGATGATTGCACACAATTTCACACAATGTCACACCTGTTTCAACTAGGAAACATTACAAACAATCACAAACAAAGTTCACATAACCTAGGCATAACAAACTTATACCCGACAATTCCCAACAATCTAGGCCAGCTTAGACAAAGCGATCCATTTAGAACCGAACTGCTCTGATACCACCAATGTAACACCCCGTTTTCGAGGCGCTACTGTGCAACCCAATCTAAAGCTGAAAACATTTAATGCTTGTATGCTTTCAGTTAAAGAGCACACTTATGTATTTCGCATTGGAAAAATAGGAGTAAATTTTTTTTCATTTTATTTCCTTTGAAACCCTTTTCAAAATGAGACATAGAGTACTACAGTTTTCTAAATGATGTCAATTCAGACTTTTGCAATTATCAGAGTATAATGCATCACAAATAATACTTCACACAACATAATCATTTCGCACTAAGGTGAGGTTTTCTAAAAAGAGTAATTACAACACAACAATTTACAAAACCCTAAGCTAAGCTGGCCAACAACTATAACTCTTACTGAGAAATAGCTCAGCAAGACCAAACACGAAGTGCTCAGAGGAAATCTTCCTCCACTGGCTCAATCTTTAATGCTCCTGAAAGACAAAGGCGCATGACTCACGAACTCCATCTGTAAGTGACATCCATAAGGACATCCAATCCAACAATAGTGCAAGGGTAAATCCTTTGTCCACGAGTTTATCATAGGCTATGTCGCATGCAAACAATATATACATATATAATACAACAACATGCTTTTATATATATATACATACTTAATAGACCGCACGCATCATCATGGTATATCATGCATTGCATATGAGCAAACGAAACAACCAACAGATCAACAATCAAGTCACTACAACATCAAACTATTGCATGTGAGCAGGCAAATCTATCAACAGATCAGTGATCAAGTCATCACAATATCAAATTCATCAAACCCTTCATCACATATCATAAATGGGGTTAGCTATGCATGTCAATGCAGTATGGCAAGTTGTGTATACACCTGCAGCCTTAATAGGTCAGCAGTATGACGGGGACTACTTTCCCAACGTCCGAACAAGATAGCCTCTACTTAGGCTTACCACTACTTTGGCGTGCCTTTACTTAGGCAATGCAGTGTTAACTCGCCTTTTGAAGTCTGTACGACCAATCAAACGCTACGAGTGACATGACAACTCGTCTTTTGAAGTCTTTAAGACCAATCAAATGCTCCGAGTGTCGATGCTCAATGGTTAGTACGCATCCAAACAAATTCAACAACATGGCATGCTCACCGTAGTGATCGCCCGAATGATATCCAATAAATTCAACAATATGGCATGTTCACCGTAGTGAACGCCCAAGTGATATTCAAACAAATTCTGTAATATGGCATGTTCACCGTAGTGAATGCCCAAGTAATGCTTTAATTAATCAATGCGGATCGACAAACCCTCACTCACTCAACTTAGTGGGTGTCCAAATCTCAATTAACTAAGAGTTCAACACAGGACACAAGGTCCGGGTGTTCAATTGCGGAATGCTAGTCCCAATCTTAGATCAGAAATCTATGCACGTAATACGGAACACTAGGATCAACTTTTAGGTTAAGATACTAGGCACGCCATACGGACCACTAGGTCCAATCCTTAATCAAGAAAATGCGCACGCAAATAGGACATTAAGTCCCAGCACAGGACACATGGCACATATGCCCAATAGGAACACTAGGTTCCTATGTCTTATTCTTTCAAAAACTCGATCTTTGAAATCTCATTCTCAGTTCTTATATTACTCCTATGTATCGGAAAATACTTTTTAACACTAGTCGTTGCAACCCTAGTTGTGCTAAATAACACACTGGAAGAATTCTCAGGAAAGAGAGGTGGTGCAAATACTCTTAATTACCAAGTCTTTCCTAGCCAGAATTTACCCAGGCGCATCATTTAACTCAACCGTTTTCACAAATTGTACTATTTATTTCAAATTCTTTTCTCTACTATTACTCCATTGAAATTTCCTTGCAAGCTTTGGCTAGTTGTACTAAAACCCTCACGCTTACTTTTAACTCAAAATGCCCTTAACAAGTTGCTTACGAAATCAAAATTCGGCTTGTGAAATCGTATCAAAATTCGGCTTGTAAATCGTCAACCAATAGCAGTCGATCAACGCATTGTTAATTAATCCATTACAACAATAATCTTTTTTCATATTCCAAATCAATACCAAGTTCCAATAAATCCAAGGTGATTCAAGGAAACAATACAACTCATAATGCCACGCAGGGCCAAGAACATGCTACATATTATCATCAATTTCAAGTCCAATTAAATCAATCAAATATGATTTAAGTCACACAATACAATTGATGTGCCACGAGGCCAAATCAATACATAGCAGTTCATGCTACAACATCTCAACAGCACATAGTACTACTACAAGTACTACCACACAATCAATCAACAATCAGACAAACAACACACAAGGCGAAAAGCACAAACTCATTATGTAAGAATTTCCCTTACCTTGGGCGCTTTAACAATCCAAGCAAGGTAAATTCAAAACCATCGTCAAGTCGCACCCCGCGCGTACCCTAAGCACGAACCTTAACAACACAAACTTAACAAAATTAGAACAAAAAACCCAAGTCCTATGACTCTAGGGCAGCCACGGTTTTAGTCCTAAAAAGGGCCTAAAATCTTTCCAACTTAACCTATTTGGATCACACCTAATCATATGCCATGAAACAAATTCAAACCATGCAAGTTTTCAAGCTTTTGCAAAAGCTACACACTTAGAAAAATGGCTAAAAAAAAATTTACCAATTGGAATAGTGTTTTTACCAAATGAATAGTGTTTTGTCAACTTTGAACCATTTTTCAAAGCACTAAAACATGTCACAAAATTTTAGAAACAATTCTATTACAAGTTCAAAACAATTCTTGAAACATAAACTCAAACTTTTCCCAAAATCATACTTCTTTGAATTGTTTTGCTAAACCAAATCAACAACCACTTTCTACAACATATTAAAGCATAAAACAAGTCAAGAACAAGTTAGAAATCTCCCTTGAAGGCCCACGATTTCAAAGCTTCCAATACAACTCCAAATTTTCAAACCTTTTGACATCAAAATCTTACAAACTTCATTCAATCAAAACTTCTTATCAAAACCAAACTTATTTACCACTTTAATACACTTAAAAACAAGTTAGAACTCACCCAAAATTTAATCATAAGCCACTGTTTTGGAAGCCCCAAAACAGCCCCAAATTTATTCTAATTCAAACCATTTTTCAAAGCTTTAAACATAGCAATCTTTATAGATTTAAAGCCCTAACCAAAAACTAACTTCTTAAACACTTTTACACTCTTTAAAACAAATTAGACATCATCCAAATAACCCATTTAGGGTACGGTTTCCAGCCCTCAAGAATAAACCCAAACTTTTCAAACTTTTCATTTTCAAATCATACAAATTCACTACACTTAATTCCTTTAACCTTAAGCCAATTTATTCAACACTTACAACACTTTAAAAAACAATTTAAAACATCCTCCAAAATCATGTTTGAGGTCACGGTTCCAGCCCCCATTTTCAACCAAATTTATTTTCTCAAAACTATGTAAAACATGCATATTGACTAGTTTCCAAACATACCACTTATAACCCCATAAGAACTAACTCCAAATTAATAAAAACAAATCAAAACCAAGGCTTCCAGCAGCCCTTAGGTTCGGCCAACATAGGGTTAGGGTTCCCAAATTTTTTTTAAATACACTAATCATGCTTAATCATGGAGGAAAACAAAGGGTTATAAGACTAATCATGCATATCTAGCAAAATCTAACACTTTTGCCCAAAAATAATTCCTAAAACCAACCAAACCCATATCATGAAACTCAAGAGAGAAAATAATGGGTATGAAGCTTACCTAGAAGTTTGGAGGTGATGGATCAAGGATTAAGAAGAAAGGATGGAAGATTGAAGCTTAAACATCACTTTCCTTCAAGAATCAAAACTAAAATCATGAGAAACAACACAAATACCATGAAAACTCATCCATGGCAGCCATGGAGAAAGGAGAAGGGATTAGGATCCTTACCAAGAAGATTAGAGTTGATAGAACAAGGATTGAGAAGGAAGGAAGCAAAGGTGAAAGCTTTAACTCCAAAATCCTTCAAAACCAACACTTTCTCTTTCAAGAATTTTTTTCTCTCCAAGTCATGAATGAAAGAGCTGAAATGGGGCAGCCAAGGGAAGGAGAAGCCACGAAATTTTTGAGGACACAGAAGGAAGAAATTTCTTCATTTAGTTGGGAACTAACCAAACTAGTTACAAACTAACTAAACTAACTTAACAAACTAACTACCCATTACCTCCTAAGCCAATCAAAAGCCTCCATTCAAAATTGTAGGCTACAGGCACATGGGTGGCCTCCCATTGGTCCATGTGTGGCAGCCATTTGCTCAAAATATCTCAGGGTTTAAGCTACGGCGCGTTTTAGCTCAACCAGTGCCTGACGTTCTGGCGTATATTAGGTTTTAATACTAAAAACTCCCAAAAATAATTCTTAGTTTAACCCCACACCCAAAAATTACAAATTTTCCTCGCGGCAAAAGAAAAGTACCCACGTATCTCATTTTCTTGAAATGCGAACCGAAACGTCGCAATTAGGCAGTCTCTGGCCATAGAAAATACACTAAATATTTTCCGATGCCCAAAAATTCTAGAAAAATGACAATAAATCCTAAATATTGGAAAGTGCTAAGATCTCAAATTTTATAAAATTTGGATCACGTTTCGGCATGTTTCAGTTAGAAACACACACAATAGCCTAGTTACGGCAGAATTCGATAGAATTCTCGCAGTGTAATAAAAACTGTAAATTAGTGAGGATCACTAATTTCAATTTCTCTTATCATATAGAAATTAATCAAACAATAAAATTATCAAGACAAAACCTTTAAAATAATAGTCATATTAAATATGACATAAAACAGACAATTAATACAATAACTAGACAATAAAAATCCAAACTATGACTTAAAAATATTTATTAAATCCTGAAAATTATTTCTCTTTCAATAAGATAATTTTCTTTAATTAAACAATAATCTTTCACATTTTTCGGGATTAATTCATATTAAAAACTGTATACCTCTACACTGTCTGTTAATCTGAATTAATTACTAAAACAGTAAATTGTTTACAATAGATCTCTGTTGTTCTTCGTACTTTTAACAAATCATTGAGGTGATCAATCTCTATTATTTATTTTCAAGTAGCTACACCTATAAAATAATTTTTATAAAAATTGGGATGTTACAGTTTGCATACTCTCTACACACTCTGAAACCCTAAACACTTAAGCTCACCTTCTCTTCTCCTAAAGCCCTATCTGACTTAGGCATCAGAGTGTCTTTTGTAGGTACCCCCCCAGTCGTACCAGAGGAGAAAGGAAGCTGCTCCAAGGAGGAGGAGAGCCCTGCCATTTCGTGCATTAACACATACACAATGTGCAAATGCATATGCATATGATTCAGACGCATACGTAACATATGGTGCAGACACACATATTCCATCCATATCAGACACACATATAAGATTATGCACAAATCAAAGGTTCATTTCATATTGAATTTAATCACTGACTCTCTCACATAATGAAAGTTTGTGTTATGCTTATAAATTTGAATCTATCTTTAGTATGGGTTTTGTAAAAATATCAGCCAACTGATAGTTTGTATCTATGAATTTTATTTCAAATACTCCCTTATGAACATAATCCCGTATAAAGTGATGTTTGATTTCAATATGTTTAGCCATGAAATGTAAAATTGGTTTCATAAGTATTATCACAATAAATAGGTGTGTTACTCTTATTGAGATGATAGCCTTCTAGTTGATATTCTATCCATAACAACTGTAAGCAACAATTTGCAGCTGATATATATTCTACTTCTACTGTTTATAAGGCAATGGTGCGTTATCTCTTGCTCGACGATGAGACTAGATTTTCTCCAATGGTGCTTTTCCTTTCAATTCAGTCTCCAGCATAGTCAGCATCACAAAACCCTATTAACATGTATTCTTTTGATTTCTTATACAACAAACCAAGGTTAATTGTGCCTTGTAGGTTCCTAAAGATTCTCTTAATAGCTGTTAAGTGAGTCTCTCTAGGATTAGACTGAAAAGTGGCACACAAACAGACACAAAACATAATGTATAGTCTTGAAGCAGTAAGATATAAAAGTGACCCAATTATACCTCTGTGGGTGCATTTGATTTGGAAAAAAAAAAGTATAGGACTGGACAACACAAAAATGTGTTCTGCATTTGATTTATAAAGTGGCTAGAATTTTGACACTTTAGCTATGGGCTCCATTCTTCCTTCATTCTCCTTTCTCTCTTGAACTCGCTTTAATTCAATTTCCCTTATTCCTTCCTTTTTTCTTTTCAGCAAACTACAATAGAATTTTTTTCATATGATTTTTTTTTGATAGGAGGGACTTTTACACTTGATTGCCTTTAGTGAGCTCTTGCTTTTATTTGATGCCCCTTTTCCAATTTCTGCTCTCTCCTAATCGCTCATTTTTCCACTTTCAAGGTGTACCAAAGATATCCTGGAAAACAAAAACTAGGTACTAAGAAACCTATAACAATTTGAGTTCAAAGAGGCTAACCAAGGACTATTTTGTAACAACAACAATAACAAAAAATAATTATTTGGCCGAAAAATACCTAAAATGTGCCTCAATAATTCACATGATGCAAGTCCATTTTTTGCTTTAAAATGGTGTTAAGACAAGTTCTGAATGCATTGGGAAACACACTCATATAGAGAAAATGGAGGGGCAATAAATTTCAGTTAGAGAAATCCCCTGTTTTGGCCCGAATCTCACAATTTAGAAGTTATTCCTATTAAAAACAATTTAAACAAGCACATTTGCTAATTATCAGCTTCTTTAGGGGCCTCCCCACACTTGAAGTGAGCAACTATCAATTTGTCAAAAAAATTGGTGGGGTTTCCTATCACGAGTCTCTAATTTAATTGTTGTTTTAGTAAAAATAGCTACGGTGGAGGCTGGTGTTGCTTTGCCATTTTTGTTAAATCTGCTTTGCAAAGTGCTATCATGCATTTGCCTACTCGAACCTTCTTTGAGCAAATGCCTTAAAGCGCTAATTTTGTTCACCAAGCCCGACCCGGCTATGTCAAGCTCCAGCCCCTGGATCCTATCCGTCAGCATCTGCAAAGTAATTTGATCCTCAGCATGGGACATCTTCTGCTCTGGGCTATGCTCCTCAGCCTAGGGTATCTTCTACTCTCCGGTCATCGGGTAAACTCCCTAGGTATCTCTCCATAGGACCCCAATCTGGAATAAAGAACTCCCAGTTTGTTCAATTTATTTTTAGCCCTTTGACTAATCGTTTCTTTGTTTGTCCTAACCCTGTTGTTTTACATTAGCCTCATTACAACCCTATTAAGACCTCAATTATCACATTCATATAGGGCATTTGAGTAGAGATTTGCCACTACATGCATTTTATAATGTGCATTTTTGTGAAAACTTGAGTTATATTGTCTACATCTTGAAACACTATGAGAGATGTGAGTTGGGTGCCCTTTCCTTTGGAAAACATGTTTGTAAGCACCTGAGTATCTAATTGGACATTCTTAGAACTCTACCCTTTGCTTGTTGCATTTTGTTATCGTCGTGCTTGTAATTTTTGGGTCATTATTTTGGTTGTCTTTATTATTTTTTGAGATTAAATTTGTTAGCCAAGAAGTTGCTTGAGGTTGTAACATCTCGTTTTCTAATTTCTCTGGTTATGGCATGATTAAGAGTAATTAAGTAGTTAAGGTCCTTGGGGATGATTAGGATTTGAAATTTTGATCTACTTTGTCAAAATTTGTCAAAAAATTTTGACAAAATTAAGTAGTTAAGGTCCTTAGTGAGCAACTATCAATTTGTCAAAAAATTTGGTGGGGTTTCCTATCACGAGTCTCTAATTTAATTGTTGTTTTAGTAAAAATAGCTACGGTGGAGGCTGGTGTTGCTTTGCCATTCTTTATTAAATCTGCTTTGCGAAGTGTTATCATGCATTGCCTACTCGAACCTTCTTTGGGCAAATGCCTTAAAGCACTAATTCTGTTCACCAAACTGACCAGCTATGTCAAGCTCCAGCCCCTGGATCCTATCTGTCAGCATCTGCAAAGTAATTTGATCCTCAGCATGGGACATCTTCTGCTCTGGGCTATGCTCCTCAGCCTAGGGTATCTTCTACTCTCCGGTCATCGGGTAAACTCCCTAGGTATCTCTCCACTGGACCCCAATCTGGAATAAAGAACTCCCAGTTTGTTCAAGGGGTTACTACTATCATTATTAATTATTTTTAGCCCTTTGACTAATCGTTTCTTTGTTTATCCTAACCCTGTTGTTTTACCTTAGCCTCATTACAACCCTATTAAGACCTCAATTATCACATTCATATAGGGCATTTGAGTAGAGATTTGCCACTACATGCATTTTATAATGTGCATTTTTGTGGAAACTTGAGTGATATTGTCTACATCTTGAAACACTATGAGAGATGTGAGTTGGGTGCCCTTTCCTTTGGAAAACATGTTTGCAAGCACCTGAGTATCTAATTGGACATTCTTAGAACTCTACCCTTTGCTTGTTGCATTTTGTTATCGTCGTGCTTGTAATTTTTGGGTCATTATTTTGGTTGTCTTTATTATTTTTTGAGATTAAATTTGTTAGCCAAGAAGTTGCTTGAGGTTGTAACATCTCGTTTTCTAATTTCTCTGGTTATGGCATGATTAAGAGTAATTAAGTAGTTAAGGTCCTTGGGGATGATTAGGATTTGAAATTTTGATCTAAGAAGTTTAGGGTTAAAGAGGAAGGAATATGAGTATTAGGCCCTATGCAGATTAGCGTGGGCGTCAAGGGGAGGCTGCCCTTGCGGGGTAGTGCCCCGAAGCAAAAATTTGGGTTTGGAACGCCTTCAAAACGAACAAGAACACGAAATAAGAATTTTCATTTTATGTCCACTCGTGATGCGATGGGAACAACACAGGGCCATCATGATGCGATGGTACAGACATAAGTCCGTGTTTGCGTTGTGACACATGTAAAAGTAACGGGCAGCTCGCGATGCGATGGTCCCTTAACTGGGTACCGTCGCGATGCGACCAAAACCTGACAGTATCTCCCTTTGCAGTTTAACACGTGGAAAGTGAAAAGGGTTATCGCTATCCGATGATGAAGCCTTTCACCCACCTATAAATAGATGGTTTCACCTTTTCATTTTCACATTCAAACCTTCTATCTCTCTCTTTCTAAGATTTTCTCTCTCTAGAAAAGTATTGGGTCTTCACCTCGGGGATTTTGGCACTGAGAGTCGGGAGTGAGGATAAGAGTGAGGTCTTGAGGAGTGGTCCTGGGGTCAAAGAAAGGAGAATGGGTGTAAGTAGCAGAGTTGGGGGTGTAAGTAGCAGAGTTCATGGTGAAAGTAGCAGTTTTGGTTTTAGAAGCGGCCTTTGTGCAATTCAAGTCAGGTGAGAAGGATTAAACTTCAATTACTAGGAATGCATGTAGTAGGATAGTACTTTTAACATGTGTAGGGGACATCGAAACCTACTAGAGGTTGATACCAACAACACCTTAGGAAAGGCGTTGTGACTTATAGGATTGAGGACAATTGAGGACATTTGTCGCATGTCTATTAACCATAGGATTGACCTATGTACTGTTCAAGGATGTTTGATAACATACAACCCTAGGATCGGCATTTGGTTGATGCAGCGTGGTATTGTGACTAATAACCCTAGTATAGAAGACTTATGTGCATATGTTAAAATGATTGATAACATGCTAGTTGACGGTCACACTAGTAGAAAAAGTGAATTTTACGTCGGGTTTTTACATCGGTTAAATGAGCAGCCGATGTAAAAACTGACGCGGTGGCATTTTTGCAATTAACGCGAACCTTTTTACATCGGTTGGAATAATAACCGTTTTAGAATGTCACTTTTTACCTCAGTTGCTACATCAATCGATGTAAAAAGCCCTTTGCTTGAACTCAAAACCCAACCTGCGTCCCTATCCCTCATTACTCGTTCCCTCTCCTTCTCACTTGAAAACCCTCTGCCACACTCTCTTCCTCTATGCTCTAAAACCCTTCGCCTTCTCCTTCGCCTCATTTTCTTCCTCTCCCTCCGCTGCCCTAAACCCTCTGTGCACTGATCCTCCCCGCCGCACACTCTTCCTCTTCCTCTCCACTAATCTTTGCGAGGTAAGAGCCTTAGGGTTCCTTTTTTTCTTTCTTCTTCGCGGCTTCCTTCTCTATTCATTTTTGGTTTTGATTTTGGGTTTCTGGTTCCTTCTTTCTGATTTTAAGCTTGCGAGCGAGTTTGTTATACAACGCCGTGGCTGTGTTTCTAAACACCGACGGTGGCTGTGTTTCTCAAGTCTCAAGGAGTTCGGTTCAACGTTGGGTATTCGTCTTCGTTCGATTGGGCGCAGTCAACTGCAGTTTCGGTGAGTTGTTTTCTTGGATTCAGTGTGGTTGTGTTTTAATGGGTGTGGAAGTATTAAGGGGTTTTCGAAGAGCATAGAATAATGCCTTCGGTGCCTATTGAGCTCCTTCTACGCTATCTGATTCCTTCCATTACCAATTTTCATAATGAATCCTTTTATCATCATCTGAAACCTCTTGAAAAAAAGTGATCGGCGTGGTAATCTTAGTTAACAAGAGGTGTTTCATTTTTTTGGTCCCTTTTCTGTTTCGGTTTGAGATTTTCTTCTAATTTTTGTTGTTGTTGCTTCTGCTCTGAACGAGGTACGAGGTGCGAGTTAATTCGTCAAAGAATTTGGGATCTAGGGATTGGTCTTGTTATTTTGTCTGTGGTTGTTCTTCTTAGTTCCTATTTTGAGAGTGTTCCAGCTTTATACGTTTTCTTTTAAGGCACTTTCTAGTAATTTTTGTAAGTGTACAAAGTGATTGCTATTGAGTTTGAGTTTGAAGAGATTTGCCAGTTATTAACTGTAGTACCCTAATTTGGTCCGGCCCTTTTTATTTTATTTATTTTAACTTTTACTTTATTTTTATTTTAGTAGTAGTAGTAATAATAAATAATATTTTTGGAGGTTATAAAAGAGAAGAAAGAAAGAAAAGAAAAGAATAAATAAAAGGAGAAAAAGAGGATTTTATATTTTTGAGAAAGGGAGTGCAAAGAATAAAATTTGGTGGTACAAATAGCAATTAATCAAGCTGGGTCCAGCCCAAACAGCAACAGCCCAATGCCTTGATTCTACGTGCACCCCTCCTTTTTCTTTCCAGCCCCCTCTGCGCTCCTTGCATCTCCTTCACTGCTTCTCACACCCCATTTTATCCACACACCCCCTAGCTATCTCACTTCACCTACGCGGCCCATCACCACGTCCTGGCCCGTTTCACATTCGCCACCCCATCTTTTTTTAACCTAAAATCGATGACCTCTCATTCCCTCATTCTCCTCATCCTCATCGGATCTGGCGCCTCCATCCCCCCAATTTTCACTCTCTCTCTCTCTCTCTCTTTCTCTTTCTCCTCTTCCTCACTCAACCTTGGCCCCTCTTCTCTGAAACCCTAGCCGCCAACATCACTCTCTCCCCCTCTTCAGACCAAGCTTCTCCATCTTTGCCCAGCAGTCATCTCCCCCTCTCCCTGCCAACGTCGCATCACCCTCCTGCAGAGCCGCCTCTACAGTACACGAAACCGCCCCTCACCCTCACAACCAACAGTTAACACCCAAGACCACATTTCTCTGCCTTGCTCAACGGTTATCTCCTCCATCTGGCCCATCTCCTTGCCAACGTCGCGTCACTCTACTGCAAGCCGCCCAAGATCCGGTTTTCGCGTGAGAAGCAGAGAAGGAAGAAGAAAATCGGGGAATAAGGGAAGTTATCTCTTTATTTCTCTTTTATTTTTATTTTTATTTTTATTTTTATTTTTGAACTAATCTGATTTATTTGCTTCGTAGATGGGGTGCCTATAAAAAGAGAAGCAAGCGAAGTGGAAGCAGGGACCCGAAGAGAGCAAGAGAGGCTGAGAGCAAACAGAATCCAGAGAGACAGAGAGAGCAAAACCGAACCTTGCACGCAAAGAGAAGGAGGCCTGAGCGAACACTGACCAAGAAAAGAAGCCGTGAGCCCCCCCTTTTTTCTAGAACCAAAAAAAACCACTGCTAGTCCTAGGTTTCTTTTGAACCTTCCCCCTTTCGATTTCTGTAATTGTGCAGGAAGTCACAGATTCAGGTTCCCTCACTTTCTTCATCTCTGTATCTTTTTGCTTTCCTTTTTACCATGTCCGTGTGGTAAGGATTTACATTTTGGGATCGAGTAATTGTTTTACGATTGAAATGTACGGTATCATCCTTTCTCTGCATTTTTGTATTTTCTGTTGTTGTTGATGTTTGTTGATTGGTTGAGGTTAATTTGAAACAAGTTGAGACTAGGGTTTGGCCATCCAAGCGGGCCAAACCCTAAGCGAGACTAAGCTGCAAATATGTTGTAAAAAAGGACTGAAATATAAATATATGGTAAAAGGGATCTGAAAGCAAATAAATTAAAAAAATTTCCTTAATTTTATGTTCCTGATTATACGTGTTTTAGGTTTTGGTCTTCCAACGGAACCAAACTTCAAATAGGGACTTAAAAGCAAAAATATAAATTCCTGAATTGAGTTTCCTCATTTAAATATTTTTTTTCAAATAAATAAGTTAATAATTTAGGGAATTAAATTTTTATCTTTAGTTTATGCATCTGTCTTATTTAAAAGAGATTAAATAATAATAAATGCAATAAAAAAATATGCTTTCTTTTCTGGTTCTTTTTCTTATTATTTAAAAAAAAGGCTTGATAAAGGGAATTATTTTTTAAAAGGGCAAACAATTTTTATAAACAATTAACGGGTACCATTTTTAAATGGGCGTATGGAGTGCTAATCCTTCCTTGCGTAACCAACTCCCGAACCCGATTTTGGTTCAAAGACCTTCCTTTTTTTAAATTCAAAAATATTCTAAAATTAGGTTTTCCAATGTTTCCTATAAAAATAAATATTGGTGGCGGCTCCATTTAAATTTGGTGTGGTTGCTACAGCTGGCGACTTCACTAGGGACTTTAGAGAGTTAGGCCCTGTAATTATTTATATGATTTGTTTGCCTTATTAAATGAATTATTCCCTTTTTGTTTTTTATTTGTTTATTTGTATATGTGTTTGTATACGTAAATCCTAGGATAGAAAACTTGCATAAAAAAAAAATTCTATTTTTGTTTGTGATTTATTCTCTTTCATTTATTCTTCTCTTGTAAATATTATATATGTTTGTGTATTTAAAACCTTAGGGTAGAAGACATGTATATATATTGCATTTTTTATTTTGCAGCGGGTAGATCTAAATTTGCTCCTTCACACACTACACTTTATACACTTTATTTACACACACTGTGAGTGGGTGCCCTATACCCGGGCCCGAGTGAACCTTAAGTTAGGAGAGGCTGTGTAATGGGTGCTCTGCTGGACGTACGGCCAGTAGGTTCCTATGAAGGCCTCACCTAGAGTTTGGCTCATTTGAGAAAAAACCATCCTTTAATAATATACTTATTATTGGTGGTAACGTTTTCAAATGGGACCCTTGGCTCTAGGGACCTTTTAGATTAGTATCTTAAATCCACCCAATGGAAAGGTACACAATACAAACCCTAGATCCTTTTAAGGAGTTACCGGCCCATATCGCGAATGGAGCATACCTTATCCCATTTTCCACGTGACAATAGTCGTATGACCTAAGATCTTAGGAGATACCGGCCTACATTACAAAGGGCACACTCCACCTGTTTTTCCATCATCCATTTATTTTTCATTCACATTTCAAAATTGTGAAAAATAATAAGTGATATTTTTCTCCAAAAATATTATTTGTTATTCTTATTTGCAAAAAAAAAAAACATAGTTTAAAAAAAATACTTTCCCCTTCCATTCCTTTTTCCCTCTAAATAAAATAAATAAATTTTCAAAAAAAAAATATTTTCTCTTTTTTAACAACATCATTGCATTTTTTGTAAAAAAAAACGAAACAAAAAAAAACATTTTCTCTTTTTGGCAACATCATTGCATTCATTTTATTTTATTTTTTTAAAAAAAATGAAACAAAAAATAGAAAAATATCTCTCCATTATCCATCATATTATTTTGCATAAAATATACATAAAAAAAAACATTCATGACATGCATAAACATGGCACCTACATAATATAACTTTTTTTTCCCAACAGAAAATAGATACAAATAAGTTTTCCCTGCGTCCTTACCGGACTCGAGCCCAGCCAGGCTCATGGACGCCTTAGAACAAAATCAGCAAGCCATGCAACAGAGTCAAGAGGCTATGCGGGGAGAGCTTGATCAGATGAGTGCACGAATGGGCCAGATGTTCGATCTGTTGATGGCTCTAAATGCCAAGTTGACCCCGGAAGCAGAACGAATCGTCGAACACCACATGCATAATGGGCCGGAGGAGAATCAGCCGGAAGAGAACGAAATACCTATCCGTAGTTCACAAGAGCGGATACCTCTGAATGAATGAACCCCGTTGAACACAAGTGCTCAGAATTCTGTACCTATCTTCACACCTCAGGAGGATGCTCAAGCCAAGGAAAGGTTTCAGATGATGGAGGAAAGGTTAAAGGCCATTGAGGGGGCAGGTCACATTGGCTTCGAAGCTTCAGACATGTGCTTGGTCTCTGATGTAGTTATACCTCCAAAATTCAAGGTACCTGAGTTCGACAAGTACAAAGGGGAGACATGTCCCAAGAGCCACCTGGTCATATCTTTGCCGGAAGATGGCATCTGCTCGGTAATGATAAGCTCTTAATCCACTTTTTCCAAGAGAGTCTTACGAGGGGGCATCCCTACTATTTGGTATATCTGATTAGAAGCGAGGGCAAAATCAACTCCTGGAATGATTTGGCCAAAGCTTTCATCAATCGATATAAGTACAATATGGACATGGCTCTGGCCGTTCTCGATTGCAAACCCTGGTAAAAGGGGCAATGAAAGCTTCAAAGAGTATGCCCAAAGATGGAGAGGATTGCGGCCCAAGTGGAACCTCCGCTTATCCGAGAAAGAGATGGTTACCATGTTCATTGACACACTTCAACAACCCTTCTATGACCTGATGATGAGAAATGTCTCTTCAAGCTTCTCAGACCTTGTTGTTGTCGGAGAAAGAGTGGAAGCGGGATAACAAGCGGAAGGATTGGCAACCACAACATTCAACAATCATCGCGTGATGAGCCAAGAGATAGAAGAAGAAACAGACGATGCTCATCACAACATGCACTGAGGCAGTGGGCCACTCCATTAAAAATTGTTGGGCTTTGATCAACGCCAACTGATAAAACTTCAAGGAATAGTCCTGTTTAAGCAATCTTCATTTACTTTTACGCTTTGCCCAAAGCCCTGGGCATATCTTGTAAATGGCTCATTATGTTCTCATCTTTTCAGTTCATCAATAAAACTGCAATTTTTTTTTCAATCTTAGCTCATAGAATAATGGTAAAGCAAATGCACAAGTTATCAAAAGTTAAGTTTTGTGAAGATGTGGGCAATGAGATTTTGAGATGAGGTTTGGCCGTTTTTCTCTATCCAAACATTTATTATCCCTTGCTACCCCTTTTGAGCCTAAAATGAAATTTTTTTTCAAATACCCTGAATAAGGATCAATCACACAAAGAAGAATATCACAAGTCTTCAATCAACTTTGTCCTCTCAAAAAGAAGAATAGCAAAGTAAGCCATAAAGTATCAAAGGCAATTCAAAGAAATATCAAAAACGTGTTAAAGACACTTGCGAAGATCAAAAAGGAAACTGCAAAGGTGAAATAAATGTGCTAGCGAAAAATGAAGTGCATCTTTAGACTAAAGATCCTTATTCTCATAAACCCTTAAATACTTTTTGGGCCTGAAATATCTTTTCTTTCATAACCCTTAACCCCTGGCCACGTTACAACCCTAACAAAGACCATTCTGATCAAAGTCAATTGCCCATATTTTCTCAAAAACTTGATTCTTGAAGGAGGAGATCCATATAAACTCCTCAGTGCAGTTGCTTTACCTAAAAAAGAATATAAAATAAATTGCTCGCTAGGCTAAAAACCCGAAAGGGCGGTCTAGGAAAAAGTTAGAGCGACCCGCTAGGTTGAAAAATCGCAAAAAGCGGCCTAGGCAAAAGCTAGGGTCAAATTTACAAACATGTCCACCCAGATTGGACCTCACAGATATAAACCGAGAAGCTAGGGGCAAAAGCTATGCCCATCATCCACAAGCTTCGCATTCAAGATTTCGTTCTAATTTCAGAACTACACAAGATGATCTGTCTCTCAACATAGATCTTTCCCATCATGGTTGAACGAAGGCCAAAGGGACACTGAAAAGTCTCTGTGGATCAAAGTTGTCAATCTAATCCTTCCCGAGGCATCCAAGCATGAAGGTGAAAATTTGAAGATCCACAAAATGATTTGTCGAGGGGCAAATACGCAAAGCACAGTGCGATACAAAGTCAACCATTCAGACAATCAATCGATGAAAGTTATCATCCCATGAGTCTAGAGGCGAGCCCTCAAAGGAATTCAGGAAATCAAAAAAATTCAAAACAATAATAATATTCGTGCATAGCATGCCATTCATTGCATTTTGCATAATCATTAATACTTTTGGGTCCCCGACCCCCCTTCAAAATCATTTCTGTAAAAACAAAACAACATTCATGCATAGCATATCAATCATTGCATCTAGCATGATCATCATTATACGGGCCTCGGACTCCACCTTCAAAATCATTTCTCAGAAAAAAAAGATAATAAAAATTTCATTTCATGCATGGCATACCATTCATTGCATCCTGTATGATCATCAAAGTTTTTGGGTCCATTAACCCACCCTCTCGAATATTGCATACAGTTGGTCTGTTATTACTCAGCAAGGACTAATACTCATCCTACCCGATCTCTTTATTAGCAAGAATTAGGAACCTGTCCTATACCTTGCTGGGAATCTGACCCACCACCTTAGGAATCTGACCCAAGCCTTTACTCGGGAACCTGACCCGCGTTTCGAATCTTCCTCAGTTATGGAAATTGACCTACCACCTTGGGAATCTGACCGAAGCTTTTAGTCGGGAACCTGACCCGCGTCTCGAATCTTCCTCAATTATGGAAATCGATCCACACCTTTTAACAAGAGTTAGGAATCTGACCTACACCTTGTCGGGAATCTGACCCGAACTGTTTCGAGTGACAGAGAAGCTCGTACACTGGACGTTCACCTGCAATAGGAAAACCAGTCCATACTTCAGTAAGAGTTAGGATTCTGACCTATATCTTGCCGGGAATCTGACCCGAACCCACATTGAGTGACTGAGAAGCTCATATCACGGACATTCCTTAAAGTAAGTAATCAATCCGTACCTTTTTAACAAGCGTTAAGAATCTGACTTACCCTTGTTGGGAATCTGACCCAAAACTTGTGATGAGTGACGTAGAAGCTCACACCCAGACCTTCCCTAAGTAGAGAAGTAGTCCAAACCAATTTTGTAAGAGCTAGGAACCAAGCCTACGCCTTACCGGAAATTCACCAGGAAGCCGAACCTGGAATCTCCAACCAATTTAGTAAGAGCTAGTCATAACTATGCCTTACTAGGAATTCACCAGGAAACCGAACCTGGAATCTCCAACCAATTTTGTAAGAGCTAGGAACCAAGCCTACGCCTTACCGAAAATTCACCAGGAAACCGAACCTGGAATCTCCAACCAATTTAGTAAGAGCTAGTCATAACTATACCTTACTAGGAATTCACCAGGAAACCGGACCTGGAATCTCCAACCAATTTTGTAAGAGCTAGTCGTAACTATGCCTTACCGAGAATTCACTAGGAATCGAACCTAGAATCTCTCACCAATTTTAGTAAAGAGTTAGGAACCAGACCTATGCCTTACTGAGAATTCGCTAGGAATCGAACCTAGAATCTCTCACCAATTTTAAAAGTTAGGAGCTAAACCTATGTCGTATCGGGAATTCACTAGGAATCAGACCTAGAATCCCAAAACAAAGTCGGGAGCCAATCCCGCAATCCCAAACCAACAAGGTCGGGAACCAATCTCGCAATTTCAAGCCACTTATTACGGACAAAAACAGAGTCCTTTATCCTTAATTACCTTTTACAACGAATGCACAAAGACCTTCGAGTAAAATGTAATTAAGGAGGGGCAGCTGTAGTACCCTAATTTGGTCCGGCCCTTTTTATTTTATTTATTTTAACTTTTACTTTATTTTTATTTTAGTAGTAGTAGTAATAATAAATAATATTTTTGGAGGTTATAAAAGAGAAGAAAGAAAGAAAAGAAAAGAATAAATAAAAGGAGAAAAAGAGGATTTTATATTTTTGAGAAAGGGAGTGCAAAGAATAAAATTTGGTGGTACAAATAGCAATTAATCAAGCTGGGTCCAGCCCAAACAGCAACAGCCCAATGCCTTGATTCTACGCGCACCCCTCCTTTTTCTTTCCAGCCCCCTCTGCGCTCCTTGCATCTCCTTCACTGCTTCTCACACCCCATTTTATCCACACACCCCCTAGCTATCTCACTTCACCTACGCGGCCCATCACCACGTCCTGGCCCGTTTCACATTCGCCCAGCCCATCTTTTTTTTAACCTAAAATCTGATGACCTCTCATTCCCTCATTCTCCCTCATCCTCATCAGATGCAGTGCCTCCATCCCCCCAATTTTCGCCCTCTCTCTCTCTCTGTCTCTCTCTCTCTCTTTCTCTTTCTCCTCTTCCTCACTCAACCTTGGCCCCTCTTCTCTGAAACCCTAGCCGCCAACATCACTCTCTCCCCTCTTCGGACCAAGCTTCTCCATCTTTGCCCAGTCATCTCCCCTCTCCCACCAACGTCAGACGCATCGCCTCTGCAGAGCCACCTCTACAAGATACCTAAACCGCCTCACCCTCACAACCAACGATTAACACCCAAGACCACATTTCTCTGCCTTGCTCAGCGGTTATCTCCTCCATCCGCCCATCTCCTTGCCCACGTCGCGTCACTCTACTGCAAGCCGCCCAAGATCCGGTTTTCGCGTGAGAAGCAGAGAAGAAAGAAGAAAATCGGGGAATAAGGGAAGTTATCTCTTTATTTCTCTTTTATTTTTATTTTTATTTTTATTTTTATTTTTATTTTTGAACTAATCTGATTTATTTGCTTCGCAGATGGGGTGCCTATAAAAAGAGAAGCAAGCGAAGTGGAAGCAGGGACCCGAAGAGAGCAAGAGAGGCTGAGAGCAAACAGAATCCAGGAGAGACAGAGAGAGCAAAACCGAATCTTGCACGCAAAGAGAAGGAGGCCCTGAACGAACACAGCCAAGAAAAGAAGCCGTGAGACCCCCCTTTTTTCTAGAACCAAAAAAAAAAACACTGCTAGTCCTAGGTTTCTTTTGAACCTTCCCCCTTTCGATTTCTGTAATTGTTCTGGGAAGTCACAGATTCAGGTTCCCTCACTTTCTTCATCTCTGTATCTTTTTGCTTTCCTTTTTACCATGTCTGTGTGGTAAGGATTTACATTTTGGGATCGAGTAATTGTTTTTCTGATTCGAAATGTACACGGTATCATCCTTTCTTTGCATTTTTGTATTTTCTGTTGTTGTTGATGTTTGTTGATTGGTTTAGGTTAATTTGAAACAAGTTGAGACTAGGGTTTGGCCATCCAATCCGGGCCAAACCTAAGCGAGACTAAACTGCAAATATGTTGTAAAAAAGGACTGAAATATAAATATATGGTAAAAGGGATCTAAAAGCAAATAAATTAAAAAAATTTCCTTAATTTTATGTTCCTGATTATACGTGTTTTAGGTTTTGGTCTTCCAACGGGACCAAACTTCAAATAGGGACTTAAAAGCAAAAATAGAAATTCCTGAATTGAGTTTCCTCATTTAAATATTTTTTTTCAAATAAATAAGTTAATAATTTAGGGAATTAAATTTTTATCTTTAGTTTATGCATCTGTCTTATTTAAAAGAGATTAAATAATAATAAATGCAATAAAAAAATATGCTTTCTTTTTTTGTTCTTTTTCTTTATTATTTAAAAAAAAAGGCTTGATAAAGGGAATTATTTTTTTTAAAAGGGCAAACAATTTTTTATAAACAATTAACGGGTAGCATTTTTTAAATGGGCGCGTATGGGTGCTAATCCTTCCTTGCCCGTAACCAACTCCCGAACCCGATTTTGGTTCAAAGACCTTCCTTTTTTTAAATTCAAAAATATTCTAAAATTAGGTTTTCCAATGTTTCCTATAAAAATAAATATTGGTGGCGGCTCCATTTAAATTTGGTGTGGTTGCTACATTAATTATCTAAAAACATGTTCCTGGTTAAAAACTATGGCTGCCATATTTGTTCTTTGTTTGTATTCAACGTCATCTTGGTTTGACCGGATCTAACTCAGTGTGATCATTTAGCTAAGAATGGTGATGATTATGAAAATTGTTAAATGAGGTTAGATTGATACAATTTATTTATGATAAATTATTGGTAATTTGATACATTATATGTCTGTGAAATTTATCGGTAATCTAGTGGTGAGATTTATTGTTCCTATTTTATTTATTGTTGTTGCAAACCTCTGAGACGATGGCTTTTCTTCCTGATCATGAAACACAGTATGCCTAGACTATTGTTGAATTATATATGTGTCGGTTGTACTTTTTAATGCTTATCATGCAGATTATTATTAGTTATGTTTTTATCATTTATCTGATTTTCTTCTTCTTTTAGTTTCCTTTTAGTACCTAGTAGGCTGATACACTTGATGGAAGTGTGCTCTCCTGTTAATGACTTGCACGAGAATTTCATAAGTAATTTTGAAAGCACTTTTAGTGAGTCATTACATATACAAGATGCTTAGAAATCTGAACATGTGTCTGAGGGGAATGATATCTGCAATGTGGCAGAGGAAAACTTATGCAGAGGTGTTAAACAGAAAGATACACAACTGAATATGTGCTTGAAAAAACTGTGATATATTGATAAAGGTATCATGGACGTCTTTTTTTAATTATATTGAGTACTTAGCTCTTGACATCTGTTGTCCATGTCTTCTAAGTTTTTATCTTTATATATAGCTTTCTCAAAAATCTATATTGCGATCCTAGTAGAATGATTGCTTGCAACTTCCTGTAATTATGCAGAGGTTTCTTCATTATTTCCATTTAAATTATTTTGGAATGTGATTTTATTTAATATATGCGAACTTGTTGGACCTAAATATGTTGGGTTGTTATCTTGTATGCATCCCTAATTAGGTGTTAGTCTTCTCTAAGATAACACAAGTTCTCGCTACTACAATCTCTATTATCATTTGATGCCTTTGATCATGGATATGTGTTTCTTTATGTATGGATGCTGATAACTATAGAAAGATGAGCATCTCCAATGCTTGGAGATTTATTGTTGTGAAAGTGTTACACATTAATCTGATATCTGTGTCTGTAGATGTAGCATTACCTTCAGATAGTTAAAACAGAAGTAATAACTAGAAAAGATTATAAATTAGTTGAGGAGTATGAGTACACAGTGCACAGCAGTATGGCACACAATTTACACATTCCTGTTGCTAAGTTCCATCTTGAACTCTCCCCCATGAAGGTCAGCATATGGAGATTATATATTTCATTGAGATTGTGCTTTCTTTTTAAATTCTTGTTAGTTAATTTACTGTGTTTGTTCTTGTAAGCAGGTCTTGATAACAGAAAATCAGAAGTCTTTTTCACATTTTATTACAAATGTTTGTGCTATTATTGGGGGTGTTTTCACGGTTTGTATCCCAGGTGTTGTGGTTTTATACTTGTATTGCTCGCTATATGTATTCTTGACTAATCTTCCCTATAGTTTCAGGTAGCTGGAATTACGGAATCGGTTTTGCACAACACTATTAGGCTAGTAAAAAAAGTTGAGCTTGGCAAAAAATTTTGATAGATAGTTGGAAATTTTATGTAGGGTAGGACTCTTGATTTCAGTAGACCCACATCAACGAGGGCTCTTGTTTTAGTACTATGAATTTATAACATACTTTATATGAATAATTTTTTTTTATCACAGTGATGTGGATAGATGTCATAAGTTTGGGGCATTAGAGTAAGAAGCCTACATGGCATGTCGCCATTGTAAGTAGCTTAAAACATGATATTCATTTACAGTATACATAATATTTACTCATTATATTCAAATTGGGCATTCATTTATTTAGTTTATGAGCTAATGTTGTGTTGTGTCATTTGAACTTGCAGAGATTCTTTAATAAGAATCCATTCTCGAGGATCTTCCCGATGTCCGAGAAAGTGGGCAAAACTCTTGAGGTTTATCCAAGTCATATTATTAGTTAGTGTTTGAGTCATTGTGTATTTTTTTTTGTTTAAGTCATTATTATGGGACATTGTGTGTATATTAGTGTAAGTTGACATTGTAAGACAATTAATGATCAAATTTTTGGTTTAGATAGTTTAGACTATGATGTCTGTTTTATGGGTACATGTGTCGTTTTGCTGTGATCGGGCTGATTTGGTTTGCTACCAAATTTTACTGGGAGGAAGGGAGGAAGGGCAATAAACGAATGTAATATTAAAAAAGTCACTTTTTACATCGGTCTGTTCTTTTATAACAGATGTAAAAAGTGACTTTTTACATCGGTTATAAAAGGAACCGATGTAAAAAGTGTTCTTTAGATCAGAAATTGGCTTTTAAGGGCATGATTTTTCACATCGGTTATAGTACAACCGATGTAAAAAGTTCAAACTACAGTAGTGTGTTGAAGATTTCGGCAGTGTACCGAATCGCACAAGTAATAAAATGATAAGTAAGATCGTCTCCACAGGGATTGCGATTGATTATTCAACTAAACAAAGTTCGTAACTATTTTGAACGAGAACCGAATAGTGGTATTTGGAAATAAGTAGATTTGTAACAATTGAAAATTAATAATAACAACTATTTAAAAATCAAAGGATTAAAAATGACTAGGGATCGAATCTTCTTGTTTTCACTCTTATGCATTTAATCTACAACCAACGCAAGTTATCCCATACAAATTGAAGTTCGAATCAACGATATTAGATTAAGTACAATTTCTTGTCTCATAACCCCTTTAACTAAACCAAAAATCCCTAATTCCTTAGGTGACCAATAATAAAGTTAAGCATAAAGATCAATGATTCACAAGAACACATAATCACAAAGTTATATTCCTATACTCATCATGACTATGGCTAGCAATCTCAGTTCAAGTCATTCACCCAATTTCCCAATCATCATGAAAAACCCCAAATCAATTCAATAGCGGCCAAGTATCAAAAAGCATTAAGCGCAGAGAATTGAAAGCTCAATTGAAATGAAATAAACTTGCTTTAATAAAATAGAATTAACTACACAAGAGTTTCATCAAGATTCATCTACCCTAGTCTGAGAGATTTAGCTACTCATAAAGTAAGAAAAACCAAACCAGAAAAATCGAGGAAGAAGAGAGGAGGAGAACGAATCCTATCCTCCACCGTGCCCCCAAGAATCCAAGTTCCAACCCTAGACACGTCTCTAAAGTGTCTATTTATAGTCTAGGGTGAAAAGGAGTAAAAAACAGGTCCAAAACATGTAAAAACGTAAAATTCTGCGTCCAGGGTGCTATCGTAGCACGGCCGTGGTGTGAGGCACGGCCAGGCCGTGCTTCATTCTGTTTCTCGCACAGTTTAGGTGCTGTCGCAACACGGCCGTGCTTCCTGACACGGCCAGGCCGTGCTTCATGTTGTTTTGTATTTTTCACCTCTTTAACGTCCGAATTAGCTCAAGGTGTCTTCATGAAAGTTGAAGCTATGGATCTTAGCTTTCCAATGGCACCGGTTTCATCTCATTTGGACACCTACAACTCCAGATATGATTAAAACATTGAGCAGGTGTCAGGCTGGGACAGCATCACCTTATCAACTTGTAGCACAAATTACCCCAACTTATTCCAAGTGATTTTTCTCCTTTTTCCTAGGACAAATACCTTCCTTTAAGCACAATTGAACCAAAACCAAGTGCGTTATTCAAATCAAGCCAAATGCATAAATAACATGGATTAAAATGACTAAAATGACTAAGATGCGATGCAAAACTAACACTAAACTATATGCTATTTCGAACGCATCAAATTACCCCAAGCTTAGAACTTTGCTTGTCCTCAAGCAATTACTGTGGCCAAAGATGGAATGAGAAACAAGAGATGCAACAGATAAAGAACCCGAGGTAAAAGCAAGATCAAGCAATAGGCTAAAGGCTAACAAGACAATAGAGATAATCAAAATCAAGTCCAATAAGAAACTCGGGCTCTGAAATCATGTCTCTCACTGATAAGGGCACTCTCCTTACCGCTCTCCAAGTGTTTAAAGGTTAAAACAATTCACTCATATTCCTCAAAGAAAGTGCTCTACCATAGGCTTGACTATTAACCAAATCTCAGCAAATAATTATTGAAAACACAAAAGAATCAAAAGGTCTTTCAAAAGGTTGTAACGTGGCCATGGGATTTTACTTGAAAGGTGGGATAATAACAAGGAAAGGAAAATTCAAGGGCTATAAACATGAACAATCAAAACAACCCTTTTAAAGTAGCATAAGTGGAGCAATTCATTTTTCCATTTTGCTTTCAAAACCTTTTTATTTATTTTTTTTACTCCTCTTTTGTTGTTTTTTTTTCTATTTTTTTCTTTTTAGCTTATTCTCCCTCATTTGAGATTTTGCAATATTTATTGGGGAGGAACTAAACAACAGAAGAGATCCCAAGATCAAGCATCAAAACAATTCACAAGATTAAGCATCCAATTGCTCCCTTAAACATACTCTAAAAAAAATACCATAAACATTGGTCAATAGCATGGGTACCAAGAAAATTTATTTCAGTTAAGGCTCAAAAGGGGCAACTAGAGGAAGCTTTCGTTCAAAAATCAGAGGGTTGAAAACATGCCTATGATGCCTTAATCATATTCAAGTGTGTAGACAAAAATTTTCAAGTTTTGAAATGGTTTCAAGTCAAGTTCTAGAGAGCACAATCAGGATGGACACACTCATACGAGGAGAAGGGGGCATATAAACATGATAAAGTGCAAGCCCCAATACAAGCTCAAGTCTCACATTTAGAAGTCAAAATCAGTGAAAAACATCAAATCAGAGCGCCACATGCTAATTCTCAACTTATCAAAAGATTGTCACTATGTACATTAAGAACACTACCTTTAAGCCCATCACAAGAGAAAATAATTGGGTTCCAAATCATTGCAATCTCAAATTTCAACAAAATTGCGGCACACATGGAAAAGCACAAGAGAATAGCATGACAATTTGGGGGATAAAATGATGCAAACAAAAACAAAAATTAACACAAGATGCAAAAACTAAAATGAGATGCAAGACTAAATGCACAAAATGTAAACTCCTTACCCCAAGCTTAAAAACTTACATTGTCCCCAATGTAAAAATTTAAGTTGAAGCAAGGATGAGAAGGAAAGAACTAACCGAAAAACTTGGGTTGCCTCCCAAGAAGCGCTTCTTTAACGTCATTAGCTTGACACTTCAACACCCTTGCTAGGGTGGATAATATGTCATGAAGAAGATTTCATCCTTCCGCTTCCTTCTTTTGGAGAGAATTCCCATGTACTTGGCATAGGGAAGTAAGTGTGCCCATGCCTTAGCAATTGTACATTTGGGATATTGTTTCCCCCACTCCTTATCTTGAAGCACATCAAATTCATCTTGTGGAGGACGATTCTCTTCAATGCCCAAGAGTTGAGCTATCACATGAATCTCTCCGTGCCTCACCCTTAGGTCCTCTTCCATGTCACTATTTTTGTTTTTCAATTCTTCTTCCAATGCCACCATGAAGTTATGTTCACTCTCTATCTCCACCTTCTTCTGCTCAAATTGGGATAATTGCTCTGACAACCTCTCACAACGAACCTCAAAGTTATCAAATGAAGCTTGGTTGGCTCTCATGAATTTCACCCAAACATTGTTAAGGTAAGAGTCTCTGTCATGGGATTCTTCGAATTGAGCTTGAGGATGTGACTCTTTGGTTTGCTCCGCAAGTTGCTTTGAGAGTTGCCCAATTTGATTCTCCAGATTTTTGATAGAGGCCTCTTGGTTTTTGAAATAAGACTCATGTTTCTTGAAATTGGATTTAGTCATCTTCATGAACTGCATAAGAGCATCTTCTAAGGCACTTGTCTTCTCTTGCTTTTTAGGATGTGACTCTTCTTCTCCCAAGATACTTTCCATGCAATAGTCCTCTTCTTCTTCTACCATGACTAAGAAATCCTCACAATAGCCATTTCTATGCTTTACTCCACAAAAATCACATCTAAGAGGCTGCATGCTACAGAAGCTAAGAGAATTGTGAGCAGCACAACAATTTTATAAGAAGAGAAAAGAAATTTTAAATTTTTGGTTTTTTTTTGTTATATAAACAGAAAATAAATGTTCAAAATAACACTAGTTTGCCTTGTTAAATATCAATTCAACAATCCCCGGCAACGGCGCCAAAAACTTGTTGAAGCACAAGTAATAAAATGATAAGTAAGATCGTCTCCACAGGGATTGCGATTGATTATTCAACTAAACAAAGTTCGTAACTATTTTGAACGAGAACCGAATAGTGGTATTTGGAAATAAGTAGATTTGTAACAATTGAAAATTAATAATAACAACTATTTAAAAATCAAAGGATTAAAAATGACTAGGGATCGAATCTTCTTGTTTTCACTCTTATGCATTTAATCTACAACCAACGCAAGTTATCCCATACAAATTGAAGTTCGAATCAACGATATTAGATTAAGTACAATTCCTTGTCTCACAACCCCTTTAACTAAACCAAAAATCCCTAATTCCTTAGGTGACCAATAATAAAGTTAAGCATAAAGATCAATGATTCACAAGAACACATAATCACAAAGTTATATTCCTATACTCATCATGACTATGGCTAGCAATCTCAGTTCAAGTCATTCACCCAATTTCCCAATCATCATGAAAAACCCCAAATCAATTCAATAGCGGCCAAGTATCAAAAAGCATTAAGCGCAGAGAATTGAAAGCTCAATTGAAATGAAATAAACTTGCTTTAATAAAATAGAATTAACTACACAAGAGTTTCATCCAGATTCATCTACCCTAGTCTGAGAGATTTAGCTACTCATAAAGTAAGAAAAACCAAACCAGAAAAATCGAGGAAGAAGAGAGGAGGAGAACGAATCCTATCCTCCACCGTGCCCCCAAGAATCCAAGTTCCAACCCTAGACACGTCTCTAAAGTGTCTATTTATAGTCTAGGGTGAAAAGGAGTAAAAACAGGTCCAAAACATGTAAAAACGTAAAATTCAAGGCCCAGGGTGCTATCGTAATACTACGGCATTAATTACTAGAAATTAGCTATTTAGCGACCGATTTAGAGACCAAAAAAATTGGTACTTAATAGCGACCGATTTAGAGACCGAATTCTTCGAGTTATTGATAAAAAATGTTTGGTCGCAAAATCGGTCGCAAATAATAAATTAGCGACCGATTTAGAGACCGATAATTAGCGACCGAAATATCGGTCTCTAAATCGGATTTTTATTCGCATTAAAAAATTTAAAAATTATTTTTTATCTTTAGCGACCGATTTAGAGACCGATAATTAGCGACCAAAATATCGGTCTCTAAATTAGATTTTTATTTGCATTGCAAAAATTAAAAAATTATTTTCTAGCTTTAGCGACCGATTTAGAGACCGATATTTAGCGACCGAAATATCGTTCGCTAAACTTAAGTTTTTTTTTTTTTTGGGTGTTGAACTGTATTTTCGTTCCCAAATTCTCAACTTAATTAACCTAACACTCATTTCTTCCCTCTCCAAACCCTTTATTTTATCTCTGGCCAGATTCTAAAAAATTTGAATCGTTCGCGACTGAGTATCATGGTTCCCAGCTCCTCCTCCTTCTTCATCTTCTCCTTCTCCTCCACCTCCTTCTTCTTCACTCTTTCTCTGCATCTTCCTCACTCACTCTCGATCTGCTTTCTGCTTTCATTCTCTACTATTTCAAGAAAAAGGAAAGTAACCCTACATTTCTCACACTACCGTCTTCTTCAAAAAAAAATGGGGGAAGGATCGTGACGGTGATCCTCATTTCTCCTTCTCTTCTTCAATTTTTCTTGAGAGGAGCGGGAGAAGTTGGATTTGATGTGGAGATCATTTTTGGGGATTTGGTTCCTCTTGGGGTGTTCTTCTTCTTTGTGAAATCTGGGGTTGTCATTTGTTTGAGAAGTTGCTTTGGCGATTGTTCGACAATGAAGGCTTGACTGGAAACGGGTTGAGATTGCTGCAAACGTGGAGTGGAGGGATTGCTACCGCCGGACAGAAAACTCAACAGAGCACAGCTTCTTGGGCTAGGGCTTGGACTGTGGCAAAAGGCTCTTCTCCACCCAGTGCCCATTTTCACTGAACAAAAGGTGACTATACTAGCTCTCTTTCTATTTGCACAAAGTACTAAACTTTTTCTCTATCCTTTTTTGTGGCTTTTATCTACGCTTTGCTGTAAGGAAGAAGATAAGGAGATAGGCAAAAAAACATGTGTTTGTTTGTTTTGTTGGATCTGAAGGTGGCAAAGAAGACAAACAAATTAAAAGACGAGAACAGCAGCAGGAATTTTATTATAAGTGAAATGTTTTCCAGATAGGTTCTCTCATTTTTCTAGCCCTGTTTGCATTATATTTTCTGGTCCTGTTTTGATTTTATGGCCCTGGTCTGATTTCTCACACACTTAGGTTCCCCATGTTTTGAGGTTCTAATTTTTCTCCCATTCTGATGAAAGAGTAACACGCAGATTCCCCCTTCATTCCCACTTTATGTTATGTTATTTATTTTATATTACACATCTCATTTTTGTTTAGTTTTTTCCTTGAAGGAGAGTGAAAAACTATCTAATGTGTTTTGGAAACCCAATTCCTTGAAGGTCTGATTCTGTTTTTGATTTATTTGGTTGAGGCTACTTTGTTTTTTAAATTTTATGAATACACTTGCGAATATTTAATTTGACATTTACTTAGCATGTAATGAATGAATTGCAGAATATGTACGAGGGAGGGGACGATGAGATGAAGAAAACAATTGCAAAAGCATGGACTGGTGCTAGATCTGGCAACTGGCTCAGTTGTATTCACACAACACAACTGGCAACCTATGCCATAAGGGTTGTCATATGTAGCTTAATTATTGTGCAAGTACTGTTATTCCCATCCAGTTTGTATTTTCCACGGTAAGATATCATTGTTCCATTTAAGAATTGTTATTTCAATTGCTTGCATTGTTGATTGGCGAACTTGCTTTCCATTATTGGGTAGATTATTGAGTAGATGCACGTTTCATAATAATTGAAGCCTTATTAATTTCATTTTGTTCGTTTCATAATAGTTATTGCATATATTCTTGATAAATTATTTTGCACTGTATATACTACTATAGAATTCTTAGATACATGGGTTCAAAGAATCACCCAAAATCCTAAGCTTTGAAGCAATTATTTTCTTCATCAATAAAAAACAAGCAATAATTTTTGATTAATTATTTTTTATTGCTACTGGGTGTTAACTTACAACTACTAGCAATCTGTCAAATGCATTTTTATCTTGGGATTGGGTACATATTTTTTCCTGCATCATATCTTCGCATTACATTATTGCTACTAGGTGTTAACTTTATTATCTCGTAAGATATATATATATATTTTTAATTCATGGGATTGGTTAAGAGGCGGTGTTGGAGTGTTAATCATCTTATACCATTTTTCTTGCAGGATGAAGAAAGTCTTATTTCTTGAAAATATGTTTTCTCTCAATGGTTGAGGGAGGCAAATAGACAGGACTTCACCTTCAATGGTTGTCTTATTTGGTGATGTGAGCAGGATAAGTGTCTATTCTTTCCATCAATGCTTACGTAAGTTCTTTCATGGTTGGACAACAACCAAGCAAAGCAAAGTATAATCTGAATGATATGTCCGGAGTGATAAGCATCTTTGGAGTTCATAAGACCCATCTCTTCTCTTTAAATCTAAAAGTAATTAAGTTTGTAGTAACAATTTTCTGCCCAAACTAAGGGCGATAATGTAATTTCGCCTGGACTTATTTTTATTTAACTCTTTTTAATTTGCATTAATTATTGTTGTAAGTGAGTGGATAATTGGTTTTGGTATTGGAACTTGCAATGAGTTTTGGTTTTGGTGGTACACTGGTACTACTTTATTATAACCTGAAATCGAACATGTTATTAAATCATAAATCTGTTTGTTATTTAATGGTTTTGGGCTATTAAATCACAAAGACGTGGATGCACTAAATAATCGATGGATATTTAGTTGTCCATGTACTTTTCCTTTGATTCATTTCATATGCCTCTAAGTTTATGATATATTGTAACATGTGTATTCATGCTTTGCACGACTACATGTTTTCATTTGACTACATTGGATTATTGTATTTGAGTTATTAAAATAGTGGCATATAACATGGGTTATCTGTGCATAAATCTCAAGACACTAAAGAGACTATTTGCTTTGTTATCCGAATTTGCATAATATTGTGTGAGTTTAATACAATTGAGATAAACTTCATTTTTATGAGTGCATCAATGGAGGTATAGATGAACTTAATTCTTATGAATCTCTACTTTTTTTTTAGGTTGGCATTAGTTATGTTTATCCTCCATGCTCTGGTTTGGCATTCTATTATTTCTACATTGATGAAGATGTTGAATAAAGAGGGTAAAAAGGAAAAGGATTACAGTAGTTTTCATGGGAGGCATCCAAATGGGCCTGCTTTATTTGTTTTTAGCGACTAGGGTCACTCATGTAGCAGCTAACATGAAATGTTTGAGGTAGTACCTGATGAACTCATGAGATGAAGTTGTTTATTGTAGAATAGCAGATGGCCACATTGCTCTAACTTAGACTTTAATTCACTGACAAAAGTGTTGCTAATTTCAAGTTCTGTCATTACAAATTATTTTATTTCAGTTGTAATAAAAATAGATTCATAATGTATTATATTTCAATTTCAATTGTAGCTAAAATATTTAATTGTTTCTCTTTTGATTTTTTATGAGGATTTAGTTAAGAGATACTTCAGAGTTTTTCACATCTTAATTAATAAAATATAAGATCATTCAATGATTTTTAAAAATTTCATTGACCAATATGCATTTATGTTGTTGGTGATGCAGCACTAGAACAAGAGTAAAAGAGAGTGAAGATAAAGAGAAGCGAGGAAAAATAGGGAGGAAGAAAGAGAAGCCTTGAAGATACTTGAGCATGTTAGCAAGAATATTGGAATTTGAGCCTTAAGGATCGGCTGGGCCACTTGCAATCAGTATCAATTGTATTTCTAATCGGTAATGAGTTTCAAGTTGTTTGTTGTCCCTTAATTTTTCATGTTACATTCACAATTTTAGTCATGTCACTCATGTGGAGCTCTTTGTAGAGTCGGTATTGGCATCTATTTTTAGATTACGATAATAAATTTTGTAATTTCATTCATATCGTAACATTATACTTTGGTTGTGTGTGGTTGGGCTGTACAAAGGAAAAGACATGATAGAAAAACTTTAATCTATTCCAAAGCACGAAAATGAACACTTAAGTATTTCTTTATTTCATTATATGATAATATTAGTCGATTCTTCCTGATTGCTAATCGGCTTTACATTTTATTACATCATTGGTTTGTGATTGAAGGAGGAAGGTGACTTGGACCACTTCATTAGTTTCAACAAAGGCATTTTGGTGTTATACCTGCGAAGCTTGATAAAAGCAATAACAAGTACTTAAAGGTTGGAAAGTATGAAATTCTTGACTTTGCGATTAAATTTTAAGTTGGATACGGGTCATAGTTCTTTTGACTGGGGATACGAGTCATAGTTCTTTTGACTAATACCATAGTCATCATCATTAGCATATGTACTCCATAGAAATTGAAATGCAACATTTAGATTGCTTCTATGTATATATCATGCACTGCTGCAGGATTTTGTTATGATTAGATTGCTTACATAATGCATGTTTTATACTTTCCTTGGTGAGTTCAACTCTAGGAAAGGAAATCAATATAAACTTTGTTTCTTTGTTTATGAATACATCTATTGATCAGTGGTTGAAGACAAATTTTTTTCTTTGTCAATATATGCATAGTAGTGACTACTGGGTTTCCCCTTATGTAATAGTTTGTTGTTTGGTGAAAAAAGTGTCATATGAAATGGTATTGTCTAATTTATTTTGAAAGGTTGCAAATTGCCTCCAACTTGTGTGAGATGGCCGCGAGCCCCATGGGATTTGGGAAAGGAAAAATTGTGGCAATCTTGATTTTTATGGTTGTATTGATATGTTCTAAGCTTTGGGAAAATTTAGGAAAATGTTTGATTAAATTTGGATGTGTTTTGAGAGCGTAAGACTATTGTAATTATCAATTAACCCTTACACTCTTGAAATGAAGTTTAAATTGGATTGGTTGGATCCTTGAGGCAATGAAACACATATGGTAATTGAGTTCTTTGAGACTCAAGAAAGCCAAGTGGAGCCCAATTAAGGATTTTTATTGAGTTTGGCATGAAAAGTATCGATTCTTAGTGTTGTTGAATATTTTAAGTTTTGAAGGAGATGAAAATGGTCAGAAAGAGGTGTAAATTTTGGTGTTCATCTTTGGTATTACTGTTTTTAGTTTTCTTTTTTTGTTGTTTGGTGCATGATCTGAGGAGGATTGTTTTCTTTCTATAAAACTTTGAATCAAAGTGTTGACTCTTTATCCTATGACTATTTATGTGTGTTATATTATAGGTGAGAACCATAATAAGGAGTTGCTGGAGAAGCTTGAGGTTAGTGAGAGTTTGATCAAGAATTTGCAGTCTCAGAATATAAAGCTCACTCAGGAGTCAGAACCTTGCTGTTGTTGAAGCTAAGATAGCAGCCGTTGGAAGTAGAGGACACAAACCAGCGAGTGATATGTGTGACGAATATGGATCCGGAAGACATACTTCTGCATGCAACCAGGCTAAGGAATGCATTGGGAAGGAGTAGTGAAACCTGAGGACAAGACACGTAACCAAACACACTAGTGTGCAAGGTTCTCATGTTGACATTGTACTATTTTTTGTAATAGTTCAGTTTGAATGAAATTACTGTTATATTGTTTTGTAATAGTTCAGTTTGAATGAAATTACTGATGTATTGTAACATCTTACATGGTGATGAATTTTATTTTATTTTTATTCAAATAAAGTTATATCTAGGGTTTGGCCTTTAATAAAATTTATTTGATTATAAAAAAGGTGATAAAGTTTATTAAGGAATCTGATAAAATGTGTTGAAAAATAGATTTTTGAAAGTTTAATTTTTTTAAACTAAACATAAATTAGCGACCGATTTAGCGACCGATTTAGCGACCGATTTTAGAGACCGATTTAGCGACCGATTTTAGGGACCGATTTAGAGACCGGTTTATAAAAATATAAAATCAAATTAGTCAAATTCGGTCTCTAAATCGGTCTCTAAAATCGGTCGCTAAATCGGTCTCTAAAATCGGTCACTAAATCAGTCTCTAAAATCGGTCTCTAAATCGGTCGCTATATATTCAGTCTCTAAATCGGTTTCTAAAATCGATCGCTAAATCGGTCTCTAAAATCGGTCACTAAATCAGTCTCTAAAATCGGTCTCTAAATCGGTCGCTATATATTCAGTCACTAAATCGGTCGCTAAAATTAGCGACCAGCGTTTTAGCTACTGATTTTTGTTGGTCTCTAAATCGGTCGCTAATTCGATTAGCGACCGATTTTAGAGGTTTAGCGACCGAAAAATCGGCCCCTAAAAATTGATTTTTTTGTAGTGGCCGTGGTGTGAGGCACGGCCAGGCCGTGCTTCATTCTGTTTCTCGCACAGTTTAGGTGCTGTCGCAACACGGTCGTGCTTCCTGACACGGCCAGGCCGTGCTTCATGTTGTTTTGTAATTTTCACCTCTTTAATGTCCGAATTAGCTCAAGGTGTCTTCATGAAAGTTGAAGCTATGGATCTTAGCTTTCCAATGGCATCGGTTTCATCTAATTTGGACACCTACAACTCCAGATATGATTAAAACATGGAGTAGGTGTCAGGCTGGGATAGCATCACCTTATCAACTTGTAGCACAAATTACCCCAAATTATTCCAAGTGATTTTTCTCCTTTTTCCTAGGACAAATACCTTTCTTTAAGCACAATTGAACCAAAACCAAGTGCGTTATTCAAATCAAGCCAAATGCATAAATAACATGGATTAAAATGACTAAAATGACTAAGATGCGATGCAAAACTAACACTAAACTATATGCTATTTCGAACGCATCATAGTGTCACCTTTAGCGACACATAGCGACACTAGGATTGATCTGACAAAATATATATAATTAGATTGTGACTATTGATACTATATGTGGTTGACGTACTATTGATTATAACACATTGGTTGACCGATTGATGTTATACGTGTTGTTGTTATGATGAGTGTTTAGTCATGATGTCAAGGTGACACCCTCTCGTTGGAGGATTGTGAATCCTTAAATGGTGATAATTGGTATTACCGTTGATACTCTATCTATTAGTGGTGTTATCTGGGTTGGTGTACCCGAGGTTGATGTGCTTGAAGCTTATGTGGGGCTGAAGGTACGGAGTACGTGCGACAAGACGGGATACTGGTCCTTTGGGAGTGTACTCGACATGGTGTAGTAGAGCTTGGTCATCCCAATAAGGCAAGAATACTCCAAGTCTGGGCGGTGGACAATCTTGGCCAGTCCTTATGTGTGGGAATGTCATTCCTTGTGTGGGGGAACAGTATTTTGCCTTGTGTGGGGGTAGTAGCGTATCGAGATTTGTTCCTGGGAAGACCAACTTATATATGTTTTCCTCTTGTGCCTATGAGACTGGTGATCGGTCTCTACCATGTGATAGACTGATGATCGGTTGGTCTGTTATGGGATATGTGTTCAGTGGTCCGTGTGTAGTATCAGTGGTGTACTAGTATTGTCAGTGGCATGGTATTCTTGTTAGTGGTGTTGGGTCATGGGAATGACAGTTATACTTGTTGACTGTTTATGGTATGCATATTGATTGCTACAGTTCTACACTGTTTTCCTATTTTAAGGTAATTGATGAGTTTCTCTTCAATTTTGTGTATCTCTATACTTTACTATGATGTATTAGCAGTGAGGAGTAGCTTGTGCTCGAAGCTTATACTTGGAGAGTGGGACCTAATGGAGGTGACCGCAGTAATGGAACTACCTGAGGACAGTTCTTCTACACAGTTTGTACTAATTGTACCACGATTTGTGGGTTATGGTTTTTGTTACCCTATGTGGGTATGTGCATATTCCTTGTGCGTACTCTAACGCTATAATAAAATAATATATTGTGATGTTGTTGCTTTATATTTGTGTGCTTAGTTTATAATGTGTTACCCTGTCAAGACGGGGTGTTACAGAGGTTAGGCAAGGATTAAGTGTGGGAAGGTTGATAAACCTCAAACATATGCATTTTATAGGGGATTTTTGTGATTATTATTAGAGCAAGCATGAACATTTAAATAGAATATTATCTAATTTTCTCATCTTTATGTAGGAAGGTTGAAAACGGTGTAGAAGATGGAAAAGGATGGCATCTGGAGCTAAAATGCAAGATTTTGGAAACATTTGGTGATGCACAACCTATGTAGGTGAGCAGGAATGATGCAAGGTTGTGCACTGCGTTCTTCTACTCGCCTTCATACTAGGTCCTCCATATGCAGGGCTTCGCATATGTATGCACAGCCGTGCATAAGCTTGAGGGGACGTGCATAGAGACTTGGACAACGTTATAGCCATGGCCTCGCATAGTCATGCACGACCACACAAGTATGCAAGGATGTGCATCGTGGCCTTGGATAGGTCATGCATGTGTAAATGGACGTCTAAATTTTGTGAACCTCATAAATAGGTATACTAATCTCACAAAAAAGAACTTTTTGATGGCCAAGAAGAACCCTAGTGCCTGTGGACTACTCTAGATCCATAACCAAGTATCACAGTGAAGATTGAGGCATCTCCACACCAGTTTTTCACCCCCTTTACCATTATTAATTGCATAGTTGACATTTTTATAATGAACATGAGAATCTAAGTTCTTTACTAGGGTCTTAGGCAGATCTTGTTCTCTGAGAACCCTTTATTATGTTTTGATTAATTTTAATTCTAATTATTTGTTTAATTGGATTGTTCTGCTATGTTAATTACACGTTAGGATTAGCTACACCCTCGCATGCTTTTAATCAATTAAATAGTAGATACCCTGCTCTCTTTAATTGGTGGACTTGTAGGACAATCGGGATTAGAACCTTTGCATGTTCAACATAGGAACGAGTCTTTTAATATTTTAACCTTAGTTCTTCCTGCTTTTCCCGGGTTAAATTCTTGCATGGACAAGTAAGGATTACTTACGGGAAAAAACTATTAATTTCAGTGGATTAATAATTAGTGTAGAGGGATTAACGATTGAACAATAACGAAAGGGATTAATTAAAAGTAAGAACCATACAGGAATACAAAGGGAAAAGTGAAGTCGTAACCCTAAACTTCATACCATTGCATTCAATACTTGCACTTACACTTTTTTTCATAGCTGTCACATTTACGATCACTCAGCTTTGTCGCCTAGATAACGAAAAGAACCGTATTAATTCAGCAATTATTACTATTCTCTATGGGTTCGACAACCTGAACTCTATAGTTCCACTTTATTACGAAATGTGATAAGGTGCACTTATCTTTGATGCAATATATGTGTGTGTGACATGTTTTAGAATTTAAAATTAAAAAAAAATATTTAAGGAATCAAGATGTTCATTTAATATCCATATATTACTCCGTAAAATGCGGCATGTTACTCCATAAAATGCAACATGCCATTCCGTAAAATGCAGCATGTCACTTATTTCTTATCAGATCATAAATATGATTTGTAATTGATAAGTTGCACATTTTAATGTAAGTGAACAATTAATGTTAAAGTTATATAAAAAGATTATGATATAATTCAATATAATATATTTTATTGGATGATAATGTTTTCCATATATAACTCCCGTAAAATGCGGCAAGTCACTTATTTCATATGAGATCATAAATATGATTTGTAATTGATAAGTTGCACATTTTAATGTAAGTGAACAATTAATGCTAAAGTTATATAAAAAGATTATGATATAATTCAATCTAATATATTTTATTGGATGATAATGTTTTCAATATATAACTCTCGTAAAACGCGGCATGTCACTTATTTCATATGAGATCATAAATATCATTTGTAATTGATAAGTTACACATTTTAATGTATGTGAACAACTAATGTTAAAGTTATATAAAAAGATTGTTATATTTTATTGTATAATAATGTTTTCCATATATTACTCCCGTAAAATACGTCATGCCATTCTGTAAAATGCGACCTGTCACTTATTTCTTATCAGATCATAAATATGATTTGTAGTTGCAAACCTACACATTTAATGTATGTGAATAATTAAAGTTAAAATTATATAAAAATATTTTGATATAACTCCTTATAATATATTTTATAGGAAGATAATATTTTTATATTACACAATAGTGATAGTAATATAATTATTACAAAGATTTATTACATTAAAAGTTTTTAAAATTATTATCTTTTTACGCATAATTTTTTCGATAAATACACAAGACCTTACATGCATCTACATCATTAAGTTTCATTTTACCATTTCATCGAGAAAGGAATATTGTCAAATCAGCAACTTAAAACAGAGTCTTGCTCCTCTATTATTATCAGGTAATAAACATTTCAATACAATGGTAATTCATTACATGGAAAATGTTTTCATGAAATTAAAATGAACCATGCCCATGCTTTTCTCTTTCACTTCTGTCACATCCTCCTTCACTTTCTTTGGTGTCATGTGTTAAAACCTTAATCTTTTTGAGAAGATATTGAGGCTTGGCTTCCTCGCTTTTTGTCTTCTCTTTCACTTTATCTCTTTTTGATATGCACATGTTTGATCTTGTTTTCTATTAATATCAGCTTTGATTATTCCATATATTATAGTACATATTTAAGCATGCATTATATATTTTATTTTTCGTTACTCCCTCATCAAAGGAAATGGGCAAAAAGAAAGGTATTTTTCAATCATGACTCGTGTGTTTATAAAATCGCGATATTGATATATTTAGCCTTCAATGTTTTTTAATTTGTTGGTCTATCAAACCCTCAAATTGGACTTTGGAGGACAAATGGGATGATACATAATGGCACACGATTGCTATTAACATACTTTTTTCAACATTCTCTCCATGATCGATTGAAATTCACATGGTCCCACTAAATCACGTGAATTCCATTTTCAAAGAGGTATGACCTACATGAATTTCAACTAATCATGAAGAGACTCTTGGAAAGAATGTGTTACTATAGAATTTCTCATTCATATATATGAGATGGAATTTGTTGACACCAAGAGCGCGTGACTCCCGTGTTTGTTCTTTCTCTCGTAAAAATAATTAATTATACTAAACATTTTTAAATATTAAATATCGTATTATCAAATTCTATTGTCGTATTATCAAATTCTACTGTACTTTTTTTTTGACGAAAAATTCTGCTGTATTTTAAAATTGTAATGTATTACATATTAAAATGAATCCAAATGAAATTTAAAGGATAGGTAAAAAGTTTTCAATTTCAATTTTTAGTGTGAATTGTTCGTTCGAAAAACATGTATTATTACGGGAGGTTATGCCAATTAAAGGTCGTTTATACTGTTATTTTGTCTATAAAAAATTGATCTACTTTATATTAACATTATTTCATTAATGATTAACTTTTTTGAAATAGATATTTCTGACGTGTAAAATTACGCCACACAGATAACTAGTAAAGAATAATTATCTCTGTGTTAATATTCACCTTATTACTTCTTGAAATTTTTTTTGTAAGTAATGACATATGCTCATATTTCTATATTTAGTTATTTGTGGTTATAAAGTCTTTTTTTAAGTGGCCATAATCACTATAAGAAAAAGCCTGGTCACAGACAGCTGTTTCCAGAAAAACCGGCGTTTCCGACGGATTTAGCCGTCGGTAAAGTCAACCCATCGTACGTTAAACGTTATCGAGCCGTTGGTAAAGTTTAACGTACGAACCGTTGGTAAATTTTAACGTACGATGGGTTGATTTTACCGACGGCTAAATCCGTCGAAAACACTGGTTTTTCTGCGACGGGTGGTGACCGTCGGTAAACAGCCGTCGGTAACCGCTTGTTCCCGCTTATTTTTCAAATACCGACAATCTTAGCCCGTCGGTAATCACGACGGTCAATTCAGTCTACGAGATTACCGACGATCGTAGCCGTCGGTAAAGCCGCATCAGAATTCTCAGTTTACCGACAGGTTAAGCCGTCGGTAAATTATAATAAGCCGTCGGTAAACTCCTTATACCGCCAGACTTTAACCTTTCTTTCCCCTTCACAGATCCGTCTTTTTCTACTCTCCTCTGTGTCTCTTCTGCCACCACGCTGCCCTTCACCGCATTTTCGTCACCACGCCGTCATTCTTCACCTCCTTCCCAGCTCGCACAGTACTTCCAACTCAGACCTCCATTTCTCTCTCTCTTGCGGCCACACTCCCGTACTCCCGCCGCAGCTCGCACCGCCACGCTGTGAAGAACCACCCACGTTCACCACACGGCTGTAACTCACCTCCCTCACGCCGTCGTTCTGCTTCTGCTACCTTCACTGTCCTTGTAGCTACTGGTTGCCACCTAGTTCTGGTGTGTTCTTCTTGCTTTAGTCTCAATCTTTTTTTCTTATTATTGTTTTGGATAAAACATCTTCTAATACTAAACTTTAATTTTGTGTTGCTTGGTTTCCTTTTTGTTTTTGCTTTTCTTTGACATTGTTCTGGTTCGGTGTTTTCAGGAACAGTACAGAAGTGAATAAATTAGGGTGCATTCGTTTTGATTTTTGGGTCTGCAGTTCTTGATGCGTTTCTTTGTTTCTTCTTCTCTATTACCCACTTTCTGCTTCTCCAATTAGGGTTTCGATACACGAAGAGCCAAGATTTTTCATCCGTTACTGCTGGCAATTATTTATTCTCTTTCTTTCTGTTGAAAAATGAATCTTTATTTTTATATGTATGTTTTTTCTTTTTGCTATTAAAGATAATTATTTGAGAATGCACAGTTCTCTTGGATCTTCCGCTTTCAATTTGGGGTTAATTATCTCTCATTGTTTTGTTCAACTTTGAATTCGTGTAGTACAGAAAGCTTCTCCTCAGATCGAAACTCCACCCCTTCAACCCTCTTCCCCAAAACTGCCGCATAGTTCCTCCTCTTTTCTGCTTCGTCATTTTAGATACTCTTTTTGATTTTGAGTTTCTTGTGGAGCTGAAATTTTGATAAATTTGTTGTTTTAACTGTGTGAATTTTGTTTTATGCATGAATTGGGACTTTGAATGTATTGTTAAAGTAAGGTAATCATGTTTGCTAGGTGTAATATGAGTGGTTGTTGATTGCATATTAGTTGATTGCTACTGTCTTATGAGCTATATTAGTTTATTTAGGTGATTGCAAATTTGTTTATGAATTTTATTATAGGCTTCTTTAACTGATTATATATACTTGAGAGCATAATATTAGCCATTGGCATAGGTTAATCATTCGACTGATATATGCATTGAATAGGACTTGATTGAATTACTACATCTCATAACTTCCAATCAGAAATTAGTAAAGTTTATTTATGATTTTTGATTGCAAATTATTAATGATGTTGTGTGATGCTACTGTCATGTGTCATGTGATGTTGTGGAGACATTGATTTATTGGTTCTGGTTCTACTTTTTTATGTTTTTCAGTATTTTTTGTCCGAAGCTGCCACACTGCTCCGAGACCGCCACTTGCATCGAAGGACGTGGACGTTCTCTTATTTTGAGAATTAGGTATGCACTCTAACAAAATATCGGTTGACTCACAGGGTTGAAAAGGGTTTGTCTATTGACCCCCACACCGACATATTTATTTGATTTCTTTCATAGTTCTCTCCACAGAGGGAATTTTGAAGTGATGTATGTTTTGGCTAATAAAGGATGTTTTATGTTGAAGTGATGTATAGTTCTCTCCACAGAGAGAATTTTGTCTGATGTATGTTTTATGTTAAGGTGAAGGTAACATGTGGACTATTCATTTGAAGTATTATGTTAAATACAAAATCCAATCATATTCCCCAAAATTTCTATCAAAGTTTCAAAATACTACTTCAAAGCTACTTCAATTAAATTAAGACATAATTCTGCAAACATGTATCTACCCAGTGTGATGCATCTCATAGCAAGCATAACTAAAATAGGATTTACATCGACACAATCACATTTTTATTTAAACTTTTTTTAAAGTAATAGGTGTACACCCTTCTTTACTATGTCAATGTAAAATTTTTATTGAAAAACCTTTTTACTAATTTAAGAGAAAAGTATTTATTACTTTAATATATAAAACATAAAGACCTCAAATATTTAAGCTTCAAAAAGCATGCACGCTCACACATAAGAAAGGGTTGCGTTGACAACATGATTTTGGTATATGAAATTTAAGAATCATAAAACATGACTCATGAGTCACAATCTTCCACATCAACACATAAACTCAATTTCTGTCAGTTTATGTTCATCAATCAGTCAAAAAAATAGTGTGTACTTAGGAAATGTGAAATTTGAAAAAGTGAAATTGAAGTATGTACTTAGGAAACATTTTTGTGAAAAGAACTTGAACAATAGTGTTATGTTAAGTTGTGCTAAAAACAATTTTCTTGAAAGATGCATGTGTTGTCATAAGTAGAATTTGATAGAAAACAAAAGTTGCTTGGTGCAAATGTAATGGAAGCCATGGAGTTAAGTGTCCATCAGATAACCTTTAAAGTATCTTTCATGGAATTGTTTGTGAGTTTGACCACTGTATAAAAGGAATAATAAGGATATAACTTGGTTTGGAAACAAATCTGCTTACAATTTCAAACCCAAGTAACTGCTATGGTGCCTTGAAACCTTAGTATAAAGTTTAGACCAAATCTAAAAATTGGAAATCCTCATAATTTATACACGTCATGATCAAAATATGCAAACACCACACCAGGGCACAATGTTATTTGGCCTTCCCAAGTGCTTCCTTGGTTGCAATTTGCTTTGTACATCTCTCTGTACTTCTTTCCCTTACCACTTCTGCTTGTCTAATTCTATATTTTAAGAGGATGTCAACTTCCAACCTATTTCTTTTTAAATGACCAAGTCGATTTTCTACTTCTATCATCATTCAAATAGTTTAACTCATCTAACTTGAGAAATTTAAAAGTCTCCAAGCAGAGCATTATTAAGGCCATGAATACTACATAAGCTACCTCATTGCGGACTTCTGGTTTTTTTATTGGTAGTAAAAAGTGCATTATTATTATGGACATGCGGGGTATCGATCCCCGTACCTCTCGCATGCCAAGCAAGTGCCCTACAATCTGAGCTACATCCCCGAGTTGTAGACTTTTGATTTTTAGTGAATCATTTGTTTTTCATCCTTCTTGACATGTGAATCGTGCATAGAAAATTAACCTAACTATTATACGAAAATTGTTATGTTAATTATTGATGAAATTGATGTTTGATTATTGTTATTAGTATCGGAGAAAAACCTTAGCTTCTCATTTAAGGTTCAATATATTATTGAGTGCATATACCTTTTTAGGGTACCACATGTTCATTGTATATTGAGCCTTGAATTGTCCAAGTCTGACAGTTTAGGAAAAAACATTTTCTTTACTCGTATAATAGTTGTTGCTTAATTCTCGTATCTTTATATTTGATGAAATTTCGGTTCGATTCATTTCTTTTGGTTCTCTGGGTGCATACTTGATCGCAGTATTCATACTGCGATCATCTAGTGTACTCAGAGACTAATGGAAAATGCTGCTAAAATTTTGTCAAGTATAAAATATGAGAATTAAGGAAGGACTATTATACGAAAAAGTTTTTCCTCGAATGGGATAGGGTCATACAATTTAAAGAAAGAGAGCGGTTGAAAGAAAGTCGTACTGCTGAAATTGTCATTTTTTTAACATGCAGAAGATGGAATTTTTTCCTTTGAGTCGTAGTTGGATGTACGAAAGGTTGTATCTAGTGAGAGGGGGTTTGAAACAGTCTTTTTGCGATGGGGTTGATCACTTTGTCCAAGCCGCAATGGCACATGAAGATTTCATAATTAATGGAGGGATTAGATGTTCGTGCCTTAATTGCGATTGCAGAAGGATTAAGAGCCCAGGTGAGGTCATATATCACCTGCAGAGAGTTGGATTTAGGCCTAATTACTGGATTTGGACTAGACATGGTGAAGAGTTGCCTCGGGTTGATTTAGGGGTTGACAATAATTGCACAGGTGCTTCAAGCAGTTGCGTAGATATGGGATATGGTGAGCAAATTGAATTGATGCAAGATATGGTTTGTAATGCCTTAGGGGTCAACCTATCATTCGAGGAGCAACAGTATGATGACACAGATGAACTTCCAAATGAGACAACACAAAAATTTTATAATCTCTTGTTAAAAATAAATAAGTCGTTGTTTGAAGGGTCTACAGACTATAAGTTATCAATGTACATGAGGCTTTTAGCTATTAAGGCCAACTGTGGTGCTACGAATGTGTGCTTGGATCCTGTAACAAAGATGATGTTGGACTCGTCACCTATTAGAGATGGTTTGCCAAAAAGTTATTACGAGGCTAAAAGCTTAGTGTCCAAGTTGGGGTTGGAATCTAAAAGGATTGAATCTAAAATGATTGATTGTTGTGTGAGAGGGTGTATGTTATATTACGACAGTAAATTCGGTAAAAACGATGGCGCGCTGGTTGAATGCAAATTTTGTGGTGAGCCAAGGTATATTTCATACACTGATAATGGGAAGGGTAGACAAAAATCAGTTCCAGTAAAGGCAATGTTTTACTTGCCAATTATTCCAAAGCTGCAGAGAATGTTTGCATCAACACAAACTGCAGACAAAATGACGTGGCACTATGAGAATAGAAGCACTTCAGGTATGTTGCGCCACGCACGTGATGGTGAACCTTGGAAGCACTTTGATCGTGTGCATCCCGAATTTGCAGCAAATCCACGTAATGTACGACTTGGCTTATGCTCTGGTGGTTTTACCTCGTATGTTCAATCGACGGCGAAACCTTATTCTTGCTGGCTAGTTATTGTTACCCCATACAATCTTCCTCCCGAAATGTGCAAGTCTAAGCCTTATATGTTCTTGACTTGTATTAAATTGGGTCCAGATAATCCAACAGATGGTATTGACATCTACTTACAGCCTCTCATTGACGATCTCAAAAGGTTGTGGAATGATGTTTTGACTTATGATATTGCACGAAAGAAGAAATTTACAATGAGGGCAACTCTTATGTGGACCATTAATGACTTTCATGCATATGACATGTTGTCTGGTTAGGGTACTCATAGTAAAACGACATGTCCCCATTGCATGGAGCATACAAAGGCCTTTACCTTGAAATTCGGGAGGAAGAGTTCTTGGTTTGACTCACATCGTAGGATTTTACCAGGTTTTTACCAGGCGATCATCCATTTAGACGGAATAAGGATGCCTTTAAGAAGGGGAAAGTTGAATTAGATGGCCCGCCCCCAAGGTTGACATTCGAATAAATTTGGAGCAGAGTTATGGATCTGCCAAAAATCACAGATTATGGTGAATTGGATCGACTTGAAGGATATGGACAATGGCATAATTGGACTAAAAGAAGTATTTTTTGGGATCTGCCATATTGGAAAGATAATTTATTGAGACACAACCTTGATGTTATGTACATTGAGAAGAACCTTTTAGACAATATTTTTCTCACAGTGATGAACGTTAGAGAAAGAACGAAAGACAATGATAAGGTCAGACTGGACTTACCACTTTACTGTAGGCGAAAGGACTTGCATTTGACGACTTGGTTAGATGGGAAAACCCTGAAACCCAAAGCCTGTTACTCTTTAACTGCTGAGGAAGCAAGATCAGTCTGTCGGTGGATAAAAGAACTTCGGATACCAGACGATTATTCTTCTAATTTGGCAAGATGTGCCGATGTGAACAAAGGAACCATGATCGGGATGAAAAGCCACGATTGTCATGTATTCATGGAGTGTTTACTTCCTATTGCATTTAGTTCCTTGTCGTCAAATGTTTTAAATCCACTTATTGAACTCAGCCAAGTTTTTAAAGATTTGTGTTATGCGACATTGAAAGATGATGATCTTATAAAGATGGAGCAGAACATACCAGTCATTTTCTGTAAGTTGGAGAGAATATTTTCCCTGGTTTCTTTGACTCTATGGAGCATCTCTCAGTGCATTTTGCACATGAAGCTAGGCTTGGTGGACCGGTTCAATACAGATGGATATATCTATTCGAAAGGTAATATAATAAAATATTCTGCCTATACAAATATTCATTTGAAGGGTTAAATGTATCGATTTTTATCATCAACCTTGTTATTTTGTAGATTGATGGGTGACTCAAAACGATCGGTGAAAAATAAGGCTAAGGTTGAAGGATCTATTTGTGCAACTTACTTACACCGTGAGACAATCCATTTCTGTTCCCATTATTTTACGAACTTCATGTTGACACCAACAAATGATAGGAATGAAATAGAAATTGAAAGTGAAAGACACCCGCTAGCCTTATCAGTATTTTGTCTTCCCGGTCGTCATGCTGGAAAGGAGCTGACCCACTGGTTAACGGGAGAAGACTGGAAGTCATCCTACGTTCACGTGTTGGTCAACTGTGTCGAAGTATCACCATATCTTACGTATGTATCATTTTGACCACTTTCAATTTCTTTTATCCACAACTACTCATGATCATTTGTTTGATGATGACTTGATCAGGGCATTCTTGTTAACTAAGCCCACAAGTGAACAAGACTCTTCTGCCTATATTCGCGAATATTTCCCAACGTGGTTTATGAACCAGATATGTATTTTTAGTCCTATTTCAACTATTTATTGTTTGAAAATACAAAATATTGTTTGAAAAAAGGAACCATAATTTGTTTGCCTATGGATGTATACGCAGGTGTACAGTGAGGCAGAATCGCCTAAAATCGAACACTTGAGAAATTTATCTCATGGTCCTAACTCACGTGTAAAAGAATGGCACACGTTTTTCGCAAACGGATACAAATTTGAAACTTAGTCAAAACAAAGGGGAAAAAACAATTAACAGTGGAGTTTATGTAAAAGTACCACAGATGGAGGTGAAGACGACTTCTACGGTGCGATTCAACATATATATAAACTGGCGTACAATACTTTAGACTATACTAAAAGAATGGTGCTATTTTATTGTAACTGGTTTGATCTGTCAAGTAGAGGAACAAGAGTGGATCGAAAATATAATACTATGGATATATGCATGAGCAGAAGATACCAAATGTTTGATCCGTTTATCATGGCACAACATGTAAGACAAGTGTATTATGTACCTTATCCATCAACTCGAAGGGACAAACAAGGTTGGTGTGTTGCAATAAAGACAAAACCAATGGGTCGCGTTGAAGCAGATGATCCGCAGGAAGAAGTGGCTTACCAAGTGGATGAGATGTCTCATGTCAACGTAGTAAATGAAGTGGAACCCATTTCTCAACTACATGATAATCCAATCACATATGAAGATATAGATAGAGATGACGAGGAATTAATTGAAGAAGTGGCAGAACCATCAAGATCTGAAGACGATGCCGAAGTAGAGTGGGCAGAATGGGCAGAATGAATTTGTTTAACTTTTTACAATTAGAGAAATTAATGTCTAACAATATATTTTAATTTGTCAGTTATTTTTATAACTTGTTTATTTTTATGGAATTCATTTTTAATATTGTTATGTTTATATATAATATTTCATGACTGTTATTGTTGAATTGCTCTATAGACATATATGGCATCAGGAGGATCAAGATCCGACCCCCCAGACCACCCAATGGTGGTAAATAGAAGGGGAAGGGCATCGCCCTCGACCCTCCATCATTTGAGGCCGAACATTATTCGGCGTGACGCTACTGGCTTTTCGATGTTGTCATCCACATAGCGTCCGCGTACATCTACGCCTACACAGCCTCTAGCGTCTTCGGCCCCTACACAGCCTATGTCACATTCGGCACCTACACAGTCGACAACACCTTCTGCATCGACACCCCATTTGCCTCCCATTTACATGGTACCTAACCCAGGGTTCCAGCAGACAGTTGGCGCTTCTTCCTCCCATTTTGTGCCTGAGGCAGTGCCCGATACTCATCAGTCCGATCATGAGTATAGTACGGGCCATACACATGATCAGACCGAGGTTGAGCAGCAGGAGGTTGAGCAGGAGGTCATTGAGGATCTTGAGATGCTGCATGATGGCCGAGTTGTTATCAGGCCAGCTGGTAAAGGGTAAGTATTTACATTTTTATTTTCGAGTTATTAATAATTTACATGTATATATATATATATATATATTAATTTGTTTGATATCTTTTTATTATTCAGGTTCCTTCCCTCAAAACCAGTTGCGAAGGCTATCACAGCAGTAATTGAGGATAATTACCACATGTTTTGGACCAGTTGGGGGAAGTTGAAGGACCAGGAGCGGAGGTATATGTTCAAATCTTTTGGAGTAAGTTATAATTTTTATTTTGTTACATATTTTTTTATTTCATAAATTTCAATTATGTTTAATAATGTATTATATTCATACAGGAGAGGGTTGCTTGGGAGGAGGAGGTAGAGGAGCGGATCGAGAAGAACTTCCATATGAAGGCCTCCCTCCGCCTCTCTGATATGCTTAGAGATGCCTGCATCTATGGACAGTCCCACTGGATAGGGGATCAGCTTTGGCAGCAGCTGGTAGTGCACTGGAACTCCCCTGAGTTCATAGCAACCAGCGAGAAGGCCACGAAGAATAGAGCCTCTGAGAAGGGTGGGAGCTTGCACATTGGAGGTTCTGTCAGTCAGGTGCAGCACGCAGCTCGACTTGTACGTGTTATATAATTATTATTATTATTACGTGTTATATAATAATAATAATAATAATAATTATTATTATTATTATTATTATTATTGTTAGTTATTATTTATTATTTATTTAAAGTTTTTTTTATTAAATAATTACAGTCGAGGAAGTTGGGTAGAGAGGTACAGTTGCACAAGCTCTATCGTGCAACTCATATTATGAGGAGTACCAGCGATTTTGTCGATGAGCGGTCGAGACAGACCCATGTAATTATAAAATATAATGAATAATTTTTTAATAATGTTTATATTGTTTTATTACAAAAAAAAATTGACTTATTTGTTTATGTTTGACAGGAGGAGTTTGAGACAAGGATGTCTCAGATTTCTCAGACATCATCATGTTCCCCGTCTCAGAGCCCTGAGGATCCATCTGCACCGCTCAGGGTTTAGAAAGATGTTGTTGGCGGCAAGAAGAATGGTCGCTGATATGGTGCTGGAGACCTTGCCAGCAAATACAAGAAAGGGACCAGCCGCCTCCGCATCGGAGAGTCATCGAGTAGTGGTGGTGCCGGTCGTCGCTCTGCCGCGGATGAGCAGGAGATAGCCGAGCTGAAGCGGGTCGTGGCCGAGCAGCAGGAGGAGACCCGTCAGACGAACGCCATTTTGGCTCAGGTGCTGCAGCGACAGGACCAGATGTACCAGTTGCTAGCTCGCCAGCCGCCTCCGCCTCCGCCTCCTAGTACTGATGATCATGTCGATGATGCAGATGGTGTAGAGCATCTCGGTCATGATCAGGGCTACCAGGACTATTAGTGATGTTTGTACTTATACTTTTTCATGTTTTCGGATATTTTTTTAGTTACTGATGTTTGTTCAGAATTTTTATTTATTTATTACGTTTCTTTTTTTAATTTTTTTTGGTTTACGTTATCACATTTTTTAATATAGGAATAAATTAATAATTAAAAATAATCAATTTAAAATTACTAGTAATAGTTAATTAAATTAATTTAAGAAATTAATTAATTTAAAAGTTAAATAAATAAATAAACATTTTTTAATATGGGAATAAATTATTTTTAACAATTAAATAAATAAATAAATAAATTAATTAATTAATTTAATCGTTAATAATTTAATTAATCATTTTAATAAATTAAATTAATAGTTAATTAAATTAATTACAGAAATTAATTAATTTAAAAATTAAATATAAAAATTAATCAATTAATTTAATTATTTAAAATAAAATTTAGCTTTACTGACAGGTAAAACTGCCGGAAATGAATAGCGGCATTACCGACGGGGAAGACCATCGAAACGCTACCGAAAGGGTTGGCCCATCGAAAATTACCGTCGGATACTGACCGACGGTTTAGCCTGTTGGTAATACCGATGGGCTTCTGGCCGTCGATAATCCGTCAAAAAGTTCACGTTACCGACGGCTTTTTGGTATTACCGACGGCTTATGGTCGTTGGTATGCGCGTGTTTTCTTGTAGTGAATGTATAAAACACTACAATAAGAGAAGTTTTACTAAAAATTATGTAAAATTATATTTTTTAAAATATTAGAAAATTAGATGCAATATTACTATAATATTTCTATTAAGAGAATATTTATTATAGTCTTATTATCTTATTTTTATTTTTATTTTTATTTTTATTTTTAGTTATTGATTTTACTCATTAAAACTAATTTTCATCTTAACTTATCATCAAATTTGTTATCATGATTTTGTTTATTGTGTCTTTTACTTTTATTTAAACTTCTTATTATTTATTATTTAATGATCGTAGAAACTAAAATCTATATTTTTGCGACAAAAGTTACACAAAAGTCTAACATATAAAATTTAGTTTGAAAAATAATGTATAAATTAATATCCTTATTGAAGAAGAAAATATATTGTACTTCAATTTATACGAGAATGACAAAAAAAATCATATGACTGATGAGCACTTCAATTTTACTACTTTTAAAAATAAAAATACTAATTATGCTATTTAAAAATATTAATTTTACATTAGGAATGTGTAATGGAACAAAACTCCTTACTATGAGAGATTAAATAATTCATATAAATATTATTAAAAAGATAACACCAATGTAAAAATACTTAATTTATAAATAGTTTTGAAGTTAAATGACTCCGAGTAAAATTTATTTAGATAATAAATCTTCAATAAATAGATCATATGTTAGAAGTCCCACATGGAAGAATGAGATGACCTGATTAGTAGTTATAAGTGAGGGGCAACCCTCACCCTATGAGCTAGCTTTTGGGGTTGAGGTAAACCCAAATTCTAATATGGTATCAGAGACTATCATAGATCTATTTGTTGGGCCACCCATTATCGGGGCACTCGGGTCACGCTCCAGTTGTCTAGTCTTGGGCGTGAGGGGGTTGTGTTAGAAGTCCCACATGGAAGAATGAGATGGCCTGATTAGTAGTTATAAGTAGAGGGCAACCCTCACCCCATGAGCTAGCTTTTGGGGTTGAGTTAGGCTCAAACCCAAATTCTAATATGGTATCAGAGACTATCATAGATCTATTTGTTGGGTCACCCATTATCGGGCCACTCAGGTCACGCTCTAGTTGTCTATTCTTGGGCTATGGTATCAGAGACTATCATAGATCCATTTGTTGGGCCACCCATTATCGGACCACTCGGGTCACGCTCCAGTTGTCTAGTCTTGGGCGTGAGGGGGTTTTATTAGAAGTCTCATATGAAAGAATGAGATGGCCTGATTAGTAGTTATAAGTGAGGGGCAACCCTCACCCCATGAGCTAGGTGTTGGGATTGAGTTAGGCCCAAACCCAAATTCTAATAATCATAGCCAACATCTCATAACAAATGTTAAATTAAGTGGGATTATATTTAAAAAAACCTATTATTTATCTTGGATAATTCTATATCTAATTGTTAACAATAATGTAACCATAATGATTGAAATCATTTGTTGATAAGTAAGATAAGAGATATTCATACTAAAAGAAATACAAGACGATAATAGGTTTAATAATTTTATTTTGATAGAGGTATCTTTTTTTTTTTAAAGTTTTAATGATGACCTTTCTAAAAATTTAATATTTTTAATAAATATAATGTAAAGTTATATAACGTGACATGGTGAGGAAGTGCTTGTTGTCCACGTGACTTCAAGAGGTGATTTCCCGGGGGAAACGTTGAGGCTTTAAAAGTGTTGTTCTAAGGAAAAAGTGAGATAAAGCAAATGGCCTTTTTTTAGTTCTTATCCAGTAATTGATTAGTTTGAGACGTACTTCATATTCAAAAAAAATTGCATGTATAATAAGACAGATTTTTGTTTGTCATATTAAGTTAGATTATATGTGCATAAAAGACTTTTTTTAGATAGAAGAAATTTAGGATGAGGGGATGGTGTCTTAGTTCAAGACAGAGAAATCATGGAAAAATTGAAAAGGGGGCAATGTAAGTTGGATAAGTTAAATGAATAAAATATAAGAATTTACAAATAAAAGATTCAATCTGAATGTATTTCAATGTAAGGTCTACAAACTGAACAACTAAATCCATCAAGAAATTAAGAAAAACTACTTATCATGCCTTGAATACAGTTCAACATAATGGATCAAAGTAAACTACTTATCATGGGCTCATGTTCCAATTCCAAGACAAATAAATAGTTTCTCTGACTATGGAGGTACTGTAGAATAATTAGGAGCTACTTTAACAAAGTTATTAAGCAAATGTTGCATCAATTATTGTTTCAAGTCTGTGGTGACTTGATTTTGATGACATCTGGTGTTTACTCAATTTTAATCTGAGTTTTGTTTACAATGAGTTCTAGTTAAATGGTTTCTGTGTCTAATTTGTTTAATTTCCTCCTGTACTCAAAAGGAAAGGGGAACCCTGCTAGTCATATGAGAATGAAAGGAACATAAATGGGTATAATTTATCATAATTTATCTACAATGCCAAATTGTTTCCAACTTTGTTCTTTGCATCAAGTTATCTTTGGACCCTTCTTAACTTATAATGTTTTCTAAGCTTGAGATCTATGCAGCTGTTCCAAGCGTACTGGGATTGTGGAGTCAAATCGAGTGCTCTGTGGATTCTCTGCATAAGCAACATAGTAAGCAGAAACACATGCTTGTGGCCATGCCAAAGCCAACCTAACCTGCATAAGAGAAAAAATGCCAAAAATAAAATACATAAAAATGGTGAGAAAAAAAAGCTATTTAATTTTAAATGCAGTTAAGTTCCAGTTTTAAATTAATTGTATTCCACAACCATGATTGCAACTGCCGAGATTTTCAAAAAAGAATTGTGATCTGATCTGCGACAACATGGTTTTCGATGTTTTCGCGGCTGCAACACGACTGCGATTGAAGTCACATTAGCTGCAATTGACCATAGTTCTTCTCAATATCAAGAATTGGAAGTGATCACGACTATGACTGCAATCGCGATTTAAAACCTTGGCGACTGCAATGTCAAGGTTTTTCGGATCTCTATGGTCGCATTGCAACCTTAATTGTGGCCATATCTGCTGTTTTTTCCAGCAATTTTTTGCAATATCAAAGATCACAATGTAACTGCAACCGCGACTACAATTTAAAACCTTGGATAAGTTCTGAGTTCTTACCATGAAGTACCCAATTAGGAAAGCATAAATGGACAGTTCTGTAGCATAGCTCTTGTGCAAAACAATGCTCCAAATTCCACTCACTAAGCTACAAATTGCACCCCCTGCCACACCACTAAGGAAACAAAAAGACCCTGTGAGATCCAAGTCTATCAATTGCTCCAAACCAACCCTATTGAAAATGTCCCATGTATCAGAAGAAGCCTGCACAAACCCTTTGTTATAGACTCCAACATGCACAAAACCCCATCTATTCCCACATGTCACAAGAAGAGATGCAATCCCCATGTAGCAACTAACACAAGAAAACATGAACTCATCACTATCACCTCCAACAACTCTTGTTGACCTTGCAAAACCCCTAAAGGCTGAAATAAATGGGACAAGGATTGAGCCAATTGAAACATTTCCAGTCAGGTAACTAAAAGTGTCATGCAATGCCACTCTTGTATCCATGGTTACTCCACCAGAAAAATGCATATACTTGACCCTTGAAACTGTGACCTGAATCACATTCTTCAGAAACTGCATGGTCCATCCCATGCTCACAAAAATCACCAAGATGAACAAGCAAGTTAATTTTGTTTTGTTTTCAATAGCTCTAGCTCCTCCAATTCCAGACACAAGAAAACAACAATAAATAACACCAATGAGGATCGATGAAAATGCCAACCTAATGCTTTTGTTAGGAGGATCAGCTATTGAAACGGACAAAATCCTGTAGGCATATTCAAATCTGGGACTAACCCAACAACCATAAAGGGATTGAATCAATGCAGAAACCAAAGCAAAAACACCAGCTGCAAGACTTACTGCAGTTTCAATGTACACAAACATAATACCAATTGCACATGTAAGAAGGGGACCAAGCCAAAATGCTGCTCTTATAGCCTTTGTGGGGTTCCTTACAGTGATCCATTGCCATGTGAAGCCAACAATTCCAGCACATGCTATTGAAATCAAGAGTGGAGGGTACCATTTCTTTGGATGGAAATGGTGATTGTGAAAGGCAGAGATAAGGCCATAGATTGTGAGGAAAATCACCAAAACTGCAATTAGAAGCAAGTGAAGGTAGAAAAGAATTTGGAAGAGCTTCCTCACTATATGTCCTGCCAGTGTTGTGTTTTGAAAGCTTGAATCTTGTGCCTGCACAAGAAAACACCAAGTTGACATGAAAATTTTTCAATCAACAATTGTATGTTACAAATGCAGTGGTTATAACCTTATAGGTTACATATAAAAATATTTGAGTAAATCACCGGTTTAGTCCTTGAAATTCTATAGGGCTGTCAACTTAATACTTGAAGTTAACGAAATTCGAAAATGATTCTTGAATTTGAAAGTTTTCGATCACATTAGTCCCTAGCAGACAATTTGAGGGACTTAATTGTCTGATCCAAAATGATTAATATGATCAAAGATTTTCAATTTTAGAGACTAATTTAGAACATTAATAATTTTAGGGACGAAATTAATAGTGTCCTACAATTTCAAGGACTTTTAATTGGTGATTTCTATAGAATTAAAGCAAATGTCTGGTCATTTTATTCTTGACAGATAAACAAGCAAGACAAGGTATGATTGGAGATTGAAGAAGAAAGAAAAGATATGAAAAAGAGAAATACAAAACCACGATGGGGTTTGAGGATGGAAGCATGTCTTGTTGAACCTGTACTTTGATTCTCTCTCCATCTGTGACTGTGATCATGTTGAAGTTCTTCAAAACAGCCATGTTGGGTCTATTTTATTATTAAAATTAATTGCACTTGGAATTCCATGCAAATCAGTTTCTTGGAATTTTGTTACAATTTCTTTGGCCCCTTGCCAATGATGGAAATTTCTCAGAAACTTTGCAAATTTTACTCTCAAAGAATGTTGTTGCTGAATCAATATCACTCTACAAGTAACCGACCAAGTCCCCAACGTTCTTCGGTCAAATCTTTCAAAATCGTTTCTCTGCCTTCAATTTCCTATAGTCTGAGCTACTATATATTATATTTATTTATATATATCTATATATGTAATATAACGTGACATGGTGAGGAAGTGCTTGTTGTCCACGGGACTTCAAGAGGTGATTTCCCGTGGGAAACGTTGAGGCTTTAAAAGTGTTGTCCTAAGGAAAAAGTGAGATAAAGCATATGGCTTTTTTTTTTTAGTTCTTATCCAGTAATTGATTAGTTTGAGACGTGCTTCCTATATTCAAAACTTTTTGCATGTATAATAAGACAGATTTTTCTTTTTGATACAACAAGACAGATTTATTTTGTTTTATCAAGTTAGATTATATGTGCATAGAAGTTTTTTTTTTTTGAATAGAAGAAATTTAGGGTGAAGATTTTTTTTTGAATAGAATAAATTTAGGATGAGAGGATGATGTTTCAGTCTAAGACAGGAAAAACATCTGAATTCACTGAGCAATTAAGAAGAAAATTACATTTACTTTACCTCAAAAGGTTGAACTGGCAACATGTCAGGTATGAGACTTGTTCGGCTCAAGTAGGCCAACCCATTGAGGTTTGCATAGAAGCATTTTGAATAAAACGGATTTATGTTTTATTATTGTATTTACCGATAATTTTTCATCAAATTGTATTTTGCCTATTAGTAGTTTACAGGTTTTTGGGTCCAAATCTGCTCTTTTTTATTATAAGTAATAACAACTTAGATATTATCTTAATAATTGGCATAAACTATATTAAGACTCGCGCGATGCGCGGATATAGTATTCTTTTGTGAATTTTTTTATACGCAAAAGTGATGTATTAATTGTTTAAATATAATAATAATTTAAATTTTGAACACGTAGAAGCATGAAAAATGAAAAATGAGATTATAATATTTTTTAAAGAATAATTAGAAGATCCGGTAAAAAAAAAACAAGAAGATGAGAATTTTAAAATTGGTAAATTTAAGTAACTATAATACATTTTTAATTATTTAATGAGACCTTTTGATATTGATACAATATTTTTTTAACCTCGTTTAGAATTTGTGCAAAATAGTCTTCATTTTGGTTAATTTTATTTTGGAGGGTTTTATTAAGACTAAGGCTGAGTTTGCGAGTGAGTCTAAAATGTGTATATTTTGGTTTGGTGATGGTGTTTGTTTTTGTGTAGATTTTGAAAATGTTTGTAAAATTATATTAAAATAAATATGTGGATTTTGACATCAAAATAGAAAAGACATACCGATAGAAACATAAAAATTGTATCAAAATAATAAGGTGCTCAAAAAAAAAAAATCAAAGATCGAGAAAAATATGCTTACTAACATAATAATAGAATTTTTGTCAAAAATGGATTTATGAAAATTTTAATGTTTAATGGAATGGAAATGCCTTTTTTTGTAACAGCCGAGCGCTATCTTTATATTGTCTTGTGCTCAAAGGCTTTTCCTCGCCTGTACTCATGGTCTTCTCTACCCCTCATGTGGAGTTTTTGCCTTTTGCAAGGTTCGAACCCGCAAGGTTCGAACCCGAGAACTAGGGCTCAGTTAGTAATGGCAAGGTGCTTCTGGGTTACTTAAGCAACAGATCTTGGGTTCGAACCTTGCAAAAGGTAAAAACTCCAATTTGGGAGGAGTCAAAGTGAGAGAGGTGCAATTGAAGGAGGTCTAGAGAAGAAACAGATGAATGTTTTTTTCTGTGATGACACCTCAATATTTTAATGACGTGGGAAAAACAGAATTATGTGGCATAAGAGGAGATTAGATGTTAATTAACCGTTCCACGACTCCGTTTTTATAATAGATAATAGATTTTGTGCCCCGATATCCTTGCTTTATGGCCAAATTTCATTTTACCAGCAACACATTAATTGCTTGAAATTTACATTCCTAATATAAAAAACAAGATTTTGACGACCATTTATGGACCAGGATCCTCTCTTGTAACTGGAGGGTCCTGTTGCATCCTCACTATCCATTTTAAAAAGGGAGAGAGAGTGATTTATAATGTAAAAAAATAAGGAAGAGAATATTTAAAGGTGTGGATTGCTTCAACAGGATGGTCCTATTTCTCCTAAACAGGAGAGGACCCCTGTAACATCCCAATTTTTGTAAAAATTATTTTACAGTTCGAACTACTTGGAAATAAATCATAGAGATTGATCACCTTGATGATTTATGAAAAGTACAAAGAGCTGCTACATTTGTTGTAAACAATTTACTGTTTTAGTAATTAATTCAGATTAAGAGACAGTGTAGACGTATACTGTTTTTAATATGAATTAATCTTGAAAAATGTGAAAAATTATTGTTTGATTAAAAAAAATTATTTTATTGAATGAAAAATAATTTTCAGGATTTAATAAGTATTTTTAAGTCACAGTTTAAATTTTTGACGTTGAGCTATTTTATTAATTGTTGGTTTTATGTCGTAATTAAGGTGACTTTTGTTTTAATAATTTTGTATTGATGATTTTATTGTTTGAATGATATTTAGTTGATAAGAGAAATTGAAATTAGTGATCCTCACTAATTTACAGTTCTTATTACGCTGCGAGAATTCTATTGAATTCTGCCGTAACTAGGCTATTGGGCGAGTTTCTAACTGAAACATGCCCAAACGTGATCCAAATTTTATAAAATTTGAGATCTTAGTATTTTCCAATATTTATGATTTATTGGAATTTTTTATGGGATTTTTGGGCATCAGAAAAATATAGGGTGTTTTCTACACGCAGAATCGCAGATTATTGTGTTTTAGCTCAGAATCGAGAAAGTTTACATTCATAAAAATACTTCTAATATTTTTAGGGACATTTTGGTTGATTAACAGTTTTTTATTATAGAATAATTTATTAGATTTATTTTTGGAGTTTTTGGTAGAAAAACCCTAATATACGCATAACGCCGTGCACCCGATTGAGCGAGAACGCGACGAAACGAAATATCTAGATATTTTGGGGCAAGTGGAGATTGAGATAAGGGCTAGGGGAGCTGAACATAATCCTTTAGAACCTTCCTTGACAAGTGTTGCAAGATGATTAGTTAAGTTGTAATTGTGGTTAGTTATTTTAGTTAGTTTGTAACTAGTTTGGTTAGTTTCCAACTAAATGAACAATTTTTGTTCCTTCCATGTCCTCAAATTTTCGTGGCCTCTCCTTCATGTGACCAGCACCCATTTCATTTCTCCATTGTTGGAGAACTTCGAAGAAATTTTAGAAAGAGAAAGTGTGAGAAAACTTGATAAATTTGTGATTTTGGAGTTCAAACTTCCATCCTTGTTCTTGATCGTTGTTCTATCATCTCTAATCTTATTGGTAAGTGCTCTTGATAACTTTCCTTTCTCCATGGCTGCCATGGATGAGTTTTTAAGATTTTTGTTTCTTATGATTTTGGTGTTGATTCTTGAAGGAAGTTTGATGTTAAGCGTACAATCTTCCATCCTTTCTTCTTAATCCTTGATCCATCACCTCCAAACTTCTTGGTAAGCTCCATATCCATTCCTTTTCCCTCTCTTGAGTTTCATGAATGGGTTTGGTTGGTTTTAGAGTTATTTTTGCTTAGAAGTTGTTAGATTTTGTTAGATTAGCATGATTAGTTCCTTGATCCCTTAATTTCTTCCATGATTAAGCATGTTAGAGTATTTAAAAATTGGAAAACCCTAACCCTTGGTTCTGGCCGAATTCATGGGCTGTTGTGGGGGCTTGATCTTGATTTGGTTTTGGTGGTTTTGGAGTTAGATAATTGGGGGTTTTGGTTTAGTATGCTTAAACTAGTCATATATGCATGTTTAACAAAGTTTTGTGAAATTAAATTGGTTAAAGGTTGGGGCTGGAAACTGTGGCTGATTTATAAGTATTTGGGGATGTTTTAATTTGTTTTTAAAGTGTGTTAAGTGTTGAAGAAGTTGGTTTTTGATTAGGACTTTAAATCCATAAGGATTTGTAAGTTTAAAGCTTTGAAAAATTGTTTGAAACAAAATAAATTTGGGGCTGTTTTGGGACCTTAAAAACAGTAACCTATAAGCATGATTTGAGTGAGTTTCAACTTGTTTTTAGTTGTATTAAAGTGGTAAAGAAGTTTGATTTTGGTAAGATGTTGGGATGTACCAAAGTTCGTATGATTTAGGAGTTAAAGATTTGAAAAATTGGAATTGTTTTTTAACCCTAGAAACCGTGGCCTCTAAGGAAGTTTTGTAACTTGTTCTTGACTTGTTTTGCTTAAAAATAGTTGTAAAAGTGGTTAATGATTTGATTTAGCAAAGCTTTTCAAAGAAGCATGATTTTGGGAAAAGATTTGGGTTATGTTTCCAGAATTGTTTTGAACTTGTAGTGAAGTTGTTTCTAAAATTTTGTGACATGTTTTAGTATTTTAAAAAGTGATTCAAAGTTGGCAAAACACTATTCACTTGGTAAAAACACTATTCCAATTGGTAAATTTTGGTTTAGGTATTTTCTAAGTGTGTAGAGTTAGTAAAAGTTTGAAAACTTGCATGACTTGAACTTGTATCATGTTATGTGACTAGATGTGAACCATATGGGATTAAGTGAGTAATTCTTAGGCCTTTTAGGGACCTAAAACCGTGGCTGTCCTAGAGGTCTAGGATTTGTATTTTTGGGTCTAATTGTATTAAGTTTGTGTTGTTAAGGTTCGTGCTTAAGGTACGCGTGAGGTGCAACTTGACGATAGTTTCGAATTACCTAGCGTTGATTGTTAAAGCGCCCAAGGTAAGGAAAATTCTTATATAATGAGTTTGGGATTTTCGCCTTGTGTGTTGGTTGGTTTGATGTTTGGTTAAATTGTGTGGTAGTACTTGTAGTATTACTATGTGTTGTTGAGATGTTGTAGCATGAATTATTGTGTATTGATTTGGCCCTGTGTGGCAAGACTGAATAGTATTGTGTGACTTAAATCATGTTTGATTGATTTGATTGGACTTGAAATTGGGGAAAGTATGTAGCAGGTTGTAGCTTACTGAATTGTTATGTGCTGTATGAAATGTTGTAGCATGTTCTTGGCCCTGCGTGGCATTATGAATTGTGTTGTTTCCTTGAATCATATTGGATTTAAATGGAACTTGATATTGATTGGAATATGCAAGATATTGTTGATGATAATGGATTAATTAATAATGCGTTGATCGACTGTTATTGGTTTGACGACTTATAACAGTAAGTCTGATGCGATTCCATGAGCCGAGAAATGTTTTCATGGTAAACTAAAGGTATCTTATAAAATAAGTCAGTGTACAAACACGCTTTATGGATCAGAGGGTTAGAAGTTGTTTAAGAGGTTCTTTTAAAAAGAAAACATTGTAAATTTTGAAAACGGTTGAGTTAAGTAATGTGTTTGGGAATTATCCTAGCATATTATTTAGCACAACTAGGGTTTCAACGATCTAGAGCTAAAAAGTATTTTCAAATACATAGGAGTGATACAAGAACTGAGAAAGAGATTTCAAATATCGAGATTACGAAAGAATAAAATATAGGGAACCTAGTGTTCCTATTGAGCATATGGGCCATGGGTCCTGTGCTGGAACTTAATGTCCTGCTTGCGTGCATATTTTCTTGATTAAGGATTGGACCTATTGTTCCGTATGACGTGCCTAGTAACTCAACCTAAAAATTGAGCCTAGTGTTCCGCATTACGTGCCTAGAGTTTTGATCTGAGATTAAGATTAGCGTTCCGCAGTTGAACACCTGGACCTAGTGTCCTGTGTTTGAACTCTAAGGGGTATTTCTCATCATCTCAGTTCACTGCGTGATGAAGAATACCTGGGCATTACTTGAGTAGTATGGGATGTTCATTGTAGTGCTTAAACTTTGAGTTCCCTTCACCTTTTCGAATGTGAAACATAGTTGAAGTTTGTCGATCCGCATTGATTAATTAAAACATTACTCGGGCGCTCCCTACGGTGAGCATGTCATATTGATGAATTTGTTTGGATGCATATTGACCATTGAGCATCGACACTCAGAGCATTTGAATTGTCTTAAAGACTTCAAAAGACGAGTTGTCATTACACTCAGAGTGTTTGATTAGTCTTAAAGACTTCAAAAGACGAGTTGTCACTGCATTGCCTAATGTGTGGCTATCTTGTTCAGACGTTGGGAAATAAATTTCTCGTCATACTGCTGACCTATTAAGGCTGCAGGTGTATATACAAACTAGCCATACTGCATTGACATGCATAGCTAACCACATTTATGATATGTGATGACTTGATCGTTGATCTGTTGATAGAATTGTTGTTCACATGTAATTATTGGATATTGTGGTGACTTGATTGTTGATCTATTAGTTGATTTGTTTGCTCACATGCAATTATTTGATATTATGGTGACTTGATTGTTGATCTGCTGGTTGAGTTGTCTGCTCACATGCAATGCTTGATATACCATGATGATGCGTGGGTCTATTAAGTATGTATATGTATATAAAAGCATGTTGTTGTATTATATATGTATACATTGTTTGCATGCGACATAGCCTATGATAAACTCGTGGACAAAGAATTTACCCTTGCACTGTTGTTGGATTGGATATCCCTATGGATGTCACTTCCAGATGGAGCTCCATAGCTGTTGCAGTTTCGTCTTTCCAGGAGCGTTGAAGATCGAGCCAGCGGGGGAAAATTCTTCTGAATGTTTCATGTTTTGATCTTGTTGAACTGTTTCTCAGTAAGAGTTATAGTTGTTGGCCAGCTTAGCTTAGGGTTTTGTCTTTGTTGTTTTGTAATTACTCTATTTCAGAAAACCTTGCCTCAGTGCAAAACGATTATGTTATGTTTTATGTTATGAGAAGTATTGATTGTGATGTGTTATACTCTGATATTTGTAAAAGAATGATTTTGCATTATTTAGAAAATTGTAGTACTCTTTATGTCTTATTTTTGAAAAGGGTTTCAAAGGAAAGAAACAGAAAAAAAATTACTCCTATTTTCCATTGCAAAGGACAGAAGAGTACTCTTTGTTGAAAGCATACAAGCATTAAATGTTTTCAGCATTAGATTGGTTTTCACAATAGCGCTCCGGAAACGGGGTGTTACAACCCCGATCTGCCATTTATTTCTATCATCAGTTCCTCCTCGTCTTTTACTTAGATGATCTGCTACAATCAATCTCACTGATACTTTGCTCAAGTGGACTGATGTGCAAAATCCACAAGCGCACGGTTTTGTCGTCAAGTAATAAATATCGATCCCACAAGGACTGCTTTACACTAATTAAATTAATTCAAGAATAGAAATTATTGTTGTGACAGAAACAAAATAAATTTAGAACGAGAACAATGCAATTGATGATTTTAATATATAGGAAAAAGCTTCTAGGACCAGGGGTACCACAGTGATACTCTGAAATCCTAAATGACTACTCTCTTGTTAACAATGAATTCAGTTGAAGGCAAGCTATCCGAAATTAGTAAAAGTTTCCTCTCGGGATACAGAAATCGTGCTTAAACGATACAACTCCTACTCTCGTGGTAGTAGAAATCGAATTAAATCCATTAAGAAATATGATAGCTTGTTTTATCCTCGAAGGATTAAAAACTACTCTCGTGATTTTAATCCTAAGTTCCGTTCTTATAAGTCCGATAACATAGGTTCACTTCTCAGTTCATCCCTATAAATCTAACGCATATGAACAAGTGACCATCGAATTCATAAGAAATATTTACAACAATAAAAACGGAATCAAACTACATTCAAAGTAATAAGAGAGTGTATCAAATAATTATCCAAGAGATATCAAAGGGTATAGCCCCAAATCCTAGAACAAGGGAAACTACGCTAACATGATAGTTACAATAGAATCCATGGAGTTAGAATATCCAAACCAGAAATTGAGAGAGAAGAGAGGAAGAGATTGAATCCTATCCTCCACCGTGCCTCCAAAATCCAAAGTTCGAACCCTTAGAAAGTGTTTACAATGCCTATTTATAGTTTGGGTCAAAAAGGGGTGAAAAATAAGCCAATAACGAGTAAAAACGCGAAACAGCGCATCCTGGACGTTCCGCAGCACGGCCGTGCTTCTCACTGTCTCTCGCGCGAGTTTGTGAATTGGCCACTTCGAAGCATGACCATGCTTCCCAACATGAGCAGGCCGTGCTTCACCATTTCTTGCCCATTTTTAGTGTTTTGGCCTCCGAATTGGTTCCAACATCCGTCCAAGTGATTTTTCTCTTTTTTCTAAGGTCAAATACCTTCCTTTAAGTACAAAAGAGCTAACACCAAGTGCATAATTCAAATCAATCAAAATGCAAATAATAACATGAATGAAAATGGCTAAAATGACTAAGATGCATGCAAAAACTAACACTAGAATATATGCTATTTTGAACTTATCAAATTACCACAAGCTTAGAATTTTGCTTGTCGTCAAGCAATTGTTGTGGCCAAAGATAAAATGGAAAATAAGAGATGCAACTGATAAGGAACCCGAGATAAAAGTAAGATCAAGCAATAGGCTAAAGGACTATCAAACACAATAGAGACAATAAAAATCAAGTCCAATTAGAAACTTAGGCTCTCTGAAATCATGTCTCTCACTGACAGGGGCACTCTCCTTACCACTCTCCAAGTGGGCTTCCATCAATGAAAGTGCTCTACCATAGGCTTGACTATAAATCAAATCTCAGCAAATAATTAATGAAAACACACAAGAATCAAAAGGTCTTCAAAAGGTTGTAACGTGGCCATGGGAAATTGATTGTAAGGTGGGATAAAAACAAGGAAGGGAAATTCAAGGGCTTTCAAAACGAACAATTAAAGAACCCTTTTAAAGCAGAATAAGTGGAGCAATCCATTTTTCCTTTTTTGCTTTCAAACTCATAACCTTTTATTATGCTCTTCATTTCACAATTTACTCTTCCGTTGTTTTCTCTTTTTTTTTGTCCCTCATATGAAATTTTTACAACAATTATTGGGGAGGAACTAAACAACAGAAGAGATTCCAAGATCAAGCATCAAAATTCAAACAAGATTAAGCACCCAATTTCTCCCTTAAACTTACTCTAAAAGATACCATAAACATTTGATAAGCATGCGTACCAAGAAAATTTATTTCAACCAAGGCTCAAAAGGCGCAACTAGAGGAAGCTTTCATTCAAAAATCAGAGGCTTGAAACAAATTGCCTAAAATGCCTTAATCATTTTCAAGTGTGTAGACAAAAAAATTTCAAGTTTTGAAAAGGTTTCAAGTCAAGTTCTAGAGAGCACAGTCAAGAGGAACACACTCATACAAGGAAAGAGGGGCGTAAAACATAAAACATGATGAAGTACAAGCCCCAATCTCACATTTAGAAGTTAAAATCAGTTAAAAATATTAAATCAGAGTGCCACATGCTAACTATCAACTCATCAAAAGATCATTTGTATTCTCATTAAGAAAATATTGCCTTTAAGCCTATCACAAGAGAACAGAATTGGGTTCCAAATCATAGCAATATTCAAATTTCAACAAAAATGTGGCACACATTAATAGCACACGAGGATAGCAGGACAATTTGGGGGATAAAATGATGCGAACAAAACCAAAAATTAACACAAGATGCAAAAATTAAAATGAGATGCAAGACTAAATGCAAAAATGTAAAACCCCTTACCCCAAGCTTAAAAGCTTACATTGTCCCCAATGTAAGGAATTAAGTTGAAGCAAGGATGAGAAGAAAAGAACTCACTGAAAACGTGGGTTGCCTCCCAAGAAGCGCTTGTTTAAGGTCATTAGCTCGACCCTTGTAAGTGCTCAGCCCGGTTCCAACTTGGGGGTGGCACTCCCCTTCACCTTCCCCTTTGTATCCAAAGTTTTACCTTTAGCATCAATGGGCCAAGGAAGTCTTGATGGAAATAGCTTCCTACGAGCACGCTTCTGAACTTTGCACTTGGCCTTTTTCTGCTCTTTGTCAGTCACCTTTGACTGTTGGGAAGTATCATTGACCTCATGTGGTGGTGAAAGGTTCTCAACACAAGGTTCCTTGGGAGGAGCTTTGATCGGATCCTTTTTCACATTTTTAGGCACTATATCTACCCTTCAACAAGAAATCTCAAAATAAGGTTGTTCAACAGATTTAAATAAATCAAATTCAACCTTTTCATCCCCACAGTCAAAGATAATTTGCCATTCTTGACATCAATGATGGCACCAGCAGTGGCCAAGAATGGTCTACCAAGAATAATGGGGATTTGCTTATCTTCATCCATATCAAGAACAACAAAGTCAACAGGAACAAAGAATTTCCCCACTCTAATAGGAACATCCTCCAAGATGCCAGAGGGGTATTTGACGGATCGATCCGCCAAAGTCAGTGAGAGTCTTGTAGGCTTTAATTCGCCTAGGCCTAATTTTTCATAAATAGAGAGGGGCATGAGACTCACACTAGCTCCTAGATCACAGAGAGCCTTTTCAAAATTAGTTTTGCCTATAGAAAAAGGGATAGTAAAATTACCCGAATCTTTTAGTTTATGAGGCACCTTATTCTGAATTACAGCACTACATTCCTCAGTCAAAGCCACAGTCTCATCTTCCCCTAGCCTTCTTTTCTTAGACAAAATATCTTTCAAAAATTTGGCATAAGCAGGCATTTGTTGCAAAGCCTCAATGAATGGGATATTAATATGTAGCTTATTGATAATTTCCAAAAATTTCCCATATTACTTATCAAGTTTGGCTTTGGCTAACCTTTGAGGGAAAGGGATCTGATGTTGATAAGGCTTTAGGGAGTATATGTAGACACCACTTCTTTTTCTTTTTCTTTCTCATTCAAATTTGGTGTCTTAGTAGTTTCCACATCTACATCCCCTTCTTCCTTATCACTTTCCTTCCTAGGCTTGGGGTCTTTTGTTTGCCTACCACTTCTGGTTGTTATGGCATTAACTTGCTCATTTGGGTTGACTTCGGGTTTACCAGGAAGTTTACCATGAGGAACACTAGAGGAGCTAGCTAATTGGGCAATATGGGTATCTAACATCTTACTATGAATAGCCAAATTATCAACCTTAGATGTTAACTCCCTAATAACATGTGTTACAACCTGCCCATGTTGTCTAAACTCCTCATTTTACTTTGTTTGGGACTCAACAAAATTTTCCAAAAGAGATTCAAGTTTATATTTTTGTACCTGAGGTTGACCTGTAGAAGGACTACCATTACCTTGTCCAGCTTGGTTCTGGTTGGTCCGGTATGTAAAATTCAGGTGATTTCTCCAACCGGGGTTGTACGTGGAAGAATAGGGATCATTTTGCTTCCCTTGGCCAAAGTCGCTAACAGTATTAACTTGCCCTTCCGATTGCTCAGTCCCAAATTGACAATTCCAAGTTGAGTGTCCCAACTTGCCACAAAACTCACACATAATGTTAGAGGCACTTACTGCATCGACACTGGTCTTACCCTTCTCAAGCTTATCAAAGCGTTGGTTCAAAGCATCAAATTTTTCCATAATTAAGTCAGTGCCTTCAACTTCAAACTTGCCCCCAAAAATCTTTTTCGGATTGTTACCTCTTTCATCGCCCCATCGAGAATGATTAGTGGCAATATTTTCTATGATTGCAGAGGCTTCAATGAGTGACTTATTCATGAATGCTCCTTCTGCAGCGGAGTCCAAAGTCACCTTTGCAGGATAGGTAAGACCATTGTAGAAGGTGTGGACCCGCAACCACTTAGGGAGTCCGTGATGGGGACATGCCTCCAAATATGCCTTGTACCTTTCCCACGCTTTCGACAAGGATTCCCCCTCTTTTTGAGTGAAGGAGGTAATCTGAGCTTTGAGATGGGCTGTCTTGGAAAGTGGAAAGAACTTATCAAGGAAGGCTTGCTCCAACTGTGCCCATGTAGTAATAGTATTAGCTGGCACCGACTTCAACCAGGCCTTGGCTTTGCCGGTTATAGAGGACATGAACAACCTGAGACGAATAGCATCAATCTTAGCACCTTGAATTCTGATGGTGTCACAATTCTCCAGGAAGGTCTCAATGTGTTCAGTTGGGTCCTTAGCAGGTAAACCACCAAATTGATTTTGTCTTATCATGGACAATAAGACCGATGGTATGGTGAATTGAGTGGCTGTAATCTCAGGTCTTGCAATCCTCGATTGCAACCCTCTAGCTGTTGGTGCTGCAAACTCCCCGATCGTCATTGGCCGCCATGGTTGTAGCTTATTGCTCTGTTTCAACTCTTCTTTGCTTTGTTCTCTCCTTTGTTCAATAATATTTTCACTGCGTCAAGTTCTTCGCATTCAAGGAAAAAGTAACTGCAGACAAGGAGGGAAACAGATCAAAGCACTAAAATAAGAGAAAAATAAAAATTAAAACATTAACTAATCTATTATTTTTTTATTTTTTTATTTTTTATATATTAACAGGAATTAATTTAAAAATCAATAAGACGCAGTCCCTGGCAACGATGCCAAAAACTTGATGTGCAAAATCTGCAAGCACACGGTTTTGACGTCAAGTAATAAATATCGATCCCACAATGACTGCTTTGTGCTAATTAAATTAATTCAAGAATAGAAATTGTTGTTGTGATAGAAACAAAATAAAATTAGAACGAGAACAATGCAATTGATGATTTTAATATATAGGGAAAAGCTTCTAGGACCGGAGGTACCACAGTGATGCTTTGAAATCCTAAACGACTACTCTCTTGTTAACAATGAATTCAGTTGAAGGTAAACTATCCGAAATTAGTAAAAGTTCCCTCTCAGGATACAGAAATCGTGCTTAAACGATACAACTCCTACTCTCGTGGTAATTGAAATCGAATTAAACCCATTAAGAAATATGATAGCTTGTTTTGTCTTCGAAGGATTAAAAACTACTCTCGTGATTTTAATCCTAAGTTCCGTTCTTATAAGTCCGATAACATAGGTTCACTTCTCAGATCATCCCTAGAAATCTAACGCATATGAACAAGTGGTCATCGAATTCATAAGAAATATTAACAACAATAAAAACGGAATCAAACTACATTCAAAGTAATAAGAGAGTGTATCAAATAATTATCCAAGAGACATCAAAGGGCATAGCCCCAAATCCTAGAACAAGGGAAACTACGCTAACATGATAGTTACAATAGAATCCATGGAGTTAGAATATCCAAACCAGAAATTGAGAGAGAAGAGAGGAAGAGATCTAATCCTATCCTCCACCGTGCCTCCAAAATCCAAAGTTCGAACCCTTAGCAAGTGTTTACAATGCCTATTTATCGTTTAGGTCAAAAAGGGGTGAAAAACAAGCTAAAAACGTGTAAAAACGCGAAACAGCGCATCCTAGATGTTCCGCAGAACGACCGTGCTTCTCACTGTCTCTCACGCGAGTTTAGGAATTGGCCGCTTTGAAGCACGGCCGTGCTTCCCAACACGGGCAGGCCGTGCTTCACCATTTCTTGCCCATTTTTAGTGTTTTGGCCTCCGAATTGGTTCCAACTTCGATCCAAGTAATTTTTCTCCTTTTTCTAAGGTCAAATACCTTCCTTTAAGCACAAAAAAGCCAACACCAAGTGCATTATTCAAATCAAACAAAATGCAAATAATAACATGAATGAAAATGGCTAAAATTTCTAAGATGCATGCAAAAACTAACACTAGAATATATCTTATTTCGAACTCATCATGGACCCCATGTGGACCCGAGCACAAGAAGAACCAGTAGCTGACCAGTCTGCTGTGGACGGGTGGCCAGCTGAGGAGCGACCAGTTGGAGCTCCTAGCCTCAGAAGAGATTCATGATGTTATTATGTTTATGTTACTAGTGTTTCTATAAAAAGGGATTGTATGCTCTGATATATGTGACATCAGAGATAGTATGATTATTATGTATTTTCTTATATTTGTGAAACTGATGGAATATTTATCCTTTGTACTTTTTCATAAAGTATTTATAATATGTCTTTTTGGTAAAGGAGCTATATATTTAACATAATTAAGTTTTTCGCACGTGCTTTTATTTGAAACGTGGTATTCTTTACCTTGAGAAATAAATTGCAAAAACAATATTTTTAAATTATTTCAAAATTGATTCATTTTCCAATTTCAACTACAAATAAACATTTTCGGGGTAAAGGGTGTCACATTATTGTTATCAGAGTAGTTCGGTCCTAACCAGACTGTACATGTGGTCTATTGTGTTTTCAATGTGTGAACTCTGAGTGGAGTTACATGCATTGCTTATCTGATTCTTGATTGTTATGTATAGAGTTTGACCAGTTCTATGATTAGTTGAACCCTGGGATAATGGGATGAGTGATAGGTCGACAAGCGACTAGGAATGATTATTAAGATTAGAGGAACCAGTTTAAAGTTATAACAGATAGCATAGAGCTATTATCCGAGTAAGAACCTGAAAACCGCTTGTCTTTTAATGAGAATCTCAAGTAGAGCTAGGGATTAATGATGTCACGCAAACATTTACACTCGAGCCCTATCGAAGACTCTCGTATAAAGAACCCGTAGTGAGTTATGTAGTTGTTACTATTTAAGACACCTGGCTGAAAGAGTATGAGGGATTAATCACCCCATTTACTAGTCGTCGGTAATTGAAGCAATGATAACTACCTTGAGTAAATAGTGTTTACAACTGGGAATACCCAAGTGAGCTGAACATAATGTAAAGGAAGACTAGCTCGGCAGACATACCTTTAGTGACCCTTAGACACAGGGTAGTGCATAGCAATCGTAAAGCCTAGATATTAGGTCATCAAACCAGAAAGTGTTAGTGAGTATTAAGTAACCTCCTAATATAGATCCCACTCTTGACTGAACCTTTCCATTAGGCCAAGAGTTATAGACGAGGAGACGGTTAATGGAAGTATGGTTGTAATAGTAGAATATGAGAGGGAATCCTAGGAGACCATGTGAAACAAACACTTCAGTCAGAATTGTCTATGCAAGACCAGGTCTAACCGATTAAGTCCACTGGACTAATCAATTACGACTGTAGAACCCAAACACCATGAGACGCTAAGACTGGTTAATCGATTAGCACCATTGCTTAATCAGTTAGCACCCTGTTACCTAACAGTAATTGAAAGGAACAATGTTAGTCGGGAGGTTAGTCACCTTAGTCGCTTAGACGTGAACTTGAGTAGAGACTAGTTGCCCTAAGAGCAGAACCATAACAATCATTAGAGAGTTGTATTCCTACCTTATGTGATCTGTTTACTAGATTAAGATAGTTAGTCAAGGGTTTTCTCGATTCTATATCATAACGTGAGTACAACGATTACTACCATAGCAACCTGTGACTCAAAATCCTTGGGACGAAGACCCAAAAACTGCTCTTGTGACTCTTTCCATAACTTCTTCTCCGAGCGCGTTGCATGATGAAATTACAGAATTCGATTTGTAATTCTCTAGCCTCGAAGTCTTTGCTTTCCAGTTTTATCACTAACATTGTGTTTGGTTTTGAGAAGAAATTGTGAAGAGAGAAATAAATAAGAAAGAGTGTGAAAAGAGAGAAAGAGTGAGAAATAGGATAGATTTGAGGTATTGTTTGTTTTAAGAGAAAGAGAAGAGAAATAGAGAAGAGAGAAATAAAATGATTTTATGAATGGTCAAAAAAGCCCCTATGTTAAAAAATATCTAATAATTAAAATAAAATAAAAAACAAATGAACCCACATTCAATACTTTCCCAAAATCCCACCACATGTATTTTTTTTATTAATTAATTAATTAATTAACTAATTGATTTAATTTAACTAGTTTTTATTTAGCATCCCATGTCCCTACAAAACAAAAATTGATGCATGAATATTAATCGTGAGTGAGTGAGTGAGTGGTTACAGTGGTGAGGTGTCCAGCATTATGTAGCTAATGAACATAAGCCAGTGTGAATGAGCCAGCGAGTAATATAAGCTAGGCACAATTTGTTCAGTGAATCAGTTTCATGTATATCCAAAAATAAAAAATGGAAAAAAAATAAGAAAAAGGATTAAACGAATGAAAAGGAGGAACAACAAGGGCATAGATGGAATAAATGTGAAAAAAGCATCTCTCCTTCCCCTTTCTTCGCATAAGAGGGAAGACCACAAAAAGTGGTGTGCCCCACATTATTTCATTCTCTCTATCCTATTTCTCTCCATACCAAACAATAGAAGTTTAGTATCTCATTCCTATTTCTCTCTTTGCCAACTCTCTCTTTGCCAACTTCTCTCAAAATAAACACACCATAAGTCGTCTTAGCTAATACTTTAGCCCCAACTCCTTGCACTTGAGACTTTTGTTCCTTATGTCACTAACTTGATTATTCTGCGCCTATTTCGAGAATTGCCAAGATTGCTTTGCTTGAATTGTAGTACTTGTAGAAATTTCTTTTCAAGGTTAACTTCCTCATTCCTAGGATCTCATCTTACCATTCACGTGACGAGACATCCCTCTTGCTGACCATTCCCATCTTTTGAAATCAAACACCTTGATTAACACCATCGTGTTCAACTAAATAGGGTCCATGTTTTACGAGAATCAATATATGCCTTCTGTTCTAAGTCGCCTTAGTCAATAATCTTGTCCTCTATTCCTCGCCATTTCACATACCATTAATACTCGTGATTATATTCGATAATTGATCAGACCAAAACTCATTATCAGATGCTAATATGCTTATTCTTTGCTGACCTCAAAAGAATTGCCATGTTTGTTTTACTTGAACTATAATACTCTTGGAAATTCCTTTTCAAGTTCACCCTTCCATTTCAAAAATTTCGTCTTCCCATTCACGAGAGGAGACTTCCCTCGATGGGCAATTTTCATCTTTTGGATTCAAGGATGTCTAATCGATTAAGAACATCTTTTGAATCGATTAAAGACTGTGTTTTTACAAAAATTGCACTGAGTTTTCTGTTTCAAGCCCGTCTGATACTAAACTCTACTTGAACAATTTCTGCGTATATCAAATCTACCCTAGTCGTACCTTGACTTTCAGAACCCTAACCTCGTATTTTCCTCCTCTCTTGATTAAGGCTCTCATCTTCTCAACAATTAAAATCTATGTTCATTGTTCCTCTCTAAGAACGCTATTGTCATCTAGAAGAAATCTTCGTTCTTATACCTTGATTCCACTTCTAGCCTTCGAATGGAACATACATCCACGACCAAGGAATATGCTTCACTGAAGGAATCTCTTCTGTAGCGTGTTTGCTTTATGCTTGTGTTGGGTAAGAAAATACAAGTTACCTTTCAGATGTGTCGGAAGGTCGCTAAGTCCTTAGTTCCTACCATATAGATACCATGTGTTCCTAGCAATGTTTGGTGCAAACCTTTTAGGAGGTGAAACCTAGTTAAGGTGCAATAAGGCAGAACAATTAAACTCGCCTTGTTTTCCTTAGACTAGCCGAATTTCAAGGACAAAATTCATTTTTTGGAGGGGAGAGTTGTAACACCCCAATTTTATTAATAATATATATTAATAAGTTTAAGTGATGTGTTATTATTATTTATTATTTTTAATTTATAAAATATTGGCCTTTGGATATTATTATTATTATTATTATTAAGTATTTTACTTAAGTCTTAATCAGTCTTTCTCTTCTTCCTTTTCGACCCCCTTAAGGGCACAATTGGATTTAGGTGTCTTCATAAAAGTTATAGCCTTTTCTCTTAGGTTTCATTTCGTTTTAGTTTGACTGAAATCCGATACCTACAACTCAAGATAGGCTTTCTGGAATTAACAAAGCATAGACGCAAACGGTGGAACAGCAGGGGAAACTGCATTTGCATTTGTCACCATGTTAGTGTCTGATTCTGGCTATGCTCGTGAGACATAATTTTGTAGGAATTTCTCTTAGCTTTCTAACTCCACAAAAAGAGCCTCAATTGGAAACCTGAAGCTCAAGTTATGTCTGAAATAGTGAAGCAATGTCACTGACTCAAGTTCTTATCGATTAGGCCCGAGGCTTAATTGATTGACACTGCGTCTGATGGCAGATTATCAGTTTTGGGCATTATGTTTCGACCCAAACCCGCCCTAATACTACTTAAGCTCACCATACACGACCAGAACCCTAATTTTCACAATCCAAACCTCTAGAAGGCTTCCTCCTACCATCTCCCTCTTTCCTCCATTATTCCCTCTTTCACTTCATCAAGGATTGCTCTCACTTCACCGACCTTAACTCGGAATGCATTGTTGCTGATATGGTTGCTGTTATTTTTGTCCTTTCTTCTCCCTGATCTGCGATTTTACAGGTATGTAGGGGAAGGAGTGCTTATTGCATATGGGATACTAGGAGGGGACTAGGGATGGTACTTATTTGTTCATGTTCTTTCATTGTGGAAATGCGATTAGTCATCAACAATTACAAGACCATATTTCTTTCCAGACAAAGATGCAGTTCTAGTTGGTCCAAATAAATCTAAATGCAAAAGCTTAAGTGGCCTTGAGGTGGAAACAATATTTTTGGATTCAAAAGAAGATTTTGTTTGTTTTCCTTTTTGGCATGCTGCACAAAGAGCATCAGATTGATACCTAAGATTTGGTAAGCCTCTAACAAGTTTTTTCTTGTTAAGCTTTGAGATTAACCTCAAGCTGGCATGATCCAATCTTTTGTGCCAAGTTCATTGCTCTTCATCAACTGACAAAAAGCACTTGACATTTTGATTTGCCAACTCAGAAAGTTTTATTTTATAAATATTGTTCTTTCTCTTTGCTTTAAAGAAAATGGATCCATCTTTCTTGCTCTTGACTATACAAGCATTATCACTAAAGCCAACATCATACCACTATCGCATAATTGACTTACACTTAGTAGGTTATGCTTTAGGCCGTCAACAAGTAAAACATTATCAATAGAAGGTATAAATTTCTCACCAATTCTTCCACTTCCAATGATTTTACCTTTCTGGCTTCCTCCGAAACCTACTGTTCCACTCTCTTTAAGTTGGAGTTCTTGGAACATACGCCTTTCTCTCGTCATGTGACGTGAGCACCCACTGTCCAAGTACCAGGACTGGTGTTTCAACTCTGTTGCTAAGAAAATCTGCAACATATACAATCTTGCCCTTAGGTACCCAAATATTTTTGGGTCCTCTTTTGTTAGTTCTAGAAGAAAACTTATCCTTCTTATTTTTCAGTTCATAGCAAGTACTTCTTATCCTTTCTTATTATAGAAAGTACAAAGTAGACAGTCACTATGATTGTTAGTATCTTTGGATTTCAAATTCGTGTTTTGAAATGTGGGTTCCTCTGGTTTGTAACCAAGACCTTTTTTACCATTTTGGCTTACACCCCAAATCGTAGATGCTTGTTTGCTTCGTGTAACACACTCAGCAAGAAATCTTTGAAATCCCTCTTCATATTTTGAAGAGTTACATTCAATCTTTTCCTCAGTCTTACAGCTGTCACTCACCAGACTGTGGTTTTCAGCTTTGAGTTTCTCACTCTCTTCATTGAGTATTTGAAATTCTTTTGAAAGTTTTGAGAATTTCTTTTTCAAAGGTTTATACTCAATATTGAGCTTAGAAGACTCATCTAAGAGTTCATCAAAAGCTATTTGAATATCAGAAGACGAGTTAGAATATACCTCTTCATCTTCTTCTTCACTGTCTGATCCTATGGTAGCCATCAGAGCCATGTTGGCTTGTTCCTCATCATCATCAGATGAAGATGAATCAGAATCATCCCATGTTGCCATGAGACCTTTCTTCTTCTTGCTTTTGAAACCACCTTTCCTTGGTTTCTCGAGTTGTGGACATTCAGACTTGAAATGTCCTGGCTTTTTGCACTCGTAGCAAGTAACTTGGCTTTTGTCCTTGTAGTCCTTCTTATCCCTTGAGTCTTGCCTTTCCCTTGAGTCCTTCTTATGGAACTGCTTCCTGAACCTTCCCTTGTTTTTCCACATACGTTGAATTTTCCTTGATATTAAGGAAATTTCTTCGTCTATGTCTTCATCGCTCTCATAAGACGATGCTTTGTCTGTTTTATGTTCAGCTTGTAGAGCTTTGGAGGAAGATGCTTTGTTTGTAGATTTCAAAGCAATGGACTTTGATTTCTTGGGAGGTTCTTCTTCATCTAGCTCAAGCTCATGGGCTCTCAAGGAACTCAGAAGATCTTTAAGTCGCAAGGCATTCAGGTCCTTTGCTTCTTGAATAGCAGTGACCTTAGGTCTCCACTTCTTTCGCAGGCTTCTTAGGATTTTCTTTACGTGATCAGCAGTGGTATAGCTTTTCTTAAGAACCTTTAGACCATGAACTAGTGTTTAGAATCTTTCAAACATAGTTTCAATGCTTTCACCCTCTTCCATTTTGAAGAGTTCATATTGTCTAACTAAGATATTAGCTTTGGTTTCTTGCACTTGGGAAGTACCCTCATAAGCCAAGGCCAATGAGTCCCAAATCTCCTTGGTAGTATCATTCTTTCCGCATTTCTCATATTCCTTCTCAGAGATGGCACAGATAAGGAAATATCTTGCTTTTTGATGTAGTTGATAAGCTTTCTTATGCTCTTCTATCCATTTATCCCTAGGAATGGGATTTTCTTTGGAATCAACTGGTTCGGTGTATTGTTTTTGAACCATATCCCAGATTTTGAGTTGTTGAGACTCAAAGAAGGATTTAACTCCATCTTTCCAGTAGTCGAAGTATGTTCCAATGAACAAAGGAGGACGGTTAATGTGACCACCGGCTTCGTTGCTTGCCATGAATAAAGAATAAGATCTTTTCCTCTTACACTGTTAAGTGCTCAACCAAGAGGCTGAGCTCTGGTACCAATTGAACATGGCAAAAACACAAGAAAGGGGGGTTTGAATTGGGTTTTAGAAATCTTTTCGCAAAGCTTGTGTGTTTATGAAAACTTTCCAAAATAACTCTCTAATAAAATAAAATAATAAGTAAATAAAGAGAAGAGAGAAGAGAGTGACACAGTGATTTATACTAGTTCACTATCACCTGATAGCTACGTCTAGTCCCTTCACACACTTGAAGGATTTCTCCACTATAATCAACCTGATTACACTTGAGAGTATAATACTGCCAAACTGGCTATACTCACAGCTTCTTAGAACAACTTAGTGCAGCCAAGCCTCTAAGGAATACAGCCACTACTGGGCTAAATACAGTGTTCTAAAAGGTTTGAAACAATATCAAATAACTCTCACAGAGAGGATATGCAATGAAAAACTTAAGCACAAAGAATAACTTTCAAACTGAAAGAGTAAAAATGTTTGAGTGCTTTGTTCAATGTGATCTCAGATACTTAGAATGATTCTTGGTTACTCACTTCATTAACCTACTTCAGTGAATGAAGTAAGGTATATATAGCTAGGGTTGTGAATAGTGCTATTATGACCTAACAGCTCGTTTCACCTAGGTCAAAAACTTCAAATCCCCTTTTTGTGGCTTTAGCAAGTCACGTCGCTTTTCATTCTGCTCAAAGCATACTGACATAACAGACAAAACCAGGATCTTTGTCCCTTGTGAGCTTTTTGAATATTAGACCCTTCGAGAGCAAGTTTTCTGATGATTATAAACGTTGACATTCCCTTTGTCCTTTGATACCTCGTACATTAAAATACTCATCAATGAGGTCTCTTAAATACATGAAGTAGCTTTAAATGAACACTCAGTCTGATTTCCAATCAGAGGATTAATCAAATAGACAATGTTTGATACTGAGGTATACTATTCACCAGAGTGAGCTTGAAACAGAGGCAAGTTCTTCAGTACAGAATTTGTTGGCCTTTCATATAAGAGAGTCACGAAAAAACAGACGAAGGCTTTCACAGTGTAATCTAACAATAGTTTGTTTTTGTGTTGACCAAAAACCAGAGCGTTGACCAAAAACAGAGTGTGGTCTTCCAGAGTGCTGACTACCACCGGAGAGTTGACCAACAACGGAGTGTGGTCTCATCAGAGCTTGGTCTACCAGAGCGTTAACCAACAACAGAGCATGTCTTACCAGAGCTTGGTCTTCCAGAGCATTGACTACCAGTAGAGCGTTGACCAAAACAAAGCGAGGCAATCATACGATGACGTCAGCAATTTTTAGAGGATCAATGCTTTCACTAAGTCTTCTAAGTTTATATCTTCTGATGAATAGTGATTTCTGCATACTAACAAACACATTAAAGGATAAATTGTTCTATTGACTTTTTGTTATCATCAAAACAATTAAGGGTCATTGTTTCAAAATCCACTTGATTCTAACAAATACGCGTCACCGAGTCACACAGAAAGCTTACAGAAAAATCTGTCGATGAATTCACATTAAATACAGCATACTCGAAAAAACTTATTCTTAAAATTTTTATAACTTTGAGCATACACCACCATGAAGGGGTGACACGGTAGATTGCCTAATGACATCCAAGCTACGGGATTAGAGGACCCACAACAAAAGAAACTAAAGAACCTTAATGCAGAGGCCTCCATTCCAAGAGTTTCGTACATAACCTCAAAGGCCTGAATATAAGCCCAACCGTTCGGATGTTGCTGTGTTGGAGCAACATTCAACATTTGAAGAATTTTACATTGAAAGTCAGTAAAAGGAAGACGAATGCCAAGTCTGTTGAAAAGAGTTTTGTAAACATAGGTTTATCTCGGTTGTGCATCGTCCATTTGTTCTTCACAAACCGATTCATCCTTTCGGCAGGGCGGTATCTCCACATAACCCTCATGGGTTGGGTATGTCACCCACTTGTAGTTTCTATTGGCAAGATTGGTGGTCATATACTTTGCTCTTGCACAGCGAACCTTAGACGAGACCCAGCTATACAAGTTGTTGCCGGCATCCTCTTGAGGCACATCCTCTTGAGGGGTTGTTTCGTTTGACGATGCTGCATCAGCCATATGCGGACCTGATACAATATAGCAATCATCATCAGCTATGTCGATCGGCCCCCTAGAAGAATCTGCACTGAATTCGACAATCAATTGCCTACCCCTCTCAATTAGGGTTTCGAGAGGAGGCATTTGAGAAGCCGCCGAACGCCTGTGGCAAACGAGCTGCTCCTCGTCTTCCTCCTCTCCATTGTGATAAGTGAAAATTCTAACCATATTTAAAAAACTCAACAGCACAACAATGGAAAAAAGCTGGAACAACGGAATGCGATTGAAAAAGGAGACAAATTCCAAAAACACAAAAAATGCTAAATCAACAAGAGAAGGCGGAAGCAAAGTTGAACCATCAACGAATGTTTAGATTTCAGGAGCAAATCGCCATAACAAAACACAAACAAGGAGAAACCTAACTATAGGGTGCAATACAAAAACCAAATCCCCGAATTCGCAAGCTATTTAATCACAAGTGAAAGGGAAAACAACTGAAGGATGCAAGAGAAATACCTGGTAGAACAAAGTGAAAACGAAATTCTACGAAGGGCTTCTTGCAACAAAACCTAAAGTAGAAGGAAGGAAGAAGGAGGAGCGCATAAGTCTCAGAGAAGAGTTGGTTATTGCAGAAATGAAGAAGGAAGAAGAAATGGGGGCAAAGCAAAATATAACCAGTTTATAAACTAACTGGTTAATCTAATGGCCATAAATGATGATCCGCTTCCATCCAACGATTAGAAATCAAATGGCACCAACGGTGTAGGATGGTGCCTTTACATATTTATGAAAGGACACGATGTTGCCATGTGTCACTCCTAATCAAGTCACTTCAAATCAAACACGCGAAACGAGGCAATGCATTAGGAATAGTTTGGTGGCGTAAATCACGTCAAAGGTCACATTGCAATTAGATAAATGGATGGTCGGTACAAAAGCGCGTGGAAAAGTAAAACATTGAATCGGTCAGTTAGTTCTTAATTACAAATTAGAAACGTAGAACATTGGCTTGATTCAAATTCATATCACAACATATAAACGACAAAATCTCAGACGCTAAGGGAACCTCTGATCAACATTCGACGCTCTCTCTTTTCTTCCCCTGGAGGATCAATCGACCGGGTGATAAATTAGCCTTGCCCCTCTTGAGGAGCAATCACTTACTGCCTACCTGTTTTCCTCTTGAATCACCGAAAGAAACACAGTCGGCTGGTAATGGGCGCACCCCCAGACTTTACTTTTCTGACCTGGTCGAAATGCATGACCGGTCAAAGACAACCCCAATTGCCCAAAGAAGACCTTGGCATCACCAACAGGGGGCTTGATGCAACCTCTAAAGTACGGTGAAAGGGGGGAATCATTAGATGCTCTAAACATTATTGGGAATAGGGTCGATGAACAAGGAGGCAACACAAAAACTAATAGGACAATAAGTGAACACCTCCCATATTAGATACCCAAACATTTTTACGAAGGGAACTACCAGGCAAAAATGTTTAGAGCATCTAACAAAGCAGCAAGTACCCTCCCACGGGATTAAGAGGTAACGGATCATAACCATGGAAATAGAATGGGGAGACAAAGCGCAGATACAATATGTATATATAGGAGCTGAAGGCAGAGTAACAAATGCAACCCTCAATGAATGAGTCAAGATAAGGGAGGTTATGCATTTAATGCAGAATCACCTAACTTAATGACTGAGGGTTTGATGCGTTAATTACAGTCAATGAGGCATTTAAAACGTGACAAAAAATAAATGCCCATCAACCGGTTGTGTACTGAAGGGATCACATGCATAGCTGGTGGAGTGCTCTTGCCATCGTGCCAGGCTCGAAGGGTCGAAGATCGCATTTCGACCTACCGGTCGTGTACCGAAGGGCTCACATGCATAGCTGGTGGAGTGCTCTTGCCTATCAGGCTAGGCGCTCGAAGGGCTGTGTACCGTACTCGACCGACCGGTCGTGTAGGCTTGGTCGACTGATCTATGGAGCACTCCTTCTTATGAAGCCTAAGGTCCGATGGTCCAAACACCACACTAGGCCGACCGGGTCCATAATGAAGGGCTCATACCTGCTCGGCTGAGCTCCATGTATGGGAAACTCAACAGACGTGTCTCAGATGGCCGGGTTACGAAGATAGTACAAATAGCACTAAATTGTATTGTCTGCACCTTGTACCCCCTATATTCTAACGGTATAGGGTAACGTGTCACCCTCGGATAGGAGAGCACTGCACATAATGATCACCCACGATTTCCCCTAATGTCCAGGCAAGGGGGAATGATGCGATACATGTGGAGCACCGTGTGGATAAAGCATTCACTATATAAAGGAAACTATTAGGTCATGATGTGGGACTCTCACTTTTACCCTAAAGACATTACCCCCACTAGATGACACTACACCCAGCAGCGGCGGTACCCCCTTTTGGGATACACACTCGAGAACATTTATGTAGTTGAAAAAAGATGAATAGGCAATAACATCAATCAAATTCACAAAATAATGGTATCATTGAGATTTAATGCTACATCAATACAATACTTCAAGTTACATTAATAAAATGGGTCAAGTTTAGTGCTTGATAGAATAAGAAAGAGTGAGGAGTGTTTTAGAGGCAACACATCAGCATAACTCAGAGGGAGCGACTAAAGTGAGAACACTTGGTTACGGAGAGAAACGAGAACAACTAATTACGTCCATTGGATTAAAATCGGCTAGGATTATAATTTTCATTAAAAAATTCACGTGACTATTACCTTTGTATCTCCCACCCTTCCTCCTCCCCCTTCCATGATCGACCCCACCCGTCGTTCAATCTGTCCGGAAAACAAAAATAGCTCGTTGGAGCCACAAAACATTGCCTGCCTGCAACATCATCTCTTATGAAATCACCTCCCATCAAAGCTGCATCAAACTTACTTCTGCCATCTCTCAACTCCGCATTTCTCCCATGACGTGGTGTTTTTCTCAACTCTTCCAATCATCCTCTTCTTACTATATGTACTTTCTGTCTTTTTTTTTTATTTCAAACTTTAACAGGACCCCCATTAATATTCGGGTCCTTCTTGGTTCTCCTCTGACGTTTTAGAATAAAAATCTGATAGAATTTGTAAGTGCTAAGTGACTTGACTTTTGACTTAAAAATCCACTTTATCCCGTGAAGACCAGATTATGAAAATGTCATGTTTGAGTGCCTAAGACAAATGCCTCCAGGAAGTAGCACACCTAGATGCATCTTGGATGGGCACAAAATTATACTGTGGCTTATTATCTTTGTGTACAGTGTACTTATCCTTGTATGTTGTATTAACTTGTATTCATTGAAGAAGCTTGTGCACACTCTGCATATTTCTATTTTTTGTATATAAATTGAATTTTGTTAAGAATAAAAATACTGAAAAAACGGAAAAGGGTCAAATTTTGTATATATTATAAACTATTAAGGACCTAACCATTTCTTATTATTTGTTGTTGTTAGGACATGCAATGGCAGCAGAACCATAAAACATAAAAACCATAAAGCAGAGGAGAGGAAATGAAAGAGCTGGACAATTGATTCTTACATATTTAAGTGAAACACATAGTCAAAATCACAACCTATGCTGACTTGACAGGACTTTTTCCCACTATCATTAGGGAGAGAACCATGCTTCTATAGTAAAATATTACCAGCTAAAGTAAATAAAATGATTACACCCATAAGCAATAAAGTATTCTAGAAAAGTTTTACTGGACAATGGTCAACACTCCTCCTTAAAACTTTTCTTGAAGACTCCCAGCTTGCTTCTTAGCTCCATGAACTTGGCACCAGGAAGTACCTTAGTCAGAATGTCTGCTAATTGTTCTTCAGACCTGCAATGCATCAATTGAACATCTCCATTCTTTTCTGCTTCTCTTATAGCATGAAATTTGACATTGATATGCTTTGTTCTCCCATGCTGAATTGGATTTTTGGCAATAGAAATGGCTGATTTGTTGTCACACCATAGCACAATAGGTTCCATTTGCACATGATTCAAATCAGTCAATACCTTCCTAATCCATATAGCTTGATTTGAAGCAGTTGCTGCAGCAATATACTCAGCTTCAGCTGAGGATTGAGCAACTACATCTTGCTTTTTGGAGTTCCATGAAAACACTCCATTGCCGAGTGAAAAAAAAATACCCGGTTGTGCTCTTAGAATCATCAACAGATCCAACCCAATCACTATCAACAAAGCTTTCAAGCTTTCCATCACTTTTGTTGTACCAAATACCAAAATCAGTAGTACCCTTTAGGTACCTTAGCACTCTTTTGCCTACACCAAAGTGTGTGACACTTCGTGAGTGCATGAACCTTGAAAGCAAACTAGCAGAGAACATCAAATCCGGTCTAGTTGTAGTCAAGTAAAGAAGGCAGCCAACTAAACTTCTGTATTGAGTAACATCTGCCTTAGCATCACCATCAGCCTTGGAGAGCTTTTCATTTACAGCAAGTGGAGTTGAAACTGATTTACAACTCTCTAATTTGAATTTTTTCAGCACATCGTTGACATACTTTCTCTGTGAGAGAAAGAATCCATCATCAAGATGATGTAATTCCATTCCCAAAAAATACCTCATCTCTCCAAGATCCGTCATTTCGAAAACTTGCAGCATACTCTTCTTAAAAATGTTAATTTCATGAATGTCATCATCGATAACCAGCAAATCATCAACACAAAGAGAAACTATAAGCTTCTTCCCATTGCCGCAGTCTTTCACATAAAGAGTAGGCTCATTTTGGCTCCTCCTGAAATCATTTTGCAGAAAGTGTGAGTCAATTCTGCTGTACCAGGCTCTTGGAGCCTGTTTCAGCCCATATAAGGCTTTGTAAAGCTTATAAACTTTGTCTTCATGACCTGCAACAATAAAACCAGCAGGCTGTTCAACATAAATTTCTTCCTGTAGAACACCATTTAAAAAGGCTGATTTGACGTCCAAGTGAAAAATATTCCATCCTTGTTGAGCTGATAAAGAGACAATTAATCTGATTATTTCATGCTGGCAACAGGTACAAATGTATCACCATAATCAACTCCAGCAATTTGAGAATATCCCTTCACAACAAGTCTTGCTTTGTGTTTGTGAATGGAACCATCAAGATTTAACTTGGTTCTATAAACCCATTTAACTCCTATCACATTTATGTCTTCGGGTCTCGGTGTGAGTTCCCAAGTACTATTTTTATTAATGGCTGTTAGCTCCTCCTTCATTGCATCCTTCCATTCTGTTAGCATAGAAGCATCTTCAAAACAAGAAGGCTCATTCATCATAAAATTGCAATTTTCATAAATTTTGGCCAAGGATTTGGTCTTTAGCACTTGGGAATCAGATTCAGCTATCTGATCTTCATCTTCATTTTCTGCCTGCTCTTGGTTGTTAGATGCATCAGAAGTGCCTGTCAATTCTGCAGACTTTGTACTCCTTTGAACTTCCTTATTTTTCTAAACCCAATATGCATTTTCATCAACGTAAATATCTCTGCTAACCACAATCTATTTTGACTTCAAATTGTACACTCTGTAACCTTTGGAACTTGGTGCATAGCCGAAAAAATCCCCATTTCAGCTTTGTCATCCAATTTGGATCGTTTTGCTGCTGCAACATGAACATAACATATTGATCCAAATATCTTCAAATGTTTGGCTGAAGGCTTCACTCCTATCCATGCCTCAATAGGTGTTTTCCCTTGAACAGTTCTTATTCGCAGCCTATTCAAGAGATACACTGATGTATAAATAGCTTCAGCCCAAAAGCTTTTTGGTAACTTCTTTTCAGCAATTAAGCATTTTGCCATCTCCATAACAGTTCGGCTTTTTCTCTCAGAAACTCCATTTTGTTCAGGAGTGTAGCTAACTATCAACTGATGGACAATCCCCATATCTTTGCAGAACATATTAAATTCATTGGAGGTATACTCCTTGCCGTTGTCTGATCTCAATATTTTAATCTTGCAGCCACTTTGAGACTCCACCATACTCTAAACTTTTTAAAGACATTAAAAGTTTGAGCTTTGCTTGTCAAAAAATACATCCATATGTCATCCTAGTTAGATCACCAATAAATAAAATAAAGTACTTGTTTTGGCTTAGAGAAGACATACTCATAGGGCCACACAAGTCAGTATGAAAGAGCTCCAATTTGTTCCTTGCCCGTGTAACATTTGCTTATGGAAAAGACTTTTTATGCATTTTTCCAAGTTGACACATAAATCATCAAAACAATTTATTGAAGGCATGTCTCTCACCATATCATGAGATTGCAAAAATTTCAATGCATTCATGTTGAAATGGCCATATCTCTTGTGTAGTAGTGCAGAATCATCATGTTTGGAAGCAAGTGTTGTTTGATTCACTTAATTCAAACTGATTGGAAAACTATTGCCACACATTTCAACCATCACAACTTCTGAATCATTAGAATCCATTATGACACAACCATTATTTTTAAATGAAATTGAATATCCTCTCTTCATTAACTGAGCAACACTAAGCAAATTCTGATCCAAGTCTGGAATTAGCAAAACATCATGAATTAATTTAGAACATTTGCTAGTGTGAACAGAAACAGTACCTTTCCCTTCAACTTAAACAATTTCTCCATTTCCAAGCTTGACTTTAGTTCGGACAGCCCTATCCAAAGAAGTGAAGAGACTTAGATCCCTTGCCATGTGGATTGTGCACCCACTATCAACATACAATACATCTTTTGAAGCTGAACTGCGTGCATGGGCAGCCATAAACAAGTGATCTTCAGGTTGGGGTTGCTCATCAGTGAAGTTTACTTGATGTGCATATTGTGGTTGAGATCAGTTTTGCTTTAATTGGAAAAACTTCTCTCTATGTCCCCAGTTTTTGCAATGTTTACATTGGATTTGAGGCATCCCCTTATAGTAACAACCTTTTGTCAAGTGATTTGTTCTTTTGCAAGTTAGACAAGGAGGGAACTTGTCGTTTGCAGCAAGTTCACTTGAGGTCCCATCAACTTTACTTTTGCCTTTTTGATCACCCTTTTTTTGTAGTTCTGCTTCTTCTGATCCTTCTGACCAGATTGCTTCCCCTTATGTTTGGCTTGAAATGCACCTTCAGTAACATCACATCCATTCTCATAGAAAATCTTTGTTCATGAGCTTGTTATTTACTAACCATCTCAGAAATAGTTAATCTCTTGAGATCACATGACTTTTCAATGGCAGCTACTTTTGCTTCAAATTTATCGGGTAAGCTGATCAACATCTTTTCTACTACTTTGCTGTCGTCCACAACCTCACCATACAGCCTCATTTGGTTCACCAAGTGGGACAGCTTTGAGGCGTACTCCTTGACAGATTCATTTTCCTTTATTTTCAGCATTTCAAACTCTCTTTTAAGAGTCAATAGCTTGATGGACCTTACCCTTTCATCACCAGCATACATTTCATTCAGTTCATCCCCTATTTGCTTGGTTGTTTCCAAGTGCATGATGCTTGTAAAAACATCATCTGCCAAAGCTAAATGCAAACTGTTAGTCAAAAGAGGCAAGCCACCAACCAAAATAAGAAAATTGTTAGTCAAAAGAGGCAAGCCACCAACCAAAATAAGAAAAACATGGGTTGGAAAATATGGAAAGTCATAAAACACATGATGGTAGGTGGCCATCTAATTTGATGTGTTCATATTATATGTTCACATTGCAAACCTTGCCTATAAATAGAAGCTTGAAGGCAAGAGCAAATCATTCCAACATTGAGTGCATTCCAAGTTGAGAGAGTGAGCACCGAGAGAAAATTCCAGTGAGGGAGTTTTTGTGAAAAATATTTAGAGAGAAATATTTTGGGTGTAATTGGGTTGTGGGTTTTGTGAGAGAGTGTGAGTGTTTGTAAACACAGTGTGTATTTCCTTTTTCAATATAAGGTCTGCAGCAAATCGAGACGTAGGCATTATTGGCCGAACTCCGTTATCAATTTTTGTGTGTGCTTCCGCAATTATTTTTCGCTCTTCCACTAATCTGACTATGGGGAAATTTTGCGTAGTTTCCTAACAACTGGTATCAGAGCTAGTTGGTTATTTCTGCTAAATCTTGGTGAGGATACTGTTCACGTGAATAGTATTTTTCGTGAATAGTAAAATTGGCTCAAGACTACCAATTTGTCCACGGAGGTGTTCTAAAGCACGGTGGTTCGCAGAATTGTCGTAAACGATCCTGAGAAGTCAGACTCGAGTGGGAGTGATGGCCGCAGACGAAGGAAAGGTGAAAATTGAAAAGTTCGACGGTGCGGACTTTGGCTTTTGGAAGATGCAGATCGAGGATTATCTGTATCAGAAAAAGTTGTATCAACCTCTCACAGGAAAGAAACCAGCGGAGATGAAGGAAGATGAATGGATCCTTCTCGATAGACAAGCCCTCGGCGTTATCCGGTTGACGTTATCCCGTAATGTTGCGTTCAACATTGCAAAAGAAAAGACCACGACGGATCTTATGAAGGCTCTTTCCAACATGTACGAAGTCGGCTTACCTCAAACAAAGTTCATTTGATGAGGCGGTTGTTTAACTTGCGAATGACGGAAGGTGCATCGGTGGCAATAACATCTCAATGAACTCAACATAGTCACAACCCGGTTGAGTTCGGTTGGAATCGAATTTGATGATGAGGTACGAGCATTGATACTTTTGTCTTCTCTTCCAGAGAGTTGGAATGCCATCACACCGTGAGTAGCTCAACGGAAACAATAAGTTGAAATCGACGATGTTCGTGATCCGGTTCTCGGTGAAGAGATCCGACGGAGAGAGTCGGGTGAATCTTCATCCTCTTCAAAGATTGCATACGTGAGTCAAGGGAAGAAATTCAACCAGAGGAAATGGACGTGGCAAATCAAAGGGCAGTACCCAAATCCGTAAATCATCATAGTTCTCAAAACTCCAACTCGAAGACTATCGAGTGTTGGAATTGCGGGAAGACCGGGCACTACAAAAATCAGTGCAGGAGTGCACCGAAGAACCAGGAGGCAAAGGACGAGGCAAATGTTGCTTCCACCTCAGGTGGAGGTGACGCGTTGATATGCTCTTTGGAGAGCAAGGAAGAGTCTTGGGTGTTAGACTCTGGAGCATCTTTTCATGCCACTTCGCAGAAAGAATTCTTCGAGAACTATGTACCCGGAAACCTTGGTAAAGTTTACCTTGGTAACGAACAATCTTGTGAGATTGTCGGCAAAGGTGTGGTGAAGAGTAAGGTGAACGGGTCTGGATGGGAATTGAAAAATGTCAGACATATTCTGACCGACGAAAAACTTAATCTCGAGGGCCGATTGGGCCGCTGATGGCTACACAACAATCTTCCACGGCGATCATTGGAAGATTTCAAAGGGTGCAATGACAATTGTTCGCGGCAGAAAAAGTGGTACTCTTTACAAGACAGTAGGAGCATGCCATTTGATTGCGTCAAAGAAATGAAAATCCCAATCTATGGCACCAGAGACTAGGCCATATGAGTGAGAAAGGGATGAAGATCATGCACTGGCGGCAAATTGCCATGTCTTGATCAAGAGAAATTGACATGTGTGAAGATCGCATACTTGGAAAGCGTAAAAGAGTTAGCTTTGGACAAGTGGAAGAACCCCAAAGAAAGAGAAACTCGAGCTTGTTCACTCGATGTTTGGGGTCCAACGATCGCCTCATCCATTAGTGGGAAGCAATACTGTGACTTTTATTGATGATCACTCTAGGAAGGTATGGGTATACTTTCAAACATAAGTCTGAAGTATTCGAGGCTTTCAAGATGTGGAAAGCCATGGTAGAAAATGAGACAGATTGAAGATCAAAAAGCTCGAATCCGACAATGGTGGTGAATATGAAGACACCAGATTCAAGAAGTTCGCTATGAGCACGGATCGTAATGGAGAGAACTGTGCCAGGTACGCCAACACAATGGTGTAATCGAGCGTATGAATCGAACATTGACAGAGAGAGCGAAGCTTGCGGGTGCGCAAAGCCATCAAGCGATTACGCGTATAGCCAACACAGCAGCTTACTTGATCAACCGAGGTCCATCGGTACCATTGGAGCAATGAATACCGTAAGAGGTATGGAGCGGAAAAGAGGTAAAACTCTCACATCTTAGAGTTTTCTGCCATGTAGCATATGTGCATATCAGTGATCAAGGCAGGAATAAGCTTGATCACAAATCAAAGAAGTGCACTTTCATCGGTTATGGTGAAGATGAGTTTGGCTACCGTCTTTGGGATGATGAAAACAAAAAGCTGATCCGCAGTAGAGATGTGATCTTCAATGAAAGAGTGATGTACAAGGACAGGCATAGCACAGATGCCAGCAACTCAGAACAGAGTGGGCCAGTGTATGCAGAGGTGGACGATGACCCAGAAAGTCCTATAGTTGAGAATCCTCAGTCAGAGGAATCAATTGACGCACCAGAGCCTCCTACTCCAGCTCCGGCAGTGAGAAAGTCTTCTCGAGTTCCTGTGCCCAACAGGAGATACATGGACTACATGTTGTTGACTGATGGAGGGGAGCCTGAAGATTATGCAGAAGCATGTCAGACCGCAGATGCTAGCAAGTGGGAGCTTGCCATGAAAGACGAGATGAAGTCTTTGATCTCCAATCAAACATGGGAACTAGCTGAGTTACCCGTGGGAAAGAAGGCACTTCACAACAAATGGGTGTATCGGGTGAAGGAGGAGAATGATGGCTCCAAGAGATACAAAGCCCGACTAGTTGTTAAAGGATTCCAGCAAAAGGAAGGAGTCGACTACACCGAAATTTTTGCTCCAGTTGTGAAGCTCAATACTATCAGGTCTGTGTTAAGTATTGTTGCTAGTGAAGAGCTCTACCTTGAGCAGTTGGACGTGAAAACTGCGTTTCTTCATGGAGACTTAGATGAGGAGATCTACATGCACCAACCTGAAGGCTTCTCGGAGAAAGGCAATGAAAATATCGTGTGCAGATTAAAGAAGAGCTTGTATGGCCTGAAACAAGCTCCGAGACAGTGGTACAAGAAGTTTGATAGCTTCATGCACAAGGAAGGTTTCCAGAAATGCAACTCCGACCACTGTTGTTTCTTCAAGAGATATAAGTCCAGTTATATCATTTTGTTACTTTATGTCGATGATATGTTAGTAGCAGGTTCAGATATGGACGAGATCAGAAACTTGAAGATGCAGTTGTCAAAAGAATTTGACATGAAGGACTTGGGTCCAAAGAAAAAGATCCTTGGAATGCAAATCACGAGAGATAAGCAAAGAGGAATTTTGCAGCTTATCTCAAAGTGAGTACATCAACCGTGTTTTGCAAAGATTCAACACGGGCAACGCCAAACCGGTCCAAGACACCTTTGGCGATCATTTTCGCCATCCATGAACAATCACCTCAGACGGAGGAAGAAAGAGAATCCATGGCTAAGATACCATATGCTTCAGCCATTGGAAGTTTGATGTACGCAATGGTCTGTACGAGGCCAGACATTGGCCATGCAGTGGGAGTTGTTAGCAGGTTTATGTCAAATCCAGGTAAAACTCATTGGGAAGCAAGGAAATGGGATTTGTGGTATCTACGAGGCACTACAGAAGTGTCGTACTTTGGTAAAGGAGAATTGCAAGTACAAGGCTACGTAGATGCAGACTTTGGAGGTGAAGTTGATCATCGAAGAAGTACCACTGGTTATGTATTCACTGTTGGTACTACAGCAGTTAGTTGGATGTCGCGGATACAGAAGATTGTTGCTTTATCCACTACAGAGGCTGAGTATGTAGCAGTAACAGAAGCCAGCAAAGAATTGATATGGCTTCAGGGATTGTTAACAGAGTTGGGTTTCACACAGGAGAAGAGTGTTTTGCACAGTGATAGTCAGAGTGCGATACATCTGGCAAAGAACTCAGCATTTCACTCCAGAACAAAGCACATTGGTCTTCGTTATCACTTCATCAGATCTCTGCTTGAGGATGAGGTGTTAATGTTGAAGAAGATTCAAGGAAGTAAGAACCCAGCAGACATGTTGACAAAGGTGGTGACTATCGACAAACTGAAGTTGTGCTCAACTTCGGTTGGCCTGCTTGAATAACAGACCAGGAAAGGCTGCTGCATTGATCGAGGTGTGAAGACCGATTGAAATCAGTCTTCAAGTGGGAGATTGTTAGTCAAAAGAGGCAAGCCACCAACCAAAATAAGAAAATTGTTAGTCAAAAGAGGCAAGCCACCAACCAAAATAAGAAAAACATGGGTTGGAAAATATGGAAAGTCATAAAACACATGATGGTAGGTGGCCATCTAATTTGATGTGTTCATATTATATGTTCACATTGCAAACCTTGCCTATAAATAGAAGCTTGAAGGCAAGAGCAAATCATTCCAACATTGAGTGCATTCCAAGTTGAGAGAGTGAGCACCGAGAGAAAATTCCAGTGAGGGAGTTTTTTTGTGAAAAATATTTAGAGAGAAATATTTTGGGTGTAATTGGGTTGTGGGTTTTGTGAGAGAGTGTGAGTGTTTGTAAACACAGTGTGTATTTCCCTTTTCAATATAAGGTCTGCAGCAGTCCGGAGACGTAGGCATTATTGGCCGAACTCCGTTATCAATTTTTGTGTGTGCTTCCGCAATTATTTTTCGCTCTTCCACTAATCTGACTATGGGGAAATTTTGCGTAGTTTCCTAACACAAACATGAAACAGCTTTCTCCCTCTTCATCGTCTCCTCCTCATGTTGCTTGATTTGAGCTATTGTGGGGTTAGCTCTCAATGGTATAACTTGCTTGTCTTGATCTACATACTCCCATAAGCCAAAAGACTTGAAACATATATCTCATTTTGACGATCCATATGTGATAATTTTCCCCAGAAAATTGAGGAATAGAAAATACAGCATTGCTCCCTTAAGCCATTTGCTCACTAATATGTGTTTAGACTCACAATTTTCTGGATTTTGACCCACAGCCTTTAAGAACACAGCTCTGATACCACTGTTAGGACCTGCAATGGCAGCAGAACCATCACTACAACACAAAACAAAATAGATAGCGCTTATTTTTTGCCGTCGCTAGCGCTTAAAAGCGCTTCCTATTTAGCCGCTAGTGATGCGTGTTCAAAAAAACAGCGTTTTAAAAGTACTAGTGATAACTGGAATAGCTAGCGCTACCTTGAGAAAGTGTTGTCTATTATTGATAATAGATAGCGCTTTTTCAAGGAAGTGTTATCTATACACTGAGAATAGATAGCGCTTTCACAATAAAGCGCTATCTATTCCTTTTTTTTACAGTAGCAGTATATTACAGCTACTGATAATTCCTACAACCCGGCCAATACAACTACATTAATTCTACAAAAATTTTGGCAGAATATCCCCTAAAACATGGACATTCCAAAATAACATAAGTACCTGTATTACAACAAACAATGTGCCAACCAAAATACTGCCTCACATAGGCCAACAACATACATCTAATTACTACTACTATATAAAAGTGTATATACATGCACAATTAATGATCAAAGTTTTAAAATAAGAACCAAGAAACAATTAAACCAAGAAACATACATGGTAATCACAAAAAAGAAGAAGAAAAAAACACCAGCCAGAGAAGGATTGATGGTATCTTACAGCTTGATAACATGATGTCGAGCCATAGTGCATGAGACGCCAAACCAAATACAAGGATCTGAAAAAAAAAATAGTGCAAACACTTCATTTCTATAAATACATTCTCGAAAGTTCTAATTTTACACAGAAAACAGTGCTTGCCATCTTTGCTACTTACTTAATGGCACTACAAATAAATTATTCACTCACAAGTAATTAATCAAGTCCTGAAGAAGCCATCTATCTATCTGCAAAAAATTAGACACAAGTAATTAGACACACAAGTAATTTATTAGTTATATAATTCATAGTCATTTAACTAAAATAACACAATCTACCTTTCCTTTTTCTTTTCCTTCGACTGATCATCATGTTCTTTTGTATAGAATGTGTACCCGTTTATCAAATAACCGGTGTAAGAGATAACATGTATAGCTGGACCTTTAGCTAACCATCTCAATCTTTCTGAAACCGAGCTAGGATTTGCATTAAACTCTATAGAAACGTGATCTCTTAGCCATGTTATAAAAGACCGATTGTGTTCTCTTATTTACCAATTTTGATTCTTATTTAGGTACATACTCTTGAGCAATTCGTTGTGTTTCACAACATAGGACTCAACCTCATCGGCGTTGTATAAAATATGTAAGTGTGCTTGCTCCATCTGTTGCCTTGATATAGTCAATATTTTACATCCAGTAATCCCTTTCCCTTCGCTTTCTCCTGTGTGATGAGATTTCGGCATCCCTATGTTACATCCAACGTTAGATAGGTAGTCGGAAGAAAATTCAACAGCTTCTTCGACTATGTACCGCTCAACAATACAACCCTCTGACCGTAATCAGTTTTTCACATACCCTTTTAATATCTTCATGTAACGCTCAAACGGGTACATCCATCTCATGTAAGCTGGTCCATACAATTGTGTCTCCCTAACCAGATAAACTGTCAGATAAATCATTATGTCAAAGAATGAACGTGAGAAATACATCTCAAGCTCACACAAAATCAAAACAATTTATGTTTGCAATGTTGGCAACTTTTCTGGGTCAATCACTCTGCTGAAGACTGCCTTGAAGGAGAAACAAAGTTTAGTTAACGTCTTCCGCACTTTGATGGGCAAAATGGATCGTATACCAATGGGTAGAAAATTCTCCATGAGAACATGGCAATCATGGGACTTTAGACCATTTAACTTGAGATCTCTCATTAATACAAGGTTTATAATGTTTGAAGAGTACCCCTCTGGAACCTTAACGCCATGAAGAAACTTACAAAGAACCATTTTCTCTTTTCTAGACAAAGTATGAGCGGCTGGAGGTAGATATGTACGTAGTTTCCTCTTCTTTACTGGTCCAATTCCCGCCTCAATCCCATACTAACCAAGTCCCGCCTTGCATTGATATCATCGTTAGTCTTCCCGGGAACATTGAGTAAGGTACCAATGACACTATTAAAGACTTTTTTTTTCAACATGCATCACATCAATGAAATTTCTCACGTACATTGACTTCCAATATGGCAGCTCAAAGAAAATCGACCTTTTCTTCCACCCTCGTGTGACAAGCTCTCCCGCAAAAGGTTTCCCGAATTCAATACTCAAATCTTTTACCTTTTCAAACAGTTGTGCACCCGTCAAAGGCAAAGGAGCTCTAGGTTCTTCAGTATTCCCATTAAATGCTTTCCTCCATGACCGATAATGATGCTTTTGAGGCAAGAATCTACAATGCCCAAGGAAGACGTTATTCTTACCATGTTTCAACCGCATCCAATCAGTGCCATCTTCACATATAGGGCACACACACTGGCCTTTGGTGCTGTATCCAAACAAATTACCGTATGCCGAAAAATCATTAATTGTGCCGAAGATTATAGACCTCAAGGTGAAACTTTCTTCTCTATACCTGTCTTCCACATTTGCTTCAACTCTTCAATTAAAGGAACTAAGAATATGTCTATATCATTTCCTGGTTGTTTGGGCCTAGAAATTAACATAGACAGCATCATATATTTGCGCTTCATGCATAGCCATGGAGATAGGTTATAAATGACTAAAATCACAGGCCATATACTATGAGAGCTACTCTAAACACCATGCGGGTTAAACCCATCAGTAGACAATACAAGTCTTAGGTTTCTTGGTTCATTCCCAAAATCAGGATACTCAATATCAACTTTTTTCCATTGAGGAGAATCTGCCGAGTGTCGCAGCATGCCATCCTTAATCCTTTCATTCTCATGCCATGTCAAGTGTTTCGCATCTTCTGAACTACGGTACATGCGCCTGAATCTGGGAATTATGGGGAAATACCACATAACCTTCTCTAGTGCTTCCTTCTTCTTATTCCATGAGGCTTTACATTTAGGACACGACTTTAACGATGCATTCTAAATAAAATGCAATCGTTAAGACAAGCGTGTATCCTCTCATAGCCCATGCCAATAAAACGTAACATTTGTTTAGCCTCATATGTCCGACCAGGAAGCATATTATCATCCGGTAACATATCTTTCAATAAGGTGAGTAAGTCCGTAAAGCTCTTATCAGTCCATCCATTGCCTGATTTCAAGTTATACAACTTTAACATCGCCGATAATTTCATGAATTTAGTACAACCCTCATACAACGGCTTTTCCACATCACTTACTAACTTCTCAAACATTTGAGGACAATCACGGAGATCTTCTTCAACTGCATTTGCCATCTCTTCAAAATGGTCACAATAATATGTATTTGTATCGGCATCATCTGACGCATATCTCCCACTCTTCCCCATATTAGAAGATTCACCTCTTTTCTCACCATGCTTTGTCCAACAGGTATAACTCTGATCAATTCCACTACTCACTAAATGTCCTTCCAATTCCTGAACATTAACTCGGCCTACATAACAACAACTCAAACAAGGACATACGATTCTACTCAGGTCTAGTTCTTTTTCATGCTGAAATGCAAACCTAATAAAATCTTGCACTTCATCCCTATATTCCTTCGACAAACGATTGGCAGACATCCACTTTCGATCCATTCTAACTTCAACCTTTACAAATTCAACAGTCATTCCCATTAATATAACATCCATAATTCACAGTTCGTATTCAATTCACAGTTTGAATTTTTAACAAAAATTTGGCAAAGTCTCCCCTAAAATATGGACATTCCAAAATATATCCAATCCAATCAAACATAAAACACTTCAAAGTTCACAAGAAGCAACAACTCATTTCCTTATAACCGCATGTGACTAGTCTTACTGTTTTATCTCTAGTTACCTTTTTGTTTGAAACTAGGTTAAGCTTATGATACATTTATATAATATTGCAATAGCTACACCAAACAAAGAGAGAATCACATTTTCAGCACAAATATGCACATGAATCAGACCCATGAATCACAAAAAGGGAAAAACATGAAGAGCTTCCATCTAAGAATCAAACAAAGAGAGAATCACATTTTCAGCACAAATATACAGAAACAAGTTAAAAAGAGAGGCTGGTACCTCAGAAGTCAGAACATGGTATCAAGCACAAAGCAGTTTCCAGTATCCAACACCACTGAACCGATTGAAAGCCCCGTCAGTTTCCAGTATCCAACACCATCTCTTCGTCGTTTCGTTCTCAGAGAGAGAGAGAGAAACACAGAATCGAAAGAGGGGCGACGGTGGAGAGGAGGACAAAGCTCAAGGAAGGATAGGAGGACGGCAGTGGTGATTTTTCGTGGTGGTTTTGCGTGCGACGGAGAAGGAGATAGAGTCAGAAAATTTAGAGACTGGAAGCGTTCGCGAATGGGAAGAGGGGCAACAGTGGAGAGGAGGACGAATCTCAAGAAAGGAGAGGAGGACGGAGGTGGTGGTTATTCGTGGTGGTTTTGGGTGCGACGAAGAAGGAGATAAAGCGAGATTTAGAGACTGGGAGGTTTTGTGTGAGTAGAGAGGGAGAGATATGCGCGCGTTTCTTGTGTCATTTGGGTTTATCAGGAAAGGATAATAGCAAGCGCTTCCTTGGAGAAGTGCTAGCGAAGTCCAGTAACAGGAATCATAAATAGCGCTTTCCCAGGAAAGCGCTAGTGAAGATCAGAAAATAGATAGCGCTTTCTGGAGGAAGCGCTAGCGATATTCTTTCGTGTATTTTTAATAGCGTTTCACCTACAAAAAACTGTTTATTAGTTCATTTTTACTAGCACTTATTCTAGAAAGCGGTAGTAAAGGCCAAAACATAATTTTAGCCAATCCTTTCAGATAGAAGCGCTGTTTAAGGTGGCTCCATTTTTTTAATAATCTGTTGTAGTGCATAAAACATAAAAACCATAAAACAGAGGAGAGAAAAGTGAGAGAACTGGGCAATTTCGTTTTCTGCAATACTACCATATAATACTGCTTGATTCTTACATATTTAAGTGAAACACAGTCAAATTCATAGCTCATACTTTGCTGACTTGAATGGACATTTTCCTACAGTCATTAGGGAGAGAACCATGCTTCTACAATAAAATATTACCAGCTAAAATAAATAAAATGACTACACCCATAAACAATAAAGTATTCTAAAAAAGTTTTACTAGACAATAGTCAACAGCTGTAATTGTCTCCTAGGCTGCTTTTATTCATAGGCAAATATAAGTTTATCAACGAAATGAAAGAGTGCCAGTGGTACTCGAATTTTGTACAAGAAGGAGCATGACAGCACCAACTCAAATTTTGTATGTGTGCTCATGCAAAAGCATCATTGATGTAGTGTGAGTACAACACAACATGTCATTCTCAATGCGGAACTAATTCAAGTTAATGACTTTGCCACGTCTTCAATTACATGTTGCCATCTATGTCTACACCGTAATTTTATTTTATTTTCATTAATTGGATTATTCCTATTCATTTTGTAGAGTAAAACTTATACGCGCCAAGAGATCATGCCATGTCATGGTGATATAAACTAAAAGAAAACCTTTGAACAAGAAAAATAAAGTGAAGGAATTTTGATATTCTATAATATGCTATTGGAAATGGAAAAGAGTATTAAAAAGAGATGTAAACTTTCCACTCACCACTTGTTATATTGTACTCGTTTCCACAATATCGCTTATGACTTGAATATCCTGGCCCAATACATACAACAAAGTATAATAATGATATTGACATATTCCGTTCGAACTGACCAACCTAAACAACTTTGATATGTTGAATCTATTTGTTAAGAATTTTCAACGGTTGGATTAGCAAAATTTGTATTATACAGAAAGTTACTAGAGGTGTCATTATGCTAAATTTGACACATAGTGTTATTTAATCCTAACCCTATATGTATATAGAATTTGCTAATATACTCCCTCTTAAAAAATAATAGAAAGAGTATTTTAGGATCTTACGCTTTTTGGTTTGGACAAAAAAGCTCATCTTTTCATTGAAGAGAACAATTAATGTGATGGGTAATAAAATAATTTAATTTTACATTTTTTTAAATTCCGAATTTGTTTCTATAATTTCTCTTTCTGAATTTAATTCTCTCTCTCTTGACTTGGAATAGTTCCGTTTACTCAACTATTTTTTTGATCTAAGCGTTTACTCATGTATAGTTTCGTTTTCATATTTTCGATCTTTCTTGACATAATATTTGCAATTGTTTATATTTCAAAATTTCCATTTTTTTTATATAATTATATAATAATCATAGTTGTCAAAACTGATCGGATCGGTTTGGCCCAACCAGTTGAACTGAACTGACCCTGTCCATTCTGTTTAACCTTAAAATCGGATCAGAATGAACCTACTAAAAATCAAAGCGTAAAAATGGGCCAAAACTGAAAACCGAAAAAACGGACAAAACCGGGAACCGGGCGGTTCAACAAAAATTAATTTTTTATTTTTTATTTTTTTAAAAAAATGGTAAATGACATTATTTTTGACAAATAAGAGATTTTATATCCATTTTTTCATGTTGATGGGATAAATTAAATATTATAATAAAATTTAATATTAATTTATATATTAATATAAATTATCAGAATACTTATATTATAGTATTTGTAATTATTGAATATTAGAAAGTTATTATAACATATTTATTTTAGTTTAATATGTAATTTTTGCATATTATATGTTGACATATAACATTTTAAGTATAGTTTAATTTTTTATGGCGTGATGTTATGAATATTATATTATTTTTTGTTTATTAGTATTTTATACGTTATATTAAAAATTTTAAAAATTTAATTTAATTTATTTTCGATCCGACCTCAGTTCGACCTCGGTCCGACTTTTAAACCTTGAATCAGTATCTATACCGATTCAGTGTCCGGTCCGGTTTTGATAACCTTTGATAATCATACATGCATATGGTTTTGAGTTTGAATTGTTTGATAGATATCGTAGCCTTGCATGTTCCTTTTTTTTTTTTTTTTGTTTGGGTACCCTGCATGTTCGTTCTTTTATTAGATTTTTCTGGGAACGTTCTCTTGTAAAAAAAAATGGGTGGTTTGAAAAAAAAAATTAATCAATTCGTACATTCAAAAAAAAATGGCCGCATATCTTGTCAAAGTTGTCAAGAGAGAGTGTGTATACATTAAATATGGAAAGCGAAATTTAAAATTTCGAAAAAATAAAACACAAAATTACATTACCACCCATCACAATAAATTGTATTAAGAAAACAATGGTGGCTTTTTTTTGTCAAATAAAAGGTGCAGAGTGCTAAAATACTCCTTCTATTTTTTAAAATGGGAGTAAATTAACAAACCCATATATATATATATATATATAGATGGGATCAATTGATACCGGGTGTCAAAATAAACTTTGACATCAAATCTTATCCGTTTATTATTATTAATCTAAAGGCTCATATCCATTCACTTAACACCTGAAGTGATCGTTTCCTTTTTTTCCTCATTTTCTCTCTCGTTGTATTTTTGCTTCCCTTTCTCTCTTCAATTGCCTCTGTCCCTTTCTCTTGTTTTTGACTTCTATGTTTAACAAAATCATTGAGTGTTTATGTAAATATTATTCCCAGAATTAGCAAGACAATTTGTTTCCCCTTTTTAACCATATTCCAATCAAAAACTAAGAGCAAATTTGTTTGGTAAAAATTAAGCCTCGTTTACCAGTACTTTAGAACAATTAACATTGTTTCCGTCATATAATATCTTTTTTAAATCTCATAAGCAAATACAAAGTCACAGTGGTTGGGCACACGAACAACCATGTTCAAATAATTCATTCCATTTACCCCAAAAATTTTCAGATCAGAAAGGAAATTCAGTAGAAGCATTACCATCCAAAATCCCTTTAAAATCCTTACCCTCTACTGATTGCAATCTCTACGGGAAAATCAAATAAAAAACTTATTAAAAAATTAGCAAAATAAATGGCAACAGAGAAGTGTGGGAAGAGAAAACCCAGAATATTGTTGGCTAAAAAAAGAAATTGGGAATGTTAGAAAATGTAAATGAAGGGGTACACGTAAGGAAATACATTCAGATTTCTGAGGCATCAAAATGTAGAGCAGAAACCATGTCGACGGCCGGGTGTGGCGGAGGGAAGAAGAGAGAACGACGACGACAATGAGGATTTCAGATTCAGTTTCTGTTAATGGAGAACAAAAGGGATTGAAGGTCACGTGATTCATTTAAGTGAATATATTTAAGCCTTTGGATCAAGTGAAAAATAACGGATGGGATTTGGTGTCAAAGTTTAGAGAGTAATCGGATGAGCAAACGGAACTATTCCAAGTCAAGAGAGAGAGCATTAAATTCAGAAAGAGAAATTATAGAAATTATAGGAAATTGAAGGCAGAGAAACGATTTTGAAAGATTTGACAAGAACGTGGACTTGGTCAGTTGCTTGTTGTAGAGTGATATTGATTCAGCTTTGTCATCCAATTTGGATCGTTTTGCTGCTGCAACATGAACATAACATATTGATCCAAATATCTTCAAATGTTTGGCTGAAAGCTTCACTCCTATCCATGCCTCAATAGGTGTTTTCCCTTGAACAGCTCTTATTCGCAGCCTATTCAAGAGATACACTGCTATATAAACAGCTTCAGCCCAAAAGCTTTTTGGTAACTTCTTTTCAGCAATTAAGCATCTTGCCATCTCCATAACAGTTCGGCTTTTTCTCTCAGAAACACCATTTTGTTCAGGAGTGTAGCTAACTATCAACTGATGGACAATCCCCATATCTTTGCAGAACATGTTAAATTCATCGGAGGTATACTCCATGCCGTTGTCTGATCTCAATATTTTAATCTTGCAGCCACTTTGAGACTCCACCATACTCTAAACTTTTTAAAGACATTAAAAGTTTGAGCTTTGCTTGTCAAAAAATACATCCATATGTCATCCTGGTTAGATCACCAATTGTTAGGTACCAGAGTATCGGAATGGTGTCACACAACTAAAATAAGAGACGAGAAAATAAGGAAATGAACACACAAAATTTACGTGGAAAACCCTCAACAAATAAGGGAAAAACCACGGGGCAAGACCAGAAGAATTTCACTATGTGGAAAAATATTACAAGAATACCTCTCACAAAATACCTCACAAATACTCTCACAATACTCTTGTTGAGTATAAGAAATAATAAAAGAGGAAGAAGAGAAATGTTTGGGATGATTATAAAAGCATTACTAAGCCTCCTTATATAGGCTCCAAAGCCTTCACCAAAGCAAGAACCCACCGATGTGGGACTTGCTGTAACATTCTCCCATCAAGATTTTGATTGAGTCAATCATATCTTCACACCACTCTTTCTGCCTTGCCATTCCATGTCGCTTACGTTTCTGATAGGCCATAGGAGGATCGACACCAAATAAACTTGTCAGCATTGATTGGCTTCGTCATCACATCTGCTAGGTTATCTTTGGTGTGAATCTTTGCATATCCACGGTTCCTTTCTCTACCACTTCACGAACAAAGTGATCTGGTATCTATATGCTTTGTCCTGGAATGAAAAGTGGATTCCTTGCAATGTGCAAGGCACTGACCGCCACAATACACAGGTAATCATCTGTTGCTTGTGCCCGAGTTCCTCCATTAAACCTTTAATCCAGATAGCTTCCTTGCAAGCCTGGGTATTGCCATGTACTCGACCTCTGTAGTAGACAAAGCTACAACGATGCGTAACTTAGATAACCAGCTCACCGCTCCCTCGCAATTGTGAATACATACCCGGTAGTGGATTTCCTTTTATCAAGATCACCGCAAAATCGAATCAACATAACCCCGACAATGAATTACGATCCTCCGTAACATAATGCAACATCCGAGGTTCCTTTGATGTATCTAAGGATCCTCTTACGATATTCCAATGCTCTCTACCTGGATTTGCCATAAACCGACTAACCGCTCCCATCGCTTGTGCAATGTGCAGTGCAGTACATATCATGGCATACATAAGGCTTCCCACCGCACGATGCATACGGTGACTTCGAGACATTTCCATCCTCTCCGCTTCATTGCTAGGACTCATACCGAGGATAATTTAAAATTGACAGAGCGGGGTAGAAATTGGCTTCTGAGTCTTGCATGTTGAAGCGCATGAGACCTTCCTTAGATAATTCTTTTGAGAAAGCCAAATCTTCCTATCATTTCTATCTCGGTGAATTTGCATCCCTAAAATCTTGTTTTGGGTCCCAAGTCCTTCATATCAAACTCCCTAGCCAATCGTGCCTTTAATTCCTGGATTCGATCTTTGTTGGGGCCTACCACCAACATGTCATCCACATACAACAAAAATGATGAAATCATTATCATCAAACCTCTTGTAGTACGTCTGATGGTCCGAACTCGATCTGTTGTAACCAAGGCTAATTATGAAGGAATCAAATCTCTTGTACCAACATCTGGCGCCGCTTTAGACCGTCTGCAGAGATTTGGTCAACCTACAAACCAAGTTTTCTTTTCCTTGTTCTTTAAAGCCTTCGGTTTGGAGCATATAAATTTCTTCTTCAAGCTCTCCATGAAGAAAAGCAGTCTTTACATCCAAGCTGCTCAAGATGTAAATCAAATGCAAGACACATTGCCAACACTACCTCGATAGTAGTAAGTCCGACAACCGGAGAAAATATCTCGTCAAAGTCTATCCCTTCTTTACGAGCATAACCTTTGACTACAAGTCTGGCACGATATCGTTCCACTTGATCATTGCCGTCTCGTTTGATTTTGAACACCCATTTGTTCCCGATGGCTTTCCGACCCTTTGGAAGTTCAACAAGTTCCCAAGTCTTATTTCTATGTAGGGCTTCCATTTCTTCCTCGTGCATTCTTTGTCATCCATTGAGAAGCATCTGAGCGTTCAACGCTTCTTGAAGAGGCGATGGTTCACCTTCTTCTGGCCAAAAGACGGTATGCATCATGGCGAGCCATAACATAGTCTGAGTGCCATGATGGTGCCGTTATCTGACGTGTTGATCGTCGAACTCCTTCATCATTGACCTCATCTGGTTCTTGTTCTATGTGCTCTGGTTCTGCTTCAGAAGAATCATCTTCTTGAGTCTTTCTCTCCAACTGCACTATAGCAGTCTCCTTGGAAGTGTTGTCATTTTTCTGCTCACTTTGCAGTTCATTTTCTGCAAAGACTACATCTCTGCTAACAATAAGCTTGCGGGTAGTGGGGTCCCACAAGCGATACCCCTTGACATTGTCAGCATAACCCAAGAATATACATTTTCTGGATTTTGGATCCAACTTTGTTCTTTCTTGGGAGTTGTACATTACGTCGCGGGACATCCGAACACATGTAAAGAAGAATAATCTCTGGCTTTCCTTTCCACATCTCCATTGGTGACTTCAAACCAATCGCTGTTGATGGCGATCGATTTATCACGTAATGTGCGGTTTTGATCGCCGCCCAAAAAGATTTGGCCAATCCCGATGTTCTCAAAGATAGCTCTTGTTCTTTCTAGGAGAGTCCTGTTCATCCGCTCTGCTACACCATTCTGGCTGAGGTGTATGTGCAATGAATTGTCTCGTAATACCCTCTTGCTTGCAGAATGATAGAAAGTTACCATCTACATATTCTCCTCCATTATGCGTCCTCAAGCACTTGATTTTCTTCCAGTTTCAAGCTCTACTTGTGCTTTGAACTCCTTGAATCTGGAAACACATCGACTTCTTCTTGATTGGGTACACCCACAATCTCCTGGAGTAGTCATCAATGAATGATACAAAATACTTTGCTCCCCATGGATGTTTCCGCGACTCCCACACATCGGAATGTATCAAGTCTAGTATGCGTTTGTGCAGTAGCTACTTTTGCAAATTTCAATCTATCTCGCTTACTTGTCACACGATTATCACGAAGGGTAAAGTTACCGTCTTGAGCGGGTAAGAGATTGCATTCCGCAAGAACTTTCAAGCCACGCTCGACATATGGCCTAGCTGCGATGCCACATCATCGTTGATTCTTCATGGCTCGGCCGATGCAACCGATGCATCCGCCTCTGCAACGTATCTCCCAAAAGCATGTATAGATTGCTTGTGATCTTTTCTGCTTTCATCACCACAAGGTTGCCCTTCACTACTTTCAAGACTCCACCTTCAATATGGATCTTGCACCCGAGGTCATCCAATTGCCCAGTGGACAATAGATTCCTTTTCAACGCATTCACATGTCGCACTTTGTATCTTACGAACAGTACCATCTTGCATCTTTATTCTGACAGTACCGATTCCAACAATTTCTAAGGTGTGATCATTTCCCATAAACACGGATCCTACCGAGACAGGCTCATAAGTACAAAACCAATCACGGTGTGAAGTCATGTGCCATGTCGCACCTGAGTCCACTATCCAAACATCATTGAGTTTCCTTCCACCTTTAGGACTTGCTGCTCCGCTATACAGGATTTCTCCATCATCTGAGGTACTTGCAACACAACCTTGCGAGGTTGATGCTTCTGAGGTCTTCTCTCCATTCTTCTTATTCCAACACTCCTTCTTCAAGTGCCCTCTCATGCCACAGTTGTAGCATTTGAGATTCTTTCTTCTTCGAGATTTTGATCTACCACGATCTTGGCTCCCACTGGGGCCACGTTCTGTTGATCTGCCTCTCATCATCGTTAAAGCTTCTGCTTGCTTCGAACTTTCTGACCTTTCCTCCTTATTCTTGCGCCTGGATTCTTCTTCAAGGATTGCACCGGCAACATCATCAAAGTGAAGAGTGTCAGCAACATTGTTGTTTGTAATGTTGATGATGAGTTGATCATACGAATCTGGTAAGCTCTGAAGTAAAAGTTCTGCACGTTCATTTTCTGCTATTTTGAAATCTGATCTCGTGGTGAGCAAATAAGCGTGTTCAGGTGTTAATGTGATCCGCCACCAATGTGGATTCACTCATTCAAAGAGTGTAGAGTTTCCTATTCAAGAATATTCTTGTGTGAAGTGACTTAACCTCGTACAATTTCTTAAGTACATCCCAAATCTCCTTTGCAGTCTTCTTTTACGCAACACTGACAAAGCGAATCCGCCATTGCTAGGTGCAAATTGGCAACAGATTGCCATCCTTCTCTTTCCACTTTTCATCACCATATCGTGGAGTGCGCCTTCAATTGCTTCCAAGCAATTATCCTTCCTCAAAGCGCCGCCACCTTCAATTTCCACAGGAGAAGTTACTCTGTTGAACTTCTCTATCTCAAATTTTGTCGCCATGGTTGTACACGAACCAAACCGGATTGCACTATTTCACCGTGAATGATAGTACAAAGATTATCGTGAACAGTATTATGCACGTATCCCATACACGAGAACAAATCTAGTATACGCTAACAATTCAGTAAAGTATACAACCACACGTATGAATAGTAACCGTATATGTGAATAGTATCGTATACTGGAATAGTGACTGTAGACCGTAAATAGTACACCAGGTAAGTTCCCAGGAAAGAGAGGTGGGTCACCAATGGACACGCTTAAATACCAAGTCTTTCCTTAGCCAGAACTTTTCCTAGACATGCACTTCTACACTACCACACTATTTCCAGCAACAATTCTTTTCTGATGTGGAAGATCAGACAATGCTGCAACCACAGAGCATACTAAGAACCAACACCTTCCTAAAGTGACGCAGCGGAATAGTATCACCAACCTTGGAGCTCTGATACCACTGTTAGGTACCAGAGTATCGGAATGGTGTCACACAACTAAAATAAGAGACGAGAAAATAAGGAAATGAACACACAAAATTTACGTGGAAAACCCTCAACAAATAAGGGAAAAACCACGGGGCAAGACCAGAAGAATTTCACTATGTGGAAAAATATTACAAGAATACCTCTCACAAAATACCTCACAAATACTCTCACAATACTCTTGTTGAGTATAAGAAATAATAAAAGAGGAAGAAGAGAAATGTTTGGGATGATTATAAAAGCATTACTAAGCCTCCTTATATAGGCTCCAAAGCCTTCACCAAAGCAAGAACCCACCGATGTGGGACTTGCTGTAACACCAATAAATAAAATAAAGTACTTGTTTTGGCTTAGAGAAGACATACTCATAGGGCCACACAAGTCAGTATGAATGAGCTCCAATTTGTTCCTTGCTCGTGTAACATTTGCTGATGGAAAAGACTTTCTATGCATTTTTCCAAGTTGACGCATAAATCATCAAAACAATTTATTGAAGGCATGTCTCTCACCATATCATGAGATTGCAAAAATTTCAATGCATTCATGTTGAAATGGTCATATCTCTTGCGCCATAGTGCAGAATCATCATGTTTGGAAGCAAGTGTTGTTTGATTCACTTAATTCAAATTGATTGGAAAACTATTGCCACACATTTCAACCTTCACAACTTCTGAATCATTAGAATCCATTATGACACAACCATTATTTTTAAATGAAATTGAATATCCTCTCTTCATTAACTGAGCAACACTAAGCAAATTCTGATCCAAGTCTGGAATTAGCAAAACATCATGAATTAATTTAGAACCTTTGCTAGTGTGAACAGAAACAGTACCTTTCCCTTCAGCTTAAACAATTTCTCCATTTACAAGCTTGACTGTAGTTCGGACAGCCCTATCCAAAGAAGTGAAGAGACTTGGATCCCTCGCCATGTGGATTGTGCACAAACTGTCAACATACAATACATCTTTTGAAGCTGAACTGCATGCATGGGCAGCCATAAACAAGTGATCTTCAGGTTGGGGTTGATCATTAGTGAAGTTTACTTGATGTGCATATTGTGGTTGAGATCAGTTTTGCTTTAATTGGAAAAACTTCTCTCTATGTCCCCAGTTTTTGCAATGTTTACATTGGATTTGAGGCATCCCCTTATAGTAACAACCTTTTGTCAAGTGATTTGTTCTTTTGCAAGTTAGACAAGGAGGGAACTTGCCGTTTGTAGCAGGTTCACTTGAGCTCCCATTAACTTTACTTTTGCCTTTTTGATCACCCCTTTTTTTGTAGTTCTGCTTCTTCTGATCCTTCTGACCAGATTGCTTCCCCTTATGTTTGGCTTGAAATGCACCTTTAGTAACATCACATCCATTCTCATAGAAAATCTTTGTTCATGAGCTTGCAATTTACTAACCATCTCAGAAATAGTTAATCTCTTGAGATCACATGACTTTTCAATAGCAGCTACTTTTGCTTCAAATTTATCGGGTAAGCTGATCAACATCTTTTCTACTACTTTGCTGTCGTCCATAACCTCACCATACAGCCTCATTTGGTTCACCAAGTGGGACAGCTTTGAGGTGTACTCCTTGACAGATTCATTTTCCTTTATTTTCAGCATTTCAAACTCTCTTTTAAGAGTCAATAGCTTGATGGACCTTACCCTTTCATCACCAACATACCTTTCATTCAGTTCATCCCATATTTGCTTGGTTGTTTCCAAGTGCATGATGCTTGTAAAAACATCATCTGCCAAAGCTAAATGCAAACATGAAACAGCTTTCTCCCTCTTCATCGTCTCCTCCTCATGTTGCTTGATTTGAGCTATTGTGGGGTTAGCTCTCAATGGTATAACTTGCTTGTCTTGATCTACATACTCCCATAAGCCAAAAGACTTGAAACATATATCTCATTTTGACAACCCATATGTGATAATTTTCCCCAGAAAATTGAGGAATAGAAAATATAGCATTGCTCCCTTAAGCCATTTGCTCACTCGTATGTGTTTATACTCACAATTTTCTGGATTTTGACCCACAGCCTTTAAAAACACAGCTCTGATACCACTGTTAGGACCTACAATGGCAGCAGAACCATCACTACAACACAAAACAAAATAGATAACGCTTATTTTTTGCCGTCGCCAGAGCTTAAAAGTGCTTCCTATTTAGCCGCTAGTGATGCGTGTTCAAAAAGACAGCATTTTAAAAGCGCTAGTGATAACTGGAATCGCTAGCGCTTCTTTGAGAAAGGGTTGTCTATTATTGATAATAGATAGCGCTTTTTCAAGGAAGTGTTATCTATACACTGAGAATAGATAGCGCTTTCTCAAGGAAGCGCTATCTATTATCCTTTTTTTTTACAGTAGCAGTATATTACAGCTACTGATAATTCCTACAAACCGGCCAATACAACTACATTAAATCTACCAAAATTTTGGCAGAATATTCCCTAAAACATGGACATTGCAAAATAACATAAGTACCTGTATTACAACAAACAATGTGCCAACCAAAATACTGCCTCACATAGGCCAACAACATACATCTAATTACTACTACTATATAAAAGTGTATATACATGCACAATTAATGATCAAAGTTTTAAAATAAGAACCAAGAAACAATTAAACCAAGAAACATACATGGTAATCACAAAAAAGAAGAAGAAAAAAACACCAGCCAGAGAAGGATTGATGGTATCTTACAGCTTGATAACATGATGTCGAGCCATAGTGCATGAGATGCCAAACCAATTACAAGGATTTGAAAAAAAAATAGTGCAAACACTTCATTTCTATAAATACATTCTCGAAAGTTCTAATTTTACACAGAAAATAGTGTTTGCCATTTTTGCTACTTACTTAATGACACTTCAAATAAATTATTCACTCGCAAGTAATTAATCAAGTCCTGAAGAAGCCATCTATCTATCTGCAAAAAATTAGACACAAGTAATTAGGCACACAAGTAATTTAATAAGTACATAATTCATAGTCATTTAACTAAAATAACACAATCTACCTTTCCTTTTGTCCCAAGTAGGTAGCTCGGTTGGTGAGCTAAGGGACGCTGAAGGAGTTTAAGCTGGAGGTCCTGGGTTCAAACCCGGGAAACTAACATTTCTAACAATTACTAACAACTAACATTTGCTTATCAAAAAAAAAAATCTACCTTTCCTTTTTTTTTCCTCCGACTGATCCAAAAGCCCCTCTGTATGATCATGTCTAATATATGTATCATCCTCTCTTGATGTACTTTCCTCACCAAACAGTGATTGTATCACAAAGAACGGGTCATCCTCAAGGTCAGCATCTTCATTTGTTTGATCATCATCAATCCCATTAACAATTTTTTTGATAGTCAACAAAACAACAGACCAATTCATATCAGATGGATCGGTGACATAAAACACTTGTCGAGCTTGCGATGCTAAAATATGAGTGTCATCTTTATATCCCAACTTATTGAAATTCACCCGTACGAACCCCAAGTCATCCATTTCTACACTGTAATTATTGTCAATCCACTTACATTGGAACATAGGCACCCAAAACATCGCATAATCCAACCCTCATATGTGTTCAATGACCCTGAAGTATAACATATTCGCATAAATGGGATTTCTGTCTTTGGCACTTGAGATATGCATAGTTTGAGCAACAAGAGTGACCCCACTATTTTGCATTTTACTCTGATCATCATGTTCTTTTGTATAGAATGTGTAACCGTTTATCAAATAACCGGTGTAAGAGATAACATGTATAGCTGGACCTTTAGCTAACCATCTCAATCTTTCTGAAACCGAGCTAGGATTTGCATTAAACTCAATAGAAATGTGATCTCTTAGCCATGTTATAAAAGACCGATTGTGTTCTCTTATTAACCAATTTTGATTCTTATTTAGTTACATACTCTTGAGCAATTTGTTGTGTTTCACAACATAGGACTCAACCTCATCGGCGTTGTATAAAATATGTAAGTGTGCTTGCTCCATCTGTTGCCTTGATATAGTCAATATTTTACATCCAGTAATCCCTTTCCCTTCGCTTTCTCCTGTGTGATGAGATTTCGGCATCCCTATGTTACATCCAACATTAGATAGGTAGTCGGAAGAAAATTCAACAGCTTCTTTGACTGTATACCGCTCAACAATACAACCCTCTGGCCGTGATCGGTTTTTCACATACCCTTTTAATATTTCCGTGTAACGCTCAAACGATTACATCCATCTCATGTAAGCTGGTCCATACAATTGTGTCTCCCTAACCAGATGAACTGTCAAATAAATCATTATGTTAAAGAATGAAAGTGGGAAATACATCTCAAGCTCACACAAAATCAAAACAATTTATGTTTGCAATGTTGGCAACTTTTCTGGGTCAATCACTCTGCTGCAGACTGCCTTGAAGGAGAAACAAAGTTTAGTTAAGATCTTTCGCACTTTGATGGACAAAATGGATCGTATACCAATGGGTAGCAAATTCTCCATGAGAACTTGGCAATCATGGGACTTTAGACCTTTTAACTTGAGATCTCTCATTAATACAAGGTTTATAATGTTTGAAGAGTACCCCTCTGGAACCTTAACGCCATGAAGAAACTTTCAAAGAACCGTTTTCTCTTTTCTAGACAAAGTATGAGCGGCTGAAGGTAAATATGTACGTAGTTTCCTCTTCTTTACTGGTCCAATTCCCGCCTCAATCCCATACTAACCAACTCCCGCCTTGCATTAATGTCATCGTTAGTCTTCCCTGGCACATTGAGTAAGATACCAATGACACTATTAAAGACATTTTTTTCAACATGCATCATATCAATGAAATGTCTCACGTACATTGACTTCCAATATGGCAGCTCAAAGAAAATCGGCATTTTCTTCCACCCTCGTGTGACAAGCTCTCCCGCAAAAGGTTTCCCGAATTCAATACTCAAATCTTTTACCTTTTCAAACAGTTGTGCACCCGTCAAAGGCAAAAGAGCTCTAGGTTCTTCAGTATTCCCATTAAATGCTTTCCTCCACGACCGATAATGATGCTTTCGAGGCAAGAATCTATGATGCCCAAGGAAGACATTAGTCTTACCATGTTCCAACCACATCCAATCAGTGCCATCTTCACATATAGGGCACGCACACTGGCCTTTGGTGCTGTATCCAAACAAATTACCATATACCGAAAAATCATTAATTGTGCCAAAGATTATAGACCTCAAGGTGAAACTTTCTTCTCTGTACCCATCGAACACATCTATACCTATCTCCCACATTTGCTTCAAGTCTTCAATTAAAGGAACTAAGAATATGTCTATATCATTTCCTGGTTGTTTGGGCCTAGAAATTAACATAGACAACATCATATATTTGCGCTTCATGCATAGCCATGCAGGTAGGTTATAAATGACTAAAATCACAGGCCATGTACTATAAGAGCTACTCTAAACACCATGCGGGTTAAACCCATCAGTAGACAAAACAAGTCTTAGGTTTCCTGGTTCATTCCCAAAATCAGGATACTCAATATCAATTTTTTTTCCATTGAATGTCAAGTGTTTTGCATCTTCTGAACTACGGTACATGCGCCTGAATCTGGGAATTATGGGGAAATACCACATAACCTTCTCTAGTGCTTCCTTCTTCTTATACCATGAGGCTTTACATTTAGGACACGACTTTAACGATGCATTCTAAATAAAATGCAATCGTTAGGACAAGCGTGTATCCTCTCATAGCCTATGCCAATAAAACGTAACATTTGTTTAGCCTCATATGTCCGACCAGGAAGCACATTATTATCCGGTAACATATCTTTCAATAAGGTGAGTAAGTCCGTAAAGCTCTTATCAGTCCATCCATTGCCTGATTTCAAGTTATACAACTTTAACATCGCCGATAATTTCATGAATTTAGTACAACCCTCATACAACGGCTTCTCCGCATCACTTACCAACTTCTCAAATATTTGAGGATAATCACGGAGATCTTCTTCAACTGCATTTGTCATCTCTTCAAAATGGTCACCATAATATGTATTTGTATCGGCGTCATCTGACGCATATCTCCCACTATTCCCCATGTTAGAAGATTCACCTCTTTTCTCACCGTGCTTTGTCCAACAGGTATAACTCTGATCAATTCCACTGCTCACTAAATGTCCTTCCAATTCCTGAACATTAACTCGACCTACATAACAACAACTCAAACAAGGACATACGATTCTACTCAGGTCTAGTTCTTTTTCATGCTGAAATGCAAACCTAATAAAATCTTGCACTCCATCCCTATATTCCTTCGACAAACGATTGGCAGACATCCACTTCCGATCCATTCTAACTTCAACCTTTACAAATTCAACAGTCATTCCCATTAATATAACATCCACAATTCACAGTTCGTATTCAATTCACAGTTTGAATTTTTAACAAAAATTTGGCAAAGTCTCCCCTAAAATATGGACATTCCAAAATATATCCAATCCAATCAAACATAAAACACTTCAAAGTTCACAAGAAGCAACAACTCATTTCCTTATAACCGCATGTGACTAGTCTTACTGTTTTATCTCTAGTTACCTTTTTGTTTGAAACTAGGTTAAGCTTATGATACATTTATATAATATTGCAATAGCTACACCAAACAAAGAGAGAATCACATTTTCAGCACAAATATGCACATAAATCAGACCCATGAATCACAAAAAGGGAAAAATATGAAGAGCTTCCATCTAAGAATCAAACAAAGAGAGAATCACATTTTCAGCACAAATATACAAAAACAAGTTAAAAAGAGAGGCTGGTACCTCAGAAGTCAAAACATGGTATCAAGCACAAAGCAGTTTCCAGTATCCAACACCACTGAACCGATTGAAAGCCTCGTCATTTTCCAGTATCCAACACCGTCTCTTCGTCTTTTCATTCTCAGAGAGAGAGAGAAACACAGAATCGGAAAAGGGAAGACGGTGGAGAGGAGGACAAAGCTCAAGGAAGGAGAGGATGACGGCAGTGGTGATTTTTCGTGGTGGTTTTGCGTGCGACGGAGAAGGAGATAGAGGGAGATAATTTAGAGAGTGGAAGCGTTCACAAATAGGAAGAGGGGCAACAATGGAGAGGAGGACGAATCTCAAGAAAGGAGAGGAGGACGGAGGTGGTGGTTATTCGTGGTGGTTTTGGGTGCGACGAAGAAGGAGATAGAGTGAGATTTAGAGACTGAGAGGTTTTGCGTGAGCAGAGAGGGAGACATATGCACGCATTTCTTGTGTCATTTGGGTTTATCAGGAAAGGATAAGAACAAGCGCTTCCTTGGAGAAGCGCTAGCGAAGTCCAGTAACAGGAATCATAGATAGCGCTTTCTCAGGAAAGCGCTAGTGAAGATCAAAAAATAGATAGCGCTTTCTGGAGGAAGCGCTAGCGATATCCTTACGTGTATTTTTAGTAGCGTTTCACCTACAAAAAACTGTCTATTAGTTCGTTTTTACTAGCACTTATTCTAGAAAGCGGTAGTAAAGGCCAAAACATAATTTTAGCCAATCCTTTCAGATAGAAGCGCTGTTTAAGGTGGCGCCATTTTTTTAATAATCTGTTGTAGTGCATAAAACATAAAAACCATAAAACAGAGGAGAGAAAAGTGAGAGAACTGGGCAATTTCGTTTTCTGCAATACTACCATATAATACTGCTTGATTCTTACATATTTAAGTGAAACATATAGTCAAAATCACAGCCCATACTTTGCTGACTTGAATGGACATTTTCCCACTGTCATTAGGGAGAGAACCATGCTTCTACAGTAAAATATTATCAGCTAAAATAAATAAAATGATTACACCGATAAACAATAAAGTATTCTAGAAAAGTTTTACTAAACAATGGTCAACAGTTGTAATTGTCTCCTAGGCTGCTTTTTTTTCATTGGCAAATATAAGTTTATCAATGAAATGAAAGAGTGCCAGTGGTACTCGAATTTTGTAGAGTTGCCATATATGTCTACACCGTAATTTTATTTTATTTTCCTTAATTGGATTATTCCTGATCATTTTGTAGAGTAAAACTTATAAGCGCCAAGAGATCATTCCATGTCATGGTGATATCAACTAAAAGAAAACCTTTGAACAAGAAAAATGAAGTGAAGGAATTTTGATATTCTATAATATGCTATTGGAAATGGAAAAGATTATTAAAAAAGAGATGTAAACTTTCCATTCACCACTTGTTATATTGTACTCGTTTCCACAATATCGCTTATGACTTGAATATCCTGGCCCAATACATACAACAAAGTATAATAATGATATTGACATATTCCGTTCGAACCAACTGACCAATCTAAACAATTTTGATACGTTGAATCTATTTACTAAGAATTTTTAACAGTTAGATTAACAAAATTTGTATTATACAAAAAATCATTAGAGGTATTATTATGTTAAATTTGACACCTAGTATTATTTGATCTTGACCTTATATGTATATGGAATTTGTTAATATATTCCCTCTTAAAAAATAATAGAAGGAGTATTTTAGCACCTTACACTTTTTGGTTTGGACAAAAAAGTTCATCTTTTCATTGAAGAGAACAATTAATGTGATGGGTAATAAAATAATTTAATTTTACATTTTTTAAATTCCGAATTTGTTTCTATAATTTCTCTTTCTGAATTTAATGCTCTCTCTCTTGACTTGGAATAGTTCCGTTTACTCAACTATTTTTTTGATCTAAGCGTTTACTCATGTATAGTTTCGTTTTCATATTTTCGATCTTTCTTGACATAATATTTGCAATTGTTTATAGTTCAAAATTTCCATTTTTTTACATAATTATATAGCATATGGTTTTGAGTTTGAATTGTTTGATAGATATCGTAGCCTTGCATGTTCATTCTTTTTTTTTTTTTTTTTGGGGGTACCCTGCATGTTCGTTCTTTTATTAGATTTTTCTGGGAACGTTCTCTTGTAAAAGAAATGGGTGGTTTGAAAAAAATAAGTTAATCAATTCGTACATTCAAAAAAAAATGGCCGCATATCTTGTCAAAGTTGTCAAGAGAGAGTGTGTATACATTAGATATGGAAAGCGAAATTTAGAATTTCGAAAAAATAAAGGCTAAATTACAAAATTAGTTCTGTAAGTTTATTTTAGGTTTTAATTTGGTCATCTACGTTTTATTTGTTTCGTTTTGGTCCTCTACGTTTTATTTTAGTTTTCAATTTGGTCTTTTCCATCACTAAAAGTCAATTGTCCGTAGCTAGAAGTCCATTTTCCAAAATGTTATTTGGCTTTTAGCTACGGACAATTGGTTTTTAGTGACGGAAAGAACCAACCTGTTGTAACTTTTAAAACGTAAGGGACCAAAACGAAACAAATAAAACATAGAGGATAAAATTGAAACCTAAAATAAACATAGATAACCAATTTTGTAATTTAGCCAAAAATAAAATACAAAATTACATTACTACCCATCACAATAAATTGCATTAAGAAGACAATGGTGAATTTTTTTTGTCCAAATAAAAGTTGGAGAGTGCTAAAATACTCCTTCTATTTTTTAAGTGAGAATACATTAACAAACCCATATATATATATATATATATATATATATATATAGAGGATCAATTGACACCAGGTGTCAAAATAAACTTTGACACCAAATCTCATCCGTTTATTATTATTAATTTAAAGGCTTATAACTATTCGCTTAACACCTCACGTGATCGTTTCCTTGTACACTTCACGCACGTCCTCATTTTCTCTGTCGCTGTGATTTTTGCTTCCCTTTCTCTCTTCAATTGCCTCGGTCCCTTTCTCTTGTTTTTGACTTCTATGTTTAACAAAATCATTGAGTGTTTATGTAAATATTATTCCCAGAATTAGCAAGACAATTTGTTTCCCCTTTTTAACCATATTCCAATCAAAAACTAAGAGCAAATTTGCTTGGTAAAAATTAAGCCTCGTTTACCAGTACTTTAGAACAATTAACCTTGTTTCCGTCATATAATATCTTTTTTAAATCTCATGAACAAATACAAACGTCACAGTGGTTGAGCACACGAACAACCATGTTCAAATAATTCATTCCATTTACCCCAAAAATTTTCAGATCAGAAAGGAAATTCAGTAGAAGCATTACCATCCAAAATCCCTTTAAAATCCTTACCCTCTACTGATTGCAATCTCTACAGAAAAATCAAATAAAAAACTTATTAAAAAATTAGCAAAATAAATGGCAACAGAAAAGTGTGGGAAGAGAAAACCCAGAATATTATTGGCTAAAAAAAGAAATTGGAAATGTTAGAAAATGTAAATGAAGGGGCACACGTAAGGAAATACATTCAGATTTCTGAGGCATCAAACTGCAGAGCAGAAACCATGTCGACGGCTGGGTGTGGCGGAGGGAAGAAGAGAGAACGACGACGACAATGAGGATTTCAGATTCAGTTTCTGTTAATGGAGAACAAAAGGGATTGAAGGTCACGTGATTCATTTAAGTGAATATATTTAAGCCTTTGGATCAAGTGAAAAATAACGGATGGGATTTGGTGTCAAAATTTAGAGAGTAAACGGATGAGTAAACGGAACTATTCCAAGTCAAGAGAAAGAGCATTAAATTCAGAAAGAGAAATTATAGAAATTATAGGAAATTGAAGGCAGAGAAACGATTTTGAAAGATTTGAGAAGAACGTGGACTTGGTCAGTTGCTTGTTGTAGAGTGATATTGATTCAGCAAGAAGATTCTTTGGAGTAACATTTGTGAAGATTCTGAGAAATTTCCATCCTTGGTAAGGGGCCAAAGAAATTGTAACAAAATTCCAAGAAACTGATCTGCATGGAATTCCGAGTGAAATCAATAATAAAATAACAACAATCATGGCTGTTTTGAAGAACTTCAACATGATCACAGATGGAGACGAAATCAAAGACATTCTTCCATCCTCAAAGCCCATCAAGGTTTTGTACCTCTCTTTCTCATTTCTTTTCTCTCTTCTTCAATCTTCAATCAAACATTGCCTTGCTTGTTTACCTATTATTGGGTATCCAAGTGTGAGATAGTGTCACATCGCCTAATAACAAATAAAATAAAGAATATAAGATACTAGACCCTTGAATCTATCACCTTAAGGTTTTATGATCAAATGTGGTCAAAATTCTCTTGTTACAACCAAAAAAATAAATAAAATATAAATTTAAACATAAAAAGCCAACAAGTAGTATCAGAGCCCGTTGGCGTAGAACCAATAACAACCCACACCTTAACAGGAGATGTTGAGTATCCAAGTGTGAGATAGTTCTACATCGCCTAATAACAAAAAAAATAAAAAATATATAAGATGCTAAACCCATGAATCTATCACCTTAAGGTTTTGAGATCAAATGTGGTCAAAGTTCTCTTGTTACAACCATAAAAATAAAAAAATAAAAATAAAATATAAATACAAACAAAAAACCCAACACCTATTGACCAGACATTTGCTTTAGAAATCATCTATTTAGTCTCTGAAATTATAGTTACTGTCAATTCGTCCCTGACCTGAGATTATTAATATTCAAAAATAGTCCCTCAAATTGAAAATATTCAATCATATTAATCCTTAGGAATAAAACATCCAAGTCCCTGAAATTGTTCGTTAGGGACTAATGTGATTGAGAGTTTTCAAATTGATAGATCATTTTTGAATTTCGTTAATTTCAAGTACTAAATTGATAGCTCTCTACAATTTCTGGGACTAAATTCGGGGATTTACTCAAATATTTTTATATGTAACCTATAAGGATATAACCACTGCATTTGTAACATACAATTGTTGACTGAAACATTTTCAAGTCAACTTGGTGTTTTCTTGTGCAGGCACAGGATTCAAGCTTTCTAAACACAACACTGGCAGGACATATAATGAGGAAGGTCTTCCATATTCTTTTCTACCTTCACTTGCTTCTAATTGCAGTTTTGGTGATTTTCCTCACAATCTATGGCCTTATCTCTGCCTCTCACAATCACCATTTCCACCCAAAGAAATGGTACCCTCCACTCTTGATTTCAATATTATGTGCTGGAATTGTTGGCTTCACATGGCAATGGATCACTGTAAGGAACCCCACAAAGGCTATAAGAGCAGCATTTTGGCTTAGTCCCCTTCTTACATGTGCAATTGGTATTATGTTTTTGTACATTGAAACTGCAGTAAGTCTTGCAGCTGGTGTTTTTGCTTTGGTTTCTGCATTGATTCAATCCCTTTATGGTTGTTGGGTTAGTCCCAGATTTGAATATGCCTACAGGATTTTGTCAGTTTCAATAGCTGATCCTCCTAACAAAAGCATTAGGTTGGCATTTTCATCGATCCTCATTGGTGTTATTTATTGTTGTTTTCTTGTGTCTGGAATTGGAGGAGCTAGAGCTATTGAAAACAAAACAAAATTAATTTGCTTGTTCATCTTGGTGATTTTCATGAGCATGGGATGGACCATGCAGTTTCTGAAGAATGTGATTCAAGTCGCAGTTTCAAAGGTGAAGTATATGCATTTTTCTGGTGGAGTAATTATGGATACAAGAATGGCATTCCATGACACTTTTAGCTACCTGACTGGAAATGTTTCAATTGGCTCAATCCTTGTCCCATTTATCTCAGCCTTTAGAGGTTTTGCAAGGTCAACAAGACTTGTTGGAGGTGATAGTGATGAGTTCATGTTTTCTTGTGTTAGTTGCTATATGGGGATTGCATCTATTCTTGTGACATGTGGGAACAAATGGGGTTTTGTGCATGTTGGAGTTTATAACAAAGGGTTTGTGCAGGCTTCTTCTGATACTTGGGACATTTTCAATAGGGTTGGTTTGGAGCAATTGATAGACTTAGATCTCACAGGGTCATTTTGTTTCCTTAGTGGTGTGGCAGGGGGTGCAATTTGTAGCTTAGTGAGTGGAATTTGGAGCATTGTATTGCACAAGAGCTATGCTACAGAATTGTCCATTTATGCTTTCGTAATTGGGTACTTCATGGTAAGAATTCAGAACTTATCCAAGGTTTTAGATTGTAGTCGTGGTTGCGGTTACATTGCGATCTTCGATTTTGCAAAAAATTGCTGGAAAAAACAGCTGATATGGCCACAATTAAAGTTGCAATGCGACCATAGAGATCCTAAAAACCTTGACATTGCGATCGCCAAGGTTTTAAATCGCGATTGCAGGCATAGTCGTGATCGCGTCCAATCCTTGATATTGAGAAGAACTATGGTCAATTGCAGCTAATGTGACTTCAATCACGGTCGTATTGCAGACGCGAAAACATCGAAAACCATAATGTAGCGGACCAGATCGCGGTCCTTTTTTGAAAACCTTGGTAGTTGCAATCATGGTTGTGGAATGCAATTTAAAACTGGAACTTAACTGCATTTAAAATTAAATAGCTTTTTTTTTTCTCACCATTTTTGTGTATTTTTTATTTTTGGCATGATTTCTCTTATGCAGGTTAGGTTGGCTTTGGCATGGCCACAAGCATGTGTTTCTGCTTACTATGTTGCTTATGCAGAGAATCCACAGAGCACTCAATTTGACTCCACTATTCCTGTACGCTTGGAGCAGCTGCATAGATCTCAAGCTTAGAAAACATTACAAGTTAAGAAGGGTCCTAAGATAACTAGATGCAAAGAACAAAATTGGAAACACTTTGGCATTGTAGATAAATGTTTAATTTTGATGGAGTCTTCAAATATGATAAATTATACTCTTTTATGTTCCTTTCATTCTCATATGATTAGCACGGTTCAAGTACATGAGGCAATTAAACAAACTAGACACAGATACCATTCAACTAGAACTAATTGTAAACATAACTCAGATTAAAACATTTTTTTTTTTGATAGATTCAGAATAAAACTGAGGCTTAAACACCATATATTATGTCATAAAAAACAAGTCACCGCAGGATTGAAGCAAGAATTAATGCAGCTTTTGGTTAACAACTTTGATAAAGTAGCTCCTAATTATTCTACAGTAGCTCCTTAATGTTCTACAAATTGAAGGTGCATTTGTTGATATAGTTTTTTCATTATAGATATAAATCAGTTTTGTCTAAATTTTCTTGCAAAACTTTATTATATGCTCATCAACTTCATACAATTGAATAGTAACAGAGTTCAGAGCTACATCACATAATATTTTATGAATATATCCAACAATTGAATTGAAATTCTTATGAAGTGGAGAAAATTTATAAAATTTTATACAAAGTTTTGTTAACTTATAATATGCTATTTATATAAAATATAAATAAATATCTAACATTATCAGGGGTGGACCTATTCACATTTAAGTGCACACTCTCAAATTTTAAAAATTTCACTTATACCCTTATATAAATTTTTTTTTACCCCACTCAATTTAAATTTTTGCACACTCTCACTCATACACTTTCATCTTTCAACCCTCTCACTCGGATAGTGTTTGTTTGAAAGTGAATGGAAAAGAAGGGAGGGGTTATTTTAATTTTTTTGTGCTTGGGTTCATTTTTTAAGAGGGAAGGGAAGCAAAATCTCTCCTAACTCAATTTTTGTTCTCATCTAATATTGGGTTTTTTTTGGAAGGGAGGAGAGCTTAAATTATTTATAATAAAATGACTTAACTTATATAATATAAATGATTATAAGGATATATAAGTAATATAAATGATGGATTTGTTTTTCAAGACACGCAATACAAAGTTGTAATCTAATGCAATTTTGCATAGTTTAATCGTTTGATACTGTTCTTATGATTTTACTTTTCGTTATCGCTGTCAGTAGCCTCTTAAATTTTTTAGCAATAATTAGTTATTAGAATTTTTTTTAGCAAAGTATAATTTTAAACTTTTTTGCCGCCACTTATATTATATACCTATGAATGTATTAGAACTTTTAAGTCTGGATTAGAACTTTTTTTTTTACCAAAGAATAACACGGTTTTGGAAAAGTTTAATAGTAGTTCTTACATAGCTTTTAGTGTCTAGGAGCTAGTTGGTGTGACATAACCTGATAAAAATATCTCCATTTTTTGCCACACACTGGCTTAGGGGTAATTACATCCCACATAAGGCAGATGATCAAAGTCAAGGGTCATTTTTGTAACTAAACCACAGAGATCTGAAAAATCATAAATATTCTTTACATCACAGACTTCTTAGTTCCACCCGAAAGTAGCACAGAATATGAGTCTCTACCTCTTTTTGACAAGACGTGTTCTAAGAAAAGGACACTTGCAAAAAATAACATAAGGCACATATAAATTGTATAATTTTTTATTTTATTTTTTTATGAACCCAGTGTATACCCCTGTCGGAAGGCAGAGATTAATCCCTCAAGTTACAGAAATCCATATAAGTGGCCGATCTCTTCCTATAGATGTTCTTCCATACACATAGGCCAGACTTCGAACTCCCTACCATATGTCCGATTATCTACCAACCGTGACACAAGACGTTGGTATAAATTGTATAATTTCGAACATTGAAAAATGCTCTTATCACTGAATGATTTAGTGTGAAAAGAGTCTGCAACAATAAACTATGTTCATGGGACAACGCTACTTGCAAGTTGCAACTGCTATGTACTTATGATGGAATCTATATACTTCTCTTATCAAACAATTTACTGACACATGGAGAGGCCTTGTTTTAAAAGAAAGGAACCCCAAAATTATGTAAACCACACACTTCATAGTTTCAAGTACCATTTATATTCACTCTCCAACAGTGCCCCAATATTAAAGCATTTAAATACCTCTTCATTACTCAACTCCTCTCATCTTTTCTTCTCACCTTCTCTTCCATTTCCAAAGTTAATTTCTTTTCAATTTTCTCTCAAATGGGTATCAAAATTTTCGTTGTTTCCTTCATGCTAACCTCAATATTGTTCTTACTTCTTTTCATACCCACCAAATTAACTGTACAAGTCTCCAACTTTAGGCCTCCAGTGAAAAACTACCTCAACATCTCCAAGATCAACAAGGCATACCCAGTTGCTTTTGCATACTTGATCTCAGCTTCAAGAGGAGATGTTGGGAAGCTCAAAAGGTTGTTAAAGGCTTTGTACCATCCAGGGAACTACTATTTGATTCATATGGATCATAGGGCTTCAGAGGCAGAACATAGGGATGTGGTTGAATATGTTGCAAGTGAACCTGTTTTTGGTGAAGTAGGGAATGTTTGGATTGTGGGGAAGAGTAATTTGGTCACTTATAGAGGTCCGACCATGCTTTCCACAACTCTCCATGCAATGGCAATGCTTCTGAGGAGTTGCCAATGGGATTGGTTTATTAATCTTAGTGCTTCTGATTATCCTTTGGTAACACAAGATGGTATGGTGAGTGAGTGGCCTTTAAATGTTTATTGCATTTGATCATCCAATTTCATCTTGTTATGCATTAAGCATTTGAATTATTTGGTTTGTGAAATAATAGACTCAAAGTGTGTGAATTGTGAAAATTTTCAATTTTCAGATCTGATCCAAGCCTTTTCAAAGGTTCCAAGGCATATTAATTTCATTCACCATAGCAGTCACTTGGGTTGGAAATTGTAAGTAGTATTGTTCCATTACAAGGTTTTACTTTTATGCAAGTTCTTAAATCACGGCCTGTGTTGTGTTTGTGGTCAAATACAACTGATATGGCTTCAATCGCAGTTGTCTACATAGACATAAAAAATCTTGATTTTGTGGCTCAAATCGCTGTTGCAAACTTTTTTTAAAACCCTTCTGCTTTTATGTCATATAACTTTTCTTTTACCCAAAATTTCTAACTTTTTTTTTTATACCCATTTTCAGGAATAAGAGAGGAAAACCAATAATTATAGACCCAGCACTTTATAGCCTCAAAAAATCAGAGATTTGGCAGGTCACTAAGCAGAGGAGTCTCCCAACAGCTTTTAAGCTCTATACAGGTATTTTTTTTATTTTTTTATTTTTCCCTTTAAGCACTTAGTTTATTCAAGACTGTGCTGTTTGTTTCTTTGTGTCTGTGCATCCAATTTCTTGATTCCATGCATTTGTAATTTACCTTTCTCTTGAACTATTTTTATGATTAAATGGCTTATCTGGAGCATGTGAGTCATATAAATCAGAATAGAGTACTCAGGGTTTTCCAATATTGCATCTATCAAGGTCATAATTTATTTTGGTCGGTTGGTCCTATTTTATAATCTCCTGTCTATATATTTCAGTTTTGGACTCCTTGATGAGATTAATATTCTAATCTAAGTGTATAATAAGCACTCAATATTATGGGAGTTTAACATTTGGGCCACTCAAATGAGAAAAAATCTTATTAGAATAGCCAATATATAAGTAAAGCTTTCTATAGTATCAATGCCAAACTTGTGCTAAATAATGAAACACATACCATGAATCTAAACCAATCGTCATAGTTATCTGATGCAAATGAATGTGTTATTAACCATAAGATCATTACATTGATGACTGTAAAATTTTATTTGAACCGATGGAAAAAAGTTTCAGAAGTACCTAAATGTGGAGAACAGAAATAAATAAAATTTTAAAAGTAGCAAAGAAAATAAAATAAAAAATTTCTCTTTTATGGTGGTGTACATGCATAAACCATCTAACTCTAAATGATGCACATGTGATTTATGATCGCAGGGGGTGCCATCAGAATTTATTATTTAGGATGAGTCTTATAAATAGGAAAAAATAGGTATCGAGAGAGTTTTACTCTTCTTATATGAGTCCATCCGACTCGACTCAGATCATTCAGATTCAATATAACTTCTACATATCACAATATCGCAACCGAGATGTTGATGCGGCCCGCATTTAAAAAGTTTGGTACTTTAGAAGATCATTTTAGCTTTTTATGTTTAATCATCACCAACACTCCAGTCTGATTTGTTTGCCCTGCCTACATTGTATGACTTAGATCATTAGATTGTGCCATAATAATGGATCACCCTTTAACAATTTTTTTATACAGCACCCATTTAATATTTTGAAGCTTTAAATTATTATTTTACATTGTATTGGACTTTTAATTTTAACCATGCATTAACTTGATGTTCTTATTCCAAAATTCAGGTTCAGCATGGACAATGCTATCAAGATCTTTCTCCGAATATTGCATTATTGGTTGGGAAAATTTGCCAAGGATCCTCCTCTTATATTACACCAATTTTGTGTCATCCCCTGAAGGATATTTCCAAACAGTTATATGCAATTCTAAAGACTACAAGAACACCACAGCTAATAGTGATCTACACTACATTACTTGGGATAATCCTCCAAAACAACACCCAAGATCTCTAGGACTTAAAGATTATAGGAAAATGGTATTGAGCAGCCGTCCATTTGCTAGAAAATTTAAGAGAAATGATCCTGTGCTTGATAAAATTGATAGAGAACTTTTGAAGAGGCATCATGGGAAATTTTCTTTTGGAGGATGGTGTACAATATCACAGGGTGGAAGGCAGAGAGCATGCATTGGTTTGAAGACTGAGAATTATGGTGTTCTTAAACCTGGTACAGCCTCAAAAAAGTTGAATAATTTGCTTTCAAATATTCTCTCTCATAAAAATTTTCACAAACAGCAGTGCCGATAATTTTGATTTCATTTTCGTAGTTGACTACTTGTAAAGAATGTCATGATATAATGGATACATTTTGCGAATTTGAGATTAACATGGTTAGATTAATTTATTTTATATTTAACGTAGGTAGATAGATATATACATGTCTTGTGTGAACATCATAAATTTGTAGACCGATACTTGAGAAATCTTCTGAAACTCTAACGATGACCGACACTGCTTCTCGGAAGCAGATGTTCACGGTTCTCTATGTCCTCACAACAGAGACGTTGACCCGATCAGTGTCGTTTCAACCAAAAAAAAGGAGAAACTAATATCAGTACCTCAAAAATAAACTTTTTGTTTTCTCTTATTTTTTGTCGAACCGGCACCGATCAGGTCACCATCTTAGTCATGGGGAAGAGGGGGACCATGAACCTTTGCTTTGGGGGAGCGGCGTCGTTCGTCATCAGAGTTTCGGACGATTTTTCAAGTACCGGTCCACGTGGGCCACATGTGAAGGTGGTCTACCCTAGAACCCATCCTAAAGTTAAATTCAACCATATAAGATGATAAGAAATGTTGGCATTAAGATGGTTTAATTGTTGTTTTGTTTTTTTTTTTTTGGGGGGGGGGGGGTTCAAAGGTAATGGATTCAATACTTTGTTTTGGGATTTTTGTGGGGGGGGTTCAAAGGTAATGGATTCAATACTGTTAAGGTAGCACCAAAAAGAGCCATCAAATTTTATGCTTTTGAAATGCTGAAAAATGTAATTGGAAATACTCAAGGCAACAACTCAGATATTGGTACTGCCAGGAGGCTTTTTGCAGGTGGCATTGCTGGTGGAATTGCACAGGTTGTAATTTGTCTACTAGATCTTGTTAAAAATGAAAATTTTAATACTATTACTAATGCTGAATCAAAATCTGTACAACAATCACAGATATGTGAAGACACATGATTAAGCTCATGATATACAAGACATTAAAGCCACAAAAACCCAAACCAATCACATAACCACATAAGCCACACTGCCATTGTATGTAATCATGCATGTACGTATTTTGGTTCAAGGAACAATGGAAAAATTTTGAAGCAGTATAAAATATGTCATGAAGATTCAATGGTGACTTCAATCGAAGCCTGAATCTATAATTAATTACAAATTTCTGAAGTTTTTTTTTTTGGCAGGCCAAAGGAATTGATTAATAAAAGGTGAAACCAAATGAATTGATTAAGCATAAGATGTGCTCAAGCCTAGCAAAAAAGAATTTAGTAGATAGAAATAAGGGTTGTTGCAACCTATAACAATAACATCTCTTAACGACCAGAAAAAGCAAGGTGATGGAATGGAGCCAACAAGTAAAAAAGAGATACCAATGCATGTTTTCCAAGTCCATTAAGGGCAAGTTTGGATCCGCGATCATTTCGCCTTTTTCTCGTGTTCCAATACGAGTTCACTGCAGAAGCTGTATCTACTAGCTTCAAGTTCACCGCGCGTCTGTTTTTCACCGCCGCGGTTCCAAACATATCATAAGCATATTAGTGAAGTCTACTTCTCATTTCATAGCCTTCAAGATGAAGCAAGTTTGAATTTTCAGTTTTCAAAAAGAAATTTCACTGAGAACAGAGGGAAGGAGCCAACAAACTTCAGTTTTCAATGTGCATTTACTGATTTTGAAATATAATCAAGGAAATTTAAATTAAGAACAAAATCATTTATAATTTTTAGACCAAAATGGTGAGCATCATGGCACCAAACCAACAAAAATTAAAAGAAAATTTACAGCATCTCACTCAGAACTGGAACTGAAGCAAATGTAACTTCTTGGTAACAAGTGCTTCTTCCAATCTTTCTGCTTGTGAAGATGGAATTAGTTCACTGCAGTACATCCACAAATAAAAACATAGCATTGGAGTGAGGGGGAAAAGGGTAGCAGATTCAAACATCAGATTCTGTCAAAAAAAAGATTCAAATATCAGATGCTGACAAATTTAGGGAAGAGTATATAATGATATGTATTAATAAATAACTTAAAATTTTATGAAACTGTAAAAGCAACTATATTTAATTAGGATGGGAAACAAAAGGCGATATATTCCAACGGTCTAATTTCTCTAAATGGCTGCATTTTCCTGCATCCACCGCCTTAATTCTTTAGTGCCATCACAAGTTCCTCAAGTTGTTGCCTTGTTGATGCTTCCCTTTTATCCTCTCTTCACTTTTTGGTACACAATCAACGGTAACCTTTTATTCACTTTTAGAGAATGCCAAGAACACTTTTGTCCTTCCTTTTCTATATAATAAAGCATTAAAGCTTTCCCATAGTAGCTCAAATCAGTGTAATAAATAAATGAATTAATAATATTCCTCATAAAACAACATAAACAAAACACCACAAAAAAAAGTGCTACCCTAAACAACTAATTAAACTAATAGGCAACATATCTTCATTACATAATCTGATCAGAAAACGACGGAAGTCTCCGGAAAAAGTTCGCCGAAACAGACGGCATGTCGTCGCGGAACCTCGGGTGGCGCAAGTAATAGAATCCAAACCCCAACACAAAGCCCTTAAACGGCACTGCGTAGAACACCAACGACGCCACCAAACACAGCACCGCGAATATCCCAGTAGCACGTGGGTCCCGCCAACTAAACAGCGCTTCCAACCGCTCTCCCTGTGCTGCCACGTCACCAAGTAGTGTCTGCGCCCTCCCCGCAAGCGCGCGTACTCTGTCATACCTGATCCGAACCTGCTCCGCAGACCTCATTGTTGGAAACCCATCGAACTCCTCGTCAAGCTCGTCGAGGCTCACCATGTCCACGTAGGACATCCTCGGATCCATGTTCTGGGGGACCCGCGGCCTGTACCGGAACCTCAATAGCAAAATCAAAAACGCATACATGAACACCGTTGGAAGCACTAGATAGGGACACAGCACAATCGCCACGAGCAGCACGTGCACCAAAACCGTCGTGGGAGGGTGAGCCCACGTGCGAATCCCATCCAACCATCGAAACAGCGTCGCCGCACGTGACAAACAACCTACCACCCTGAACCAGTTCGCCTTGCTCCGCCGCATGCTCCACACGTGCGTGTCTGAGTCTAACATGAACTGAACCACTTCCTGACCCAAAGGCGGTTCAGACCGGGCGAGCCGAGCCGTTACTATCCTCATAGCCGTTTGTCGCAAGATGTCTTGTTGGGCTGGGCCGAATGGACGAACGTAGTGCATTCTGGGTAAAATTGGGCTTGCGTAGGCCTGCATTAGACTCAACCACGAGGAGCATGAAAATCTTACCGCAATTTCAATCTCACCCATTCTCTTCGCGCCACCTGGCAGCAAGACGATTAAGGAATACGAGTTTAGGTAAACGCGGTTAGTGTCCAGTGTGGACAACCGCACACGAATTTTCCCCATTCTAACGTCTCTGTGGTTTGGTTTACCGTCTTCATTGCTACGCTTGTATCTTCCGTTATCAAACACTCCAATTGTGAGCACCGTGCAAGGGTCGTAAACATCCCACGTGTACTGCTCGTTCCATCGCGGGTTAAACCGGTCAACGATTGTTCGGGTTCGGACCCACTTAGGCCCGTATTTGGCAACCACGTAAGCATCAGTGGTGCCACGTGTCCCGTCTTTGGTTTTTACAGGGAGAAGGTTTGTTGCGCCGCGAATCCCAACCTCAAGCAAACCGATTGGAGGCTTGGCTAATTGTTTTGCCGCGGCACGCACGTCGCTGGTCACGTGAGCGGCTTCGTCTATCACGTGATACCCACCTTCCAAGCATACACGAACGTGGATTCTACCAGTGTAAGAGTGGTTTTCATCTTCGCCGGAAAGGTTGAACCATCTTGACTTTGGCTCCGTTCGATCGTCTGTTCTCCGTTCGATGGATGACACGTGGATTTTGGCCTGGCCCACGGATTTGGAATTTGACACGTCCTCTACGGTAACAACCAAAAACGGCTCAAACGGCTCCGCAGCTACAAACACGAGGTCTTCGTTCCAAGTTGGGTTAGCCGAGCCGGGTGAGGTTCTCCCTGTTTTAAAAACCTGTGCGCCGAGCTGAGCCTTTACGTAAAGCTCAGGACTCCTAACCTTAGCTTCGGAACCCGAACCTAGCTGCAAATCCTGGGTCTGGATGACCGTTAGTCTTAGATACCAAAGCTTGGGAGAGAGATACACTTTGGCTCGTGTCTCCGGTAACAAACCGCCGGAATCTGACTGCCAAGCCTCCTGAAAAGCCTCGTCGGCCTGAGTTCCGATCCATACAGCGACCATGACGTCATTTCCCGGCGAGTTCTCGGATTCCAGAGTGTACCACTGCGGAGCCAGAGGACTATCCGGTGGAACTCTCTTAGGAACCTCTTGCAGATCAAACGACACCGTTCCGAGACAACTCTCGCTTTTCTGATCCCCTTCTTTATTCTCCTCTGACCATAGAGAAACCTCCAACGACGTCGAATTGAGTCCTTCTTTATCAAACGCGAAAACCTGATCCCAATCTCTTCCTTCGTTCTCGCTCTTTGTCCTCACGCTGTGAGTTCCGATCACGAGCTTTGAGAAAAACGTCGAATTTGGCTCCGGTTTTGCTCGCTTCGCCTTCACCACGCGAACGTAGAGAAACGCCATGCGGTCCACCAGATCGTAAGCGCTGTGGCGGCTTCGATCGCTGCTCAGAGATCGGAGCTCGTGATCGCTTATATTCAGATCCGCACGTTTTTGTATGTCGCCGTGCTTTTCCTTCTGTTTCGGCTTCACTGTTTCAGCAATCGGTGGATTCTCTACCTCCGGCGCCGACGCCGGTGATGCGACCGCCAGAGCTTGAGCCTCCGCCTTTGATTTTTCATCGTCTGTAACTGTCACGGTAACAGGCTTTTCCTCTTCTTTTGTTTCTTCTTTAGGTTTATTCTCGTCTTCCTTCTTTTCCTCTTCTTTCTTCTCCTCTTCAACTTTCTCATCCTTCTTCTCACCGTCTTGAGCGGTCTCCTGTGGCTTCTCCTCCGCTTTCTCTTCCTTCTTTTCTTCACCTGCTGTTTCGGTAACCGGTGGATCTTCATCAACGTAACAAACTTTGAGTCCGAGTTCTCCTTTGATCTGAGAGAACACGCTCCTTTTCTCCAACGGATAATACACAATTTCCTCCGAACCGGACTTCACAAACGTGCTTCCTGATATTTTAACTTTTCCAAGAAACGTGCTTCTCTTCCCCGTTTTCTTATCATTGTAGAGATTGATCTCCAGCGTTTCCGAAGCCATGGTTTCTTTATCGAGCACCACGAACTCGAGCCTCTCGTCCCACTGAGGGTTTAGATCTCTTAACTTCGTTTTGGTTCTCCGTCTTTGGCCATCGAAATCAACGATCGCGTAAGCACTCGCTGTTCCTTGACCGTCTTTCGGCATCAAGTTCTTCGCATTGCAAACCTCCACCACTAGCTTCCTTCCAGAACCTTCCGCCATTGAGATTGAAGTGTTTCGTGAGAGAGAAATGATAATTGTAGAAGAAAACAGAGAGGTTTTGTGTTGGTGTATGTGTTTGTGTTCTGTTTTATTTGGTTATAAAGTGATGAAGTGAAGTGAAGTGATAAAATGAATGTTAGAAGAATTAGGGATCACGAGGTTTTAAAGGAAAAAGCGAGGAGCGTGGCCACGTAAGAAACATGTGCCACGTGGCGTGATAATGGGGTGCGAGTTTAGGAGCAGCGAACACCAACGTGGGGTAACTGAGAGAGTGAGTCAGCGTGCCGGGTGCTGCTGACTGTGCTGCCGAACGGAGTGAGCTGCGAATCGTTGTTACTCTGTATGTATTAGGGCATGATTTTGGGGGAAAATAACGAAATTGCCATTTATAAATATATCCCTGAATTTTTTAAATTTAAGGTTCTTCATGGAATAATTGTTTTCATGGGCGAAGAATGAATTAGTTTCTTCTTGTGATTGTGTTCATGATAAAAGCGTTGGAGGTGAAAATGGGAATGCGATCCATTGCAGTTACTGTAGCTGTAGTGCGCGATCTCGACTGCCCAATCACAATCGGATGGCTCAAAAAAACCACACGTTTTTGGATTTTCAAAAAATATAAATTACTGATCTTGAATCTGGGCCGTCCGATCTCAATTGAATGGCCGACGTCACTAAATACAGGAATTGAATGCAGTCAGTGACCACAGTGGATCGCGATCGGTGAAAATGCTTAATGCATTTGGTGAAAAAAGTTCATTCTGGCAGTCATGCACTACTCATTTTTTTCCTTTTTTGGTTGCTTTTCTTTTTTGATCTTGCTAATTAGTATTTTTGGAGTATTGTTTAAGAAATTAAAATATAAAAACTTAAGTGGAAACTATATTATTTAATGCATAAGTAAAATAAATATTATATTTTTAAAAATTTTGTTTATTTTAAAAATGTCAGTGTTTGCCCTTTTTTCTCTCTTTCACTTTGTCTGATATTTTTGGCATCACCTTCATTCATTTGTTAGTGAGGGCTGTGAAGTGCCCCACTTAGTGGTTAAAAGGCTGCTACTTCACCCATTACACTGTTCTATTGCTGCTAAAATGCAGAAGAAAAAGACCCAACATTTCATTTATGTGAAGGTATATGCAATTTATAGTCGCGCTTTTTTTGGTATTTAGGTTCACTAGAATTTGAAGTTTTTTACTCACAAAAAAAAAAAACAAAAAAAACAAAAAAAAAAATTGGAGTTTTTTTATCAAGTACCATGTGCTTGTTTGGTATGTGAGTCAGCGCAAATCAAACTCAGGATATTGTCTTCAATTAATTAATAATGTAGACATAGATTCTCATGAAATTCAGTTCCTTATATATATGATCAATTTTTTAATGCCCTTCTATCTTAGTCCATTTGTTTTATTTGTTTGTGCATGTTGTATTACCTTTGTCCATTGTTTTTCTTATTAATGATAAAAGCCAACTAGCATCAGAATTCTGCAAATATGAACGTTGGCTTTGTTTCTGTGCTTCATGATAGTTTCTCGATCAGGCAACAAGTGTAGAAGACATTAAAGAAAGAATTTCTGAACTTCAATGTGCTATGGAGGCGTTAACCGCTATATGTACGGTTCTGACAAGATGCGTCCCGCTAATATTTAATATATTTAATAGGATTTGTTTGGGTGAAGAAAATTAAATGGAGTTGCAGGGTTGATGCTTTTCAAGTTGAGTTTAATTTAACGATTTGGTGTAATTTTAGGAGGAGATGGACCGGTTAAGATGTTGAGTACCTCATACTAAGAAAACGGAATCAGTACACTCACGAGACCCCTGAATTCACATAGTCAGCTAGTCGTTACTGTGATTTCAAGCAGGGACGGATTCAGGAATTTCATCTAGTGGAGTCAAGATCATATACAATAAATATTTATATAAAAAAATATAAATGCATGAGCAATAAAATAACGGCTTCATTATCATTAAGTAAATCAACATCTAGGAATCATTATCGGCAGGAAGATTTTCCAAATCAATATCTAGGAATCTTTTTTTCAAGGATGACCCTAATGGTGTTGGTGTATTTTTTGCTTCATTAGATTCTTGAGACTCTAATGTTGATCTTCTTTTGAAATATTTTTCCATTTCTAGCACATTAAAAATTTGATACTAATTAATAACTTACTTTGCACACTCCAAATAATAACAACAACAAAATACCCTTCTTATTTTGCACACTCCAAATAATAACAACATCAATTTTATATTTGTAGTTAACAACTAAAGAGAGAAAAAAAAAGATTAGAAAGGAAAGAAAGAACAAGGGAAACTGGAATGGGATCGAGAGAAAAGATTTAAAAAAGAGGTTTTTTTTTTTTTACAGCTTTAACCATTTTGAAAAAAAAGAAAGAAAGGTACCTTGCAAATATCATATGATGAATTGATGATACGAAGTTGAGAAAGCTGGCAACGCAACAGGAACTATGGAATTGTGACTGTCGCAGGAAAAAATTGTGAGGCGATGGAAGTGGAACATAAGGCGAGGCCCACATGAGAGAGAGAGGAAAAAAAATATCTCTCTGTTGAAACATGAGTGTGAGTTGTATAAAAGTAAAAATAAAAACAAAGTGAAAAGTCAGCCTCAATCATGGGCTTGGCGTCACTAGCTGGCTATGCCATAATTTGCATCGTATTTGTGGGCTTGGGCGCACGCTATGAGGTAATGGACTGTGGGTGTGGGGTTTATACTGGGGGCAAAATTTCATTTTCTCAGTAGTTATTAAAATAAAATAAAAGTCAATGGGGTCAGTTGACCACAATTGACAGTGGGTGGATCCGTCCCTGATTTCAAGCAAGTAAATTGGGTATTGAAAATTATTTAAAAAGCTCTCTCAAAATCTAAACCGACTGATCTTGATCGGACAGTGCCGAGATGGTGACTGTGTGAATGTTGGGAGCCAGTAACTGCAGCGAATCCAAAACCCTTATATGAATACGGGGTTAGACTCAAAGGGCTTACTCTCACATGGGCCTGATACTCAAAATAAGCCTAATCCAAGGCATGAGAAAAGAATCTACAAAGCTTCCAAAGGGTTAGATGACTACATTTAGCATAAGGATGAGTCAACATTAGCAAAGGAAGATTGCCTTTTTTGATGTAAGGAAGCATGCCTTTGATTTGTTACGATTACATTCCAGCATTTCTCTTAGATTCTGTTTTGGACTGGGTTGGAGATAGAGGTCCGCTACAGAGCGCACTTTGGAAGTGTGTTTCACAAGTAGAGAGAAGAAACATAGCGAGCACGGTATTGCACATAATCACATCATGAAAGAGGTGTCAAGATAGCCCCAACCCATGGGTCAACCCATTTGGCCCACAAAAATAGCCCCTTTTTACTTGGCTCATTTGCTAGTGGGGCTTTTAAGCCCCTAACCCACACAACCCACAGACTTAAGGGGCTAGGGACAGGGCTGAAGAGGGCTATGAGAAACATTGACTTTTTTTTTCTCCTTAGTGAGAAAGGTTTGGTTTTCTCTCTTTCATGAGTAGCATGTTGGGGTGGTGATTAGTTGTGTGAGAAGAAGTGTGTGTGGTGGGTCTTTTGCAAGATGTCTAGCGCAATGAATCTTAATATGGATGGGTCATTCACAAGGTTTGGCTTCCCCCACACCATCGTCTCAGATAATGGAACTCAGTTCGCCAACAATGCAGTGGTGAACTTTTGCAACAACCTGGGAATTCATAACTCATTCACCTCCGTTGAACATCCACAATACAATGGACAAGCAAAATCAGTGAACAAGGTCATTTTGACTGGTCTAAAAAAGAAGTTAGATGATATGAAACGGATGTGGATAGAAGAATCATACCAAGTTCTTTGGTCATATCATACAACACCACACTCATCTACAGGAGAGACCCAATGGCTCTGATGCAATGATACATGTTGAGGTAGGAGAACCAAGTTGGAGGAGACAACATTTTGATTCCTGCCAGAATGATCAGGAGAGGCGAATTGACCTTGACCTATTATATGAGGTGAGAGAAGTTGCACATATCAAAGAGTATGTAGCAAAGTTACAAGTTGCTAGAAAATACTATTCTAGAGTTGTCCCAAGGGAGATGAAAGAAGGCGACCTCGTCCTCAAAAAGATCATACGTTCAGATAACTCTGGAAAACTTGCTCCAAATTGGGAAGGTCCATTTCGAGTTAAGGAAAAGCTCAATGGTAGAGCATATAAGTTGGAAGAACTTGGTGGAAATTTAGTTCCAAGGACTTGGAACGCAGCTAATCTCCACCACTACTGTAGCTAAGTATTTGTATTTGTGTTTTCTATAAAATGGCAGTGTACTCTTTTTCTCCTAAAAAGGAGTTTTTAATGAGGCCTATCTTAGGTTTTATGTTTTCTTGTACTTGTTGTTTCTTGCTCCAGTGGACCACGTTTTATGTACTCTTCAAGTGTTGTTAATACATATGGGCGATGCACTCTTTTCTCCTGAAAAGGAGTTTTTAATGAGACATGTCCCTTTTAATCATTGGCCCTTTTTACATTTATTTTATCATCGACTTTTCCAATAGAAGACCTATTGGAAAGGAGATGGATGTTCCCGAGTTAGGACTCCAGAAAGGAGACCTCTAACAAAAGACCTCCTGAAAAAGATATGTGAGACGCTTATGGTGATGATAATTCCACCTTTGGGAGATGTTAATTCCTTCCCATCTATTTTCCAAGTTAGAACTCCAGAAATGAGACCTCTTGAAAAGGAGATGGATGTTCCCAAGGTGGGGCCCCTGAAAGGGTGACCTCTAACATAAGAGCTCCTGAAAAGGAGATATGGGATACATATGGTGATGATAATTCCACCTTTGGGAGATGTTAATTCCTCCCCATCTATTTTCCAAGTTAGGGTTCTTTCCAAGTTAGGATTCCATGAAGAAGATCTCTAACAGAACAACCCCTATAAAGGAGATGCATGTTTCCACAATTGGAACATACAGGAGATATTTAATTCCTCCAATCAACAGAAATAATTTATTCATTTAACCACTCATCTCTTGTAAGGCATTTTCATGGTAACATAAAATAGTGGAGTCATTAAAGGTCGTGGAAGTGGCCTTATAATAAACATCTCGTGAATTGGTTATGTTACAAGTGGAAAATGCACAAGTTTCACAAGGGTATACTTAACAGAATTGGTTATGTGTTATCTTGCCTATCATTTTGAATTACTTTTTCATTGCTAAAAGAAGCAAGTATGTGGCCATCAATTAAGAAGAAGAGTGAGGACACAAAAAGTAAAATTAACATTGCTTAATTTGAAGATACATAAACACACACAATATTACCAAAAAGGACGAGTTTCAACGTTTAAGGTGCAAGTACACAATAATCAAAACGCTAAAGAAATTACATAAAGTCAAGTACTGAGATAAAAAGCTCTAAGAATCCTCATCATGATGCTCGCCCTCATTCTCCACAGCGCTATTAATGGCCATGCCATCAACCATCTCCTCATTTCCCATGTCATTGTTAGTATCCCCCATGATGACTAATTTTCCATCACAAACCACCTTAAATAAGCTCGCCTATAAAAGATCAATTCCTGAATGAAGGAATTGGACTTGTTCCAAAGCATTTTCAAATCTAGCTTGATGTTGAATTGCCGCCTCAAGCTTTAAACCATTGATCTCTTCAAGTAACTTGGTCATTTCTTCATTTTTCTTAGCCACCTCTTCGCGCAAGGATGCTGCAATACCCTTTTCTAATTCAAGGTCGCCTAACGCCTTGTCCTTCTCAGATTTCAACTCTTTCTCCCGTTCACTTCTTTTATTCTTTTCTTCTTCTAGGTTTTTTTTTTCAGGTCACCTACTTTTTTCTCCAATGTGTCCACTTTGGAAATTTAGATCTCTAAATCTTTGATTTTCTCCTTCAGCCCTTCCAACACTTTCAATTGCTTCTTATTAGCGTCATCCATCTTTTTGAACTCGGCTTTGACTGATTTCACGATTACGCCCCAGGACGGGAGATCGCTCACTGTTAGGAATGCTGGACAAGTGTGATTGAAAAAACTGAATGTTAATCCATTGATTGATCACTTTAATAGTGATTACAAAGTTGTTACAAAAAAGAACGAAAACAAACTAACTAACTGATAACAGACTCACTACAAAAATACAAGCTCTGCACATCAGGCCCAAAGTAACCCAATGTCAACAAGCCCAAATGCTAATGACACCACTAACACTACCAAATACACCAATAAACCCTCCCTTAAACTGAATTGTACCCTCACAATCAGTTTATTTCTGCTAAAGTGCACACTCCCAACAAGCTTCTAAGATTTGAGAAAGTCTCCATCTTCACGGGTTTGGTCATTATGTCAATAAGTTATTGTTGTGTAGGGTAATATTCCAATTCAATGATCCCATCACTACAAAGGTCTCTAAGAAAATGGAACCGCACATTTATGTGCTTGGATCTACCATGTAGCACAGGATTTTTTGACAGTTTAATGGTAGAGTTGTTGTCACACTTCACTGTAATACACTTCAGCTAGTCCACTCCCAAGACTTTCAGAATTCTCTTGAGCCAAACTTCTTGATAGGCACACAGAGCAGTAGCAACATATTCTGCCACTGTGCTGGACAAAGTCGCCACTGGCTACTTCTTTGAAGACCAGGAAATTGCCCCTGATCCCAACAAGAACACATACCCTGAAGTGCTCTTCTTATGATCCAAGTCACTCGAATAATCACTATCCGAATATGCTACTAGCTTCACATTCTGCCCTCTTCTGTATAAGATACCAAATTCTAAGGTTCCTTTCACATACCTCAGAACCCTTTTTGCTGCTACCAAGTGCTTCTCTATTGGTTTCTCCATTAATCGACTTATCAGCCTTACTGCAAAGGCAAGATCCGATCTAGTTGCAGTCAAATACATTAAGTTGTCCATAATCTTCTTATATCCAGTGGCATCAACAAGACTGCTCTCTTCATTTTTACACAACTTATAACCCGGCACAATAGGATTACTTATTAGTTTACAGTTTTCCATGCAAAACCCCTCAAGTATCTCCTTTGCATATTTCTGTTGACATATGAATAGCCCTTCACTGCATTGGGTGACTTCTATTCCTAGAAAGTATCCCATCCTTCCTAGGTCAGACATATCAAATTCCCTTTTCATGGAAGCTTTGAATTCATCAAACATTTTCATGCTACTTCTAGTATACAACAAATCATCAATATATAAGCTAACAATCAATTTATTCCCTATGCTATCAGTCTTGACAAATAGAGTATGTTCATGAGAACATCTAACAAAACCTTCCCTGCTGAAATAGGAGTTAATCCTGTTGTACCAAGCCCTTGGGGCTTGTTTAAGACCATACAAGGCCCTATGAAGCTTGTAGACTTTATCTTCCTCTCCTTTTATCACATAACCGGATGGTTGCTCTACATAGACCTCTTCATTCAACTCTCCATGAAGGAAGGCACTCTTAACATCTAGTTGGAAGACTTCCCAACCATTTATGGCAGCAAAAGCAAGAATGCTCCTAATAGTATCCCATCAAGCAACTGGTGCAAAAACTTCATTGTAGTCAATACCATGTTCTTGAGAGTACCCCTTTGCTACAAGCCTAGCTTTGTGCTTTTCAAATTTCCCATCTTCATTGTACTTGGTTTTGTAGATCCATTTTACACCTATGCTTTTTGCTCCTGCTGGAAGTGCTCCCAATTTCCATGTTCTGTTTTTCTCAATGGCTTCAATTTCTTCATCCATTGCCTTCCTCCAAACCTCATGCTTCACTGCTTCTTCATAGACAAGTGGATCCTCACATAGTCCAAACATAGCAAGTGTGTGCAGCTGATCACTGTTATATATATTCTCTGTTACATAATCATCTAGCCAGCTAGGTGGTCTAATATCCCCCTTTTCCCTGCCTTAAGCACTTGGTTGATTTTCTGTACAAGCTCTTGATGCAGTAGATGGACCAGGAGAAGTTTTGGTTATGACTGCTGCAGAGTCCTCACCAAAATGAGTTCTTTCTGCTGAATCTGAGCCTTTAATTGGTGACCTTTGAACTGCTTCTATCTCAGCTTCCACAGTGTCTTCAATCTGTCCTTCAGTTGCCTTTTTATCATCATGTTCACGTTCAAACAATTCCTTGCATGTTGTTGTCTCATCTTTATCCCATTGCCAAGCTTCATTTTTTAGAGAAAACAACATCCCTGCTGATTACAACTTTCTTTGCCACTGGATCATAAAGCCTATATGCTTTAGATTCTTCACTTACTCCCAAGAGCACACATTTAATGCTTTTATTGTCGAGCTTTTTCCTTTAAGCATCTGAAACATGAACATCAACAACACAACCAAAGATTCTAAAGTGATGTATGGATGGCTTGACATCACTCCAAGATTCTTCTGGTGTCATACTTTTAACTGCAAATGTAGGACTCATATTTAACACATAATTTTCCCAATTCACAACCTCGGGACAGAACATTTTGGGAACATTTCTTCCAGACAACATGCTCCTAACCATGTTCATAAGAGTCCTATTCTTTCTTTCTGCCACCCCATTCTGTTGAGGTGTATAAGCTGCTGTTAATTGTCTCTTGATCCTATTATTCTCACAGAATTTGACAAATTCGGCTGAGTTAAATTCCCCTCCCCTATCAGTTCTTAAGCAGCAAATCAGATTTCCAGATTCTTTCTCAACCATGGCCTTAAACTTCTTAAAACAATCAAAGGCAGCAGATTTTTCAACCAGAAAATAAATCTAGGATTTCCTACTTAAATCTGAACGTGGCAAAAACACAAGAAAGGGGGGTTTGAGTTGAGTTTTAAAAACTTTTCGCAAATATAAGTGTTTATGAAAAACTTTTTCAAAACAGCTCTTTAATAAAATAGTGCAGTAAGTAAAGAAAAGAGAGAAGAGAGTGACACAGTGATTTATACTAGTTCACTATCACCTGATAGCTACGTCTAGTCCCTTCACACACTTGAAGGATTTTTCCACTATAATCAACCTGATTACACTTGAGAGTATAATATTGTCAAACTGGCTATACTCATAACTTCTTAGAACGATTTAGTACAGTTAAGCCTCTAAGGAATACAGCTACTACTGGGCTTAAGACAAGTTAGAAGGAGTTTTGAAACAATACAAAGATAACTCTCACAGAGAGGATTTACAATGAAGAACTTTAGCACAAATAATAACTTTCAAACAGAAAGGATAAAATAGTTAAGTGCTTTGTTCAATGTGATCCCAAAGATTTGGAAGATTTCTTGGTTGCTCACTGTCTCAGAAAAGAGTGATTTGAAGTTTGATAAGATTGTAGGCACTCACTGTATGATCACTTCGTATTTTGTTGCGTTCACTTTCTTTTTAGTCGTTAACCTACTTCAGTGACTGAAGTAAGGTATATATAGCTAGGGTTGAGAATAGTGTCGTTGTGACACAACGTCTCTTTTTACCCTAGGTCAAAATCTCAGATCCCGTTTTTGTGGCTTTTGCAGGTCACGTCGCTTTCCAGACTGTATAAAGCATTCTAGGCACTGCATACAAAATCAGAATCTTTGTCTCTTGTGAGCTTTTTGAATATGAGACACTTCGAGAGCAAGTTTCCTTGATGATTAAATTCGTTGACATTCCTTTTGGCCTTTGATACCTCGTACATTAAAATGCTTAATCAATGAGGTCTCTTAAATACTTGAAGTAGCCTTAAATATTCTTCAGTCTGTTTCCTAACAGAGCTACACTGTTCACCAGAGTTGAGTACTGTACTTCAGAGTGAGCTTGAAATAGAGTTGAGTTCTTCAACGTAGAATTCAATGGGCTTTCACATAACAGAGTCTTGTGGACATGCACGAAGGCTTCTATAGTGTAGACTAACCAAAGTCTGTTGAATGTGTTGACCAATGACCAGAGCGTTGACCAAACAGAATGTGGTCTCAATAGAATGTGGTCTACCAGAGTGTTGACTGCCATCAGAGCGTTGACCAAGATCAGAGCTAGTCTTCAGAGCTTGGTTCACTAACAGAGTTGACTAAGTCAAGAGCTAGTCTTAGGAACATGGGTCACCAGAGCGTTGACTGAACAAACGGAGTTGACTAACTTCAGAGCAAGGCTTCACAAGGTGACGTCAGCATAAAAACAGAGGTTCACTCCCAGACTTAGATGTGTTAAATTCAAGATTTCACCAAGTTTTCTGAGATAACTTCTTCTAATGAATAGTGATTTCTGCATACTAGCAAACACATTAGAGAGTAAATTGTTCTCTTAATCATTTGTTATCATCAAAACAATTAAGGGTCATTGTTTCTGAATCCACTTGATTCCAACAAAATCATCAATGAAAGTAAGAGAATACCTCTTGTTGCTATTCTGGTTTAATAGGACCACATATTTCAGCATGAAAGAGTTCCAATTTTTTAGATGCCCTCCAATTACTACTTTTTGGTATGGAATCCATATGTTGCTTGCCCACCATGCAATCAATACAAACTTTCTTTATCTCCTTGATTTCTGGTAGGCCTTTCACCATTTCTTTTTGAACCAACAGCTTGAGGCCCTTGATGTTGAGGTGTCCATGGCCCTGTTTGGATAAACAGCTTATTTAAGCGCTTATGACATAAGAGCTTATAGCATGAGAGCTTATGTCATAAGCGCTTAAAATGAATAAGCTATTTGTGTTTGGATCTATACTTTAAAAAGAGCTTATAAAAAAATTGAACTGTTTGGTTGCGTAATTAGATAAGCACTTATAAGATGTTATAATTTTTTAAAAGTTTTAAAAAATTTAAAAACAAACAATAACTAAAAATTAAAAAATATATTAATAATTTCTAAAAATTTCATTATATATAAATAATGGTTATTAAAATGAAAAATTCACAAATCACATAACATAAAATTTTTATTTAAAAAATTAAGATCAAACCATGATTAAAATAAGTTAAAAAATAAAAAATAAGTGTCATATATATTACAAAATTATGATTAAAATGAGAAAACTCATCATTTACGTGTTTGTAAATTTTGTAAGGTATTACAATTAAAATCTTATATATCATATAATTATTATTATTAAAATTAAAAAAATACTATTCACAAAATAGGATAAGACTATTGGGAAATATAGATGGGAAGAACGGTAGAGAAAAGTCAAAGCTTGCACACACTCCACGTAACAAAAACAAATCTCTGTTAACGAATAAAAAAATGTAATTGTTTTTTATTGAGAGATCACGCACCAGAGACAACGAAAGAGAGCGCCAAAATAAAATGTAAATGGAAAAAAATGAGACACGCGGGTTCGGACAAGGGTCACGAAACAGTTCCGCATTGGTGAGGCAAGAAGCTCCGATAAGCCGATAACATAAGCTAGTGGGGAGAGCTTATGGAAATAACATATAAACATCTTATGGGATAGAATAAGCTCATTTTATAAGTTCATCTCAAACACTCTTATAAGTGCTTATATCAGTAGATAAATCCAAATAAGCTGAAAATAAGCCAATCCAAATGAGCCCCATATCTGTGATGCCACAATTTGGTAATGTCTTCAGTTGAAACTTGAAAACAAGAGGGTGAGACTGTTGTGGCAGTATAATGGCAAACAGCCTGTTATTTGCCATTTTTGAGGTCATAATCAAACCCTTTTCATCATGGAACACTTTGCACATGTCTTGCTTAAAGATGACAGTTAACCCCTTCTACTGAAGCTATCCAATGCTGAGCAAATTGTTTTTTAATTCTGGAATAAAGTATACTCCAGTGGCCACCTGTACCAGGTCTTTAACCTTCAGCTTTACATTTCCTTTTCCTTTCACAGCCATCCTCAAATTGTCCCCTAATTTTACAAACTCTCTTTACCCTTCATCAATGTCAAAGAACCATTCTTTAATGCCACACATATGGCTGTTGCACCCAGAGTCCAAGAACCACACCCTTTGATGAACTTCATTCTGGATTTCAGTGCTTGCCATAAGAAGCATTTATTCCTCTTCATCGAACTCAGCATAATTTGTAGTATCCTCCCAATTGGGACACTCATATTGGAAGTGTCCCAATTTGTGACACTTGTAGCATTCCACCGAATCTTTATTCAAGGTTTGTCTTCCACGACCTCTTCCACCTCTGCCACTGCTTCGACCTCTTCCTGTACCTCCATTCCTCCCACCATTTGACACTTTCAGAGCTTGCTCTTCCTCCTTATGACCCCTCATTATTTGCTTATGAACTAACAAGCTACTTTGCAATTCATCAATTGAAAGAGTAGTGACATTGTTAGATTCTTCTATAGAACATACCACATGTCAAACTTTGCGGTCATAGATCTCAGAATCTTCTCTACTATCTGACATTCTTTCATTCTTTCACTGTGTGTCTTCATTTTATTGGCAATGGCAAGGGTTCTTGTAACACCCTGTTTCCAGAGCGCTACAGTATAATAATTATTAAACCCTAAACGAGTAATCAGGCAATATAGAAATATTTTATTAAAACTAAACAATTTGACACATACATATCTTTACGAAACCTGTGTCTTGGGCCCACAAGTTGTATGATATATATATATATATATATATATATATATATATATATATATATATATATATATATATATATACAGACTCTTGACTCATTGACTTTGACTCACTACTGTAACACGTAACTGTAGAGAGTTACTCATACTGAGTATCCTCTGTACACTCCACAATGTGTTGCGATATTTTCATTAGGTCCATGTATATCTGTTTTATATGGAAAAGAAAATACAAACAAGAAAAACAGAAGAAATGAGCTAAGAAACACATTACACCCTATAAAATCGGGAAAGCAGGGATAGAAAGCATATACAAATGGCACACACAGAGGCAAGCACAATCAACTCTTACTTTTACGTAGATAACACTCACTATCTCTTAGGTTTGCACTATTACACCTAAGCCTAGCTCCACCTACTTCCTTTTCACACCCTTTCGCCTTCTATATAACTTATTTATAACTACTCCGCACCACTTCTAGCTAAACTGTCAACTCTAACATACCAGCTAAGACCACGGTACTCTCTTGACACTCCTATCACATCCATAGATCATCACAATCACAGACAGGGTTAACTAAAGTCAACTAGCACAATCAAAGGATATATCAAACTAGCACAGACATCACAAAGATCAATCCTAACGTCGATATGGGCGACCACTGACTAACATATTATTCAACAACACAGTCACACAAATACCAATAATCATATCTAATCAGCAATCATAAAGCAATCATAAGTTGTCTATCCTAGGGTTTTCACATATTAGACAAGTTACTCCTATGGTTGATAGACCTCTGACAACTGTCCTCAGCTATCATAGGTCACAGTCCTTCTCCTGAGGTGCTACTGTTATCAACCACTAGTAGGGCTTGGGTCACCCTACGCACATTTATATACACTACTCTATCCTACTATTCCTAGAGTGTAAGGTTTCTTGCTCCTACCTGGATAGAAGATTGTTGCAGTTGCTGTCACTTTTTGCGTCCTCACTGCTTCTTCTATTTGTATTCCTACCTCTGGACACTCCTACTTAGTCTACTAAGACACTCTCATCCTCTCCTCTTAGAGGAGTACCTACTAAGGGCTTTCTGATGCACAAGATCCTCACTTGAGGCAAGTGCAGAGCAAACTTGCTCCTTAGTGGCCCTCTAAGTCTCACTCCTATTCTCAATCTTTAGAATCACTTACTAAGGATTTTCTGATGCGCCAGATCCTTATTAGAGGCAAGCACAGAGCATACTTACCCTTAGAAGCTCCTAAAGAGAGAAAACTAGAGAGAGAATAGGTTGAGACCATACCTGGCTTAGAAGACTGTCATTGCCCCACGTCCTCGCGTCCCATCGCGCCTCCAGAGCTCCTCCACATCCTCCCAAAGACCTTTGGAAGAACTTGGAGAAATGGAGGGGGTGGGGGCCTATTTATAGGTGAGATGGAGAGCTCCTCCTCTCACCACCGCCTTTGACCGCGACTAGATCGCGTCGCGACGACGTAACACTATAAGTCCGGTGCGTCACGATGGACACAGATCTGGAAGGTTCATTTTTCTTTCTTCCACCGACTTACCAATCATCATGCATCGCGTCGCGACCTCCTACTCCATCCCGTCGCGATGGACATGTTTTAGAGAATTCTCGATTTCTCTATATTCTAGGGTTTTCCTATGGTATTTTTGACTTCCTATAAATATTTATTTATTTATTCTTTTAATTTTCTCAGGATGTCATAGTTCTTGCGAAGTAATCATTTACCAGTTCTCCTTCTTCCATAGCAACTTCAAATTCCCTCTGCAATGCCTACAGTTGAGCTCTCTTGACTTTCGTTGATCCCTGATACTTCTGCCTCATCGAGTTCCAAATCTCCTTCTAGGTATCACGCTTCAAGATTGTATCCAAGATGCCTCTTTCAGTCGCCTGAAACAAGTAGTCCTTTGCCTTCAAATCCTTCAGCTTCGCATCTTCCATAACTTTGATCTGATCTTGAGTTGGTTGCACCGATAAGGTGGGAATTCCAATTTCTATCAATCCCCAATATTCTTTGGAACGGAGAAGATTCTCCATGAGCATGGGCCAGTGGTCATAATGACCATCAAATCTGGGAATGGTGGGTTGCACGAAATTGCTATTCTCTCCCATCTCCTTCAAGCTTGTTCCTCATTTTCCTCTCTTTTTCTTGCTTCACACGAGTTTCAAAGACTGCGATTCTGAATCAGGACCCAAAAGAGCTCTGATGCCAGCTGTTAGGAATGTTGGACAAGTGTGATTGAAAAAACTGAATGCTAATCCATTGATTGATCACTTTAATAGTGATTACAAATTTATTACAAGAAAGAATGAAAACAAACTAACTAACTGATAACAGACTCACTACAAAAATACAAGCTCTGCACATCAAGCCCAAACTAACCCAATGCTAACAAGTCCAAATGCTAATGGCACCACTAACACTACCAAATACACCAACACTCACAACTTGCATATTATCTGGAGGAGGCGTAGTGGAAGACGAAGCATATACCGTCTTCAAGGGTTCCACTACCAGTGGTGTAGATGGGTTACCCTGTTTCACTGAAGCACCATTAACAACATCATTTTTACGCTTTCTAGTCGTCACCCCACTTAAGTTTACTTGCGTACTCGCCCCTGACGGAACTTGCACTCCTTTTTTCTGCGACGCCTTCTTCAAATATTCTTTCAACTCAACATCGGTCATTGGGGCCATCCTCGCTGTAACAACAACAAACACCAGTTAACTATGCAAGACATAACAATATTGAGAGTATAAACTCATCAAAATTTACTTACACAATAATTCATTAAGACCATTGGGGTTAAACTTAGTTTGAATAAGTTCCTTGCACCATATTGGTGCGAATTTTTCCAAAAGGTCGACGTCCGCTTTCTCGTCTTCAGTCATTGCATCGTAGTAAAAATCAGATACAGAGATTGGCTCACTTTCCCAATACAAAGGAAACTTATAACCTCCATGATTATCAATAAACAACTCGGGAAAGGAATCATTAGCCCTAATACGGAAGAACTTATTCTTAAAGTACTTGTATGAAGAGCAATAGGAGGTTAATATTCCCTTTTTTAGGATGCTACTAACGTATACCTAACCCCCTTTTCACAACCTTTGACATGGTGAAATGAAAAGAAACGCCCAATTGAAGCATCCGTGTACAAACCCTTACATAAAACTTCAAATGCCATTACAAACGCCCAGCCATTTGGATGCAATTGAGTTGGGGCTGCATTTAAGGCACGGAGAACATCACATTCAAACTGAGTGAATGGAATCGTACATTAAAGTCTTCAAAAAGGGTCTGATATGTATAAGTAAACTCTGGGGTCGCCCAACTAGGCGCATTATACAAACAAATTCACCATCCCTACATGGTTCTAAAATAATGTCTTCTTCTCTATCGTGTGAAGATACCCTATGTCCTAATCGCCACATCTGTATTGAGTTCTCACTTAAATAGATAGTAGAAAACTTCCTAACCTCTTCGCTCACGCAATTCCTATTACAGATAGCAGAGTCCATTATGATAGTCACAGGTCGCTTAACGTTAATCCGCTGATGCATACCTGATTCCAATTTTCCTGGAAAAGAAGAAAACAAACTATCACTACCAGAACTTTCTTCGGTAGAATCAAGAGAAGTAGGATACCCTAACACCTTATCAATTCTATGGGATAATTCCTTAAGGGATATTTTTGGATCCCTCTTAGACATGACTTCATTAATACGATAGTTACTGTCTGTCATTGAGCGAAGCTTTTTAACTTCCTCTCCATCATTATCTAATACAAATAGGCTAAATTATACATTTGGTCCCTTAAGTTTATTTTAGGTTTCAATTTAGTCCTTTATGTTTTATTTATTTGGTTTTGGTCCCTTATATTTCAAACGTTACATCACGTTAGTCCTTTCCGTAACCGGTCGTTGAAACGTCGTTAAGTTGTTTGGCGTGGCACTTAGGTGGCACTGATTTACCTACGTGGCACTGACATGTTGTAACACCCCGACTCTAACCAGGGAATTACTTAATTAATTAATCAAGGATTAAAGATAATGCGGAAAAATTTTCTTTGAATAATAATACATAAAAAAAGGCACAGCTGTGGAATTACCGAACTTTGACTAAACAAAACTTTACCAAATTTCATTCTACAACTAAAGTTGTCAAGCATAAATCAGAGTTTCGAAGAGCGAAAGTTACTTTGATTATAAATACAACATTTTATAGTAAAAAGAATGAATAAAGACTTATCAAACTTATAATTTTAATCCCTAACATCACTTTGACGTAATTGGACGTATAATACATTGACTCGTGATCCGGTATAGCCTAATGGCTGACATCATCCAATCATGGTGGACTGTTAATCAATCCTTGAATTTACTTTTCAGTCCTCAATGGCACACCTGTTATCTGAAATAAATAAAGGAAATGAGTCAGATATAAAAATCTCAGTGAGTTCCCTTGACCTCGTCCCCTTACATATCGTATATGAATGATTTTTATCAATCAAACGAGTTATATCTAATATCTAACATGAGGATGTAAGATTTATAATCTTGCTATTTTTAAAACATTATTTAAAGTAAACGTATAGCAAAATCAAGTAACACATCAACACTAACCTCTAGAGAAATTAACATGATGTGAGTAAGGAAAGTTGTTTGAGTCTTCTCCAATTTCCTTTAACACTACTAAGGCTTTACCATGCTAAAACATAGGAGTTTACTCACCAATTATTCATGGTAATCAATCAACATAATTCTTAATTTTTGTCATGAATAGAAGGTGATATACACTTCAACCAACTAAAGTAACATTAACAATTTCAACATACTTAAATCTAGGCATTCTTGAAGACTCAAACCATGGCCATGAGTCCTTGAATTGGCTCATGGTTCCTATTGCAAAATTGGCAAAAAGGTTCTTTGAGGACTTATAACAAACACCTCCTATGCAACCTAAAACATTAACATATCTTATCATGGATACTTTCATCAACAATCCCATAAAACTTAAAATGTATCAAGATCATGAACCAAACAACCAAGGCACACAATTTAAATAAGATTCATTTAGAATCAAGTGAAAGGAAATATAAACCCTAAGCTTGAACTCATGGGTGACAAGCTTTACAACTTGAACAGGCATAACCATGTCCATGAGCCTATAAATTGGCTCATGGTTCCTATTACAAAATTTGTAAGGAAACTCATTAAAGACATATATTAAACACCATATGGGCACACCAAACAAACTCAATGCAACATAAATGAGGATTCTTTCAAGCAACCCCAATCATCAACATACATCAATGTCACCATATACAAACCATCAAAGGCTCATTCAACATAAAATTACTCAAGAATCCCAAAAAGGAAAGTGAACCCTAAACTTGGTCTTATGGATGCCAAGCTCTAAAATAAAATACCATTATCAAACACATGTCATAGAAGTAATTAACCTAGAAATGGGTTTTTAAAGGTTCCCAACCTCTATATGAAAACAACCCCCAAGGAAAACTCACATTGGGTGTTTGGAGAGCAAAACCCTAACTTTGGGTGTTGATGGACATGAAAAGATTGGTTAAGGATCCTTGATTCTTCTTCCTTAGGCTTCAATGGAGGTAGAACCTCCCTCTTCCTATTCCATTTTTCCCTTCTCTTCTTCTTTTTCCTGAAGCTCTTTCTCGAGCTCTTTGTCTTTGTTCTCTCTCTCGCGATCTCACTCTCTCCCTGTCCAGTCCACCGCGCACAGTGGCACGCCGCCGTGAGCTGCCGTCATGGTGGCTGTCGCGGCCACCTCCTTCCTCTTCTCCATCAAGCCCTTCCTTCCTTCCTTCTCCTTTTTTCTCTTCTTCTCTCTTTCTTTCTTTCTTTTGTTTTTTTTTCCTGTTTTCCTTTTCTTCTGTTTCTGATCTAGAAAGGGGATAAAAGGAGAGGATGAGAGGGTACTAGGGTGGAAGTAAGTGGAACGTGGAGTATGGTGGGGTAGCGTTCATGTGTGTTACTAAAATTAAGCTTATGAGTCTCCTGTTAATTCCATAATTAATCATTTGGTTCCTAATTAAACCTTGGGTGATTTAATAAATTAAAATTACACAGCAATAATTAGTCCACATTTCCTAAGTCCTTGGGAAAAATTATCATTTTACCCCTAGGTTTAAACTTTGCTTTAACTAACTAAAATAAAGGCTATAAACCTTTTTAATCCTTAGGGATTAAATCCCCTTTTTAACTTAGAATCTCTAATTATCAGGCTTAGGGAAGTTGGGATGTTGCACATGTATAATTACGAAGACAAAAAAAAAACCTTTCTTTCTTTTCCATTTTATGGTTCTGCTGCTACTGCTGTGTTTGATCTCAACGGTTTTTTTATCTCGGTGTTAAATGCATCAGTCCCTTCTTCAAGGAAACGAAATTTGATTATGAAGAAGCATGGCAAGTGTTGAAAGCAAAGGTTTTCTTGTGGAGGAAACCGAGATGGTGGCAACCACTTTTGGTGGTGGAGGTGGAAGTTCTTTTTTCCCTCGATCAGAAGCACCTGGCACTGGAAACAGGATGGAGAAGATTAATGGAGGAGAGGAATGGAGGGAAAAAACCCTAATTTTAATTTGGGGAAGATGATGAACAGTAAATTCGACCTAAAAGTCATCCATTTTACTGACGAACAAAATCCGTCACCAAAAGCCAATTATCCGTAGCTAAAAGTCTAATTTACTTTTAACGACAGACACAACCACCGCCTTATCGCGCGGCGACACAACCACCACCAGCTTTGGTTGGATTTAAAAAAAAAAAGTAGAGCCAGAAACGGAGAAACCAGAACCAAAAAAACACAGCAAAATTTTTTTTGGTTTGATTTTGGGGAAAAAAGGCACAACCAAAAATTGGGAAAGAATCATCTTCCCCAAATTAAAATTAGGGTTCCTTAAATTAAAAAACACAAAACCAAAAATTGACAGCTTTGCTTAACACTGTTCATCATCTTCCCCAAATTAAAATTAGGGTTCCTCAAAGAAAAAGTTTTTTTTTGTCTTCATGTTGATAACAACACAGAGCTGTCTTATTCCGAAAATGAATTGTTCATGCTATTTCTGGGGAAGAATATGTGTTGTCTCCATTTGTAGAAATTGACACTTGTGAAAACCATGTTGATAACAACCCAGAGCTACAGAGAAAACGCAGCGAAGTTGGGGAAGAAGGAATTCCTTTTTTTTTTATCTTTGTCATCAGACACATCACTTGCCATATCACACAAACACTTGCCACATTGACAGGATGTTAGCCACGTCAGATAGAATGGGCAGCGTTAGTGGATCTTTGATAAAAGGGACGAACGTGTTATAACTGTCGAAACGTAAGAGACCAAATTGAAACTTTTTAAATATAGGGGACCAAATTGAAACCTAAAATAAACTTAAGGGACCAAATGTATAATTTAGCTATTACAAATACTTCAACCATGTTTGGCTATCTAATACACACACAACAACAAAGCAAAAATAGAAGCGATTTTACCTTCTATGGACTAGATGAAAACTAAAGTGCTTCTGGAAGTAAAATCGAAAACCCAGTAGGTTTTGCGAGATTTGAGTATCGAAAGATGAGAGAAAGCCTTCTACAACTCAACAATTTATAGTGGTCTAAGCAACAGAAGCGAAAGGTAGCATTCCTTTAATGACAAAGAAGCCAAACAATGCGACTATTCAGCGACCAAACACAAGCAAGAGACACGTCTATGCATTGCAAGAATTGTGATCTAGGGTGGGTCGCATTCTAAATCTCTGTTAAATCAATTTGATGGTCAGTTTTTAAAGTCCAAAACAATGTTTAAGTTTAATGAACGACGATGATTTTTAGTGATGGATCTAACGGTCACACACAACACCCCCATCGTATTGTCTGTACCGCGTTGCAGGCAAAACCCGTGTCACAACGCATCTGGCTTGCTCAGAAAGATTCATTATTACAACCTTGAAAAAACATGAAAAGTCATGTTAGATGACAGAAACGAAGGAGATCTAAACATGTGTCTTGTGCCTTGCTATATTACTTATAATAACATCGGAGGCACTGACTATGTGTGTGCTATAGTACTTGCCTACACAAACCTTGGTCTTTATCATAATTAATCAATTTTCCAATCGCTTCGCCCTTGTTAGGCTTTGTGCTTATGGGGCTATAGACCATTACGTTAAGGTCGCTTGTAAGACTTCGATTCTTAAGTGGACCCATCTGCTTATTAATCACTTCGCCCTTGTTAGGCCTCCTGCTTGTGGGGCTGTGGACCGTTATGTTAAGGTCGCCTGCAAGGCTTCGATCCTTAAGTGGACTCATCTACTTATTAATCACTTCATCCTTATTAGGCCTCGTGCTTATGGGCCTGTGGATCATTATATTAAGGTCGCCTAAGTATGATCTGCCTCTTCCATATAACCAATGGGCCCATCAATCTTGCTCATTTAGTTCATTGAGTTGGCTTATGTCCGCTGAGCCCATTGCATGTGTCCACCGACCTCTTTAGCTTAGTGGCCAGAGACAGTTGAGACCCATTGGCCACGTACAAGGTAACTGTTCATCAACGATGCCAGTTACAAAAAGACCCCTACCAGGACAGGGGTAACTCATTCACAAACAGAAATGATAGACCCAGATCATAACCAACTCATCGGAGAACTCCTTAGTGAGAACATGATCAAATTGGGTTAATTCAGTGGGTTGGAGCCTGGTTCACCTCTTAATTTGATTGAGAGGTGATGGTGTGTCACACATCATGAAGCAAATTGTTGTGCTATTAGTTTAGCTAATTTGGGGTGCGAACATGACTTAGGCTGTGTTTGGTGAAAAATAGCGAATAGCAGATAAGCCAGTTGATAGCGGATAAACTAACGGATAGCGGATGAACTTATAGGATAGCTCATAACCAATAATTTAACAGATTGAATTTTAAGTCTTTGGTAAAATTAACGGTTGAACTAGCTGATAAATATAAAATAACATAAAAGCACATTTTAATAAATGAGGGAGAGATTGTAAGAGCTAATACTTTTTTATTTTATTTAATAGAGGATAAACGAGAAATTTAAATAAAATAACAAGGGTTAAAGCAAGAGAAAAAATGATACACTATAAGCTATAAGCTCAAACGTTACTTCAAGTAGCGTCTGAAAAAACACCATAAGCTAATGGTTACCAAACACATGCTACGAGCTTATCTGCTATAAGCTAGCAGTTTTGCTTTATTAAACAGAACCTTAGAGCTGTGTTTTTATGTGCAACCTCCTGCTCAAGTTAGATCGTTGCTTCTTGCTGATGTTGTAGGATTTTCATATCCTCACTTTATAGCATTGTAGTTGCTTTTTTCCATGCTTCAGGCCTCTTTGATCCCAAAAAAAAAGTTGTTTTATTTTGTTTTTTGGTTTTATTTTGTGTGTGTAACGCCCCATTTCTGAAGCGCTACAGACAAGAACTTAACTCTAAGTGCAACAAGCTTTTTAAAATAATACTCTTTTGCCCTTTGGAAAATGCAGTATATTTTTTTTTGAAACAAACGTCTTTCACAAGGCACAAACAGAGTATCCACAGTGTTTAGAAACATGATGGAATTCTAAGTTACAAAAGACAGATGCACTAAAATACATACATACATTTCCAAAGATATGCCATAACCAGTACGTACAAAGTACAAGTAGAGAAATGTCTAAAAGGAGAATACCCCTAAAGTATGAAAACCCTACAAGAGCGATCATACTTCTGGGGTACTCTCGGAAGTTACCCACGTAGGGAGCTGCTCCAAAAGTAGACCTCCAGACCTAACCAACTACACCACAAAAGTCTATAACTAACAGACTGACTGGCCACCACCCGAAACTATATACAACAGACAGACATCACAGCTAACCAAAACTATGTACAAGGCAAATAGACAACATCAGCTAAACATCACTACCTAAGTCCTCGGATGGGTCCTTCCTCGTCCTCCTCCATCAGATCATCTTCGTCCTCGCCAGTCAAATCTATGAAAGGTGCAGATGCCAGTACACCCTCAGGTCTAACCTCCTCAAGCAAAACATCCTCAATCCATCCTACCCCACTGTAACCCCCCTCCCCACACTCCGTACAGACAGGAGAGGGATCCACAGGTGGGGTCGGGGCCCTGAAAATCAAGAGAGAGGTCGGCATCGCCTCTGGCTGTGGCTCCGCCACAAGGCTTAGTGTGTCTGCCACTGCACAAGAAGTCAAAGCACCTGCTGTCCAACATCTGACTCCCACGCTCTTCCAAGCGGTCCTCCTAATCCTGGCACCTCCAGGCATAGGTGCATAGCGAGTCGTGGTCCATCTAGGAATCTCAAAGGAGTCCTCTAGAGAAGTAGAAGAAGAAGCCTGTAACACTAGGTCTCGCTGAGTGCTACGCCAGCCGTCAACAATCTGCATCATCCTCACTGGGAAGCTCACGGTCCGTCTCGAGGTCTCCTATCGCAGTGCCAGTCTGTCTACTAGGAAAGTCTAAACTACGTCCCCGGTATAGACAACTCGACGTGAGATGGGGTCGAACTCCATCGCCAATGGGATCTCCATGTTAGGAAAGTCAAACACCATCTCTGGTGATGTCGTCATCACCGGTATCACCACCGTCTTCACCATCATCTGGGTTACCATCATCAATTGAAGGAACCACAAGAAAGGGTCAACTTCTTAAATAAGCAAATATATCATAACACAGCATAATATACAAATCAACAAAAGTGCATAAATGTCCACTAATGCAACTACATGTCACTGTTTATGTTTCCAGAATGACGAACAACGCCCTTGAACTCCAGCCGTAGCCTTGGGCTCTTCCACCACCCTAGGATATTCAAGTCGAAGTTTCCCAACGACACGACAATGAACAACACCACTGAAAACCAGGCGTAGCTTTGGGCTTTCCATCACCCTAGGATATCCAGGTTGAAGTTTCCCAACGACACGACAATGCTTCCACCAACCCCAATGAATATATCAACGCATATGACAATTCAATATGGTAAAATCAATAAATATCAATTATCCAACATCAATTCTACAACATATATCTTAACACAATTGAACCATACATGTAACCACATCATGTTATCAAATTCAAGATCACAGCAATTCAGTTTGACAACAATCCACAATCCACAACAATTCGCATAGAAGAAATCATCAACATTGATAGGCATAATTCTTCTCTTTGAAGCTCCATGGAATTAACAAAGAGGTAAACAAGCATACAAGTGTGGGGGTCGGGGTCAGGATACCGACCGCTTTTATCCAGACCCATTAAAATAATCATACATACATAAAAAGCTTTAAAATCAAAAGGGTATCAGACCCTCACTTTGAACCCAGAGGTTCTCAGACTTCTTTGATAGGACACAAATAACATTTTAACGTGGGACTTATGGGTGCCCATCTCCTAATCATGTCTAGAAGTAACCCTTACCAAAATCGTCAGGTCGCGTGTCAAAGTACGTCTTGGTCTCACGCAGCACGAACTCGGATTCCTCAAATCCTAACACCACTAAATAAGCTTAGTACAATCTTAGGCATAGACTTAATTCTAAATCCTTAGGCTCTCAAACCCCAAAAATCTCTTAGATACCAAAACACTTACACTTGAATACACAATTTGAAACACATAATTTTTTAAAGAATCACATACACTTGAAAAATTAACAAACAATTAAAAGAGTAAGATTTTAAAGACTAAAAGTCATTTTTCATTTTTCAAACTTAGAACCTGAAACAATACCACAATCAAATTCATTTTCCTCAAAATACTTAAGTCAAGGCTCCACTTGGATTTTAGGATCTCAAGGAGTCCATTTCACCTTAAGTGTTTCATGGCCTCAAAAGATCAAAACAACTTCCATTTCAATCAAATCATTTCCATAATTTTCCAAAGCTTAAACACAATTCAATTCAACTAATATAAACTAAGGGCACAAAATAATTTCCCTACCCAAACTCCTAAGAGCTCGTGGCCAACACCCTTCTTTCCTAAAAGAATTTACAAACTTTCAAACCAATTAAATAACATCATTCTATACTCCATTTCTTTCACAAAACAACAATTTTCTTACAAAACAAAAGCCTAATTAAAGTCTAATAGAAATTTCAAGCATCTTAAAGAATCAAGGGTTTCACCAAAATCTTCTCAATCCTTGATTCAAATCAAAACCAACAATTACAATAGAAATAATAATTTGTAAGAAGTAAGAAACACAAACCAATTGGAGGATTCACATGGAAAATCTCACCACCCCACACCCTTAGGTCTTGCGCCCAAGGGTTCAATAAAATTGGGGGAAATGTGTTCATTTCTTCCATTGATCATAATCAACCAAAATATGAAGCTTTAAAATAAGAAAGAACAAGAAAAAAACACATCCTATACATATATATATATACCCCACGGTTTTGGGGCTGAATAAGGGGGTGAAGAAATTTGTTTCCAAACTCACTTACAAGGTTAGAATGAGGTGATCAAGAAGAAGATAAAGCTAGAAGCAAGTCGAGTTGAAGATTGGAGATGAAATCATGCATGGAAGGTGAAGGAATGTGGAAGCCATGGAAGTCTCTTGTTTTCTCTCTCAAGAACAAAGAAGAAGAATGAAATGAAGTGTAGAGAGTGAGGGGGGAAGGCGCGGCTGGATGGAGGAATAAAGGGGGAGGAATAAAAAAAAATTAATTAAAGGCTAAACACTTGGTTAAAAACAATTTAGGATAAGCATAAAAATATTAATCACCCAAAAAGTGACACATACACTCTAAAGTAAGATGTCAATCCCATCAACAAGTCTAAAACATCTAATCTCTCTTCTCTTATGATTACCCTCTAATCCTAGAGTCTTAAGTTTACTAAAAAAATACAGCGTCGAGTAATCGCGTTACCGATTAATTCTTCCGCCGATTATTTTGCGAAAATAAATTTTCTTAGAAATTAATTCACCGCATGATAATAATTTATCATAAATAATAAAAACAATTGAAAACACTCAATCATAATCACAACAAGTTACGATTCGATTTTCATCGAAATCGGAGTTCTTTTAAAATTTTATTGACGAGTAAAACTACCCGGTAATCTAAAACAGGCGAAACTTCGTTACAAAATTTCGAATATTTTTGAACCATGAATTAATATAAAATATTAATTCTCAAATTTAATTTGATCTTGATTTAATTCAATCACTTACTTAGCCACCAAAACTGCTTATTATAGCATAAATATGCCAATTATACTAAAATAACGCTAAATAATGCATCGCAAAAATAAGGACGTTACAGTGTGATATCAGATATCAGATAGTTAAGTTAATGGTTTTTGGATTGTTGTTAGATGTTGTAGTAAATGTGGGAAGGTGTTAGGAGACATTTTTTTGTTTAGAGCTGAGCATGTAATGGAATGGGTGTTTGGATCGATGTTTTTAAAACCAAATGAGAGATCGAACTGATGAGATCTCCAGGTCATTGTTCAATTTGTTTCATTATGGTTAATCCCGATTCGTTTAGAGACTTAATCCAGTTCAATCGGTTCTAGGCGGTTCAATCAAATTGTTGTTCAAATGGGGGTGTACCAATCGTCAAACTGGCTGATTTCTAGTTGAACTGGCTGGTTCAGTCTGATTTTTAAAACATTGGTTTGGATAGTTGAGAGTTCACTTTAAACATTTAAGACTGCCATTTAGGGCCTTGTTTTGTTTATTACTCCCTCCGGTCCATATTATAAGAAACAAAATAATCCATTTTTTTGTCCAAAATATAAGAAACATATATCAATTTTCAAATACATTAAATGCTAACTTTAAATTATACCCTTATTTATAGTAGTGTCATTTATTACAAATCATCATTCCAACCATTTCATAAAAGGGGTACTTTGAAAAAAAATAAATTTTTATGAGCATGAATTAAAATTGGTTTATTTCAAAGCTTTTCCTCGGTGATAATTACTCAATGCATGGATGAATCTATCTCTCAAAGACCACGCCGATCATCATTTTATTTTAGATTTAGTAATTTAATTGGTGAAACTTTTAATGTTCCTTTCATTATAAAACCAAACACAAAAAATACTAGTGTATTAATGGGTAGGATTTGGGTAAAGTGCAATAGTATCCGTACTGGACCCATCCCCACATGGGTAACAACATTAATTAGCTATGACAAATCAAAAATAAATATTGATTAAAAATACATACATAACTCAATTGAAATTTGGAGGTCTTTCAAATTTAATCATATATAAAACACTACAAAAAAATTATTTAAGTAAATTAAAATAAAATGTAATAATGTTATTAAATACAACGCATAATATTTTGTTTGAACATCGAGTAAATATTACAATGATTTTCTAAACAAATAAATTCATAAAAACTTGTAAGTCTGAATTAATATTAGATGTATATTAACTTTATTTTTTAAATTTAATATTATACCCATATACATATACAAACACACACAGATAGGATGAAGATCAACTTACGAAAAAAGTTATTCTACTTAATAACCCTTCATAAATATTGAATCTTATCAATCTGTATCAAATTAAAAGTTCTTATTGAGTAGATCAAGTCTACAAATTTTCATAAAATTTGAAAAATGTCTGGTACTTTCATCAAAAACTTCAATTCAAAATATAATATATTTTTTCAAAAACAAGTAAAATATCGAATATAAAATTCTACAACTACGAATGTCCAATTTATTTAAATTTTAGTGTGCATGATCATTAAGAAAATATGACAAAATTCAATGATCTGATTGAAAAAATTTAATATCTATAAAAATTTATTAATCAGAATAACTCTAATAAGTGTTACTATATTTTTTTTTGATACCATGGTATTGGTGGAAGTATCCCCCGACTTTATCGAGGACTAATCTTCTCGGGGCTTTGGCTGTATTAAGGCTATCCCTCCCAACGGGGTTTTTTGTCATATCCAAGGCTCGAACTCGAGACTTTCGGCAAGAGACCAAACCGCAGTACCAGTCAGACCAACGCTTAGTTGGTAATAAGGGCTACTATATATATATATATATATATATACACATCAACATATAAATATAAATATAAGTACTCGTAAAAAAACATATAAATATAAGTAAATAAATAAATAAATAATATATGGCCATGAAACAGGTTTTACGAATAATTATCAATTTTCATATCTATACTTTTGAGCCTGCCCATTAGGTGATTTTCACAAGGATCCATGTGTCCATTACTCATAAACCCTAAACCCTCGATCATAAATGCCTAGTGCGTAGCCCTAACAAATTCTATTGAACCTAGTTCCTTCCTTCCTTCCTTCATCCTCCAATATATTTTTCAGTCATAATTTTTTTTTTATTCCATTAGCAAATAAAATCTCCGTCTCACCGATTTCGCATATTCAATTGGTAACGGAGTTTAGCAGAGAAAGTGTTAATTAACATAAAAGAATGGTGTATTGCGATCACTGTTTGAGAAACGTTTCTGGGCTGCGAGTCGATGATGGTCCCTTGTAAGTAGCCCTTTATGCTTTCACAAATATATACATGTGCTGAATTTAAAGCTTTTTTTATTTTAGGCTTAATTGCACTTTTGATTCACAAGTATTACAATTGTACGATTTTAGTACCCTAAGTTCTAATTAAGCGAATTGGTCCTTTAGATATCACAATTGTGCGAGGTCTCTCTGCACAATTGACATTCAATTTATAACTCAAAATGTTGTAAATGTTTTTAAATTTTTAAGCCAACTAACATGTCATCTAGACCAAATTATGTGCTAGGTCATACCACATGTGATACATCAACTTTTTTTTTTTTATAAATTGAATGGCAAGAAGGACCAAAATCGCACAACTACGATAACTAGAAGAATCATTTCGCACAATTGGAACCAGAGGGACCGCAATTGCACTATCGCAATACCTAGAGGACCTATTTCGCACAATTGAAACTTGGGAGACCAAAATCTCACTATCGCAATACCGAGTGATTAAAAGTGCAATTAAGCCTTTATTTTATTTTATTTTATGATATCATATTGGATTATTGTTATGTATATGGTTTTTGGAATGTTTTCAGATGTTGTAACGAATGTGGGAAGGTGTTGCAAGACTACTATTTTATTGAAGATGAATCTGAAAGTCTCTCTGTTATTGATTATCTGGAGGTGATGAACAAGTTTCATGCTTTGTGCATTGCCTATGTTTTGCTATCGTATAATTATATTTTGCTAAGTCTATGTGGGAAGGTGGGTTATGCCTGGGGACTAGTGTATACATATATTTTGCTAAATGTCTGTTTGGATGAGCTTATTTTGGGGATAAAGAGGCTTTCTTTTAGCCTTTTGGCATCTTTATATGAAAGCTTTTGAGAAAAAAAATTGTTTCCAGAGATTAAAGCTGAACCAAGCGTAGGCTAGATGGATGTTGTGCTATCTTTTGACACCTAACTAGGAGACGGGGACCCATGCTCAGCACGGGGGCGAGAAAATTATTGACAAATAATTTCTATATAAAAGATGGAGATATTGTCACGTAGTACAATGTGGATAACCAGACTAAGTGTAGTTAATTTTCTTAAAATAAAAAATATAATAGAAGATGAAAATTTTGCCAGGTAGCGTAACATGGATAATCAAACTAACTAAGTTTTCTTAAATAGATAATAGATTTTCTTTTGGTGTGGGGTGCTAAGGAGTTAGTGTATGTAGTGCTTACATCATTAGAATGGGTTGGAAGACAAGTTTGGGGCAATTCATTTTGCAGCCACACACAACTTTCTATTATGTGTCCTCTCTGACTAAGAATCGTTGCAGCTCTCCCCCCCTCCCTCTGTCCTCTCTGTGAGGATGTGGTTGGGAAATATTCATGTTGGATCTCTTTCCTTGCATTCATTCATATTGTTCAATTGATTTACACTTCAAAATCTTGAAATTCTATATTGAAGGGTCCCTTACATGAAATTTGATTTACTTTAGGGTTGTTTGGTTGGGGGGTTTTGGAGGGGAGGGGAGGGGAGGGGAGGAGATATTTTAAATTATGTTTGTTTGGTTCAATTTTTTTAATGAGAGGAGGGAGGGAGGGAGCAAAATCCCTCCTAAGGGTGTGTTTGGTTGGGGGTTTTGGAGGGAGGGAGGGAGGGAGGGAGGAGATATTTTAAATTATGTTTGTTTGGTTCAATTTTTTTAATGAGAGGAGGGAGGGGAGGGAGCAAAATCCTCCTAAGCCAATTTTGGCTCCCCTCCCAAAGTGGGGGTTTTGGAGGAGGAGGGAGATTAAATTATTTAAAATAAAATTACTGAAATATCCTTATATATAATATAATATAAAACACTATAAGGATATACCATTAAATTAATCATTTCCCTCCATTAAAATCCTTCCCCTCCCCTCCTGAACCAAACAAGCAAAGGTTTCCCTCTCATCCCCTCCCCTCCTCTCAACCAAACACAAAATCAAAGTAAATCCCTCCCCTCCCTTCCCCTTCCCTCCCCTCCCCTTCATTAAAATCCCTCCCCTCTCCTCCCCTTATTTGAACCAAACAGACCCTAAGACAATTTTGGCTCCCCTCCCAAAGTGGGGGGTTTTGGAGGGGAGGGGAGGGGAGATTAAATTATTTAAAATAAAATTACTGAAATATCCTTATATATAATATATATAAAACACTATAAGGATATACCAGTAAATTAATCTCTTCCCTCCATTAAAATCTCTCCCCTTCCCTCCTGAACCAAACAAGTAAAGGCTTCCCTCCCCTCCCCTCCCCTCCTCTCAACCAAACACAAAATCAAAGTAAATCCCTCCCCTCCCTTCCCCTTCCCTCCCCTCCCCTCCATTAAAATCCCTCCCCTCCCCTCTCCTTATTTGAACCAAACAGACCCTTAGAAAATAAATGATTGAGATCTTCTGGTTTAGTTTTTTCGTTGAGCATACCTGAAATAAATATTATCAGGGTTTTTCTTTTTAATAGGTGTTACTACTATGGGACATGTCCATCTCATAAGAATTGTTGTTGTCTTTAGAGCTAAGATGGTTTGGAACCTTTGGATTCGGGTAATTTCCTGACTCAGAACATTGTTCTGATGGGTAATAGTTTTGGGAGTTTTCCTTTAGAAGCTCATTCCCTTTGCCACCAAGTTATCCAAAATATGACTTAGAGGAAAAAAAAGGCGGGGTATCAGTACATCAATCTCAGCTTCTCATTTCAGTCCATAAAAAATTATCTCACTTGATTATACTGCTACCTTTAACTCTGTTTCTTTAAGGTTGGTAATGGTTCTCATGTCAACTTTTGGATAATTTGATGTTTTCTTTGTTTTAGTTGAAATTTAAACTTCGAGTCCATCATACAATGCCGGGGAGTGTTAGGTTTCAAGAAACCAGAGAAAGAAGAGAATAGATATTGCAAATGAGTGATTTCATTTCTTTCACTAACTGAAACTGATACAACTCGATATGATTTATACACAAGTAACCGTCCTAACTAACTAACATTAGTTAGGCAGTTACAACAGCAATTGCTCATTAACAAAACAGAAGAATAACATATACTCTCATAGGGAGATAGAGGAAGATGTTAACCATAAGATCCAAGTAAGATGGATGAAATTGAGGATTGCTTCAGTTGTAATTTGTGATAGAAAAGTACCACTCAAGCTTAAGAAAAATTGTGTTGTACAACTATAAGACTAGCAATGTTGTATGGGACTGAATATTGGGCGGTAAAAAACCAATATGAAATTAGGGTCAGTGTAGAGATGAGAATATTACGTTAGATGAGTGGTCACATAAGACAAAATATAATTAGGAATGACGTCATTAAGGAGAAAGTTGGTTAGCTCCCATTGTAGAAAAAATGGCAGCATCTTTTCATAGGTGGATATAAATGTTATATTTGTAGATATAAGAGAGACAAAAGATTACTATAGGTTAAACTATGAAAAGAGATCTAGATATAAATGGTCTATTTTTAGATATGGTTCATGACAGAAAATTATGGTATTATTTGATTGATATAGTCGATCCCACCTAGTGGAAAGATGCTTTGTTTATTATCGTTATTTATCGTGCTACCTTAACCTGTTTTCCTTAAGGTGGGTAATGGTTCTCATGTCAACTTCTGTGAGGACCATTGGATAGCATATGTTTAGATCTGCTTTCCCATGTCTTTATTGTCTTTCTTCTTTACATAAATCCACAATTTTTGAGGTGTCCGAGATTTTGCGCGAAAGCAAATTTTTATGACTTCATGCTAGTTGAAAGGGAAAGGGATCTAGTAACAAACTCTGCTTTTATAGCTGACATCTAACACCAATAATCCCATTTCTTGATCCAACCTTGATGTCCATATTTCCTAATTATTTTTTATTCTCTATACGATTTGAGATATTGAATCAAGATTGAGATCTTGTTCTTGTACCTTGATGTAAATCCCTTGGAATTTTTAATTTGCTATTTTTATCAAGCCCTTAACAATTTTGTGTTGTGGTGATGATTTTTAGGTATTTCATGTCACTGACTTGCTATCATGTTGATTATTCACCTGCTGAAATGTTGTTTGCTGCATAGGTTGATGGCTACCGTTGCAATGAGGAGGAAGAGCATTATATGAAGATTAATTGGGAAAATATGAATCGGGTATCGAAGATTTAGGGTCTGTTTGGTACACTTTTTAAAAACAGATTTTCTATTTTTAAAAATAGACAAAAAAAAAATTATTCTTGTTAAATTTTTAAAAACAAAAAGCAGTTTTTAAAAAGTGTAATCAAACAGAATCCTAATCTTTTTTTTTCCTGTTTGATATTGCTAGATAAAGTTCTGTGGTTATTTTTCTACATCCTATCATTAGTTTAACACTGAAGTGGGTGCATGCTTGTATTGTGTTTTCCCCTGGTTTGCTATTTCTTAGTTTGGCTTATGTGGAAGGTTAATGTGTACTGTATCTCACTCAACCTACAGGAACAAGAAGCCAAGGAAGAAGCTGTAAGAAAGCTTTTGAGGCGAGTTCCCAAAACTGTTCCAGGGATTTGCTTGCAGCAAGAGAACTTGCTGCATCTACTGCTGCAGCTGTGGCAAAATCCATAAAGGTAACGATGGAAACGATTTTCTGGTGAGGTTCTTTTGTGTGTATGTGAAAACTAATACAAGTTAAAAGATAAAATATTTGTGAAGTCCACCTTGGAATTTTTATGTCACTGTTGTGGGTTTAAAGGGAAGTGCACCTTGCCAAACAATTAATAAATGGGATCATAAGCACCGAAGCACTTGAGAAACCCTCGCTTAATAGATAGCTTTTCATAGGGGGACAACCAAACCATTATTTAAGTACTCCACCAAACATCTCATACTACTCTATGTGAGACTTAGGCACCCCATAATACGCAAATCCCAATCATATCACTGTCTCTGTGAGTCGACGTCTCACCAACTGCACTCTTCGATGCTTCACTCAGCCTTTCCGATCATCCCCTTCATGGGTAGCCCTCACTGAGACACCGGCCACTAGCTCGGATACCAATAATAAGCACTGAATCACTTGGCAAACACCTCCATTAAAAGCTAGCTATCTAAGGGGAGAACCATGCCACTTAAGTACTCCACCGAGCATCTCAAACTATCTGATGTGGGACCTAGGCACCCAATAATACCTAAGTCCCTACCATGGGTATATTTAAGACCCCGATATATCGTTCCTACAAAGATCCTTTGTAATAATTCTTAGATTTTGGATCTAATTCAATCTCACCAAACCGACTTATTAGGTGATGATTGTCCAAGCCTAATATGCACTACTTAAGCAATATTTCTGGTTGATGCGGGACTCTGAACATGCTCCATTACCCCGCACACTTGGAACAATATCTGAAAGTTTGGTTTTTCCTCTTTTTATCGTGAGGACAATCTCTTAACCTCTTGTCCCATTTTATTTTTCTCTTTGTGATCATAATTTTCTTCTATTATCTATTATTTATATAAGAATAGTAATATAGGAGAATATAAATATAACATCTACATATTTGACTTTTGAATTCACACTCTCTTTTCGCATTTAGGGTTAATTGATGCTTTTCTGTTGGTGTGTGTGCATGTGATGAGGTGGCATTATGTGTTTATGATATATATTGCTTTATGTACTTACAGTTTTATTGGTTCATTTTTTAGCACTGAATATGATTTGTTAATATGGCAACCTAGAAGCTTCTGAAAATGTTTATATATTATTGATGATACTTTTTTGCTTCTATCATTTGCAGGGGGTCAGCTCCAAAGTTAATTACAATCTCTTGGATAAATTATTTGATGAACATGTAATTCTTTCCTTCAACGGCTCTGCAACCTTGCATGGTCATTTTAACTTGCTTTTGATCTTCTTTAGTTTTTAATTTATTTAATAAAACCGGGAAATTTCTTTTTCCCCCTTTATATGGGCTGAAGCTTGTTTTGATAAATTATTAGTAGTTGTGAGAACTCATACTTAGCACGAATAGCAGAGAAAAACAAAATTTAATGTAGTTAAGTTTTTTGTGAGAGAATATTTTTTTGCGGAAAAACGGATGAATGTATTTTTGCAACGTGGTCTTAGTGTAGTTAAGTTTTTGTAAATAGATATTTGAAGATGCATGAAAGAATATTAGTACCTAAATTATTATGGATGATAATTTCAATAGAAATTACATATTAATGTAAATTTATATATATATATATATATATATATATATATATATATATATATATATATATATATATATATATATATATATATATATATATATATAAACTGCGTCTATCATGAAAATTGTGTTGTAGATATGTTGTAAATAATATTTAACGTAATACAAGTTTTTCAGTATACATATGATTCACTATGACTAAAAATGGACAAAACTTAGTTTACGTTCTTTAGGTCAAGTTGGTCATGTTTTCCTCACAAAATAAATAAAAATCAGTCTCTCTATCAGCTCTATCTTTTTCCAACCTCTCACCAGTCCACTATCAAATCAGTTTATATCCCATTTTGTGAGAAGAACATGACTAATTTGACTTAAAACTGATGACCTAAGTTTTATTGGGTAAAAATATACTTGACAAAATAAGTTTTTACATAAAAGCACATTAATATCTAAATTACAATATATATATATATATATATATATATATATATATATATATATATATATATATATATCAAGTTATTGTTGGGTATGTTGTGGCAGTTTTTATTTCTAATGCAGTTTCATAAATCCTAAATTACTATAAAATATGTTTCAATTGATTTCATCTCAATATTTATCGCAACATCAAAAGTGACTTGGATTCGAATTTGGTTTATGAAATTGCATAAATCCTGAATTTTAAAATCCAAAATTCACTATCAAATGAGTAAATGATAATGATTTAGTAAAAATTGGTGAGATCTTCCGCTCACAGATTACTGAAGAAGATGAAAACTATGAAGGTAATATTCTAATATATTTGACATTATTTCAAAAATTACAAAAGAAAGATTTAACTAAAGGAATTAAAGGAAAAGAAAAGCTTGAAGGATTAATGAAAAGATTTAACTAAAAATAAAATATTATATATTATGGAAAAATAATTAATGAAGCACCAACAGATATAGCAGATGCTCAAGGAAATACTTGTATACAGTTATTAAATAAGAAAAACTTATGGAATTAAAAAGAAATATAAAGAAAGAAGAACATAGTAAGAAAGAGTACCAACAGATATAGCAGATGCTTAAGGAAATACTTGTATACAGTTATTAAATAAGAAAAACTTAAGGAATTAAAAAGAAATATAAAGAAAAAAGAACATAGTAAGAAAATATGATATATTCATATAGGATCAATACAAGTTCTGACTAAGAGTAATAGAGGAAAATCTAGCCTGTGTAAATTTTTTTTGGAAAGGCAAAAGAGATTTTTATCGATAATAGTGGATCAAGGCTCAAGTAAAGCCTGAACCAATAACAATTACAGATAGGATAAATAGTTATTTTGGTTCTTAAATGTGTGAGACATTGTCACTATAGTCCTTGAGTATGTTAAAATTTCAAAAAATTCTCGATTGTGTCGTCTGTTAATTATTTCATGGATTAAACTGACTAATGGAAGACACATTGGAGGACAAAGCTGACTAATAAAATACACATTTAAGAACGAAACTGACTAATTCAGAATGTTTTTGTTATTTTAATATATTTAAGAACTATAATGATAACATTTCACACATTCTGAGATCAAAATAGGTGTGTAACCTTACAAATATAAGCCAAGAGCAGCAAAACATATATCAGCAACGCCCTTACCTTATTCACCTAAGTTGGTACCCGGCAATGTCAAACACTGCTCATAAACCTTGTCTTTTTCTAATTCTCTCCACTTCCCTTGTTTTCCGGTCCGCTTCCATAGTTTTCCTGAACTGCATGCATTTATCCGAATAAAAACTTGTTGGTGTATTTTGTATATGTGTAGGTGTGTTTAGTATATTGGGCCTGTGTTTGTATAGTTGTTTTGTGGGCTTGTTGCTCTTATTGTAAACCTAACCGGTTAGTTTGATAATCAGTTAGTTGTGCAGTTAGTTGACAGTTAAGTAGTTTGTTTAGTTTGTAATCTCTATAAAAGGAGTTTTATCAATGAAGTAATACAGTTTTTTGCAAAACTCTGTCTCTGATCTAACAAGTGGTACCAGAGCTCTTCACGGGGCCTGGAAAGAGAGAAAGAAAGTGTGTGCGATTCAGAGAGAAAGAAAGAAAGAAACGGCCGCGCCGTTGACGAGCCACGGCGGCAATACACGATTCAAGGAGAAATTATGACGGACAAGGAGGTTAACAACTTCGTGCAACCCGCGATTCCAAGGTTTGATGGCCATTACGACCATTGGGCCATGCTAATGGAGAATCTTCTCCGATCTAAGGAGTTCTGGGGCGTGGTGGAAACCGGTATCCCTTATACCGCCGGCACCTACAGTCGCAACGGCGGGGCAAATCAAGAATGTGGAGGATCACAAACTGAAGGATCTCAAGGCAAAGAATTACTTGTTCCAAGCAATTGATAGAAATATCATAGAAACCATCTTGAAGAAAGACACTGCGAAGGAGATCTGGGACTCCCTAAAACAGAAATATCAGGGATCAACTAAGGTCAGGAGGGCACAGCTTCAAGCACTGAGAAAGGAATTTGAGATTCTTGCCATGAAGGAGGGAGAATCTGTGAATGATTACTTTGCAAGAACCCTTGCCATTGCCAACAAGATGAAGATGCATGGAGAAAGAATGCAAGAATGTCAAGTTGTGGAGAAGATTCTGAGATCAATGATTATTCGGTTCAACTATGTAGTGTGCTCTATCGAAGAATCAAATGATGTGACAACCATGTCAATTGATGAGTTGCAGAGTAGCCTGCTAGTTCATGAACAAAGAATGAGGGGTTACAAAGAGGAAGAACAAGCTCTTAAGGTGTCAAGTGGTGGCAGAAGTGGAAGTAGGGGAAGAGGTAGAAGAGGAGGAAGAGGTCATGGAAGACAATCTTTTAAAGATTCTGTTGAATGCTACAAATGCCATAAATTAGGGCATTTTCAATATGAGTGTCCTAGTTTGGAGGAAAATGCAAACTATGCTGAGTTTGATGAAGAAGAAGAGATGCTTCTTATGTCAAGTGCAGAAACTCAGAACTCTGTCCATGAACGTGTCTGGTTCCTGGACTCTGGTTGCAGCAACCATATGTGTGGGAACAAGGAATGGTTCTTTGATCTTGATGAAAGCTTTCGGGAATCAGTGAAGCTTGGAGACAATTCCAAGATGACAGTGAAAGGAAAAGGCAATGTGAAGCTTCAAGTTAATGGAAGGGTGCAGGTTATCACTGGGGTTTATTTTATCCCAGAACTGAAAAATAATTTGCTCAGTATAGGCCAGCTCCAGCAGAAGGGGTTAACTATAGTTTTCAAGCAGGATATGTGCAAGCTGTATCACAATGAAAAGGGGTTGATTATGTCTTCAAAAATGGCAACCAACAGATTGTTTGTTGTTGTTGCCTCTGCTCTCATTCCTTCCTGTTTCCAAGTCTCAGCTGAAGAGACAACTCGGCTTTGGCACCATAGATATGGTCATCTAAGTGTCAAGGGATTGAAGTTGCTAGTTCAAAAGAGTATGGTGAAAGGGCTGCCTGATGTGAAGGAGATAGAAGAAGTATGCACTGATTGTATGATAGGCAAGCAGCACAGGGAATCAATTCCAAAGGAAAGCAGTTGGAGGGCATCCCAACATCTAGAGCTGGTTCATGCAGATATATGTGGTCCCATAAAGCCAGAATCTAACAGCAAAAGGAGGTATTTTCTTACTTTCATAGATGATTTGAGTAGGAAAACATGGATTTATTTTCTGGTAGAAAAATCTGCAGCACTTGACTGTTTTAAGAAATTTAAATCATTGTTGAGAAGCAATCTGGAAACTCTATTAGTGTCTAAGAACCGATAGGGAGGAGAGTTTAATTCAGTAATTTATTAAGTTCTGTGAAACCAGTGGCATAAAGAGACAATTGACTGCAGCCTACACCCCACAACAAAATGGGGTGGCTGAGAGAAAAAACAGGACACTTATGAACATGGTTAGAAGCCTATTGTCAGGAAAGAAAATCCCTAGAGAATTTTGGCCTGAAGCTGTGAATTGGGCCAACTATGTCTTGAATAGAAGTCCCACTTTTGCTGTAAAAGATATGACACCAGAGGAGGCATGGAATGGTGTTAAACCCTCAGTTCATCATTTTAGAATATTCGGGTGTGTTGCTCATGTGCATGTCCCTGATGCACAAAGAAGGAAACTTGACAATAAAAGTGTTAAGTGTGTATTTTTTGGGGTAAGTGAGGAATCCAAGGCCTATAGATTGTATGATCCTACAACTAAGAAAATTACGGTCAGTAGGGATGTGGTGTTCTCAGAAAATGAAGGCTGGAACTGGGACTCAAGCAATTCAGTAACAGGAAATCAAGCACTTGAGTATGATCATGGAGATAGAGAGGCAGCAGGAAGTGAAACTGCAGATGCAGAAGAAACAGCAGAAGAAACAAGGGCTCAAACAGAAATTGATGGTTTAAATGCAGGAGGCAAAATTAATTCTCCAAGAAATTCATCAGCAGAGCAAACCAGAAATTCCCCAGCAGCTGCTGCCTCATCAAGAACACATGCAGAAGAACATTCCATTGCCCTTGACAGAGACAGAAGAGACATTAGGCCACCTAATTGGCTTAGTGAATATGAAACTGAAGATGCTTATGACAGTGATGAACTACACACCTTAGCTATGTTTGGACCATGTGAAGACCCTTATGTTTATAAGGAAGCTGTGAAACATGAGGAGTGGAGGAAAGCTATGGATGCTGAAATTGATTCAATTGAAAGGAATAAAACCTGGAAGTTGACATCCCTACCAAAAGGAGCAAAAAGCATTGGTGTGAAATGGATTTACAAGACTAAATACAATGAAGAAGGGAAAATAGATAAATTCAAGGCAAGACTAGTAGCAAAAGGGTACTCTCAAAAGCATGGCATTGACTACAATGAGGTCTTTGCTCCGGTTGCTCGATGGGATACTATTAGAAGCATTTTTGCTGTTGTTGCATTAAGGGGCTGGGATGTTTTTCAATTGGATGTAAAGAGTGCCTTTCTTTATGGAGAATTGGGTGAAGAAGTGTATGTTGAACAGCCACTGGGGTATGAAAGAAAGGGAGAAGAAGAGAAGGTGTATAAGCTCCACAAGGCCTTGTATGGCCTTAAGCAAGCCCCACGGGCTTGGTACAGCAAGATTGATTCATATTTCAGCAAATCTGGTTTTGTAAAATGCCCCCATGAACATGCTTTGTTCACCAAAACTGATGGGAAAGGAAACAGATTAATTGTCAGCTTGTATGTTGATGATCTCCTCTTCACTGGTAGCAGTAGAAGCATGTTGGAAGAGTTTAAAGTGGAAATGAAAAAGGAGTTTGATATGACAGATTTGGGAAGAATGCGGTTTTTCTTAGGCATTGAAGTTTTCCAAAACAGTGATGGTATTTTCATCAACCAACAGAAGTATGCAAAGGAGATTCTTGAAAGGTTTAGCTTGGAGAATAGCAAACCAGTGACCAATCCAATTGTTTCAGGAAGTAAGATGTCTAAAAGGGAAGAGGGGAAGGCTGTAGATGCTACTGAATTCAAGAGGATTGTTGGAAGCTTAATGTACTTAACTGCTACAAGACCTGATCTTGCTTTTGCAGTGAGCTTGATCAGCAGGTTCATGGAGAGGCCTACTGAAAAGCACCTTGTTGCTGCAAAAAGGGTGCTAAGATATGTGAAGGGAACTTTGGAGTATGGTATCTTGTATAAAAGAGGTCTTGCTATGGAATTGATGGCTTTTTCAGATAGTGATTTTGCAGGGGACATTGATGATAGAAAGAGCACCTCTGGTTATGTTTTCTTACTGGGTTCTGGAGCTGTCTCATGGATGTCAAAGAAACAGCCTAGTGTCACACTGTCTACTACAGAGGCAGAATATGTATCTGCTGCTGTTTGTGCTTGCCAAGGAATTTGGCTTAAAAGAATCTTGAATGCTTTGGGTGTGAGTCAGCTGGGAAGTATCACAGTGCAGTGTGATAATAATTCAGCAATCAAACTGTCAAAGAACCCGATCCTCCATGGTAAAACAAAACACATTGATGTAAGATTTCACTTCTTGAGAGATCTATGCAAAGATGGCATTGTAGAACTGAAGTATTGTTCCACTTATGATCAGTTGGCGGACTTGATGACAAAACCAGTTAAATTGGAGACATTTTCTGGGCTGAGAAAGATGCTGGGAATGTGCAAAGCGACTGAATTAAACTGACTGTTTGATAACAGTTCAGTTTAGGAGAGGATTTGTTGGTGTATTTTGTATATGTGTAGGTGTGTTTAGTATATTGGGCATGTGTTTGTATAGTTGTTTTGTGGGCTTGTTGCTCTTATTGTAAACCTAACTGGTTAGTTTGATAATCAGTTAGTTGTGCAGTTAGTTGACAGTTAAGTAGTTTGTTTAGTTTGTAATCTCTATAAAAGGAGTTTCATCAATGAAGTAATACAGTTTTTTGCAAAACTCTGTCTCTGATCTAACAAAACTAACAACTTGGAAAGTGTGCCGTTGAAACCATAACAAGTGCCACCCAGACCAGCAAGTAGGACATCTAAGATGTAAGATTTGACAGAAAAAAGAATGTCTGCAGGCTGTGGAGTCAAAGCTCCGATTACTGCATAATAATATGATAATATGACTATGTGACAACAAAATAATACTCCCTCCCATTCTATATTATAAGAGATAAAATTCTAATTCACACAGATTAAAAAAATACTTTTAATTTAGTTAGTTCTAATTAATAACTCCTAAAAATTTTACTATTTTTTTTTTCAAATATGCCCATTTCATAAATGATGGCTGATAATTAATGACATTTAATTCACACAAATTTCACTAACTTAAATAAGGACATAACTGGAAATTAGCATTTATTGTATTTAAAAATTGATGTTCGTTTCTTATATTTTGAACCAAAAAATTGGACTCATCTGTCTCTTATAATATAGATAGGAGGGGGTATGGCTATTATCATAAATTCATGTCAGCAGTACCCATGCACCAGTGATAAATACTCAGAGATTAGATGAATCACTAACACAAATTTCTAAGAGGATATTTAATGAGACAAGGAGATAAAATTTTCCCAATTACTTATTGTTGTATCAGTTACGCATTAACAAATTCACATCATAGTATTGTCTTTAAGAATAATGATAGAATAGATATCACAAGTTTATTTGAAGATATAGGAAAGATTTACTATCCTAAGAAAAATGAAATACCATAATTAGGAACGTTTATAAATAGGCCAAAATTATTAAGCCAGATACCAAAACTAATTATTACTAAAACATGTCAATTTGCGCTATTTAAAGTATAAAAGTACTCACTTATGTCTCATTTTGCTGAAATATCACAAAGATGACACTTGGAGCAAAAGATGCGAAAATAAACCAAAAACTGGCAAGTTTTGGAGATTTTTGGCATTTCTGGATAAGCAGTACGACCTGACATATAGCCAGTACGACTGTACCTATTCAAGCATAGTAGTAGGGGCGTACCTCTTCGTCAGTACAGCTTGGCGTCGAAGAAAAAGTCGATCTGATCGTACCAAAGCAAGATCTGACCGTACACAATTCTTTGTCGGTGGTGCTAAATGCACAAGACAGCCAAGTCGCAACTCAAGTCTTGATGCGGCCAGTGTATAAAGCGACGGCCGTACCTAGTCCCAGATCACCCAGATTTGAAGTCAGTTGACCTAATTCGCTACCTAGCCTACAAATAGGCGTTCTTAGCCCTCTATTCAAGACTTTTGATCCTGGAACCTTAGAGCCTCTTGCTCAGAGCTATTTTGCCATCGAAGATCGTGAGGAACATGAAGAAAGTGCTTAAGGACCGTCGTCATACCGAAAGGGTGTCCCGATTTAGATTTAATTCTTTCTATTATGGGTTTTTATTGCTTTTTAGATGATTGTATGCTATTTACATTTACCATGAGTAGCTAAATCCCTCACGAAGGGTGATGGGAGATCCTTTATTATGTTTTTTATGTTTATCTAGTTAATGTTGGAATCAAGTGAATTCAGAAACAATGACCTTTAATTGTTTTGATGATAACAAATAATGTATAAGAACAATTTATCCTCTGATGTGTTCTTTAATGTGCAGAATCTAGTGAAAATTCAGTATTATTAATCAGATAGATCTGTCTCAGAAAGTTTTGGCTGAGTGCGTAATTCACCCTCTGGTTTTATTGATTTGAGTCTGGCATGAATAGTCTGGTAAGAGTTGATGACGTCAGTGTCTTATAACTACGCTCAAGCATAACCATGCTCTGGTAAACAATAGTCTGGTAGACAATGGTCCGTTAGCACTACGCTCTGGTAGAACGCTCTGTTAGATCAACACTCTGGTAAATATAGTATCATTGTTGTCAAAAATCGTCTAGTAGAAATGTGCCTCTGGGATCCAACCAAACTGAGCGAAACATTAAAGTATTTTTTAAGCATTAAAGGATCCTCATTGATGGCTCTTTAATATTCGAGGAATCGAAGGTGAAATAGAATGTCAATGGATATTTTATTCAATCTGTCTTGCCCTGAAAGGATCTCATTTTCAAAAAGGATCACAAAAGGACAGATTTATCATTGACAGTTGTGTCAGTGTACGAAATGGAAAGTTGAGAATAACATGTCATACAAAAAGCCACAAAAAGCGAATCTAAATTTTTAACCGCTGGTGAATTGGACCTACTTAAGTCACAACGACACTATTTGGAATATCTTTATATATACCATCTTCAAACAGTGAAAAAAGTTTGACAAGTGAGCAATCAAGAAATTATTCTAAGCATTCTGAGACCAAGAGAACTGCACCTCAGACATTTTATTCTTTCTTCAAGAAAGTTTTTATGTGCTTAAGTTTTCATTGTTCATCCTCTCGTGTTGAGAGTTTACTTAGACTGTTTCAAAATCATATTTGAATACCCAGTATTTAGCCCAGTAGTGGCTGCATTTCCTCAGAGGCTTCACCGTACTAAGTCGTTCTGAGAAGTTGAGAGTGTGATTTCATGCCTTGACAGGATTTGTTTTGATGATTGACAAAAGGAGTTCCACGAATAGTCATGTGCAAAAAGCGGAAAATTACACCAAGACGCCTACCAAGGATCAAAGTTTTTTTTAAGTATTTATTTTATTTTTAGGACTATTTGTAAGTAGTAATAAAATACTCTCAACTAATTAAATCACACACTCACAAAATGATTTTTATTCTAAAACTGATTTTATGATAATTTTTCCTAAATTATTGTTAGGCACAAAGTATTTCAAAAAATTCTTAAGTTGTGCTCAAAATATTTTTCTGAAAAATGTTTCAAGTTTTCTTTGGCTTGTTGCAAGAAACAGAATACCCTTAAACGATTATAAGGATATTCATAATCGTTTATGACGTGCTCCTCTTCTCCGTGTCGAGCAGTGATATCTTGACATGCAAATCTCGTACCAGCGTGCGGTGTGTGGAGAGATCGTATCTTAGGCTGTGTGGAGAGATCGTATCTTAGAGCTGTGTGGAGAGGTCGTATGCCGAAATGTGTGGAGAGATGGTATGCCGAAAGTGTGGAGAGGTCGTATCTTGAGTGTGTGGAGAGATCGTATCTTAGAAATTTGGGGAGAGGTCGCATGCCGAGCTGGGGAGAGGTCGTATGGAAATACGATGTCGGACACCAAGTGTGTCCGAGAATCATTTCCTTCTCCGTGTTTTCATTTCTTCATAATCGATTACAACCTTCATATAATCGATTACACCCTTTTTAAATGTCATCCGTGTATCATGTTTTCAACAAATTGCAGCTGTCATCTTATGACCAATTGACAGCAAATGTTTATCTGTCAAACGCGTTTTGTTTTTTTTAATGCCAATTCTCTCTCCGCGTCTTTCCAACGGCTCTTTCTTTTTTTGCCTATATATAGGACAGCGCTGTGCATTCCAAAAATGACACTCACTTATTCTTTGTGCCAAAACTCTGTCAAATATTCTCCATCACTCACACTTATTTTGAGCACAATTTCTTGAGAGCTTTTTATTCTACATAATTTAAGTTGTATTATTTGAGCTTCAATTTGTTATATCTGCACTATTGAGTGTATCTTTCTCATCTCATTTTATTTGTAAAAAAACATTTCTTTTTGGGTAGGAATCCCAAGGTGTTCATAGAGAGGTGATATCTCTTGAACGTATTGCTCTGGTATAGAGTTGTAAAGGTTTCTAGCTGAACCTGATTTAAAAGCTAGTGATTTAGTGAAAATCCCACAGTGCTTTGCCTTGGGGACAGGACGTAGGCCACAAGGGTGTTTGGTGGCCGAACCTGTATAATCTGCTGCGTGCTCTTCTTTGCTCTCTGTCTCTTTATCATTCAAGCACTTTATTTATTTTTTTTTTATTTATTTTTCGGTCATTTATTTTCTGTCATTTATTTATTGCAATTTAATTCCTGCAATTTATTCTTCAAGTTATTTATCTTTTCGCAATTTATTTCTTTCAAGTTTCTTTTAATTCAGTAATTTATCTGTAATTTTTTATATAAGCACCGCTATCACAATTCACCCCCCTCTTGTGTTTGAAGTCACTTGGTAACAAGTGGCATCAGAGCTAGACTCTTGTATAAAGGACTTAACCATCTCAAGAGAATGACTTCAAACAATAACGAGGGAACTTCCATGAACAGACCCCCATTTTTCAATGGTGAGGGGTATGGTTGTTGGAAGGATAGAATGCAAATCTTTCTTGAGGGTGTTGATCTTGATATTTGGGATGCTGTGGAAAATGGTCCATTTGTCCCCACTCAATCAATTAATGATGCAGTGGTAGACAAACCAAGATCACTTTGGACCGAAGATGATAAGAAAAAGGTCCAATACAATTTGAAAGCTAAGAACATCATCACTTCTGCTTTAAGCTACGATGAGTTCTATAGGGTCTCAAATTGCAAGGCTGCTAAAGAAATGTGGGACACCCTTCTATTGACCCATGAAGGTACTGCAGAGGTCAAGAGGGCTCGAATGAACACATTAACCCATGAGTATGAGTTATTTAGGATGAAACCAAGTGAAAACATACAAGATATGCAAAAAGGTTCATCCATATAATAAACCATCTCAGAGCTCTTGGGAAAGTCTTGATAATGAAGATTTAATTAATAAAGTTCTTAGATGTTTAAATAGAAGCTGCAACCCAAGGTTCTTGCTATATCTGAATCTAAAGATTTATCTACTATATCATTGGCAACCTTGTTTGGAAAATTGCGGGAACATGAACTTGAACTAAATCGACTCACCGAGAGTGAAGAAAGTGATAAGAAAAGAAAGGAATTGCTCTCAAAGCAATCGTAAATGAAAAAAAGGAATCTAACAACAATGATAGTCTAGATGAGAATGAGGAAGACATAAGTCGATGGTTCGAAGGTTCAAAAGGTTCATGAGGCAAAGGGGAGAAACGGGCAAGGTACAAAATCCTCAAAAGAAAAATGAGGAAGGAACTTCTTTTAATCCAACTTGCTATAAGTGTGGTCAAAGGGACATATAAAACCCGAGCGCCTCATGGTCAGGAAGAAAAACGAAAAATTTGATAGAAGACCACAAAAGGAATCAAAAGGAAGAAGAGCCTACATTGCCTGGGATGACAAAGATATGGACTCGTCGATGAATCAGAAAATGAGGAGGCCAACTTATGTCTCATGGCAAAACACGAGGAGAATGAGGTAAATGCTCTTGAACTCGAATCTCCTTTAACTTATGATGAGCTGCTTATTGCTTGTGAAGAATTAAATAATGAAACGACTAGACTTCGAAAAATTATTTCTTCTTCTAAGAAAACCATCTCTTCTCTTGAATCTAAAATTATTTTCTTAAACCAAGAGATGGAAGTTTTTAAGGAAAAACAAGTTGTTGTGGTGAAGTTTCTACTTGCACCTTTTGTGAAAACCAAAAGATTGATACTTTCAAGTGTGATGAATGCAATGTTTTGAAAAACAAGATTGAAGATTTGGAAAACACCCTTGCCAAATTTACCATGGGAAGGGATAACTTAAACATTCTATTGGGAAAACAAAAGGGTACCTTTGGAAAAGCGGGTTTGGGTTATAATCCACAAACGCATGAAAAATCCTTTAAACTTGTTAATCACAACAACACTTCAAGCAGCCCTTTCATTAAATGCTTTCCTTTGTGGTAGAAATGGTCACTTTGCCTCCTTTTGCAATATTAGAAAAAACAAGAATGTGGTTGGCAAAAAGATATGGATTCCAAAGGGTACTTTGCCAAAAACTAACTCATCTGGACCCAACATGGTTTGGGTACCAAAGGTTAAAATATGATTTGATGATGTAGGTGTGCTTGAAAGCCAAGGACTTAAATTGGTATCTTGATAGCGGCTGTTCAAAGCACATGACAGGAGACAAAAGCAAGTTCTCCTCATTGGTACCTAAGAATAGTGGCTATGTTCGGTATGGTGACAACAACAAAGGTAAAATTCTTGGGATTGGTTCTATTGGTAAGAGTCCTAATCCCACTATTGAAAATGTTTTGTATGTGGATGGTTTGAAGCATAATTTGCTAAGCATTAGTCAACTTTGTGATAAAGGAAACAAAGTGGTTTTCGATTCTTCAAAATGCATGGTCATGGATTCTATAAATGAAGATGTTATTGTTATTGGACCTAGAATTGGAAATATCTATATGCTTGATTTAGACAAAATACCTTCAAATGATGCATGTTGTCTTATTAGTAAAGAGGATGAATCTTGGCTATGGCATAGGAGAATGGCTCATATTCACATGGATCATCTTAATAAGTTGGTTCAAAAGGACTTAGTAATTGGCTTACCAAAGCTTCGTTTTGAAAAAGATAAATTATGTGATGCTGTCAAAAAGGAAAACAAGTAAAGGCCTCTTTCAAATAAAAATTTTGTTCCCACAAACCGGCCTTTACACCTTTTACACATGGACTTATTTGGACCATCTAGAACTAAAAGCTTTGGTGGAAATTACTATGCCCTTGTTATTGTGGATGACTATTCTCGCTATACATGGACTTTATTTCTTTCTCATAAAAATGACGCTTTTCTTTGCCTTTCGTAAACTTGCTAAAGTTATCCAAAATGAAAAAGGAATGAACATAGTATCCATCAGAAGTGATCATAGTGGGAATTCCAAAATGAGGCATTTGAGGCCTTTGTACTGAAAATGGAATTGAGCATAATTTTTCCGCACCTAGAACACCTGAGAATGGAGTGGTGGAAAGGAAAAATCGGTCTCTTGAAGAGCTTGCGAGGGCGATGCTCAATGAGACCAACCTTCCTAAGTATTTACAGGCGAGGCAGTAAGCACCGCATGTTATGTAATGAATTGAGTCCTCATAAGACCTATTCTAAAACAAACGCCCTATGAAATTTACAAGGGAAGGAAGCCCAACATTTCCCACCTTCACGTATTTGGATGTAAGTGCTTTGTTCTAAATATCGGTAAAGATAACCTTGGTAAATTTGATGCTAAAGCTGATGAAGGTTTATTTCTTGGATATTCCACTTCTAGTAAAACCTTTCGAATTTTTAATAAACGTACTTTAACTGTTGAAGAATCTGTGCATGTTTCTTTTGATGAATCTAACCCCAAATCTTCAGTAGAAGAAAGCGTTGATGATCTTGCAGAAGTGTTTGGAGATACCTATTTAGAGGAACAAGAGAGATCAAAAGTTCAAAAGGAGGATCAAGAGTCCTTGCCTCAACCCTCTCAAGAACTCTCTCACTCAAATCTTCCAAAGGAATGGAGAGTCTCAAAGAACTATCCTCTTGACAACATAATAGGTGATATCTCAAAAGGGGTAACGACTCGAAACTCTCTTAATCATGCATGTCATCATATGGCCTTTGTCTCTCAAATTGAACCAAATAACGTCAATGAAGCCATCTTTGATGAGCATTGGACCCTTGCTATGCAAGAGGAATTAAATCAATTTGAGAGAAATGATGTTTGAGAACTTGTCCATAGGCCTAAAGATCACCTAGTCATTGGGACCAAATGGGTCTTTCGCAACAAACTTGATGAAAACGGTATCATTGTTAGAAATAAAGCTAGACTTGTTGCAAAAGGCTATAACCAATAAGAGGGCATAGATTTCGATGAAACCTATGCACCCGTGGCTAGATTAGAAGCTATTCGCATGCTTCTCGCATTTGCATGCATCATGGATTTCAAACTTTTTCAAATGGATGTTAAAAGTGCATTTCTTAATGGCTTTATTCAAGAAGAAGTATATGTTGATCAACCTCCCGGTTTTGAAAATTTTGAATTTCCAAATCATGTCTTCAAATTGAAAAAGGCTTTATATGGTTTAAAACAAGTTCCGAGAGCTTGGTACGAGAGGTTGAGCAAATATTTACTTGAAAAAGGTTTTTGTTAATGTTACTTGAAAGAGGAAAAGTTGATACCACTCTTTTCATTAAACACAAAAATCATGACATTTTACTTGTTCAAATTTATGTTGACGATATCATCTTTGGTGCTACTAATGAGTCCTTGTGTGAAGATTTTTCCAAAATCATGCAAAGTGAGTTTGAAATGTCCATGATGGGAGAGCTCAACTACTTCCTTGGTCTTCAAATCAAACAAACAACAGAAGGAATTTTTATAAATCAATCCAAATATTGCAAGGAGTTGCTTAAAAGATTTGGAATGAGCAACGCCAAAGAAATCTCAACTCCAATGAGCACATCATGCTATCTTGACAAAGATGAAGGTGGTAAGTCGGTCGAAGTAAGTAAGTATCGAGGTATGATAGGATCTCTTCTCTATCTCACTTTGCTAGTCGTCAGGATATTATGTCTAGTGTTTGTATGTGTGCACGTTTTCAAGCAAATCCTAAGGAATCACATCTCTTAGCGGTAAAGCATCATGAGATATCTCACCGGCACACAAACTATGGGTTTATGGTACCCCAAAGTCTTGTTGCACACTTATTGGGTACTCGGATTACGATTTTGCGGGTTGCAAAATGGACCGAAAAAGCACTAGTGGGACATGCCACTTACTTGGGAATGCCTTGGTCTCATGGCATAGTAAGAAACAAGCCAGTGTGGCTTTGTCCACTGCTGAAGCGGAATACGTTGCAGCAGGCAGTTGTTGTGCACAAATTATTTGGATGAAACAACAGTTGAATGATTATGGGATTAATCATAAAACTGTTCCAATTAAGTGCGACAATACTAGTGCCATAAACCTCACGAAAAACCCGGTCTATCACTCCCGGACTAAGCACATAGAAATTAGGCACCATTTTATTAGAGATCATGTTCAAAAAGGAGATTGTGTGATTGAGTTTGTGGAAACATCTAAGCAACTTGCAGACATTTTTACTAAACCTTTGCCTAAAGAAAATTTCTTTTTCATAAGAACTGAATTAGGAATTTTAGATCAATCATGCATTGAATGATTGCGTGTGAGTGCATTTTATCTTCTACAAATTCTAACTTGGGCGTTGGAGTGTGCTAACAATTTTATGCAGGTCTCAAATTTCATACGCCTCAAGGACAAAAGAAGCGAGCAAAACAGAGAGCTCTTAAACGTTTATGATAATCGTTTACGAAGAGTTTAAACGGTTATCTAATCGATTACCATGTACTTCATAATCGTTTATGTAGCGATTACTTAATCAATTACCTAGCGGTTCTGAGCGGAGCTCACCGTCTGACTATAATCGATTATGAGAATCCCATGTCGTTTATGGGTGGCATTCTCTGCCAATCAGATCACGCCACGGAGGCGGCGAGGAACTTCAAGAAAAATATTTCTCCTCTGTGAACAAGTTCTTTGAGTATGGAAAGTCCTTCTTCAACAGAGAAATTCAAAAGCCAAGAATTACGGATCCGCTTTCTTCTCGAGAACAAATTGAACTCATGGAGCTTCTGGAACATGCCAATCTCATCCATTTTCTCACCACCTCTGAGGATATCTACCCCGAATTGGTAAAAGTCTTCTACTGCAACCTACGCCTGTCAAATGGAATCCTTCTCTCTGAGGTATGCCATAAGCCAATTCGCCTTGACTCTGCTAGGTTTGGTAGAATAGTTGGTTTACTCTTTGGTGGTCCCTTAATATCGATGATGCTCTGCGTACCCTTGGGCGATGAGTTCAGCGAGCAGTAGCACTTAAGGACTTTACGTGTAACCCTAAGGATGTAGGTGTCACCCCACTTCTTCTGGTTATTTGACCCACGATGGTAGATTCTTTGCGGTATGTAGTTGCTAGGTTATTATTTCCTAGAAGAAGTAATACATCTCAGCTGCTTAAATCTGATTTACCTGTCATGTGGGTACTACAAATGAAAAAACAAGTAGATTGGGTTGGCTTGGTTATGCAGCATATGTATGACAACAGAACTCCAGGGCCTCTGCCATATGGTCACCTAGTCACCCGGTTACTGGTTCATGCTCATGTACCTCTTGCTGGGGAGCTTAAATATTCCCATGATCAATATTACGCCTCTTTCAATCAAGGGTCTATTAATAAGATTGGCTTAGTGTTTCATGCTGGTCGGTGGGAGCTGAAACCCCAGAAAGAGCCACCATCCTCTCATGACATTTCTTCTTTGCCTCTTCCTCTCAGGCCGTGCCTCCGCCTGCATCTGCATTAGGCATTCCAGAACTCACAGCACTCCTTCAGGCCGTTCTCCGTGAACAACAACATATTCTCTGTGAACAAAAGAGAACAACCGAGAGTGTCAGTGCACTGCATGTGAAAGTGGATAGGATGGAAACTACTTTGCGCAGTAAGCAAATCATTATTGACAGCCCTATTCACCAACATCAGACACAGAGTTCGTCTTCTGCTTCTCCTAGTGCATCCGACGATGATGAGGACGCTCTTGATAATGATGCTGATCATGATGGGTCGGATGAGGATTAGTAAACCTCATTCTGTTTTTTCTCTTTTTTTTGTCATGAATCTGTGGTTTCTGTTTAGATTCTATAATTTGAACCAATGCCGCACTACATATATCACTTACCATAGCATCCTTGGCATATGCATATCTGATTTAGTACTTTGACATATGTGATAATTTTTTGTTCAATGCTGGGATGTGCAACTTTAATGCATATACATATGACTTAGTACTTTGATGCTCTGTAGTGTGAAACCCTGTTGTATTATCCATGCCCTTCCCGCTTTTTGATGTTGCAAAAAAGGGGGAGAGTTATATGATTCAGGGGGAGTGGTTTATTTCATGCATATTGTGAGGGGGAGTTCTTCACCAAAATGCCAAAATGCACCTAAATTCTGATATCTCCTTTTGAAATAATTATGCGTATACATCATTGTCGAATTATCAATGTACTTTACTAACTTCACTCTTTGAGATGTTTGTCATCATCAAAAAGGGGGAGTCTGTGATTTCATGCCTTGACAGGATTTGTTTTGATGATTGACAAAAGGAGTTCCACGAATAGTCATGTGCAAAAAGCGGAAAATTACACCAAGACGCCTACCAAGGATCAAAGTTTTTTTTAAGTATTTATTTTATTTTTAGGACTATTTGTAAGTAGTAATAAAATGCTCTCAACTAATTAAATCACACACTCACAAAATGATTTTTATTCTAAAACTGATTTTATGATAATTTTTCCTAAACTATTGTTAGGCACAAAGTATTTCGAAAAATTCTTAAGTTGTGCTCAAAATATTTTTCTGAAAAATGTTTCAAGTTTTCTTTGGCTTGTTGCAAGAAACAGAATACCCTTAAATGATTATAAGGATATTCATAATCGTTTATGACGTGCTCCTCTTCTCCGTGTCGGCGGTGATATCTTGACATGCAAATCTCGTGCGTCTTGGTTTGTGTGGAGAGATCGTATGTTAGTTGTGTGGAGAGATCGTATCTTAGGTGTGTGGAGAGGTCGTATGAGCTGTGTGGAGAGATGGTATGCCGAAATTTGTGGAGAGGTCGTATCCGAGTGTGTGGAGAGATCGTATGCCGAAAGTGGGAGAGGTCGCATCTTGCTTTGGGGAGAGGTCGTATGGAAATACGATGTCGGACACCAAGTGTGTCCGAGAATCATTTCCTTCTCCGTGTTTTCATTTCTTCATAATCGATTACAACCTTCATATAATCGATTACACCCTTTTTAAATGTCATCCGTGTATCATGTTTTCAACAAATTGCAGCTGTCATCTTATGACCAATTGACAGCAAATGTTTATCTGTCAAACGCGTTTTGTTTTTTTTAATGCCAATTCTCTCTCCGCGTCTTTCCAACGGCTCTTTCTTTTTTTGCCTATATATAGGACAGCGCTGTGCATTCCAAAAATGACACTCACTTATTCTTTGTGCCAAAACTCTGTCAAATATTCTCCATCACTCACACTTATTTTGAGCACAATTTCTTGAGAGCTTTTTATTCTACATAATTTAAGTTGTATTATTTGAGCTTCAATTTGTTATATCTGCACTATTGAGTGTATCTTTCTCATCTCATTTTATTTGTAAAAAAACATTTCTTTTTGGGTAGGAATCCCAAGGTGTTCATAGAGAGGTGATATCTCTTGAACGTATTGCTCACAGTATAGAGTTGTAAAGGTTTCTAGTGAACCTGATTTAAAAGCTAGTGATTTAGTGAAAATCCCACAGTGCTTTGCCTTGGGGGACGGGGCGTGAGCCACAGGGGTGTTTGGTGGCGAACACCATATGTCTAACTGCGTGCTCTTCTTTGCTCTCTGTCTCTTTATCATTCAAGCACTTTATTTATTTTTTTTTATTTATTTTTCGGTCATTTATTTTCTGTCATTTATTTATTGCAATTTAATTCCTGCAATTTATTCTTCAAGTTATTTATCTTTTCGCAATTTATTTCTTTCAAGTTTCTTTTAATTCAGTAATTTATCTGTAATTTTTTATATAAGCACCGCTATCACAATTCACCCCCCTCTTGTGTTTGAAGTCACTTGGTAACAGAGAGTATAGCCAAATTTGGCAGTAGTACACTCTTGAGTTTGTAATAAGTTGATTATAGTGAAAAAATCCTTCAGTGTGATGAAGGGAATAGAGAGCTACAAGCTGGTAGTGAACTAGTATAAATCAATGTGTCTTATTTATTCTCTTATCTTTACTGCTCTTAAAGTTATTTTTGTTTAAGAGTTGTTTTGAAAAAGGTTTTCAAAATCACAAGTATTTTAAAAAGATTTCTAAAATCCAATTCAAACCCCCTTTCTTGTGTTTTTAATCACGTTCAATTGGTAACAGAGCTCGACCTCTTGGTTGAGCACTTAACTAGTGTGAGAGGAAAAGATCCTTTACTATATCTATGGCAAGCAACGAAGCTGGTTGTCATGTTAACTGTCATCCTTTGTTTACTAGAACAAATTATGACTACAGGAAAGATAAAGTTAAAACTTCTTTCGAGTCACAACAACTTGAACTCTGGGATATGGTTGAGAAATCATATACTGAACCGGTTGACAGTAAGGATGTGCCCATACCTAGGGATAAGTGTAACACTGACAAAAAAAAGGATATCAACTGAATCAGAAAGCAAGATATTTCCTTATATGTGCTATTTCTGAAAAAAGAATATGAGAAGTGTGGGAAAAATGCTACTTCTAAAGATATTTGGGCTATGATGGTACTGTCCAAGTAAAAAAAACAAAAGCCAACATTCTTGCTAGACAGTATGAACTCTTCAAGATGGAAGAGGAAGAAGACATTGAAACAATGTTTGGGAGATTTTAAACATTGGTTCATGGTCTAAAAGTTCTAAATAAGAGCTACACTACTGATGATCATGTAAAGAAGATATTGAAAAGCCTGCCCAAACAATGGAGATCCAAGGTCACGGCTATACAAGAAGCAAATGACCTAAATGCCTTGCGTCTGGAAGATTTAATTAGTTCCTTGAAAGCTTATGAATTAGAACTGAATGAAGAGGAATCTCCCAAGAAATATAAGTCTATAGCTTTGAAATATAATAACAAAGCTTCCACTTCCAAGGCTCTACAAGCAGAAGAAGAATCAGATAAAAGATCATCTGGTGAAAGTAGCGATGGAACAGATGATAAACTTTCTTTTATCTCAAGAAAGATTCAACGTATGTGGATAAAGAAAGGAAGGTTCAGGAAGCAATTCCAGAAGAAGGATACAAGGGAAAAGAAGGAGAACAAAGACAAGAGCCAAGTGGTTTGCTATGAGTATAAAAAGCCAGGACATTTCAAGTCTGAATATCCACTACTCGACAAAGAAAAACCAAAGAGAAGTGGTTTCAAAGGCAAGAAGAAAAGTCTTATGGAAACATGGGATGACTTTGATTCATCATCGTCTGATGAGGATGAGGAACATGCGAACTGGGCTTTGATGGCTACAATTGGATCAGACAGTGAAGAAGAGGAAGAAGAGGTAAATTTTAACTCATCCTCTGATTTACAAAAAGCTTTTGATGAACTCTTAGATGAATCTTCCAAACTCTCCATTGAATACAAAACATTAAAAAGAACATTTTCAAAACTATCAAAAGAGTTTTTAACGCTCAATGAAGAGAATGAGAAGTTTAAAGCTGAAAATCACTGTCTGGTGAATGCAAGCTCTAAGACAGAAGAAAAACTTGAATGTAACTCTTCCAAGTATGAAGATGGATTTCAAAGATTTCTTGTTGAATGTGTGAGACGAAGCAAACAAGTCTCTATGATTTGGCATGTAAGTCAAAATGGCAAGAAAAGTCTTGGTTACAAATCAGATGAACCCACTTTTCAAAACCCTATTTTAAATTCTGATGAAACCAACGATCACAGTGATAGTTTATCGTGTACATACTGTAACAAACATGGTCATATAAGAAACAATTATTAAGCCTTGTAGAATAAGAAGGACAAGTTTCCTTTTAGAACTAATAAGAAAGGACCCAAAAAGATTTATGTACCAAAGGATAAGATTGTCTATGTTGTAGATTTGCTTAGCAACAGAGTTGAAACACCAGTCTTGGTACTTAGACAGTGGGTGCTCACGACACATGACGGGAGAAAGACGTATGTTCCAAGAACTGCAATATAAAGAAAGTGGAACAGTTGGTTTCGGTGGAAACCAGAAAGGTAAAATCATTGGCATTGGCTAGGTTGGTGAGAAATCTCTACCCTCTATTAATAATGTTTTACTTGTTGATGGCCTTAAGCATAACATACTTAGCATAAGTTAATTATGTGCTAGTGGCTACAATGTTGGTTTTAGTGATAATGCCTGTATAGTCAAAAGCAAGAAAGATGACTCTTTTTTCTTTACGGCAAAGAGGAAAAACAATATTTATAAAATCAAACTTTTTAAGTTGGACAATCAAAACGTCAAGTGTTTTTTGTCAATTGATGAAGAACAGTGGACTTGGCACAAGAGATTGGGTCATGGCAGCTTGAGGTTAATCTCAAAGCTTAACAAGAAGGAACTTGCTAAAGGCTTACAAAATCTCAAGTATCAATCTGATGCTCTTTGTAAAACATGTCAAAAAGGGAAACAAATAAAACTTATTTTTTTCAATCTAAAAATGTTGTTTCCACTTCAAGACCACTTGAACTTTTGCATCTGGATTTATTTGGTCAACTAGAACTGTCTCTCTATCTGGAAAGAAATATGGATTTGTTATTGTTGATGACTATATCAGATGGACATGGGTAAAATTACTTACACACAAGGATGAGTCTTTTTAAAATGTTTTATGTCTTCTGTAAACAAGTGCAAAATGAAAAACACTTTTGTATTACAATTATTAGAAATGATTATGGTGGTGAATTTGAAAATGAACTTTTTCAAAAATTTTATGAAGAACATGACATTTCTCATAATTTTCCTTCTCCTCGAACACTACCAAAAAATGGTGTTGTAGAAAGGAAAAATAGACCTCTTTAAGAGATGGCCAGAACCATTGAGACACCCATGCCCCATTTATAATATTAACCCATAATTACGAATATAAATATCAATAACAATGTCAGAGTACAGCGGAAGAAAATATATTTTTCATTGTATAATAAGTTTTGATACATACATGGGTTCCCTCCTAGGAACCATCAAAAGAATAATATACATAAATACAAGAGCCACGGTGGGTATACAAAAGAATAACATCAGCCAAAGGATATCAAAATCCTAACGAGGAATCTCCTATATCTGGCCCTGCCTAGAAAACCTAATGCATGGCCGTGGCGAAAGTTGGGAGCCCCCAGTGGATGGACGTCCCTGGAACCTAGACTGATAGACCCTCAAAGGCTCTATCAACAGAGCAATAGGAGATGAAGGGACGGTCGACTCTAACCTACGTCGCACCTCCTAATCTCCTATACTATCCCTAGCCATACTATAAGATCCTGAGGATGAAGGAGCAGTAGGTAACATTGCCTAGACCTAGGTTCTCGCCACAAGCGGTTAAACAGCAACCGCTGCTCAATTCTAAAATCACCGATAAAGGAGGCCCTCGGTTAACCTAAGAGACGAAAAAAGACACTAACAAGACGCGTGTAGATAATGACATGGCGGCTATAATCAATCTCCCAACAATCCCCGTCCATGTCGTGATTGTACGAAAATCGCGCATAAACACAGATTAAAACGCAACAAAAAAATTAAAATTTCCCTTCCAAGGATCCTTGCGAATGAGCATGATTTATGGATTATGTGATTTACCTCTTGTAGTGCAGACCTTTGTAGATGAAAGCTAGAGTTGATCACGAATGTTGTACGGCTAACAACTCTACACGAACAAACTTCGAATGGGAATGGCTACTATCCATAGTGCTAGCTGACGAACGGAACTAGTAGTCTCGATGCACACACAGGTTGTTCACGTACGGCTAGTGTATCACTTCCTTGTCTAAGACTTCAGCTTAAGGGTTCTATTTATAGAACCACCTATGACTGACCTAACGCACTGAACCTTACCGTGTGCTGCGTTTCTTGAGTTGTGCTGGTGCATTATAAGAACGTATCACTGAATAAAATGAGTCTTACTCATTTATCTTTCATCTCCCATTAATTTGTTCTCACGTGTGTGACCCTGTAGGTTCCCGCAACATTGGAAATAATATTAAATCACTATTTAATATTATAAATAGAGAGCGGTGTCTAGCAACACATCACCGCTACCCAAGTAATGAGAATGTCAGTGATTTGACGTAACCTTTCTGTGATCAATGATCATGTGTATAATTACCCTTTTGCCCATATATCTATATTGAACACAAAGCATAGTATGTGTCACGCTTGTATAGTTCAACATTATATTTCTTGATGCCCAAGCCGACTTAGTAACAACAAATAAGATCAATATCTCATATTGACTCATTTCAGCATGGCCATGCATTTTACAGTCATACTCTATCAAGGGGCCTACAGATATTTCTCCCGCTAATTAGGAGGGGCAAATTCCATCTAGGTCACTCATGTCCCTCTGCATGACTCGTGGAGTGCCCAATAACCGACTTTATAATTGTCCTGTTATAGACAATGTTTGACGGCAATAAAACACTCAACTCCTCATGTACGGACCATAGTGGTTTCAGGTCGAAGGGTGGCATACACCACTATCACTATGAGAATAGCTTATGACACTTACATAATGCACTATGTAGTATTCTCATGGTGGGTTAATCCAATACACAATTACCTTAATGTGTACCTATGCGGTGACTTGATATCTCATATCTATAACCTGTGAGATGTGGTTATTAGTCCACACATATAATAGTCTTGATGTATTATTATTGCCCTTAATAATAATAATAATAATAATAATACTCGACTATGGATGTTTAAGAGTAAAGTTCTATAGTATCTCACAACCGAGTCGTCCACTCGATTAAAATCAAACTTTTACTCAAGGGCTTTATTACGTTAAAATAAACATAATAACTAAAATGCCTCGTATCATAGATAATAGCATGATACAAATTCTAAGTTCAAAGGAAAACATTGGCCTCTAGGGCTTACACCAACAGTGATAATACACCTCAAAGTCACCCCATACCGGGATGCTCGGCTCCTCCAACAGCGACAGGTGGTAGTAGTGAGACATCTTCAAGCCCGCGAGAATCTTCAGAATCTAAATATATAAAGTATAGTAAAGAAAGAAAGTAAAACAAGCATGGGAGATGAGAATACACTATACACCAATAAATGGGAAAACAGGATAATAGAATATGTGAAAGAATAGGTTCAAACATCCTCGGGCAACAATTGGGATCAACACCTAGCTACCCTGTGTATGCAACCTAGAACTACATGCTTATGTGACCACACAGCTTACTAAAGCAGCAGCAGCGGCGGCCGCACCATATCCTTTGTAATAAATAACTCAGCTAGTCGATTGTCTATCCCCATATCCCGCTCATCGTACCCCTAAGAGTGCATCCCAGCTCCCCAATTTCGACCGATAAGAACAAGTGTCGGGACGGCACTCGGGATCAACACTATGGACAATGATACAACAGTACTTCATCAGGATGACCAGGCTACCCGACGTCTCGACACAATGGCTGCCAAACAATTGGTCACCTGTAGATTTGTCGGACCCCGACTATCTTCAAGGACCAACGTGTCCTATACTAACTGTATTGTGCCCGCACTCTGACACCTGACCTCGTACACAACCTATGTGCACGGCAGTGGTTTACAGCACAGCTATACATATGATTATTTATTACTCAGTACCTAACAACTTATCATTATTCATCAGCCCAGCCTAACAGCTTATTATGATTCATTACCCAAGCCAGCATTTAATGTTTATTAGTTATTCTCCTCACATCATTAGCATAAGCATATAATAATTCAGCAATAACTAAACAATTAAACACTCAATGGTCAACAACATATAAGTTAACACTAACGTCGCTCAGGCGACCAACTATTAACATATTATCAAGCAACACACACAATTACCAAACAACTATAAATCATCTACCCTAGGGTTTTCACCTAATAATTATTCATATGGTTGATGGACTAGTAACTACTATCCTTAGCAGTCGTAGTCTCAACATCCCTCCGAAGGTGTTGGGCATCAACCCCTAGTAGGGCTTGGGCCACCCTACTCCCCTATTCTACACGTATCATATTCCTACTATCCCTAGTGTATAGGGTTCAGATCTCCCCATATCTGCCTAGAAGACTGTCGTCGCCCACGTCCCCGCCGCGCCTCCGGAGCTCTCCCACGTACTCCCAATGGAAACCTTTGGAAGAAGGTGAGAAAAGAGGAGGGGAAGGGCGCTATTTATAGGTGCGGATTAGGTCCATCGCGTCGCGACAGTGACAGGTGTTAGGGATCAAACGGATGTGTCCATCGACATTCATCGAGTCGCGAACACCCCTCTCTAGGGCTCATCGCGTCGCGATAGACGCGTTCCAAAAAATTCCTAATCTCTTGGATTCTAGGGTTTTCTAGAACATTCTTAGGTTCCTAAGGTTATTTTCGTCCTTTCCACTCCCTTTTAGCCTATTTTTATCGCTTTAGGACTTTCTTAAGTATTTCTTTGCGTATTTTGTTTTCTCAGGATGTTACAACTATGATCCATGAAACAAAAATTGCTAAGCACTTTTGGGCAGAAGCAATAAACACTACATGTTATATTCAAAATTGAATCTACATTAGACCTATTTTGAATAAGACTCCTTATGAATTGTGGAAAGGAAGAAAATCCAATATTTCATATTTTCATCAATTTGGATGTGACTGCTTTGTTCTCAATACAAAGGACAGTCTTGGAAAATTTGATTCTAAAGCATAAAAAGGTATCTTTTTGGGATACTCTGAACGCTCTATAGCCTACAGTGTATACAACAAAGAAACTATAATTGTTGAAGAATCAATGCATGTAAGATTTGACGACAAGAAGCCTGACACTGAAATATTAGAGCTAGAAAGCTTTTTACAGATATGCAGATCATTGATGGAGCAGATGCTGATGCGTCTGGTGATAACTCTGAAGTTGCTTCTGGTCCTGCGTCTGGTGACCAAACTCAAGCAGAACCAAGAAGGGATTGGAAGTTCAAGACTCATCACCCAGAAAACCAGATCATTGGTGAACCAAGTGATAGAGTTAGAACCAGATCATCTTTCATAGATTGAACCAAAGACCATTGATGAAGCTTTAACATACGATGGATGGATACTTGCTATGCAGGAGGAGCTGAATCAATTTATGAGGAATGATGTGTGAAAGCTCGTACCTCCACTAGAGGATAAGCAAGTTATTGGAACCAAGTGGGTTTTCGAAAACAAACTTGATGAAGATAGTAAGGTGGTCAGAAACAAAGCACGTTTAGTTGCTCAGGGATATTTGCAAGAGGAAGGTATAGATTATACTGAAACTTTTGCTCCTATATCTAGATTAGAAGCTATTAGAATTCTATTATCATTTGTTGCACATCATGGTATTACTTTATATTAGATGGATGTGAAAAATGCCTTTTTAAATGGTTTTATAAGTGAGGAAGTATTTATAAAACAACCACCTGGTTTTGAAGATATTGCTTTTGCAGAACATGTCTTCAAACTTAAAAAGGCTCTGTATAATCTTAAGCAAGCTCCAAGAGGTTGGTATGATAGACTGAGTTCATTTTTAATGTCAAATGGTTTTGAAAGAGGACAGGTGGATACAACCCTCTTTAAAAAATCATCTAAAAAGCATTTTATATTAGTACAAATATATGTAGATGACATTATTTTTTGTGCTAATAATGAAAATCTTTGCAAAGAATTCTTTGAGCTTAGGCAGAACGAGTTTGAAATGAGTATAATGGGAGAATTGAAGTTCTTCCTGGGTATTCAAATCAAACAATGTCAAGATAAAATCTATATCCATCAGATAAAGTATGTAAAAGAACTTTTGAAGAAGTTCAAGCTGGAGGAGAGCAAACCCATGAGCACACCAATGCATCCTATTTGTGCTCTCAACATAGATGAATCTAGTAAAAAGGTAGACCAAAAGTTATGCAGAGGTATAATTGGTTTACTCCTTTATCTCATTGCAACTGAATATAATATTTAGTTTCTGTTTATGTGCTAGATTTCAATCTTATCCTAGAGAATCTCATTTAACTATGGTTAAGAGAATATTTAGGTATCTTAAAGGAACTACTAATCTTGGTTTGTTGTATAAGAAATCAATTGATTACAAGTTAGTAGGTTTCTGTGATGCTGACTTTGCTGGAGATAGAGTTGAAAGAAAAAGCACTAGTGGTGGATGTTAATTTCTTGGAGCAAATCTAATCTCATGGTCCAGCAAAAGGCAAAGCACAATAGCACTATCAACAGTAGAAGCAGAGTATATATCTGCAGCAAGCTGTAGCTCTTAACTTCTATGGATGAGGTATCAACTTGAGAACTTTCAGATAAATCAGAGTAACATTCCTATCTTTTGTGATAATACATCTACTAAACATCATTTCATTAGAGATTATGTTCAGAAAGGGATACTTGAAATTAAATTTATAGATATTGACCATCAATGAGAAAATATCTTTATAAAACCCCTTGCTGAAGATAGATTCTACTTTATAAGAAAAAAAATTGAATTTTCACCTTATAAAGGAATGACTATTTAAATTGAATAGATTTGCCTCTGATGTACTTGCATCCGATAGTTTGCCTCTAATATGTTGCTCTGGTGATTATGTTGCCTCTGATTATATCTATCGTCTGATAACATACATGCATTTGATACTCTGATCATACATCATGCTTCTGGTGCATCTTTTACCTTGTTCCCTCTGGGAATATTGGTGTACATATGTCTCACTGATAATGGTTGATATATTAGTGGCTGTGAATTGCTCTTCTCTGAGTCATGATTATTTAACTGCTCGATGAGAGTTTTACTGTGCCTTGAAAATGTGTTTGACACGTTTTGTTTTTGAAAAGACATTTTTAATTTCTTTTTAATTTTATTTTGAAAATCTGATGAAGGTGGTTCATATTCAAAACCTTTCACGTTTTATACATTCACCCACTCATTCACCCATTACCCACTCTCTCTCTGAGAACTCACACTCTTAAACCCTAACCCCAGTTCGTGAACCTTGCTCTCTGTCTGTAACTTTCTACAATCTTCTATGATGGTCAAATAACAACAACAACAAGTGATGTGGTCAACCGTCTCTTCAGCTCTTGAAAACTTTCTTCACACTTGTCAGACCACACAAAAGGGTTTTCCTTCCTTGTCAACTGGGTCATAGGTAAGGCTATCTTCGAGAATCCTTCTATAAATCTTCTATAGTATTCAGCCAATCCGAGAAAACTTCTAATCTCACTTACCGACTTGGGCCTTTCCCACTTAGTCACAGCTTCCACCTTCGAGGGATCTACAGCAATTCCATTCCTATTGATCACGTGCCCAAGGAATTGTACCTCTTCAAGCTAGAACTCACACTTTGATAATTTAGCATAAAGCTGTCTGTCCTTCAAAATCCGAAGTACGGTCTTCAAATGCTCCACATGCTCTTCCTTCGTAAGCGAATAAATTAGTATGTCCTCAATGAAGACGACTATAAATTTATCTAAGATCGATCTAAAGATGTGATTCATATAATCCGTGAACACTGCAGGAGCGTTAGTCACACCGAATGGCATAACTAAGTACTCATAATGTCCATATCTAGATCTAAAGGCAGTTTCAGGAATATATTCTTTCTTGACCCTAATCTGATGATAGCCAGATCTCAGATCAATTTTTGAAAATATCGTCGCCCCTTCACTTGGTCCTTCAAGTCATTTATTCTAGGCAAAGGGTACTTATTCTTAATCGTGACCCGATTAAGTTGTCTATAATCAATACACATCCTTGTAGATCCATTCTTCTTCTTTACAAATAACACCAGTGCTCCCCACGGCGAAACACTGGGTCTAATGAATCCTTTCTTGGTTAGGTCATCCAATTGGGATTTCAACTCTGCTAATTCAGCTGGAGACATTCTATAGGGTGCTATGGATATAGGTCCAATACCAGGGGTAAGGTCTATGGCAAATTCTATCTCTCTTTCTGGGGGTAATCCTGGAACGTCATATGGAAACACTTCTGAAAATTCTCTTACCACAGGCAAGGAGACAATGCTAGGAGTATCCTTAGCTTCCATAGAAAATAGTGTCACATACTTCTGAGAGTTACCACTAGAGGTAAATTTTCTATCATTGGAAGACACCATACTAGGTTGTTCAGGAAAGGTAAGGGCCTTATGGGAACAATCTAGTAAAACAAGGTTTGCAACTAGCCAGTCCATTCCTAGGATAACATCTAAATCTTGCATAGGTAAACAAACAAGGTCTACTAGGAAATTCCTATTCTCTATGGTAATAGGGCATTTAAGGCAAACAGAAGTAGTAGTCAAGGGATCACTAGTAGAGTAGAAACTGCCAGTTTACATGGCAAAAAAGAAACAGACAATTTTAAATGATCCACACATGCAAGTGAAATGAAAGAATGAGTATCCCCAGAGTCAAACAATACAGATAAGAGTTTAGTAGAGACTAAGCACATACCTTGTATCAGATCTGGGGATTGAGAGGACTCAGTTCCCCTCACAGTAAACACTCACCCTGAAGCCTGGGGTCCGCCTGTGCTAGCTCCTCCTCCTCCTCATCCTACATCACCACGTCCTGCACTACCATGTCCTACACCACTCCCATTTTCTCTTCCTCCACGTCCTCTTGTAGTAGGTCTGTGTGCAACTCTCTGTCCGCCCCAACAATCCCTCGCCAAGTGACCCATCCGGCCACACTGATAACATTACTTCGACTCAACTCCACCAGCTAGTACTGTACAATCCTTCATCATATGCGGACCTCCACACCTAAAGCATCCCTGAGCTCTCACCACAGCTCCAGTACCTGCAGTAGTATTAGGCTGCACCAACCTGGTTTATGGCCCGGCTCTGCCCTGTTGTGATCTTTCGACATGGGAATTTTCTTCATTCCTGTGATGCGTTTCGTTCTCTCTCTCACGGCGTTTCTAGTACTCTGATGAGCCATGAAGTCTTGAAAAAGAAATCATCAGCTCGAGGTTCATAAGATATAAAGAATCATATAAATATATGCCATATATCTTATGAATTTCCAAACTTGTCACCTTTATTTAAGGTAATAAAGATAACACGGACACTCTACCCAACTTCTAAAATAGTCATATTCGGTGAGAATACGACTAGACTCATCCAGAATTAACATCCTAAAAGACCTCACAGTCTGGTTAGGGCCGACTGCTCTGATACCACGAATGTAACACCTTGCCACCCTATTCATGCTTTATTCTACATAAGTAGCCTAACTCGCGTAATTAGCATTAATAAAATACGAGGGAATTGAAACTAAAGGCATAAATAAGACGACGACGCGTCACGGTGAAGTAACTAATGTCATAATATATATACATATATATATAGGTTTTCTCAAAAAGATGGCCTCATCAGTATGGCCTAGATTATCAGAGTGCAAAAGTAAGCATAGTGTAAACAGTACAATACAGTCATCCAAAATATAAACCTATGAGGCTAAGCTGCGCCTCAACTGAACACACTAAAAACCAAGTAAAACAACAGTACAAAGACTCCTGGCCAAAAGACTGAAGACCATCAGCGAGGAAGATGTCGAGAGTTCCTACTTTGGAATCACTACAAGAAAAAGCGAAGATACCGACGGCCTACTACCGACGGTCTTTACCCGTCGCTAAAAAACCGGGTGTTCCGACGGCTTAAGCCGTCGGTAAGTCAAAATGGCCGTCGGTAACGGTGAGATGACAACGGTCAAAATGTACCGACGAGCATAGCCGTCGGTATTTAAAAATAACCGTCGAAAACGTCGTGTTTTAGAGACCGACGGCTTTAACCCGTCGGTATGATTACAATGGCCATCGGTATGCAACGTTTAGTTGCAGAACCCGACCCTTCCCCCTCAAACCACTGTGACACACTCACTCAGTCTTCTCGTCACGCTCGCTCGCTCTCTGCAAAAAAAACTCTCTCTCTCTCTCTGTCTGTTGAACTCCCTCTCTCACAGCGGCCCGCCCTCTGTTATCTCTCTCATCACTGGACTCCGTCCCTCCGTGGCTCTCTCCCTCCGCCGGCCGCCTTATCGCATCATCCCTCTGTTGCGACTCCCTCTGTTCTCTCTCACACTGCCCTCTGTTCTCTTTGCTCGCTCATCCTCGTCTCTCTCTCTCTCCGTCGTGGCGTCCTCCCTTGCTCCCGTCGCCAACCTCCGCGTCGTGCCGCTCCTGAGTACTGTTGGTGAGTCTCACTTTGCCCAGATCTGTATTTTGTTTTCTCCCTCTAAAGCCCTAATTTATCTGGATTTCCCCCAAATTTATAGACTGATTGGATTTTCCTTTAATTATGGAACAAAGAGGAAATTGTGTGATGTTGATTTTGATTGTTGATTATGTGCGGTTGATTTTCTGATTGTTGATTATGTGCGGTTTATAGACTGTGAGTGAACAATTTGTGAGTGAATCACTTGGATTCAAAATCCTTCCTCAATATTTAGATGTAGCACTGATGGGAATAATTTTCTTATGTGCTGAACTTTGGAATAGAAAGACATCTCTAGCATTGGCTATAGCTGCAGAGGCAAAGGTGCCTGTTGTTGAAATTAAGGCCCAACAATTGGAGGCTGGGATGTGGGTTGGACAAAGTGCATCGAATGTTCGTGAATTGTTTCAAACAGCAAGAGATTTAGTTATGCTTTGTCTAAATGTTAATCCCCAAAGGGCTTTAATTTTGATTTTGGGGAGTGTATTAGATATATAATGTAGAAACCATTGCTAAACCTGGACCCAAGGACATATCTGCTTGTATACTAGGGGCCCCTGACTTTTTATTTTAAATTCTGTTAAAGGAATGCTGAAAGCAATTGCTAAGATTTTGATTAACTTACTGCCTTAATTCATTTATTGAAAACATCAGCATATTGCTTAAATAGAGGGAAAAACAATATGCTTATTGCTTTGTGATGGTGAGATTTATTTTTTTATAAACATGCTGAAAAGCATGTTATTATCCTCCTTTGTTGAAATAGATGAGCAACACGCTTGCAAAACATCTAATTATCTAAATGTTACTACTGCTTAGATTTTACTTCATCATAGAGAACTTTTTCTGAAAGATTTCAGCATAAGAGATTTTTTGAAGAGCTTTGAGTTCAATCTCTGGAGAAAAAAAATGCAAAGGAAAAAAGTAGAACATGAAAAGGAAATATAGTTTTGCACTCTGCCGTCACAGTGACACAACATGGTCCAGCTCTACATTTAAAAACTCAGATGTTCTATTCTCTATATGATACCTAATTTCGCTCTGGTAGTATTAGTAACTGAACCTGACAGTCCGAGAAAGTCGATTTTTGTAAATGTTTAGCCAGTTTGTTAGCATTCAGGAATCTGGAATAAGACATTTTCAAAAGTAATGTGAATAACATTGGATCACGGTAGTTTAGTTGTCCCATGCAGAAAACTTTATCTAGCTAAAGAATGATGATAGCAGCATTAAATTCAATGGAATTGTTTTCCTTAGTTAAAATGGTTGCGAGCTGACTTTGATGGCCAAAGTAAATCTAATCAAATCTAGGACTTATCTGTATTCTACCCTTGATAGAGTGACAAAGTTGCTGTCACAATACCCAGCTTAAATAACATACCTTGATACCTGACATCATTCAATTCAATGCATAACTCATCACAACAGTGGTTTAGACTTTAGTTTAGAGCATCGCCTCCTTTTCATATTATTGAAGTTTGAATCATTTTTCATCTACAAGTTAGGGAAACAAAATTTTGTAACGATGATTACATTTTTTAGTCCTTAATAGCTATTACATTTTTCGCCTCCTTAAACTACCTTAATATCTATTATTTCTGTCTTCTTAGTCCTTACATTCATCGTTTAAATTTCTACATTTATTTCAATCAAATAAATAATTAGTCAGAAGTAAATATATAGTTAACAAGAAAACAATTGGTCTAGATGCCTGTTTTTATTTACTTTTCGTTTGCAAGTTTCATTTGATTATTGTTGTTATTAAGCATTGATCTAAAGAGTTCAATCAATTTATTGTATCATTCATGTGTTCTGATAGTTATACAAGTCAAATTATGTGTATAAGTATGTATGTATCAGTACTTCTGTTCATCTATATTTCCTTTTATTTATATTAGTGTATGAATTTAATTTTTTTTGCACCCACTGACCTAGGGTCCTAGGTCCGCTACTGGTTATTATAGAATGTATTTCATTTTTTTATCAACCCACAAGCCTTGCAATTATTATGAATGATGCTTGAGCAGTTGGGATATTAGTTCATTACCTGCAATGCAGTGAAAGATTACTCAGTTTATTGAGGACTTGCTATTTTGAATTTTTATGCTTTCTAATTCAATTTGATTTTTAATTTTAGGCGTTAGCTTCTATATCAGAATCAAATCAAGAGGTGTTAGTTTATTAATAACTGGAAACAATTACGTGGTTATAATGATGAGCCATGATTTTGATCTCCCTATCTCCATTTGTAGAGATGTTGGTTTATTAGTGCTGGTTTATTGCAGCTTGCATGGCATTATAGTTATCAGGTGCTTTGGATTTTCTCACACAATTTCCTTAGATTCAGTACAAAAGGCCAAGGACACGTTGGGTTATTTCAAATTAATTATGACATTTAATTTTTTGAAGTATTAGCTAATTTAAGGCTTAACTTGATAGAAACATGTTCTCCTCTGTTTGCTCTTACCTGTTTGATTAACTTAAATTATTAACATGCTTTCTTTTTCATCTTGGTTTTACTCTTCAACAATTTGTAGAGCAATCAATTTAATGTCTGTAATCTTTATGAGTTTTTAAATACTAACTGTTTCTGAATAACTTAAAATTACTCTCCTTAATTAGTAATTTTTAAAAAAATGTCATCTAATTTCTCCAACATATATTAATTAAGCTTTTGAGCTTTCTATACTTTGTACATGTCGCTCCTATTATTGTACAAGTTGCTCCTATTTTGCATGTCAACCTTTATTGTTCTTCGTAGTTATGAGTTTAATTTGGTTTTCCAATCTTGTCTGCCTGATCCTGAGCTTTAGTAAGCGCTCGGTTCTTAGCTCAGTCTTGATTTATAGCCCACTTGACCTTTGCACCGTTTGGGTAATAATTTTGCTTTTCTATTTCTAGTTGCTTTTATTGTTCTTCTATAGTTCTTTGAGTTTAATCTTGTGTTTGTCATTATTACTGCAGTGACATAGCTTCGCCACACATCTCTGAAATGGTCACACAACTCCGGGCTGCCACACGGCTCTGTCTCCATCTCGTTCTCCATCACACAGACACAGCTCCGTCTCGTTTTCGCTACATCACACATTTTAGGTATATGCAATTTTTGTGCTTTGGTCCTTTTTTGCTTGCTTTGGTCCTTTTTGTGTTGTGGTAACTGGTTGTTGGATACTAAATTCATAGCTTTAAATAATCTTCATTGGCCTGAATATTGGAATTTGGTTTAACTTGACTTGTGTGGGAATTTTAAAGGCTTTGATCGTTTTTTAGTTGCTTTGGTCCTGATAAATAATGGATTGTACTGTTAAATAGAAATGGGATATGTTCATGTCTATCTGCTTCTTCATTTTATTTGCCTTTGTGTTGTTTTACTCCTTTGGTTATAAAGATAAGAAGCTTGAAATGAGAATTTTGTTTTTGTAATAATCAGTTTTGTGCTTTCTCTTGTAGTTTAGTCAGGTTGAATGAATGTCTGGTGTGTGATTATTATTTTAGCTGTACTTTAAACAAATATTATAAAAGTTATATACTTCCATCAATTTTGTGTTGGTTGATCATCCAAAATCAAGTGTATTATGTTCTTTGTAAGTTTGATTTTGGGGGTTCTGTTCAAAACAGGTGTTCGAGCAAGTTCTCCATCGCAGTAAGCTAGGTTTGTCTCGTGACTACCAGTTCGAAGTTGACATTTGAGGAGAAGCTTCTTTTGAGGTATGCACTCTAACGAAATGTCGGTTTACTCATTGGGTGGAAAAGGGTCGTCTGAGAGACCCCCACACCGACATATTTATTTGATTTCCTTCATAGTTCTCTCCACAGAGAGAATTTTGAAATGATGTATGTTATAAGATTATTTTATTGTTAGTGATTTCGTGCTTTAAATAGTACTATTGAATATTTTTCTATCATGCATTGATGATTGAAATGTCGGTTATTTTTGTGTGGAAAAGGGTTGGCTGTTGACCCCCACACGGACTTATTATTCACGATTGCCTGCTTCTTTCTTTATTCGTTTCAGTCATTCGTTTACACTGCCAAATCTTCTTTTATGTAATGCGTTTTCACATTTGTAGGGACATGATTACTGCTTAGGTGCTCTATTGTGAACTTTTGTGAATATGGTTGAGCCTAGCATTTTCGGTGGTAGGGTTGGGGTTGCTTTGCATAAAGGATTTTTTCTATTTTTCCTACTTACGGCAATTTTTTATAATTATATTTGTTTGCTTTGATAACAGGGACAAGGTAGTGTGCAGGTATTTCTTCAATAAACAAAATCTTTGGTTTTAATTCAAATGATATTTTAATTGATATTTTATTTTTATTTTTTGATTCAGTTTTTGGCTATTTGTGTTAATTTATAATGGATTTTTTCAATGATTTCAAAATTCAGTATTTGGTATTATTCAATGATTTCCCCGTTTTATCGAATTTTGCCCATGTCTTTTGGTGCATTCATCTTTTTTCGCCCTTATAATATGCATACATTTTTTACAGCTTTGAATAAATGAAGTTGTTAACTGCATTGATTCCTTTTGGTTCTGGCTTACGTTTATTTGTATGTTGATTCTCGGATGTACTATATCTGTTTGGTTTCTAATTGTTGTTCTTTGACATTTTTCCCTTTTCAAATGATTTGCTTCATTTTATATTACTAAGCTAATAGTTGTTTTGGAGGATTTTCTTTTGTTGTCTTTCTTTTTATCCTTCAATCCAAAGACTCAGTGGATATCTTATTTTGTCCTCTGCTGTGTAATTCTTTCTATCTCTGTACTAAACATATTTTTTTTGTTATTCATTCAAATTTGAAGCATGTGGAGTCACTTTTCTTCGATGCTTTTTTCCTCAAAAAGCAATGGGTTTCATCAAAAGTTCTCTTTTGTTTAGTTATTTCTTAAAATCGGTTGAAATTTGAATGCAGTTTATATGAACATTTTATGGTGGATGATGGGGAGAAGTTTTTCAATACCTACTCATTCCCTAACTTTACCTCTGCATGATGGTTCTCTCTCTCTCTCTTTCTTTGATTCCATGCTACAGATTTTTAATTTGTCTCTTATCTTTGTCCTCACTTAAGTCTTTTGGAAAATAATTGACAAATAAAATTCTTATTTAACAAAAATTTCAATAATTTTATATGGCTGACTTAGGAAGTATGGTAATACAACTTAATTATAAAATAAAATGCAGATGCACAATTTCTCATAAGGAGATTGCACTTAAATGCATGGATTGTGATTCGATTGTTCTACAATAGGTGAATCTTCGATAGTTGGAAAATTAATTGGGACTCTTTTTGAACTTCTGAAATTAGTATCAGTGATTTAAATTTTTTTTTTTTATCAATCCATTAAGACATGTAGCTCTTATCCTAAAAATTTCTCCATAACTCTATTTAGGGGAGGAAAATTTAGGTTTTTCAGTGTTTTCTTATATGTAGTTTTTGGTTTTGTGGGTTAGTTTTTTGTGTACTTCTCTTTATTTTCTAATTTTTTTTTTCATTATGTTGGTTTGCTATTTGGTTATTTTTTTCATTGGTAGGTTTCCTGAAATTTGTTTTGTTTAGTTCTTCCAGCTCATAGTTATGTGGGTATAGGGGGTGCATCTGGATGCCTGTACTGTGGGTTAGGGGTTGCTCTGCATGGAAGTTATTTTTTAATTTCAAAGTTAGTGGGTCGATTTGCAATTTTAAGTTCCTTAAATATATTAAGTAAAAAAAATGATCCATATTAATTATTTAGAACTATCTTTGTTGTTTATGGTAGTTTTATGTGTATGTTTGGCATAGTATGAGTTTTGATTTTAATTTGATTATGAGTGATCGCTAGTTTGGTTTGACGGCATAGTTAGTACTATGACCTGATGCGCTTGTTTAGTTTGGTCCCTAAATATATGGGAAGTTATCACATTCTGATTATATCAATTTGGTTCCTAGTAGACCAAATTTGTACGTTAATACAGGGACTAAATTAACGCATGAAATCTTTGATATAACCAATGGGAAACCGCACTATATCCTTTATAGATAGTGTTCCTTCCTCCTACTTTTGCTCACTCGTGTTGTGGACCCCTTTTTTAGTTCCACTTTCCATTCTAAGGCAGTACTGCTAAACATTCCATTTGAGTTCCTCTGCCACACAACTTCTCTTTGTAAATAAAAAAAAAGATGTACACTTTTCCCCCCTTGCAACTATCCTTGAATTAGACAAATTTCTGCATATAAATTAAAATTTTGTGAAATTTTGTGAATTGAAATTTTCATTCTTCATTTGGCACAAAAAATGTAAGTCTGGTCCTCTAGAATCCTTAGGAGGCGGGACCTGTGATTAAAAGGGAAATTAAAGCAAGAATTGTACTTGTTTCCATACTCATATTTGGTTAAAGTCAGTACTACAGCATATAAATAGGACCACTTGCCCTTTTTTTGATAGATACAAATTTAGATTAGGGGAAGCACATCCCATGCAAGGCCTGGGAAAACCACTAGCCTTAGCTAGGTTTGTGATAAAATTTAGATTAGGGGAAGCACATACCCTGTTGTCTATGACCACTTGCCTTGCCCTTCACTAGTACTGCCTTGGTTAATGTAGTAGATTCTGGTGCTAGGCTAGTTTTTTAACTCACTCACTCACTTACTCATTATATGCATGCTTATGAAGATATAGAACAATGAATTTAGACCTAAATGTTATACTATCTAACTGCAGAAAATGATTGCTTTTTGGCCAATTAATGGATTAGGATGTATGGTAGATGTGGCCATATAGGAGCTCTAATTGCATGGCATATACCAAGCCAAACCACTATGAAAACAAAAATTGTTAAAAGGATTTATGCTTCCCTTGCCACTTCTGCTTGTTTAGTTCTATCCTTTAAGAGGATGTCAACTTTCATCATGTTACTTTTTAATTATTGATGAAATGGATGTTTGATTGTTGTTATTAGTATCGGAGAAAAGCCTTAGCTTCCCGTTTGAGGTTCAATATATTATTGAGTGCGTGTACTCTTTTAAATACCACGTGTTCATTGTATATTGAACCTTGAATTGTCCAAGTCGGACAGTTTAGGAAAAAACTTTTTCTTTACTTGTATAATAGTTGTTGCTTGATTCTCGTATCTTGATATTTGATGAAATTTCGGTTAGATTCATTTCCTTTTGTTCTCTGGGTGCATACTTGATTGCCTTATTCCTAACTGCGATCATTTTGTGTACTCAGAGACCAATGGGAAATGCTGCCGAAATTTTGTCAAGTATAAGATATGAGAATTAAGGAATGACTATTATACGAGTTCTGAAAAAGTTTTTCCTCGAATGGAATAGGGTCATACCATTTAAAGAAATAGAGCGGTTGTAAGAATGTCGTGCTGCTGAAATTGTCATTTTTTTTTGACATGCAGAAGATGGAATTTTTTCCTTCGAATCGTAGTTGGATGTACGATAGGTTGTATCCGGGAAGAGGGGGTTTGAAACAATCTTTTTGCGATGGGATTGATCACTTCGTTCAAGTCGCAATGGCACATGAAGATTTCGAAATTAATGGAGGGATTAGATGTCCGTGCCTTAAATGCGATTGCAGAAAGATCAAGAGCCCAGGTGAGGTCATGCTGCACCTGCAGAGAGTTGGATTTATGCCTAATTACTGGATTTGGACTAGACATGGTGAAGAGTTACCTCGGGTTGAATTAGGGGTTGGCGATAATTGCACAGGTGCTTCAAGAAATTGCGTAGATACGGGATATGGTGAGCAGATTGAATTGATGCAAGATATGGTTTGTGATGCTTTGGGGGTCAACGTATCATTCGAGGAGCCACAGTATGATGACACAGATGAACTTCCAAATGAGACTGCACAAAGATTTTATAATCTCTTGTTAGAAACAAATAAGCCATTGTTTAAAGGGTCTACCGACTCTAAGTTATCAATGTGTGTGAGACTTTTAGCTCTCAAGTCCAACTGTGGTGCTACGGATGTGTGCTTAGATCTCGTAACGAAGATGATGTTGGACTCGTCACCTATCAGAGATGGTTTGCCAAAAAGTTATTACGAGGCTAAAAGCTTAGTGTCCAAATTGGGGTTGGAATCTAAAAGGATTGATTGTTGTGTGAGAGGGTGTATGTTATATTACGACAATAATTTGGTAAAAACGATAGCGCGCTGGTTGAATGCAAATTTTGTGGTGAGCCAAGGTATATGTCACATACTGATAATGGGAAGGGTAGACAAAAACCAGTTCCACGGAAGGCAATGTTTTATTTGCCAATTATTCCAAGGCTGCAGAGAATGTTTGCGTCAACACAGACTGCAGACAAAATGACTTGGCACTATGAGAATAAAAGCACTTCAGGTATGTTGCGACATCCATGTGATGGTGAAGCTTGGAAGCACTTTGATCGTGTGAATCCCAAATTTGCAGCAGATCCACGTAATGTACGACTTGGCTTATGCTCTGATGGTTTTACCCCATATGTTCAATCAACGGCGAAACCTTATTCTTGTTGGCCAGTTATTGTTACCCCATACAATCTTCCTCCTGATATGTGCATGTCTAAGCCCTATATGTTCTTGACTTGTATTATACCGGGTCCAGATAATCCAACAGATGGTATTGACATCTACTTACAGCCTCTCATTGACGATCTCAAAAGGTTGTGGAATGGCGTTGTGACTTATGATATTGCACGAAAGAAGAACTTTACAATGAGGGCAGCTCTTATGTGGACCATTAATGACTTCCCTGCATATGACATGTTGTCTGGTTGGGGTACTCATGGTAAAATGGCATGTCCCCATTGCATGGAGCATACAAAGGCCTTTACCTTGAAATTTGGGGGGAAGAGTTCTTGGTTTGACTCACATCGTAGGTTTTTACCAGCAGATCATCCATTTAGACGGAATAAGAACGCCTTCAAGAAGGGGGAAGTTGAATTAGATGGCCCGCCCCCGAGGTTGACATCCGAACAGATTTTTACCAGAGTTATGGATCTGCCAAAAATCACAGATTTTGGTGAATTGGATCGATTTGAAGGATATGGACAATGGCACAATTGGACTAAAAGAAGTATTTTTTGGGATTTGCCGTATTGGAAAGATAATTTATTGAGACACAACTTTGATGTTATGCACATTGAGAAGAACTTTTTTGACAATGTTTTTTTCACAGTGATGAATGTTAGAGGAAGAACGAAAGACAATGATAAGGCCAGACTGGACTTATCACTTTACTGTAAGCGAAAGGACTTGCATTTGACGACTCAGTCGAATGGGAAAACCCTGAAACCCAAAGCCTGTTACTCTTTAACTGTTGAGGAAGCTAGGTCAATTTGTCGGTGGATAAAAGAACTTCGAATGTCAGACGGTTATTCTTCTAATTTGGCAAGATGTGCTGATGTGAACAAAGGAACAATGATTGGGATGAAAAGCCATGATTGTCATGTATTCATGGAGTGTTTACTTCCTATTGCATTTAGTTCCCATCACAAATATTTTAAATCCACTTACGTAACTTCAGCCAATTTTTAAAGATTTGTGTTCTGCAACATTGAGAGAGGATGATCTTATCAAGATGGAGCAGAACATACCAGTCATTCTTTGTAAGTTGGAGAGAATATTTCCCCCTGGTTTCTTTGACTCTATGGAACATCTCCCAGTGCATCTTGCACATGAAGCTAGGCTTGGTGGACCGGTTCAATACAGATGGATGTATCCATTCGAAAGGTAATATTATCAAATATTCTTTAAAATAATTATTCACTGCCTCGGGTTAAATGTTGAAATGTTGATCACCAATCTTGTTATTCTGTAGATTTATGGGTGACTCAAAACGGTCGGTGAAAAATAAAGCTAGGGTTGAAGGATCTATTTGTGCAACTTACTTACACCGTGAGACAATTCATTTCTGTTCCCATTATTTTACGAACTTCATGCTGACACCAACAAATAATAGGAATGAAATAGAAATTGAAAGTGAAAGACACCCGCTGGCCTTATCAGTGTTTTGCCTTCCCGGTCGTCATGCTGGAAAGGAGCTGAAGCCCTGGTTAACGGGAGAAGATTGGAAGTCGACACTGCGTTCACGTGTTGATCAATCTTGAAGTATCACCATATCTTACGTATGTATCATTTTGACCACTTTCAATTTCTTTAGTCCACAACTATTCATGATCATTTGTTTGATAATGACTTGTTCAGGGCATTCTTGTTAACTAAGCCCACAAGCGAACAAGACTCTTCTGCCTATATTCATGAATATTTTCCAACGTGGTTTATGAGCCAGGTATGTATTTTTTAGTCCTATTTCAACTATTTGTTGTTTGAAAATACAAAAGATTGTTTGCAAAAAAGAACCATAAATCACTTGTGCATGTGTATACGCAGGTGTATAGCGAGTCAGAATCGCCCATAATCGAACACTTGAGAAATTTATCTCATGGTCCTAAATCACGTGTAAAAGAATGGCACACATATTTCGTAAACGGTTACAAATTTCAAACCCAGTCAAAAACAGAGGGGAAAAAAACAGTTAATAGCGGAGTTTATGTAAAAGGTGCCACAGATGGAGGTGAAGACGACTTCTACGGCGTGATTCAACATATATATGAGCTGGCGTACAATACTTTAGACTATACTAAAAGAATAGTGCTATTTTATTGTAATTGGTTTGATCTGTCAAGTAGAGGCACAAGAATGGATCGCAAATATAATACTGTTGACATATGCATGAGCAGAAGATACCAAATGTTTGATCCGTTTATCATGGCACAACATGTAAGACATGTGTATTATGTCCCTTATCCGTCAACTCGAAGGGACAAACAAGGTTGGTGTGTTGCAATAAAGACAAAACCAAGGGGTCGTATTGAAGCAGATGATCCACAGGAAGAAGTGGCTTATCAAGTGGATGAGATGTCTCAAGTCAACGTAGTAAACGAAGTTGAACCCATTTCTCGACTACGTGACGATCCAATCACATATGAAGATGTAAATGGAGAAGAGGAATTAAATGAAGAAGTGGCAGAACCATCAAGATCTGAAGACGATGCCGAAGCAGAGTGGGCAGAATAAATTTGTTTAACTTTTTACAATTAGAGAATTTAATGTCTAACAACATATTTTATTTTGCCAGTTATTTTCATATAATTTGTTTATTTTTTGGAATTCATTTTTAATATTGTTATGTTTAAATATAATATTTCATGACTGTTATTATTGAATTGCTCTATAGACATATATGACATCAGGAGGTCAGGCTCCGACCCCCCCGACCACCCAGTAGTGGTCAACGGAAGGGGAAGGGCATCGCTGTCGACCCCCCTCGTCGTCGGAGGCCGAACATTATTAGGATTGATGATGCTGGCTATGCGATGTTGTCATCCACACGGTCGTCAGACATCTACGCCTACACAGGCTCCAGCCGAGTTCGGCCCCTACGCAGCCTTACGTCACATTCGGCACCTACACAAAGATGCAAGACCTTACGTGATCGACACCCATTTACATGATGCCCACCCCAGGGTTCCAGCAGACACTTGCCGCTTCTTCCTCTCATTTTGTGTCTGAGACGGTGCCCGACACTCATGTGTCCGATCAGGAGTATAGTGCGGGCCAGGCACCTGATCAGACCGGGGTTCAGCAGGACGAGGAGGTTGAGCAGCAGCAGGATGAGCAGGAGGTCGTTGATGATATTCAGATGCTGCATGATGGCCGAGTTGCTATCAGGCCAGTTGGTAGAGGGTGAGTATGTAGGTTGAATACACATTTTTGCCCCTTATCTTTTTTTAGTTTTCAATTTCGTCCCTTATCTTTTTTTAGTTTTCATTTAAGTCCCTTAAACTTCAAAAATCACATCAATTTCATCTTTTCTGTTTAATTATTCATTTTTTCTTAGACGAATCACCATCTGACACGTGGCAGAAAAATAAAATAAAACAAACTGCCACGTGTAAGATGGTATTTCGTCTAAGACAAAAAAAGAATAATTAAAAAGAAAGGACGAAATTGAAGTAATTTTTGTAACTTAATGGACTTAAATGAAAACTAAAAAAAATATAAGGACGAAAATTACAATTTAACCTATATTTTTTAACTTGTTTGGTATGTTGTTATTGTTTAGGTTCCTTCCACAAAGCCACCGCGAAGGCTATCACGAAGTAATTGAGCAAAATTACCACGCCTATTGGCCCACCCGGGGACGCTGAGGGTGGATGAGCGAGGCACATGTTCAATTCTTTCAGAGTAAGTTGTTTATTTTTTTGTTGCGTATTATTTTTTATTTCATGAATTTCAATTATTTTTAATAACGTATTATATTCATACAGAGAGGTTTCTTGGAAGGAAGAGCGGGAGGAGCAGATCAAGAAGAACTTCCATATGAAGGCTTCCCACCGCCTATCCGATATGCTTAGAGATGCCCGCCTCAATGGGCGACCACTTGGATAGGAGATGAGCTCGCAAGAAATGCAAGCAATCGAACTATCCCGAGTTCAAGGCGATGTTTAGAAGGCGAAGAAGAATAGAGCCTCTGAAAAGGGTGGGAGCTTGCATACTGGAGGTTCGGTCAGTCAGGCGCAGCACGCAGCTCGACTTGTACGTTTTATATTATTATTATTATTATTATTATTATTATTATTATTATTATTATTATTATTGTTGTTGTTGTTGTTATTATTTAGTTAAGCTTTTTTTATTAAATAATTACAGTCTCAGCGGTTGAAAAGGGAGGTTCAGTTGCACGAGCTCCATCGTGCAACTCATATTAGGAAAGGTACCAGTGATTTTGTAGATGAGCGGTCGAGGCGGACCCAGGTAATTATAAAACATAATGAATAGTTTTTTAACAATGTTTATATTGTTTTATTACAATAAAAATTGACTAATTTGTTTATGTTTGACAGGAGGAGTTTGAGGCGAGGATGTCTCAGGTTAGATCTCGTGACATCGCCATGTTCCCGCCTCGAGCCCGTAGGATCCAGTGCATCGGCCGATGGTTTGGCGAATGTTGTTGGCGGCAAGAAGAAGGGTCGCTTATACGGTCGGGCGACCTTGCCAAAGAACTACAAGAAAGGGCCCGCCTCTCCATTGGAGAGTCGCCCAAACAGATGGTGCCGCCGCGGATGAGCGGGAGAGAGCAGATTTGAAGCGGGCCATGGCCGGCGGCGATTAGCGGCCGAGCAAAGAATGGATCGCGGCCCAGCGGAGGAGGCCCACCGGACGCACGCCATGTTGGCTCAAAGTGCTCTGGCTGAGGGAGGATCTGTACCATTTGCTAGCTCGCGAGCCGCCTCCTCCACCGCCTCGCCTCCGCCTCATAAATCGGGTGATCATGTCGATGATGCAGATGGTGATCATGATCGTGACTATCGTGACTATTAGTTATGTTTGTATCGATATTTTTTTATATTTCCGGATATCTTTTTTATTACTGCTTTGTTCGTCGAATTTTTTTATTTATTTGTTACGTTTCTTTTTTTTTATTTGTTTTATAGTTTACGTTATCGTATTGCATTTTTAAATACAGGAATAAATTAATAATTAAATGTAATAACTAGTAATTGTTAATTAAATGGATAAATAAATTAAATTGGTTACAGAAATTAAAATTAAATAATTTAAAAAATTAAATAATTTTTTTAATAAAAATTTAAACAATTTTCAATTCAAAAAAAAATAATTTAAAGTTCGGCTTTACCAACGGTCATGGCCGTCGGAAATGTCAATTGTTGTAGACTCGACATTATCGACGGGATAAAGCCGTCGGAACATACCAAACGATTATACCGACGGTCCAAAGCCGTCGAAAATTACCGATCGATTATACCGACGGGTTAAAGCCGTCGGTACGCATTTGCGACACGCGTTTTACCGACGGATATTAGCCCGTCGGTAATCCGTCGGAATTTTTGGATTACCGACGGCATTTGTCGATTACCGACGGCTTTTGGCCGTCGGTAATCCCGCGATTTCTTGTAGTGAATCTAGCTCGCCTGCAACACAGAATTCTCCTAAACACTGATCTTTGGGGCCTGCCTCGCCATCGGCAGTATCACCAGGAACTGTTGCATCATCTTCCTCAACACGATCTAATACAGAGATAATACATATACACACAAACATACAAACACAGGGAGATAAGAGTAACACGCCCATCAAAAAGCGGGAAATGCATAAGTAGAATGAGTGTCAGACAATCAAGCAGATAATCACATATATAACAGATAAGATCTAACTACCCCCTTCCACTTACCCCATGTCTCTCAATGTATTATGCACCATGACATCTTTTTTTTACTATTGTCATTGTACTCCCTGTTTTCGTTAAGAATACTTATTGGCGAACCCTCCTTTCCATTAGGGTTACCGTCCCCCTTTCCCGTTAGGAACTCCCGTCCCCCTTTTCCGATAGAGCACGCGGTGACACTAGCCTAGTCCACAAGGTATTCCCCTTTCCCGATAGGAATCCTCCTCCCTCTTTTCTGTTAGGGACGTCCGTTTCCCTTTTTTCAATAGGGAACGAAGTAGATCTAACCTGCTAAGCGAGATGTCCCTCATTCCCGTTAGGGATTCTCTCCACATCACATTCCCGTCAAGAATGGAGTGGTTACTAATGCAATATCATATGCATGCATCTAACACCTCATAATCATATGTCTCACATCATGTTATGCACACATTCCCAAAAATACCCTTTTAATCATATTAATGCATGTTGGAAATTATACTCAGGCATATAGCATGCTAAGGCAACGTACAACACCTATTCCACATAATACACATTTAATCATGTTACCCTAAGCATGTTACTAATCACATAAACCACATATATTACAACTTACAGTTAAACATATTATCAGGTAATCACATTTAATAATAAAATAATCCTAAGTTAGTTGAAGGCACACCGTAACATAACCCTACGCATGTGGCACACCGTAACCCCTATCCTTAGGTGTTACTGACATCAACCCCCTAGTAGGGCTTAGGTCACCTTACACATGTCAAACAGTCATTTCTACTATACAAAACCCAATGAAAGTGCATTTTTTCTCCCACCTGGTATTTGAGACACACCTACGAACTCACGAACCACACCCCAACACTCCGACACTATGCTCAGGTTCATCCAACAACAATAAAGAAGTCCAGAGTTACCAAACAATGTCACTGAGCATGCCAGAACGACCCACAGTTAACAGTAAACACAAAAACACACTCGGATTAGAATTAGGGCAATTAATAAACTTACTAAAGAATACAGGGTGTCACGGCCAGGGGCTGGACACAAGTTCCAGAGGTCAACACTTACCAAAAACCAACTCCTGACAAGCTTTTACGATCAACCGGTACCCGCACATCGCCAAAACCCTAAAATACAAAGAACAAGTAATAAAGGACAATCCAAACCAACAAAGGAATCACGAAAACAGAATTGGAATATGGAGAATAGAGGCCTTGGTCTCTGTCTCGTGATCCATGGAATCTCCTTCGGGAGTTCCGGCAAAACCCTAGCTCGTTCGGTACCCGTACGATCAGACCGGGGCCCAAAACATAGTCTGATTAAGGCTAAGAATTGGAATCAATCTAAGAATCAAGAAGGACAATTTGAAACCTTAGATGAATAGTGATGGTTTTATGATTTACCTTGACAAAACGATGATCGGAGATAAGCCCTACCAAGCCCGAACGGTAATAGACGAGTTTACACCGTCGGATTGATGAACCGATGATTGAAATTGCTTTGGATGATGATCACAAAGCTTGAAAAGTATAAAAATGGAGGTTTCTGGTTCAAGGCACACCTCTGGTCGTGAATTAGGAAGAAGAATGGAAAGAAACGAATTTAATGGCACAAATGAGCTTAAATAAGGAATTAAGATAAAAAGGAATTCGCTTAGCGCGCACTTGGCAGAAGCTCGCGTGCTCTGGGCGCGCTTGAGCGCATCCCACACGCATCCCACGTGCGTCTAAGTGGCATGCTTCACGCTGAAGGAACCATCTGCAAGCGCGCCACATGTCCCGGTCAGCGAACGGTCCAATCACAGCACACCATGTGGCACAGACGACAGGAGACGCTGGTGCACCATACACCAGCACGGGCCACGGGCGCCCAAGGCTCGATTCACGCGCTTTTACACTGTTTTGTCCATTTTCGCGTGATTTCTTCGATTCTGACGTCCGTGAGGTCCAGAACTCGATATCCTAACACTTAAACATGATTCCTAACATAAGAGGACATCAAATGGACTCAGGAACAAAGGTTCAAAGTCTCATTTACTCTTCTGGAAACTCACTCTCGCTTAAGGATACGAACACACAAAATCCAAATTCCAACTCCGATGGTTCTCAAACTTTATCTGGCTTCTAAGACTCATACTAAAACCTTATCAAACACTATTCTAACCTTAACCAACATACCAAACCTCAAAACACACTCTCATTCAAGCACATGGTAACACAAAAAGCAAACACAACGTCGAAAAGTCAAATATACAGTCAAATGCACAAAAAAACCACCTAGGGCACACAAGTACACATAACATACACAATAAGCAAGATTTAGAAAAATGAGGATGTTACAGCAGTAATGCTCATTTTTGCTGTTAATCAAGTGAGTGAAATTCATCTAGATAAAATTATATTTGAGAATTAATATTTAATATTAATTCATGGTTCAAATCTCGTCAAAAAATTCTAACAGAGTTTTGCCGTATTTTAAATCCTCGGGTAATTTTTATCCGAGATAAAATTATAACGAATTCCAATTTCGACGGAATTCGAAATGTGGCTTAGTGTGATTACGTGTGATTTATTTAGAGTGAGTTTATGATTTATTGACAAAGAAATTATACAAGAATAACTTCTTAGTCACGCGTCAAATTAATTTCTCGATAAATTAATTTACTTGATTTATCGGCGAGCGAACTATCGGTAACGCGATTACTCGACTCCATGATTTTGTGAGACCGAAACTCATTTGACTAATGAGTCAAGGGTTGGACTTGGGAGTTGTTAGAGATGTATGGGCTTAAGGGTTAGGTACGTCATTATTTTAGTGGTTTAGAACAAAAAAACTGACCTAAAGTTTGGCCTAAAGCATGGCTTGTTTGATGACTCACATTTTTTCTCCTTTCTCTCTCTTTGTGGCCGGTTCTATCTAAGGATAAGGGGGAGAAGAAAGGTTGCTCATTTGGTCTTTGTTTTGCTTAAGTGTTGGTGAGTTTAGAAAGAAAAACAAAGTTCTTCCTCCATCTTTCTTTCCTTTGCAAACCGTGAGATTCCACCTCCCCAAACACTCCATTTCTTTGATTTTCCTTCTCCTAATTAGTGCTAGGATCTTGAGTGTGAGTGTGAGAGTTGGATCAAGAGATTTTCTCCCTTGTTTTGAAACCCAAAATCGTGAGCAATCTTGGTGTTTTTGTGTGAGGAATTTTGATTCTTTACTTCTAATTTTTACATAGTTGTTGATGATAGTTTTGATGTGATCAAATGATGAATTTTTCCCTCTCCTTTGAGCCATTGTTGGCCGTGACCTAAAGGAAGATTTTAGGGAAAAATTTCTTTGAATCTTTTGTTTAATTGTTGTTGATTTTTTTGTTGTTGTTGTTGTTGTTGTTGATGATGATGGTTTGATTAAGGAAAAAATGAAAATTTTCTCCTCTTGGTAGCCTTTTGAGGTTGTGACCTTAAGAGCGAAAAAGGGGAAGATTTCAAGTTTTAAAACCTTGTTTTCTTTTATGATTTTGTTTTTGTTGTTGTTTAAGAGGTTTTGGAAAAGTTTGATGTGGTTTTAAGTTTTGATTCAATTATGTTTTGAAGATTTAAGACCATGAACACCTAAACCTTAAAGAAATCTTTGTATTTCTTAAGAAGGTGGAGTCTTAAGAAATTATGTGACCAAATCTTTAGTTTTGATCTTTTTTTTGTTGTTAAAAAGGTTTCAAAGAAGAAAAATTTAGGGTTGATGTTGTTTTGGTAGTTTCCGTGAGCTACTTAGGATTTTTTTATGATGATTTTCTAACTTTTACTTGATTTAAATGTTAGTAGTTTGATAATTAGGTATTTTGGAAGTTAGATTCAACAGTTTATTAGAGAAAGAAATGATTTTGGATAATTAAAGTTTAAAAGATTTTTAGAGTTAAAGTTGTAAAGATTTCTAAAATGGTTTTTAAGAAGTATTTGTTTAGATTTTAGTGTTTGAAAACAAAGAAGTGATTTTGGTGATTTAGAAATTATGATTTCAAGATTTAAAGATTTTTAGTGATTTGTCGTTTGGAAGTAAACTAAGAGAAATCTTAGTGGTCTAAGCAAAACGGAGGTCTAAGCGCAAACTCATTGCCTCAGCTACATCAAAATCTGGAAGAGCTATAAATCTCCAAGTTACAACAGCCATAAGCAAACCATCAGAGTCTCTAACAACAACACCACAACCCCACTCGTTATTAATAAGACCAACCACATCTATATTTACCTTATACCAAGATGTTGGAGGAGGATGCCAAACCGTGATATGTTGAGGAGGAGTAGCTTCATGGTTATGCTCTAGAGAAAGCAACATATTCTCGTAATCATTCAGATTGTTTAGTTCTCTATTAGTTATATCATGGATCAAAAAAGTTTTCCTTTCAAAGGTATGTTTGTTTCTTGCAAACCAAAGATGATAGCACATCGAAAGAACCAACTCAGAAACATCCACAGGTTCATTTGTAATTATAACTTTCAGCCAAGATATAAAATCATGATGCAAATCATCCATTTGAATTCCAAGGGGGGAAATGAACCATACCTGTTGTGCAAAGGGACATTCTTTAAATAAGTGATCCATATCCTCCTCTTTATCACCAAAAAGTGAACACATCGGATCAACCATAATTCCTTTTTTCATCAATTTTTTTTAACCGCGAGACCACCGTTAAGGATCCTCCAAGCAAGGTGAATATGCTTAGGCATTGTTTTCAAATTCCATAGTTTATTCCAAAGTGCTATATCATGGTGAGGATTAGAGACTTGGGAGTTATCATCATTTTTCCATTGTCTAATAGAATGATAAACACTTTTGACTGTGAAAAGCCCTTTTTTATGTGGCCCCCATAATAGGCGATCCGTTATATTTGAGGATGGAAGAGGCAGTTGCAAGATTTGCATGGCTTCAAAGGGCATGAAAGTTTCCTGTATCAACTGATAGTTCCACATTCATGAGTCTTGTATAATTAGCTGGGACACCTGTGACAAATGAGATTGGTGAGGTTTTGGGGACCACATCCCAAATGTTGATAAAATGTCTACTTCCCATCGTCCATAGGCATCCTCGATTAAGGACCCATAAAGACTCATGAATGCTACGCCATGTATAGCTTGGTTGATAACCCACCTTTGACTTAAGAACATTTCCCCTAGGGAAGTATCGAGCCTTTAAACATCTGGATAACAAAGCATCTGGGTCATTTAGAATACGCCACCCTTGCTTAGCAAGAAGAGCAAGATTGAATGATTTAAAGCTTCAAAAACCCATGCCTCCTTTACTTTTTGGCTGGCAACACTTGTTCCAATTTATCCAATGAATTTTCTTTTTGTTCCCTTGGTTATTCCCCCACCAAAATTGCATAATCAAGCTCTCAATATGATCACATAAACTAGAGGGCAAAAGAAAGCATCCCATAACATATGTGGGAATGGATTGAGCTACTGCTTTTATAAGAACCTCTCTACCTGTAGAAGAAAGGAATTTCTCCTTTCCACCCCTTGAGCTTCTTTCAAACTCTATCTTGAACAAAGTCAAAAACTTGTTGCTTCGATCTTCCAACAAAAGAAGGAAGCCCCAAGTATTTACATTGAATTTCCACTGCCTTAATTTGAATCCATCCTTGGAAGTAATTTTTTCTGTCTGTAGGAATATTTCGGCTGAAGAAAATCTCAGATTTATCAAGATTAATGAGTTGACCAGAAGCTTATTGGTAAAGATCTAGAATACCCTGAATACAAGTAGCCTCAGATTGAGTGGCTCTACAAAAGATGAGACTGTCATCTGCAAACAATAAGTGAGAGATAATAGGAGCTCCCCTAGCAATCTGAATTCCATGAATATCTCTTTGCTCTTGTGCTTTGGGGAGAAGACCTGAAAACACTTCAGCACACAAAATAAAAAGGTAAGGAGATGGGGGATCTCCTTGTCTAAGGCCTCTCTGTGGATTAAAATTTTGACAAAGACCACCATTCAGCAAAACAGAGAAAGATACAGTAGTCACACAACTCATAATCAAATGATTCCAGTTGATGGGGAAAACCATGCTCTCCAAAATCGCCTTTAGAAAAGGCCATTCAATCCTGTCATAAGCCTTAGACATGTCCAACTTCAAACCCACATGACCTTTTTTTCCTGTTGTTTTTTTTCCTCATATAATGAAAAGAATCAAATGCAATGAGAGCATTATCTGTAATTAATCTACCCGGTACAAAAGCACTTTGGAATTTATCAATAATACCAGGAAGGATTAATTTCAGACGATTTGCAATTGTTTTAGTCACTATTTTAAAAACAACATTACACAGAGAGATATGCCTAAAGTCACCTGTTAAAGTGGGTTTCTTCTTCTTTGGGATGAGACAAATGAAAGTGTGGTTGATGCTTCTGGGATTACCTCCATGATTAAGAATTTGAAGCGCCATTTGGGTTATTTCTTCTCCAACAATGTGCCAGTATTTTTGAAAGAAAATAGTTGGCATTCCATCTGGTCCAGGAGCGGCAGTGGGCTTCATGGATTTAAGAGCTATAAATACCTCCTCACTAGTAAAAGCCTGGTCCAAAATATTTTTCATGTTTGCAGTGACTCTTCCACTAACAACCTCAACAGCTTCAATAATTATGGATGGCTCAGAAGTGGTGAATAAATTCTGAAAAAATTAGTAATAACACTAGCTATCTCTTCTTCATCAGTGAATTTTCCCCCATAATCAGCAATAATCATATCTACCCAATTTCTCTTTTTTCGCTGGGAAGCCTTGTAATGGAAAAATTTAGTGTTCTTGTCACTATGTTGAAGCCACATAGCCCTAGATCTTTGAGCCCACCAAATTTCTTCACTTTCAAGCAAATCATCAAGGGTTTTCTACAAGTCCTTAATTCTAGGAATAACACATTCTTCCGTAGGCCTTTTATTTAATTGAAACAACTGGTTCTGAATGTCTTTGATTTTTGCTGGCACATCACTAAATCTTTCTTCACTCCAACTTGAAAAATCAGCCACACATAAAGGAATTTTAGAATCTAAGTTGGATAAATAAGAGCTCCACAACTGACTTACTTTCTCCTCAAAATTATTGTCTTTTAACCAACATTGCTCAAAACGCTTAGGCTTAGTGAAGTAGCACCTCCTTCAATTTCTGTTAACACACAGCCTTGTCAATATAGGCATGTGATCTGATGCATGACGAACTAGATGCAGAACCGAGGCAGTAGGGAAAGAATCAGACCACTTAGGAGTAGAAATAAATCTATCAAGTCTCGCCTTAATATTGCCATCACCTCCTGATTATTATGCCAAGTATAAGGATCTCCTACATAACCCAAATCTAATAAGCAATGTTGCCGCAATGTATCCCGAAAAAGAGTTAACAACGAATTTGAGGGGGCATTGGTAGTGTTTTTCTTCCATATTTTTTTCCACTTTTTGCTTTTTGATAAGAACAGAAAAATTTAATACCAAACCCGGTTATCCAACCCAAACCAATTCGTATGAGGTCGGGTTAGGTTGGTTTAGGTTACATGAAAATTTTTGACGAAACCGATCTAACCCAACAAATATTTATTTGATTGGGTTGGGTCTTTAAATACAAAAAAAACCCCACCCAACCCGACCCATGCCCGCCCCTATATGGGATCGACAAGTTTCAATTCTTTACATACTAACCCATGTAATTGAGTGTTTTAAAAGTAATGTTTTTCTGTTAGGCGTTGAGTTTCTAAAACCTGTGTTTTAAACATTGTTTAATTGGTTCAAGTGTGGGCAGTAAGTGAGAAATTTTTAGAGTTATGTACGCTAGTGGCTTGGTTAAAACCGTGGCCCTAGGAGTAGATTTAGTGGTTTAGAAGTTGTTTCTGAAACACTAGTGTTTGTTGTTTTAAGGTTGTAGAAGTCATAGGTGTGTGCGGGGTCGAGTTCGTGGCTGTATTTGTGATGTGGACGAGGAAGTAAAGCACTGTGGTAAGGACATCTTCCATTAAATTATTTTAAGTATGATTGTGTTGTTGATTGTTAAGTTGTTGATATGGTGTTGTGCTTTGGTGATGGTGTTGTGTAGTTGAACATATTTGTGATATATGTTGATAAGCTTTATGTTGTTATGATTCAATAGTGAATTGTATGTTGTGAATATTGAATATCATTTGTGTATGCATATTCAATAACAATGTGGGTGATGAAATACGTTGTAAATTTGGTTAAGCGTTTTTTAGATAAAGCCTAAAGGGATTTTAGTAAAATTAATTGTGGATTTTCCTAAAAACCCTAAATAAGTAATGGACTAATCACCTTTTTCTAAAAAGAATAAAGCGAGAGTTAGACTAATTAAAAATAATTATTTTCAAACTAATAGCAGAATTTTTAAACATCAAAGTTTTACAACTAATAGGAGTTTTGATAAGAACAGAGACTTTAAGGAGTACTAGAGAGGTTTTGAGACGTTGAGGCAGAGTTTCTAGATTATGTGTGTCTAGGGTTTGAGTGAATTATCTTGGACACTGGAGGGGAGTGATCCTGTGTTTGGTGAACTAACTGTGGTGGTGCATTGTCATGAATACATAATGATGCCGACCTGAATAAATCCTACGTGTGGATAAATCCTATGTATGGATTAGTGTTGATGATCCCTACGGGGAAAATTAAAGTGATGTCGGACTATTGTATCTTATGTGTGGACCAGTGCCGATAAGCCCATTGGTATGAGTAAGTGTTGTGATATTTCAGAATCATGTGCATTGGCAAGTAGATTAACCAATAGGGAATTGGGTGCATCCTTATTGTGCATATTGTTGAATGCTTAATGCCATGATGCTGCTATGTGTTGATGATGTTGGGTCCATATTATATTGTGTTAGTACAATATGTTTTGCATATGTATATGCTGTTGTTGTTTTTATATGTTTTGTCTGGGAAGATGATCCTTTCTATATATGGGTATTCTCGTGGATGCCACCCCAGATGATGATACGAGCTGAAGATTAGTAGTTTACTCGAGGTCGACAAGTGGTGTAGAGGAGGACTTCATTTGATTTCTTGTTGCGAAGTCATGATTGACTAGACTTGCTGTAGGGCACAGTAAGCACAGTAGGACTGACTAGCTATAAGTGTCTTTATTGTCTTCTTTTGAGTTGTATCATACATGTTGTATTTCGAAACTTGAATCGGCTTTGTGCAAATGTTTTTATTTATTCAAATGTTCAATTGCATGGTTATTAAGATTTTTGTTATTGTGTTTAATTTGTACATCACGTTCTGAAAATGCTGCAATACTCTGATTGTTATTTTGAAAAAAGTTTTGAAAAGAAAAAAAGAAAAATTTAGACCCACGTTTTGCGAAAACCATGCAAACAGAGTATTGTCACAAAAACTATTTCAACATTTTTATGTTATATTAGATTAGTAGCGCTCCGAAAAGCGGGTGTTACATCCTACGTCTTCCTTTAAGTTTGGCCATGGTTGTTTGTGGATGGTGGTTCTCACAGTAACACTTAGAAGGGGAGAAGAAGCGGAAGAGGGAGAAGAGAGTGGGGGAAAGTGATCGGCGGAAGAAGAGAGTGCGGGAAAGAGAGAAGAGAGAAAGGGATATCTATTTGGTCCTTCAAATTATCGATTTGGTCTCTGGAATTTCACCACGTGACGTGGACGCTAACATGGGTGCCAATCAGACACTTAACATGACACATAACCACCCCTAACCTTATTAATTGACAAAGATGGACTAATTGATTAATGTTTTCAAAAGCCAGAGACTAATTATGAATATTAACTAAGGGCCAGTTTGTTTTAGATTTTGGGCAGTCAAAAATCAATTATGGGATAAAAAACAAGGCCAATATAATAGAGTATTAATATTCTTGTATTTGAGTGATAAAATAAAATCTCGATGGATAAATTTAATTTCGGGGTGGGTAGAATTAGTTCTCATAAAAACAAGAAATTCCTAATTTTTTTGTCGAATAAAATCAATTCTGAGCGTAGACCCACAAAATTCTTTATATTTATAAATCAAAAGTGATTATACTTTTATTATCCAAACGAAATCAAATCTTCTGGGTCTCAAGACCCACAAAATTCTTTATATTTATAAATCAAAAGTGATTATACTTTTATTATCCAAACGAAATCAAATCTCCTGGGTCTCAATTTTTTTATACTCAATTTTTTTATACTTTTATTGATTTTTGGGTGAATCAACGTGTGAAAAAGATCATCTTGTGTCGAAAAAACACGCGTGAAAGATCACGAAAATTATTTGACACTTTATTGGCGGAACTTTTACTGTCCCGTACAATACAAAACCAGAACTAGTACATATAGAAAAATAAAAGACTACTAGTATGTGTAGCCCTAATAACCAGTTCAATTGAATCTCGTTCCTTCCTTCCTTCATTCCTCCACCCAGAGATTTTTCCTTCGTCATTTTTTTTAATTCCATTAGCGAATAAAATATCCGTTTCACCGATTTCTCATATTCAATCGGTAACGGAGTGTAGCAGAGAGAGTGTTAATTAACAATAAAAAACAATGGTTTTTTGTGATCACTGTTTGAAAAACGTTTCTGGGTTGCGAGTCGATGATGGCCCCTTGTGAGTATTTATAGCTGTTTTTATTTATTTTAATTTTTCAATTTTTTCCCCCTCTTTGTATGATATCAGATTGGATTATTGTTAAGTTTATGTTTTTTTTGGAATGTTGTCAGATGTTGTAGCGAATGTGGGAAGGTGCTGGAAGACTACCATTTTTCTCAGGAACCAACCTTTATGAAAAATGCAGCGGGGCAGGTAATGGAATTAGGGTTTGGATAGTGAAGCATTTAGTTTATAATATACTTTTTAGGGCCTTGTTTGGATTTATGTTAAGCAATGGAATGATAGAGGATAGTATCATTGTTTGGAAGATTAAAAATTAGATGGAATTGAATGAAATGGAATAGAATTGGATAGACTTCATCCTAGTTCATATCTTTAAGTTCCACCATTTTCCTTTCGATTTTTTTTTTTTGGGGGGTTTAAGGGATGTAATAGCTTGTGAAGCCAGGTTGTTGTCTTTAATAGTGAGGCTTAAGCTTGTTTGTGATAAGAGGCATGATGTGAATTTTTTTTAATTTTATTTATTTATTTTTAATATAATTCTTACCATTTCGTTTCGCTAGAGCTTCCACACAAGGGAGTGGAAACTTTTTGCCATTCCACCATTGATCATATGGGATATCTGTTCCATTTCATTCCATTAGAGAAGTTCTTTTGCTGCTGTTCATTTTTTGAGTGTACTAGTACTCTGAGCAATTAGTGGCTAGTGCTTAAATAACCGCTGATTGCGAAGGGGAATGGGTACAGATACCCCTGACAGAAAGGAATGGTATGGAAATGGACTTGTTATAGCACATTGTGTTCCTCTATAGAGAAATTTTTATTTTTTATGTAACGATTGCTAGATCTGATGTTTGAACTGGAGTCTTCTTCAGGTTGTCTTGAGAGTTGAGAGAAATATGAGTTTAGTTTTTTTAATGATCAATTTTGTTTTGTTTTCTTTAGTCTATTGCTTTAGTTGATGATACCATTGTTTCCTCTTTTAGTTTTCCTTATTTTTTTGTTTTGTTCAGAGCAAATTATCAGGCACTTATGTAAGAACGGTTCAAAGCGAATTCTCTGCTTCACGTCAAAGGACTTTAGAAAGAGGTATTACTTGTGATGCACAATTAGTGATTTTTCACTATGAATGTAGTTAAATTTATGTTTTACAAAATATGTTTGCTGCCTAATATAAAATTATGCTCTCATTTGGCGTATGATGCCTTGTACATAACCACTGAACGAGTTATTATGGTAGTCTTAAATCTCTCAAATTCTGCTATTTATGTACCTGTTTGTTTTATTCAATTTGTTGCAATAATGAATTATGATGTTTAAAATTTATACGGAGATAAGGAAAGCAAAATATATTTTAAAATGGTCATGATAACAAATGTCATTGGTAGTGTGGGCAGGTGACAGTGTTATCAATTGCGAATGGCGGACCATAGCGTTTTGTAAAAAATCTGCTATTTTAAGCCGCCATTTCAGCCATAAACCGCCATGGCGCCGCCATCCTTCACAAGTTGGTCATAGCGGTTGGCAAAAAATTTGCCACTGCAATCTGCCATGGTGGTGCCATGGCTGCTATTTGATAACGCTGGCAGATGATGAGAAATTAAAGGGAAATTGTCTGTAAATGTGTAAAAGAGAACTTTAAACTACTAGATTTTGGGCCTAACTCAACCCCACAAAACCATCTTGTCAGATGAGGATTGCCTAGTGTTTATAAGCTCTATTTAGGCCTTATCTCTAGCCAATGTGGGACTTGAGTTTTTCCCAATGCACCCCCTCATGCCCAATACTATTGGGCTTGGTGCGTGGATGATACGGGTGGCCCATTAACAGATCTAGGATAGACTCTGATATCATATTAGATTTTGAGCTTAACTCAACCCCACAAAACCGGCTTGTAAGGTGAGAATTGCTTAGGCTTTATAAGCTCTATTTCGGCCTTATATCTAACCAATGTGGGACTTTGGTTTTCCCCAATATAAACAATTGTCTTTCTAGTGCTTATATTAATTACCTTAGAAGGGGAGAGAGGGAGGGAGGGAGGGAGGGATTCTGATAGAAACTGATTCTGTTATTATGATTTTCATTACAGTTATTCTGTTACAAGGTCCTATTTATACATGCTGTCAGCCTGTCACAACCAGACTAGAGTGACATGTGGTGATGTAAATCACCTAAGCTAACAGGTTGTGATGTAAGCCTTTCAGAGGCTGCAACATAGCTGACAGGAATAAAGTATACAGATTACATATATGTTATACTATGTCTATACTACTCCAATACCTTCAAATTTAATAATGTAATATAGTTTATATATTTAATTTGTCAATTATCTCTGGAATTGCAGCTCAAGATGATATCAAATATATAAGTTTCAACCTAGGTGTGAACGATAATACTGTAGTCGACCAAGCTATGGCCTTTTATAGAGTATGTTACTTTTTGGAACTTCATTGCTGTTAGACTTGGCTTCTATTATTTATACATTCATGTTAAGACTCTTTTTTGGTTTTTATTTATTGAATCATTGTCTATGCCTAGTGAAGATAGCACTAGAACGAAGTTTTACCAAGGGACGTAAATCAGAACAAGTACAAGCCGCTTGTCTCTATATAGCATTCCGGTAAGATATCCTTATGTTATAGGATTGCACTAAGCAGTACTTCTAATTTTCTACACACATTTGTCATTTGGTAGTTGCATAAACGTATGGCAGGTCCCTGGTTTAATCCTCTTTAGATAATAATTTCAGTTTAAAGCCTCTGACCAATCGTTTCCAATCTTTTTGATAGATAATGTATCATTTTATCAGTCACACTGAAATACTAAGCTTGCATGAGCATGACTGTTGGTTATGATTGTCTAGCCTGCGGTCGTGTAGGTGTGTATGATTGCTTCCAATTTATAGATGAATTACCAACTGATATAAGAAACATCGTTTTTCAGAATTGAGGCCATAAACATATCCAAAAATTATTCTAAATGAAAATGCCTGCTTTAAAATGGAAAAGAGAAAAAAAAAATTCCTCATATGATTTTGTTTAGAGTATATATCAGTAGCTTCTGTATTTGTATTAATTCTGTATTTACTTTACCGTTGCACATGTAAACTTTGTAGTTAGTTGTTAGTTGTTAGATGTCAAGTCTGTTAACTGTGCAGTTAAGTAACTGCAAGTTAGTTAGGTTATCTAACCAACTTTCCGTACTCAGACTACGAGCATAACAATTACACTTTTCAGATTCACTCTGAACCCATCCTTTCTCTCTAAATTTTCTCTCATATCAGTTTCTTTCTGTTGCGAACGCAATACGAAAATCAGGAGAGAAGTCCTTGTGGTAAGGCTCCCTATCTGCACCAAATCGTTTCAATTAATGTTGTTTAGTACCACTGTCCCAAAGAAGACTTGTCCTTACAGGGAGCATTAAATTCAAATTCAAAATGGTCACCGGTTCAAATCCTGGAAATAACCCCTTTGATTGTGGGGGTAATACTGCGTATATCTACCCTCCCCAGAACCCACTTGGTGGGAGGCCCTACCATTTTTGTTTGCTTGTGACTGTGGGATGCTTTTTGAGTTGTTTGTTTTAGCTGGTTTGACGATTCTGTCTTGTTAATTGACTTTTGAAGATTTTTCCCCCCCAATTACACCGTTAATTGACAATTTTGGTTGATAAAAGTTGTCTGTTAGGCTTGTCTTCCGTATTCCTTCCTCACTTTTCTTTCACTTCTGCTTAATCACCTCCCTATCTGCACCAAATCATTACTATTAATGTTGTTAATGACTCTGATCTTACCATATCTAAATTATTTGCAATCATTAATGACTCTTGATCTTACCATATCTATATTATTTGCAATCATTTTTATGCTGAAGTTATATTTTTTCTTGCAGGGAAAAGAATAAGCCATACCTTCTTATTGATTTTTCAAATTATTTAAGGACAAATGTGTGAGTATGCATTTCTTTTTTTACTGGACGCCTGGCACTGCTTATATATTTTTCCCCTTTGATTTATTTATATCTTGATTTATTTCAAATTGTGTTTCTGAACGTTGTTCTCCCCAATGACTGTCATGCAGTTATGTGCTAGGCGCAGTTTTTTTGCAGCTTTGTAAAGTATTAAGGCTCGAAGAACACCCAATTGTTCAGAAGCCTATTGATCCCAGTCTTTTTATTTACAAATATACAAATAGTAAGCACCTATTTTAAACTCAATTTGTTTAATTGGATCACTGAAATATGCATTGTATAGCTGTGTTGTCAATAGCGTACGATAGCTCTATTATTGTGGTGTCACGACACATGGCCACTATGGAGGTTCTTAGAGTTTGAGTTTGAGCCTAAATCAATCTCAAAAACTAGCTCATGGGGTGAGGGTTGCCTCCTACTTATAACCACTATTGAGGCCATATCACCATCCAATGTGGGACTCCAACACAGCCCCCTCACGCCCAGGTCTGGGCATCTGGAGCGTGAAGTTAGCCGGATTGGACATCTGCGGGTGGCCCAACTGATCTCGATAGGCTTTGATACCATCTTAGAATTTTGGGTTTGGGCCTAACTCAACCCCAAGGGCTAATCTTGGGGTGAAGGTTGCTCTCCACTTATAACCACTATTGAGGCTATATCACTATCCAATGTGAGATTTCAACAAATAGGAATGCAGAGGCAGTAACACAAGCAACGAGAAAACAAATCTGACCCTTAAAAATACCCACGAAAAAGTGACTCAAACTGCGCCGACGAGGCTACTGTGAATGTGCGGCGGTGAACGAGCTGTGGAGGGCAGCGCGTGAGGAGGTTTCCTATGGCGAGCATTTGGGAATCGACCGATTTGGGGGTGGCGATCTTGATGGTAGGGTCGGTGGTCGAAAACATGAGGTGGACGATGGCTGGCAGTTGCGAACAGTGAAAAATCTCCGACGAAAAACTCGTTCCTGTCAACAAACACCTCATGGCACAACAAAAGTGCAGGTGCTACAAGACCGGGAGCATGTGATACCATGTGGAAAAATATTCTTACTATTATTTGAAATGTGTTAACGTACAAGTACTAATACACTTATATAGACTAAGCGATACCTAATGGACATAAATAATGGGCCTTATTCAAAGATAACTATTAATTACAAAATACATGCCTAATGATTACATAACATATTTACAACAGATGAGAATAGGAAAATCCACCTCCGAACCAACATGAGAAGAGGTATTAAGTTAATAAAGTCTATGTGACTTACATCCGATGCCAATGGGCAGTGGGTCCACCGGGTAAACACAAAATAGGGTTGCCTCTCGTCAAGTTCTAGATATCCAGGTAGACAAGAGCGAGATCCTACATAGGAGCGGGAAGGGGTCATAGGAGCGTAAAACGTGGGTTCGTAGCACGAAATGTAAGATCCTACCAAATTCTCAAATTAGTATATGTGTGTGTGTACATATATATATATATATATATATATATATATATATATATATATATATACACACACACACACACACACACACACACACACACACATATAAACTACCATAAGTGGAAAAAACTTCAAAAACACCACAAATACTTCGTATTAATTTTACAGTTTTAATTGAATAATAATAATAGCTATAACCCAATTTATTTTCAAAAATCAACGGTGTCATTTCTTTTAAATCAACGGTGCCATTTGTCGGTCTAGACCCTTTTTCTATTTAAAAGCTTTCCTTCATTCCATCTACATTTAATAAGCCCAAGCCCAACAAAGATTAACCCTAAAATCTAAATGCCTCTCTATACTCATCGTTCACTGTGAGATGTGAGAAGCCGCCGCTGCATCTTGGATCTGGTTCTTGTCTTTTCATTTGTTCAGAACATTTATCTTCCTCCTCTTTCATATTTCTTCTTCTTCTTCATCGTCACCTCAAAGCTCCACCCTTGCTCTCCATCATCTCCATCCTCTCCCCCATCTCCACCACCATCCCCCAAAATCTGAGTTTTAAAAAAGCCGGGTCTCAAACCTGACCCGAAAACCCCAAAATCTGAGATTTAGGGTTTTTTCTATAGGAGCGCGGGTTTGTCTGCTCCCACCGTTCTTACGCTTAGGCATGCCGCTCCCGTCCGCTCCCTGCAATTCGCGATCCTGCGCAGGAATGAGTTCGTAGAGGGGTAGTAAGAGCATAGGATCGTCCGAACGTGTGCTCTTTTCTACCTTGCTAGATACCATATTGAAAGAGATTAGGGGTGGCAATACGGGCTGGGCCCGACGGGCGGGCATGCCAACCCGCCAAAATCGGGCGGGGTGGGTTGGGGTATGTCAGTCCACCACCTCGCCTCACCAACCCGCCGGGCCAATAGATATATATTTTGTGACCAATTTTTTTAATGTTTTTATGTATTTTGGACGGGTCAGCCCGCCATTTTTCTAGACCAATTTTTTTTTTTTTTTTTTGCCTTTTTTATTTTTAAGGCGGGCTAACCCGTTGGCCCCGCTAGCCTGCGGCGGGGTGGACTCACTTTCTCAACCCACCACTCCTTTGCGGGCCGCCCGGCTTGTTTTTGGCGGGCTTATGGCGAGGAGGGGCCGGCTGGCCTGCTTTGGCGGGCTTATGAGTGAATCCGTGTGTCTCAATTACACAGGAGTATATTATATATAGTGTTATAGACTACAAAAATTTGAATTTTAAAATTACTCTAAATACTGTAATTGCATATTTACCCTATTTACATTATTCTAACGTGTTTTTGCTGAATGATATAATCATCAACCTATTTAGTGGTGTATGGCAAGGAAGTAGTGTGAGGGGAAAAAAAAAAAGATATAGAAACCAACCATGATGCTGCTATGAATAACTGTAGAAGATAGAAGGGAATTATAACCTGCTTTATTTAAAAATGGTATTACTGTTAATTAATTTGAGTTTGTGAAAACTTGCTTGGATATACTTGTATATGTTGTTAGCATGGTAACATCATTAATCTGTTATGCATATGTGAATTTTAGGTAGTTTTAAGTACTTACTATTTATAAATTTTCTGTACCAATTATTTTTCTTTGATCAGCTAACGTAATTAGATTGATTTACATGTAGATTTGTTAAAGCGAAGGAATGTGCTTGTCTCTGAAACTGCACTGAGTATTATTGCCAGCATGAATCGTGACTGGATGCAGGTAACTTGATGTTGATCTGCCATTGTTGTTAGCTCTTATTGTTTTTGGCAGAGAGAGATTTTTATTTATTTATTATTATGATGATGATGAAGATGATATTGCTAATGTTTGTAAACAGACAGGGAGGAAGCCTAGCGGATTATTTGGTGCAGCATTATACATGTCTGCTCTTGCACATGGTTTTAATTGCTCTAAGACAGATATTGTAAGTTAAGGTTTCATTTTCTGCCTTGTGCTTAACTTTATTACTATATATGTTGCCAAAAGTTTCCTATCAAGAAAATGCCAAGGTGGTTGTTTATATCTATCAGTAAAAGGGTCTTTTCTCCTTTGTTCTCTCTCTCTTTTTTTTTTTTTTTTTTTTGATATAACCCTTGTTCTCATTTTCTGCATAGGCTTTATTAGAAAGTGATACAGTGAGAAAGTGGAGAATTCAGAGAACTTATATTTTGTATTTATAATTCTGAATACAAAGATGAATCGTTAATCTGATTACATGTGATTAGGTATTTATAGAGCAGATTACAGATCAAACGTGGTTAGGGCTGTCAGATTCTGTTAACAGATCTGATCCTAAACCTGCGACTAAATGTTATTGTTTAACATGCGTGACTAAATTCTCAGTACAGCTGCCATTAGCCTAAGCTGTGAGCTGATAGCTCAGTGCAGCGAACAACTGCATACAGTATGACAGATGAACATTTATCAGAGATACACACTTTAATAGGCTTTATTGTTTTTCCTTTTTTCCCCTTTCTCCGAAAAGGATTTCTTATTCTTTCATTCGTTTGTTCAGACCATTGTTGTCATTCTTTCTCTCTATTCGGATAATATTTCTCCCTTGATCCAATTTTATACAATTTTCTGGTGTATTTGTCCTGTATACTCATGTGTTTATAGTTTGTCATTGGTGTTAGCTCATCAGCTCATGTGCATTTCAAGGTCAAGGGAGTTTCCAATTCCATTTTCTGATATGTAGAGAAGCCAAACAACTTTACTGCATTCTTTTTTTTCTTTTTTTTCAAGTTTTATTTATTTAGGCAAAATTACTCCAGAGATCTTTTATCTTAATTTAAAATTTCAAGTTAGTCTTTTGTCTTTTTTTTTTTTTTTTGTTTCAATTTGGTCCTGCATGTTTTAAAACGTTAATTTCGAAGCAAATTGTTAGCTGATCTTCAACGAGAAATGCATGTGTGCCATAAGGATAATATGCCTTATCAATTGTGCCACAAATCAGAATAAAAAAAAGTTGTAAAAAACCGAAAACAGACCAATTTGGCCAATATTGTTAACATTTTAGAACTTGTGGGATTAAACTGAAACTAAAATTAACTTTAAAGGACTAACTTGACAAAAAAAGAAGATAAAAGACTGAAGTGAAATTTTAAATTAAGATAAAGAATCTCTAGTGTAATTTTGCCATTTATTTATTTATTTCATATGATGTTCTATCCTCCCCTCTGTTATGCCTCATCTCTTCTTTCTCTAATAGAAATTTGAATATGAGAATTTGGGGTAGGCACAAGGTATAAGGATTATCCAAGTCTTACAAGGACTATTTTGACCATATCTCTAGCCAATATGGGATCTCAACACACCCTCTCACGCCAAAGACTGAACATATGTAGCGTGGACAAATGTGGGTGGCCCAATAACTGATGTGAGATCACAACACAACTCCGTATGCGTAGAATTGGACAACTGGAGCGTGGACAAATGTGGATGGCCAAATAACGGGTCTAGGATTTGATACCATCTTAGAAGTTAGATTATGCCTAACTCAACTCCAAACTAGCTTATGGGATGAGGATTGCCCAAGTCTTATAAGGATTACCTTGGCCATATCTAGTCGACATGAGATCTCGACATCGAACATGCTTAACCATTGTCTTCCACAAAAATAATGCTTTATCTGCACCCATTTATTCACATTATAACCTTTTGCTACAGTGGGTTACTTCAAGATTATCTCTGACTCTTGTTTCTTTCATTTTTGTGGAACTAGTATTATTCCTTCCATGAAGTGGGAAACGAGTTATTTATGAGTGAATCTCTTTGTAAATATTTGCTGTGGTCCAATTTCATAATTGCATCTAGGAGTACTAATTTTCTGTCTTGTGGGTTCTGACATTAAATTTTGTTTTCACCGTGTTTATGTTTATGAAGAGATTTAGCACATGGTTTTAATCATTTGCACAAACTAGTTATACACTTGTCCATGGACCTTTTTCGCCATTTGACTGTTTGAAATTTAAGAAAGTCGCTCCTCTAGTTTTTGTTGTGCCTTACTAATTCTGTATATTGAGAAAGAGGAAAGCGAGAGCGCTTGAGTGAATCCATGTGTATTACATAGCAGAGCTTTGTTATAAATATAAATTGAATCACAATAAGTACAATATTAAAATTACCCTATTTACTATATCTACATGATATTATGCAACTATAACTACCCTATTTACATTATTTATAACACTCCCCTTGGAGCATATAGATGTTGCACCAAGCTTGTTACAAATATTGTTTATACGAGGACCCCTCAAAGACATGGTGAAAATATTTGACAATTGATCATTTGAACTAACAAAACAAGAGATATCTCCAACGAGTTTTTCGGTGAAGATTTCTGCCATCTGAAATGCCTCCTCCTGGTCTACATACTGTCAAAATTTCAGCTTGTGTTGCTTTGTTTTGTTGGGTGTTGTTCCGACATCAGTAGTCATTGTTCGGTCACTATTGAAGGTTCCGGTTGCCGTTTCTGTCCTGCTGTGTGCTTTCACTGTGAGTCATCCAACGCTTCTCTTTCCTGTCGGTGCGTTTCTTTCCTCAACCAGCTGCGAGTCGACCAGCTGTGCCTTTTTCAGTGAGAACCATTCCCGATAGCCTCCACAGCCACTTTCGGAAACCAGTGTCGAGCCCAACCGTCTTTGCTACAGTCTCTGTCGGTCGTGCTTGCTACTACAACCCTGTTTTCTCAACAGTACCCCCACTCATTGTAACAAGCTTGAAGCTTTGTAAGCTTCAGCTTGAGGGGGAGTGTGAGAAAGTATATTTAACATGTGCTTATTATGAAAATAATAGGTGCTAGTAATTAGGGATGTAGTTACCCAAATCAAGGATTTGATTTGATCATTTGTAGTTATTACATGATTGTGTTCTGTGATTATAATAAATAAGACCCATGTGTGATTATAGGACACACAACATTCCTTCTCAACTTTCTTTACACATATATTGCTGTTATATATGTAAACAAAATCACAATAAATACAAATATTTACATCTTATTTACTATGTTTACACAAATCACAACAAATACAAATAATTATGTTATACTATTTAATAGAGTATATGATAGTACTTAGTGAAGTCTGTGTTTAATATACTGCTTGGCTGTAATTCTGTTTCAGTTAGTTAGAAGATGCTGAGTCAGCATAAGTCTGTTAGGCTGAGTCTGCATCAGTTGGTTACACCACTGTGTGGTTACTCCTCTGTATAAATACTGACTCCTCTTGGAGATTCAGTAATGATAATATGAAGAAATCATTCTTATGAAAACTAGCTTAGCATTTCTCTGTTTTCTTTATGGTATCTAGAGCTTTCTAAGCCATTTCCATGGCTTCCGGTCCTGAAACTCCAATTTTTTCTGCATCGCTTTCAGTCGATGCACCAAAGACCTCCGGTGTTCAACGCTAATGCTCAAACTCTGCCGCCGTTCAATGCGCAACCTCCGCCGTTCAATGCGTCGCCTCGGAATGCTGCTCCACCGCCTCTGTTCGGTGCGCAATCGCATTCCACCTCTGTTTGGCTCTCAATCGCAGTCGCTACCGTTGTTTGGCACACAGTCGCAGTCGCAATCGCAACCTGCGTTCGCGCCGCACTCGTACAAAGTATCAGAGAAGCTTAGTGATGATAATTATCTTCTCTGGCTTCAACAAATAGAACCTGTTCTTCGAGCGCATCGTTTGCATCGTTTTTGTGTCTCGCCTTAGATTCTTGTGCAATTTCTCTCGGACGCTGATCGCATTGCAGGAAATGAAAATCCTGCCTACGCCGCTTGGGAGATGCAAGATCAACTCCTTCTTGCGTGGCTTCAGGTGTCACTTTCGTCCTCTGTCTTAGCGAAGGTTATTGGATGTCACTTCTCCTGGCAGTTATGGGAGAAAATCCATCACCACTGTCAGTCAAAGATCAAAGCTCAGGCGAGACAATTACGATTTGATCTTCGTAATCTAAAGAAAGGTGACAAATCTATTGCTTCTTTCTTGAGCAATATCAAGTTGATTACCGATTCATTGCTCTCGGTTGGCGAAACTGTTTCAATTCAAGAACAGTTTGATGTCATTCTTGCTGGTCTTCCGCTGGAATATGAGTCACTTGTAACCCTAATTTCAAGCAAGTCTAAGTGGTTTGAGTTCTCAGAGATAGAATCTCTGCTTCTCGCTCATGAAAGTCGAATTCTCAAGCAGAAGGAGGTGTTGAATGCGGTGCCTTCTCTGAATGTTGCTCAGGTCACCGCTAATCAAACTTCACAAGTTCCTTCTTCTGCGAATCCGCCTCAGGTGAATGTTACAACACAGGGCGATTTTGGCTTGCAATCTCAGAATTCTGGTGGTAATGGTAATCGCGGTGGCTATCGCGGTGGTGGCCGCGGTGGTAGGTTTGGCCGTGGTGACCGTAGTAATGTGCAATGCCAGGTGTGTTACAAATTCGGTCATGATGCTTCCATCTGCTATCACCGTTTCAATTCCAACTACATGCCTCAGCAAGCAGGGATTCCTTCATTCCAGCAACCATTCCAGCAACTACAGAATCCTTATCAGTGGCTCAGGCCTTCTGTTCCAACTCAAAACGCCATGGTGTGGCCACCTCAATCTGCTATTCCTGGTGTTGCCTTTCTTCAGCCTTCTCAATCTGTGACTAATATGACTGCACCTCAGGCCTTCATTGCCTCTGCTTCCCCTCAGCAGCAATCACAGAACTGGTTTGTGGATTCTGGTGCATCACACCAGGTGACTGCTAATCCTAGCAACTTGGCTACTGCATCTGGACTTGCTACTCAAGAGCATGTTTTCCTAGGAAATGGTCAAGGTTTGCCAATTAAGTCTATTGGTTCTGTTTCCTTTCCTTCACCTAGTCACTCTTCTACTAAACTCCACTTAAACAATCTGTTATTGGTGCCTAACATAACTAAAAATCTCGTTAGTGTTAGTCAAGTTGCATAAAATAACAATGCTTATTTCCACTTTCATCCCTCGTTTTGTGTTGTTAAATCTCTGGTTGACCATAGTACTCTCCTACAAGGTTCTCTTAGCTCAGATGGTCTCTACTCCATTCAACTACCAGTACCAGCCTCAAGTGCTGCCTTGTCTCCTCCTGCTAGTTCTTCTACTTCTCTAGTATTAGCAACATCTTGTAATTCTGATCTTCCATCTCATAACACTGTATCTCCACCTACACCTAATTCATTCTCACTATGGCACAATAGACTAGGACATTCAAACACACATATTCTTCAAAGTGTAATGACCATCTGTAACATTCCAATTTCGAATAAAAGTATTACAGATTTCTGTGTTGCTTGTTGTATGGGAAAAGCTCATAAATTGCCATCTAAGCTGTCTTCTACTGTATATTTTGAGCCTTTAGAACTTATTTTCTGTGATTTGTGGGGTCCAGCCCCCATGACTTCATCCATGGGATATACCTACTATATTTCATTTGTTGATGCCTACACTCGGTATACATGGATTTACTTCATTAAAAACAAATCTGAGTCATTGTCAGTTTTCGAACAATTTAAGGCTCTTGTTGAACTCTGATTAAACAAGAAAATCAAGTCCTTGCAATCTGATCGGGGAGGGGAATTTCGCCCTTTTAAACAATACCTAGCTGATTTAGGGATTCATCATAGAGTGATTTGTCCACATACACACCATCAAAATGGTGTAATCGAAAGAAAACATAGACATATAGTTGATATGGGGCTGTCATTGCTGTCCCAAGCTTCACTTCCTATATCTTTTTGGGACTATGCCTTTCATACTGCAGCTTACTTAATAAATAGACTGCCTTCAGCCTATCATAATCATTCTATTCCCTATCAGCTCCTACTGCACAAACTATCTGATTTTTCCTTTCTAAAAGTCTTTGGGTGTGCTTGCTACCCTCTACTTAGACCATATAACAAACATAAGTTGCAGTACAGAACTGATGAGTGCATCTTTTTAGGCTATTCTCCCCATCATAAAGGTTATAAATGCATGGACAATTCAGGTCGATTGTACATTTCCAAGGATGTCTTGTTTAATGAGTTCAAGTTTCCAAAATCTGGTTCTGCATCATCTAATTCAGCAACACCTACCTCTACCTCTGAAGAGGACTCTGTTCCTCTTGGTGTTCTGTCCTCTGGTTTATTTTCTGCTTCTACCTGACCTGCATCATCATCCTTCCTGGCTGCTCCCAATTTTCCTGCTCCTTCTATGTCTCCTGCTGCTATGGCAAATTCTTCCTCCCATCAACAAGCTGTTTCATCATCAAATTCATTTTCTCCTATGTCTAGTTGGTCTCTACCTTATACTGCTTCTAGTACAATTAATCCAGATTCCTCCTCTGAGTCTTTTGAGTTTTCTTTTCCTAAAAACACCCATCCTATGCAAACCCGGTCCAAGTCTGGGATTGTTAAGCCTAGGTTGCAGCCTACATTGCTTCTTACCACTGCTGAACCAACTTCAGTTCAGCAGGCCCTTGCCTCTTCTAGTTAGAAACATGCTATGAAACTTGAATATGATGCTCTCTTGGCCAATAAAACTTGGTCACTGATGCCTCTTCCCTCTGGCAGGTCTGTTATAGGCTGTAAGTGGGTGTTTCGAGTTAAGGAAAACCCTGATGGTACTATAAACAAGTATAAAGCTCGGCTGGTTGCAAAAGGGTTTCACCAAAGGTTTGGGTGTGGCTACTCAGAAACATTTTCTCCAGTTGTAAAACCAGTAACTGTCCGAATTGTTTTGACCTTAGCTCTCACCAATAAGTGGCCTATCAAGCAAATAAATGTTAATAATGCCTTTCTTCATGGCTATCTTGAAGATGTTTACATGCACAACCCCCTGGGTTTGAAAATGGTGATAAAACAATGGTGTGCAAGCTGGAAAAAGCTATCTATGGCCTTAAACAGGCCCCTAGAGCCTGGTATGAGAGGCTCACAAAGACATTTTTGAGCTTTGGTTTTATTCAAAGTAAGAGTGATCCTTCCTTATTGGTTTACAATAAAAATGGTGTGTCTCTCTATGTTTTCATCTATGTAGATGACATCATAGTTACTGGAAGTTCAGTTACTTTGGTTCAAACACTCATCAATCAGCTAAATGGTGTTTTCTCTCTCAAACAACTTGGAAACTTGGAATATTTCTTGGGCATAGAAGTCAAACATTTTGCTTCGGTTTCCCTCTTGCTTACTCAAGCCAAATACATTAGAGATCTTTTACAGAAAGCTGATATGATCTCTACAAAAGGCATCTCCACCCCCATACCTGGCAACTTGAAGCTGTCAAGATATGGATCTGATTACTTTCAGGATCTTGCTACCTACAGATCCATAGTAGGTGCTTTGCAGTATGTGACAGTCACAAGACCTAAAATCGGGTATGCAGTCAACAAAGTATGTCAGTTTATGTCTCAGCCATTAGAGAGCCACTGGGTTGTAGTGAAGCGCATCCTCAGGTACTTGCAAGGCAGTATTGATTTGGGTCTTGCTCTGCAGCCTGCCTCTCCTACATCTCCTCTCTGTCTTAAGGCATTCTGTGATGCTGATTGGGCATCAAATGTGGATGATCGAAGGTCCACTTCAGGTGCTTGCTTATACTTCGGTCCAAATCTAATATCATGGTGGTCTAAAAAGCAGCCTCTAGTTGCTAAATCCACTGCAGAAGCAGAATACCGCAGTCTAGCTCTGGCTGCCTCTGAAGTTATCTGGATACAGTCCCTGTTGCATGAGCTGCAAGTGCCTATTACAACTCTTGTAATTTTCTGTGATAATCGGCGTGCAGTGGCATTAAGTCACAATCCAGTCCTTCGTGCTAGGACTAAACACATAGAGCTGGATTTGTATTTTGTCAGGGAAAAAGTTCTTAACAAATCACTAGTTGTATCCTATGTTCCTGCCCAAGAACAGGTTGCTGACATTCTCACCAAGCCACTTCCCAAACTTCCATTTACCACACTGAGAGACAAACTCAAAGTGCTTAGCTTCTCACGGCTACCACCCCGAGTTTGAGGGGGGCTAATAGAGTATATGATAGTACTTAGTGAAGTCTGTGTTTAATATACTGCTTGACTGTAATTCTATTTCAGTTAGTTAGAAGATGTTGAGTTAGCATAAGTCTGTTAGGCTGAGTCAGCATCAGTTGGTTACACCACTGTGTGGTTACTCCTCTGTATAAATACTGACTCCTCTTGGATATTCAGTAATGATAATATGAAGAAATCTTTCTTATAAAACTAGCTTAACATTTCTCTGTTTTCTTTACTATTTACAAATGTGGATTGCTATATTTACTAAATGCCACTATAACTACCATATTTTTACATTATTTGTAATACTCTTTTGTTCTTATGTAATGCTTCATTTGATTTGCTAATTTGCGATGCAGCTAAGAATTGTCCATGTATGTGAAGCAACATTGACCAAGCGGCTGGTAGAGTTTGAGAATACGGAGTCTGCCAGCTTGACTGTATGTTTCTTATTCTCGGTCGTGACTTTAAAATGCTTGTTTTATGATGGCATGGTGCAAAAATTGCAGTTTGAAATCAGTTCTATGGATTGTGGTATGTGCATTATATTGCTCAGTAGTGCCTTATATCCCATTGTTGTGACTTGTAAATAATGGAGAATCAGTACGTACATCCTTTTTTTCTTCTTTCCTTCTAAACATGCTACTGGTGTATCAAATTTTGCTTAACCCTTTAAGAGGGAAAAACAAAGTCAATAATGAAATGTATTCTATTGGTTGATACGTAACAATGCATTTCTTTTTCTCAAGTGAGTTTGTTAAACAGTTACGTGAGGTCATGGTTATCTGAATGAGCATAAGCATAGCCTGTTTTTTGTCTAGATGTTCCAAATCCATTTGTGAAATGGGCACTAAGCTCTTGATGGCTCCTTGTTTTTTGTGCTGCGATTTTATGGTTTAAATTTTTGATGTTTCCTATTTTTGGTGTTTATTTATTTGTGCACCTCATGCAGTGTTTTATCCTTTCTTGAAGTAGAAGTAATTTTAACTTTTGGACCTATGCTAAGAAGAATTTCTTCATGATAAAAATGCATGCCAAATTGCCAATTATTTAAACGGAAAATGCCAGTAAGTTAAACAAATAGAAAAGAAAAATGATTTAGGGTTTTACTGCAAGAGATGAGTCAAAAACATCTGATACTGACTTAAGAGCATTAAGGACAATCTAATTAGGGCTGCTTTGTGTAACTAGATAGTCCACAAAAGGTCTCTATATTCATTGATTTTTGATTGTTTACAATAATCAAATACTAGTTGTACAGTTATACAATTCTAAATTAGTTCCAAATATTGCTTTTATAATATTTTTGGCTTCTAATTGATTTTATCATAATGGGTTGGAAGAAAATAGGTCACCAAAAGCTGTACTTCACAAATGATGTTTTTACCTCAAACCTTAAACATGTAAAATTTGTATGTTTGTAGACCTCTGTTTTCTTTTGGTGCAAGACTCTATCTTAAAACGATCAGTAGACTAGCCTTTTCGGTGGAAATATCATTTTTAGCAATACTATTTTTTTTATATCACATTTATAAATTGATCTTGTATATATTCTTTTAGTAACTCAGATGCTCAAGGTACCTCCTCTTTTGAGATTTTTATGGCTTATTGATATCCATCCATTCTGCTGGTTGATGCATGTTTGGATTATTAAAGCACCAAGATTTGATTTATGAACTTTTAAGGTTTATTGAGTATGTATTAGATGCTAAGTGTGAAGTTCACAATTTGTACATGTCTATCTCAGACTTCAAGTTCACCTTTTAAAGCTTATGTCCAAGTCATTTTCGATGTATTGTATTTTAGTTCATGGTCTATTTTTTCCCTTTTCACTTTTATTTGTTCTACTGTTTTTAAAAGTAAATGGAAATTTTCATCAATATGTTATGGTTATAGATTGATGAGTTGAATACAATGGCAAAAGAGCATGAAAAAAATCCAATTAAAATACCAAATGGTGAACTGAACAAATGTACTTCAAAGGGTCTACTGTGCGAACACAAGGATAGTGCTTATTTCGCACTTGGATTATGTGAGGCATGTTACAAGGACGTGAGTCATTTCTTCCTGATGCATACTTTTGGCTTTTATTAACTACTCATGATCTTTACCATTTATTGTTCTATTGATTGTTTCAGTTTGATAAACTCGCTGGTGGACTTCATGGTGGTTTGGATCCTCCTGCATTCCAGCGTGCTGAGAGGGATAGAATGACAAAGTCACATTCTGAGGAAAGTGCTAATAAATCAGATGATGTAAGTAGAACTAGGTTTTATGGCAGTATGCATTTACTTTTGTAAGCACTACAAAGGCACAAACTTCAGGCACTTTCTGTTGCCATATTTCAAACCAGAACATCATGCCCATACCTTTTCAAGTACTGATAAGATTTGTAGGTATTCTAGTTTTAACTGAATATTCCATTGATAAAGTGAGTATCAACTGCTTTGGATATCATGAGCCATATTAGACAATAAAGGTCATATACTTTAAATGCAGTTTAGCACTGAGAGTGAGAGGAGTTGACCTGATAAAAATGTGATCAAGCAGAAGCTTTTAGCCATGTACTTACATGATCAGGATCATGTGCCAAACCATATATATGAGCATCTAACACCAATACAATCTTCAAAGAGCCATCGACTAACTCAATTTAAAAATCTCTTTTTTCTTTTTTTGTTTGTTCTTTTGGTTAGTTGGCAAAGGCATCAAATCGTGCATACGAGAGCCAAACAGAATTACATACCTCTCAGCCTGAAAGTATTGGTGGGTGCTTTTAGTTCTCGTAAACTCTATCTCTTTCTTGGCTAGTATAATTCTCTTACAGTTTTTAAATCTAATTTGCTTAAAATGCTTTCAGGGGATGATGAAGAATATGTGGCCACTAAAGATGGTGAGCATGATAAATCACAAAGAGAAGATGATATGAATGCAAACACCCACGATGAATCAGAAAGTCTCTCTGATATTGATGATCAGGAGGTGATTAACAAGTTCCATGCTCCGTGCATTGGCTTTTCTTGGGCATGATGATGCTGTTTATGATTGATTATTTTTCTTTTTCTTGCAAGGATTTCTATTAGCATTTTTTTTTGATGGAGTTGTTTATTATTATGTAAACAATTGCTAGAGAAATCTATGTGAAATTTGGAATGTCTTGAATTTGGGCTTTAAGCCTAACTCAACCTCAAATAACTGGCTTGTAAGGTGAAGATTGCCTAAGCCTTATAAACACCACTCAGGCCATATCTCTAGTCGACGTGGGACTTGAGACTTTCAACACCCCCTCACGCTCAGGACTGAACATCTGAAGCATGGACTAATGTGGGTGGAATAATAGGGATCTCAACACAGCCCCTCGCGCCCAGGACTAAACATCTGTAGCGTGGACAAATACAGGTGGAATAATAGAGATCATGACCCAATAACAAATCTAGGATAGACTTTGATACCATCATGAATTTGGGCTTTATGCCTAACTCAATCCCATAAAACTGGTTTGTAAAGTGAGGATTGCCTATTAAACACCACTCAGGCCATATCTCTAGTCGATGTGAGACTTTCAACACGCCCCCTCACGCTCAGAATTGGACATCTGAAGCGTGGACTAATGTGGGTAGAATAATAGGATCTCAACACACCTCCTCACGCCCAGGACCAGACGTCTGTAGCGTGGACAAATACGAGTGGAATAATAGAGATCATGGCCCGATAACAAATCTAGGATAGGCTCTGATACCATCTTGAATTTTGGCTTTAGGCCTAGCTCAACCTTACAAAACCAGCTTGTAAGGTGAGAATTGCCTAAGCCTTATAAACACTACTCAGGCCATATCTCTAGTCGATGTGGGACTTGTGACTTTCAACAGAATGTTTTCAAAACTGGTCCATGTAGATCAGTGTATTGTAAGTCTGTGTAGGAAGGTGGATTATGCCTGGGGATTAGTGTCTAAAAATATTTTTCTAAGTGTATGTTTAGATTAGGTTATTTTGGGGGATGAAAAGGCTCTTTTTTTTTTTTTTGCCTTTTGGCATCTTTCTGAGAAGGCTTTTTGGGGGAAAAAAAAGATTATTTCGCAGATTAAAGCTGAACCAAAGATAGGCTAGATAGCTGTGGGGTGTAGGGTGCTAAGGAGTTGTGTGTACATCATTAGAATGGGTAGGAAGACAAGTTTGGGGTCGTTGCTACTCATGCAAAGAATTCATTTTGCAGCCCTACACCACTTTCTATTATGTGCCCTTTCAGAGTAGAAATGGCTCCAGCTTTTTTTTATCCCTAACAGGACATGTGGTGGGAAATATTCATGTTTGGATATCTTTCCTTGCATTCATTCATATTGTTCAATTGATTTACACTTCAAAATGTTGAAATTTTATGTTGAAAGGCCCCTTGCACGAAATTTGATTTCTTTTAGAAGTTAAATGATTGAGACTTTTTGGTTTTGTTTACTTGAGACTGAATAATACTTGTGTTATATATATATATATATATATAATCAATCCCAAAGATTAAGGGAAGGAATCAACTAGGAAAGGATCCCATAAATATAATTGAGATAATAAGCATGGTATCATAATTGATACTAATATTATTTTACAATATCTCAACACTCCCCCTCAAGGTGGAACATATGCATCATATGCATCCATCTTGTCATGAGTTATCTGAGGATCTCGTAGAGATTTAGTAATGATATCAGCCAGTTGATCCTTAGAATTGACAAAAGAGGTTCTGATGATTCAAGAGCTGTGTTGCATAGGTACGGGTACGTACCGGGTAAGGGGATACGACAATTTTAAAAAAAACTAGGGTACGGGTACGTCGATATAATTTTTTATAAAAAATTAATTTATATATATAATATATATAATTAAAAAAAATCAAAATGTTATATGATTAAACATGACAAAAATCTTCACAAAAATGACTACAAAAATCATGCCCTAACACTAACAAAATCAATAATGCTCTAACAGTATCAAGATCTAAGACCACTACAAAAATCAAACTCTAATGGTATCAATATCAGTATTTCCGTACTCATCATCAGTAACAAGAACAGCCTCCAAGTCTGGTTCATCAAGAGAAAGACTAGCAACTCCAAGAATACCAGCCCCATCAAATAGATCTCATTCATCTCTAGCAATATCCCACATTTTTGTCCCTCCCTCATTATAATTCTTAGACTTCCTTGAGAGGAGACGAAGATTTGTATGAACAAAAACTAAATCTTCAGCTCTTTTGGGATTAAGCCTATTTCTTTTCAATGAGTGTATAAAGGAATATGTGCTCCAATTTCTCTCACAACAAGAAGAAGAACTTGGTTGTGAAAGGAGCTTCAAGGCATTGGATTGAAGTCTAGGGATTGAGGCTTCATACATGACCCACCATTCTTTTGGTTTCAAGTTCCACCTATCTTGCAATGAATCAAATTGGCTAAACTCTCCTTCAGCACCTGAGAATTTAACAAATTCTGTAGTTGCTTCTAGTCTTTCTTTTGGATATGTAAAGTAATTCCTTAGGCATTTGTTTCTCCCTATACAAATCTCGTTGTCCCTATGCGGAGGAACTCTATTTGGAGCTTCATCAAGTCATTGCCTACAGTAGTACCTATTATACAAAATATAAATTATAAACCTGAAAGAAAAACGTAAAATAAATTGAAAGTTACAAGTTTATTAACTTTACCTAGGATTGAGCGAATGAGCCAAACAATGGAGAGGTGTGTAACTTTTAGTCCATCTATCGATTAGGATGTTATGCACTACGTCATGAAAGGATGAATGTTCATTCAACTCCTTGCCCTCATGTCGATATATTGCTGATTTTACTTGCTCAATCATCGAATCCCATTTTTCATAAACCAAATGAAGGTTTGGCTCATCAGTATCACAAGAACGAAGCATGTCATATATGTGATTTGTAAAGTGATAGGGTACCTGGGCCGAGAGATAAAATAGGATTAGGTTTGGTTTCTAAAAAGCCTCCTATATGGCAAGTGTACTCTAGGAGAAAGAAAATAGGATAAGATAAGAGTATCTAATTAGTTATTGATCTGTTCCTAAATTATAGGACAATCTATTAACTAATAAGATATATAAGGAGTCTAGGAGGAGTAGAGTTAGTCAGTTTTGTTATTTGAATATTAGGGTTTAGGAGAGTACCTTACTCTCTGGTAGGAGCTGAGGCTCTGGTAGCTTGTCTTCTTTTCCTTTTTGGGCTAATAAGTCCCATAATTCATCAATAAACTCCTCTATTCCGAATATTAAATTATTGAGCTCTATCATTGGTCCGACCTGCCGGATACTGAGGCGGAGCTAGCGTTGTTTCATGCCAAGGAAACCAAAGATGACTGATCGAATGGATGCCTTGGAGGAGAGGGTGAAGGCTTTGGAGAACTCTAAAAGCACCATTGCGGATTGTGAAGGAGGCAATGGAAGGATTCATCAAGACACAAGACCCCGCATAGCGGTGATAAGCGTAAATCTCTGGTGAGTAACGATGAAGTCGTGGTGAATTCAGACGGCGAAAAAGGTGGAGCTTCCATCTTTTGACGGAGAAGACCACGTGGGATGGATAACACGCGCAGAAACCTATTTTGAGGTGCAAGGATCATCTGAAGAAGTGAAGGTGCAACTAGCAAAACCGAGCATGGAAGGAACGACCATTCACCGGTTCAACCTACTTCGCGAGACAGAGGACAATCTAACATGGTTGAAATCAAACAAGCGCTAATTGAGAGGTATGGAGGAAGGAAGAGTGACAATCCTTCAAAGAATTGATGGACTTACTACAGAACGGGAGTGTTGATGACTACATCATCGAATTTGAATATGTCTCTTCCCAAGTGAATCGACTTCCAAGAGCAAGATCTAGGTTACTTCATGGGTGGTCTCAAATCGGAAGCCACCGAGAGTTCGCACCTTCAATCCTCGAACTCGTGCAAGCTATGAAGATCGCGAGGGACGTGGAGGCGGAACTCCGTGGTTCTCTGGTTTCTAGAAGCAATGGTGGAGCGCGATCGTGGAAAGGAGGAAAAGAGACCGAATCGGGTGGCAGGGGTGGATTCGGGTCGCAATATAATCCAAGTGGAAGGAGTGGGGCTGGGTCAAATTACAACCCGACGCCAATTAAAGGGAATACTGGGCCGAATCACAACAAAACGGGCCAGCCCAATTTGAACCCTAATTCGAGCGATAGCAGAGGAAACAACAGAGATGAGGGAAGAAGGGCGATCGGCGAACGCAGTAGAGGGGTGAGGCACCTGCCATACTCGGAAATCATGGATCGCAAGGCTCGTGGCCTGTGTTTCCGCTGCAATGAGAAGTATCATCCCTTACATCAGTGCCCTGAAAGACAACTGCGCTTGATCATCCTAGGGGACGACGAAACAGTAAACACGGAAGGAGAAATAATCGCTATCGAACTCAAGGAAGACGAGGAAGAGGCAGCGGTCGTGGAGTGCAACTCCATGGGTTGGTTCGGAGTCACAGAACTCAGCAAGGCTTCAACGCTGAGGTTAAGAGGGGAAGATGATGGGGATATCTGTTCAGGTGCTCGCAGACAGTGGAGCTAGTCATAATTTTATTGCTCCTCAAGTGGCAACAGCCTTGGGATTGCAAATTGAACAGAGTAAATCGCTAGGAGTCCGATTAGGGGATGGTCACAGAGTCTCCACAGTGGGAAAATGCTCTGGTATAGAGGTTCAATTGGGAAATTTCACTACGCTGGTTGACGCTTATGTGTTGGAACTGGGTGACCTCGATTTGATTTTAGGGGCAGCGTGGATGAAAAGGTTTGGTAGGGTGACCTTTGATTGGGATGAAATGTCTCTCAGTTTCCTTTGGAAGGGAGAAACGGTAACACTACATGGCCTAAAGACTAAGTATGAGCCCTCTCAAACATCATCCCTGCATAGTTTACTGAAGGAGGAACGTACAGGAGTAGGTGTGGTGGAAGAGATTGCCTTGACAGTAGAACAACAGCGTGAATTGCAGCAGCTGTTGGGTCAATATCGGGGGGTATTCCATGAAGCTACAGGCCTGCCACCTCAAAGAGACACTGTTCATTCAATTGAATTAAAAAAAGGGTCTGGTCCAGTTAGTGTGCGACCTTACCGTTACCCTTACCACCATAAAGAAGAGATTGAGAAACAGGTTCAAAATATGTTGGACCAGGGAATCATTAGGCACAGCTCCAGTGCTTTCTCTAGTCCTGTGATATTGGTTAAAAAGAAAGATGCTTCTTGGCGTATGTGTGTTGATTATAGGGAATTGAATAAAGTGACGGTACCTAACAAGTATCCCATTCCCGTGGTAGAAGAGCTCTTGGATGAATTACACGGAGGAACCTATTTTTCTAAGTTGGATTTAAAGTCCGGCTACCATCAGATACGAGTAAAAGAAGAAGATGTGCACAAAACGGCTTTCAGGACGCATGAGGGGCACTACGAATTCTTGGTAATGCCGTTTGGATTAACCAATGCCCTGGCTACCTTTCAATCAACGATGAACCGAGTCTTCAAACCTTACCTCCGGAAATTCGTGTTGGTATTTTTCGATGATATCCTGGTATCTGATGAGGGTGGAATGAGCACTTGGAACACTTGGAGGAGGTCTCAAGGTACTTGAGAACCATGGGTTTGTTGCGAATCGGAAGAAATGTGTGTTTGGCGGTCGGCGAGGTTAGTACTTGGGCCATATAATTTCAGAAAAAGGGGTAGCCGTAGACCCAGTGAAGATAAAAAGCATAATTGATTGGCCGGTTCCTCGCAATGTCAAAGGAGTGAGGGGATTCTTGGGGCTGACTGGTTACTATCGAAAAGTTATCGCCGGCACGGAAAATTGCCAAACCTTTAATGTAATTGACTAAGAAAGAGGGTTTCCATTGGGGGCCTGAGGCTCTTAAGGCTTTCGAAGAATTGAAGCAAGTGATGGTAACTTCTCCGGTGTTGACATTGCCCGATTTTTCCCAGCCTTTTGAAATAGAGTGTGACGCTTCCGGGAGAGGAATTGGGGCGGTCCTTATGCAGAAGAGGAGGCCCATTGCTTATTTTAGCAAAGCTTTGTCAAAAAATAACTTGAGTAAATCAGCCTATGAGAAGGAGTTGATGGCTTTAGTTTTGGCGGTTCAACATTGGCGTCCCTATCTTCTGGGAGGGGAATTTGTCGTGTACTCGGATCAGAAGAGCCTACGACACTTGTTGCAACAACGGATTACGAGTGTTGACCAACAAAGTTGGATAGCCAAGCTTTTAGGCTACCACTTTGAGGTGATTTACAAACCGGGTCCGGAGAACAAGGCGGCAGATTCCCTATCCAGGATGTATGAAGAAGCTGAGTTGCAAAGTTTGATCTCCTCCCCGGTGTGGGTGCAGGAACAAGTGCAGCAAGAAGTCATCCTTGATCCCCATCTTAAACAGATAATTGAGGACATCCAAAGGGATCCTACCTCTAGGCCAGGGTTTAGCATGAGGCAGGGGGTGTTGTTCTACAAAAATAGGCTGGTATTATCAGCGGGGTCAGCTTGTATTCCTAAGTTACTTGAGGAGTTTCACTCTTCCCCAGTTGGTGGTCACTCGGGCTTCTTGAGAACTTACAGTAGGATAGCAGGGAACTTGTATTGGTTGGGAATGAAGAGTTCAGTTCAAGAATTTGTTAAGGGTTGTGATGTGTGCCAAAGACAGAAATATTCTGCATCCTCACCTGCTGGCCTTCTTCAACCATTGCCAATTCCAGTGCAAATTTGGGAAGACATATCCTTAGATTTTATTACCGGGCTGCCTAAGTCTAAGGGGTTTGAAGCAGTGTTTGTTGTGGTGGATCGGTTATCAAAATATGCCCACTTTGTGCCATTAAAGCACCCATATACGGCAAGGAAGGTGGCCGAGGTGTTTACTAAGGAAATTGTGCGTTTACATGGTATTCCTCAATCCATAGTGAGTGACCGAGACCCACTGTTCATCAGTTTATTTTGGAAAGAGCTTTTTCGTTTGCAGGGCACAGTGTTAAAAATGAGCTCTGCTTATCAACCGGAGACGGACGGTCAAACTGAGGTAGTGAACCGGTGCCTAGAGGCATACCTGCGGTGTTTTGCTTCAGAACAACCTAAGAATTGGTCCTATTGGGTTTCGTGGGCAGAACTTTGGTACAACACTACCTATCATGTCTCTACTGGTACTACTCCCTTTGAGGTGGTATATGGCCGAAAACCACCTACTGTGATCCGGTTTTCTCGGGGAGAGACTAGAGTAGAAGCAGTGGCTGAAGAGTTAGTGGATCGTGATGAAGCCTTGAGACAATTAAAGCATCATTTGTTGCGGGCACAAGAGCTGATGAAGAAGTATGCAGACCAGAAAAGGAAGGACTGCTCTTTTGAAATTGGAGAATGGGTATTTTTGAAGTTGAGGCCTCACCGCCAACAAACTGTGGCTAGAAGAATTAATCAGAAATTAGCTCCGTGGTATTTTGGGCCATTTCCAATTGTTGAGAAGGTGGGAGTGGTTTCTTATAAGCTAAAGCTACCAGACACGGCTAGAATCCACCCAGTTTTTCATATTTCACAATTAAAGAAGGCAGTTGGGAATTATTCCACTGACGCAGAATTACCAGAAGGGCTGGAAGTAGAGCTGGAGGAAACGGAGGAACCAGAGGAGCTGCTGGCTTCTAGGGACATTTGGGAAGGAGACAGGGTTGTCAAGCAATGGTTGGTCAAATGGAAGAGGCAGAGTCATGGAAGACACTACGTGGGAGGATGAGTCCTCGCCAAGAGCCAATTTCCTCATCTCAGCCTTGAGGACAAGGCTGCTATTGCAGGGGGGAGTAGTGATAGGGTACCTGGGCCGAGAGATAAAATAGGATTAGGTTTGGTTTCTAAAAAGCCTCCTATATGGCAAGTGTACTCTAGGAGAAAGAAAATAGGATAAGATAAGAGTATCTAATTAGTTATTGATCTGTTCCTAAATTATAGGACAATCTATTAACTAATAAGATATATAAGGAGTCTAGGAGGAGTAGAGTTAGTCAGTTTTGTTATTTGAATATTAGGGTTTAGGAGAGTACCTTACTCTCTGGTAGGAGCTGAGGCTCTGGTAGCTTGTCTTCTTTTCCTATTTGGGCTAATAAGTCCCATAATTCATCAATAAACTCCTCTATTTCGAATATTAAATTATTGAGCTCTATCATAAAGCTTAGAACATAATCAACTTTACGCCACCATTCTTCGTTTAAAATCATTTCTCTCACAACGGTAGCCTTTTCACCACCATCATCATCTTTATAGAGAGACCATTGTTGAGTAACCACCATAGATTGGAGACCAAACTTAATTGTTCTCAACCTTTTAAACATAACAATAGTAGAGGCAAATCTAGTCTCAGCAATTGCAAGTAGCTTCAAATCCACAAATTGATTAAGCATGGCTAGCCTCATGGAATGATTCATAATTAAAATTTTTAATGAAAAAAGCATTCTCAGCAGCAGCCGGAATCCATTGACACTCACTGTAAACAACCTCATTGTTTGTTGTATTTTTAGGTGCACAAATGTTTTTGAGAGCAAGGTTTAATGTGTGCACTACACATGGTGTCCAGAAAATGTGAGGATGCATAGATTCAACAATTAAACTGACAGCCTTGCAAACTGGTGCATTATCAGTAATAATTTGGACAACATTTTGTGGTCCAACCTCATCAATGGTAGACAAAATTAGATTAGCAATGTAATGTTTGTCTTTGTACTCACCTGACCCATCAACAACCTTTAAGAACATGGGTCCCGAACTTGAGGCTGCCATAAAGTTAATCAATGGTCTTCTTTGTGCATCAGTCCAACCATCAGTAACTATGCTCACACCCTTTCCTGGCCAAGTGTCTTTGATAGGTTGGAGTAACTTCAATATATTAGCTTTCTCTCTCTGCAACATGGTAGTTCTTATGGCATTATAGCTAGGAGGAACATAACTTGAGAGATTAGTGTTTGCGGCATAAGAAAATGCACCGACAAAGTAAGGATTTTTGGCAACATTGAATGGCAAACCACCAGAATAAAATAGTCTACCTATTTCAGCTGATAGATGTTCTCTTGCTTCATTATTAAATGACTTTGCTAAAGGTCCATCAGTGCCTCTTCTTTTCTTACTCATATCAACAGGTGGATTCAGGCTTGTGGTTCCGGTAGGTAAAGGAACTTGTACAGGTTTTGCCTTTTCAGTAGCCTCTTTGTCAAGTTCTTTCATCTCTATAATATGTTCACTTGTTACCTCAGGACAAATGGCTACCCCTTATCCCCTTTCTCTCAATAAATGAGCTTTCACTCTAGAGTAAGAACTCTTGTAGGTTTTTCTACAATAGTTGCAACGCCAACATGCATTCCCTTTTCCCTGATTTTTAGTTTGCAACACGGTCACATAAGCCCAAAGAGGACTATTTTTATCAGCACTTTCGATTGCAGATGTAAAATTAGCAGTTAAAGGTCTAGAAGAATTGATTGTACCACTCCCAGACGGACCAAACCCATTATTATTATTTGTTCGAAAACATCTGCAGAGTACATTATGAAAAAAAAAGGACTAAAAATTAAAAGTAACTATAGCTAAGAGCGTGATGTATCTGCTCTAAAACTAACGGGACGAGAAATTTACCAGGCGACACATTCAAATGGATTCAATAAAAAAATCATATTAAAATTAAGACTTAAATATGTTTTTAGTCATGTAAATATAGAGTGTTTTGATTTTTATCCTTGTAAATTTTTTTATTTGTTTTTGGTCCCTACAAAATATTTTATTTTTATTTTGGTCCTTTTGACCAAAATTCATAGGAAATTTTGTAGGAAAATGAAGCGTTTTCTATAGATTTTGCTATGAATTTTAGTTGAAATAATAGATTTTAGTTATTCGGATAAAAATTCCCAAGAAATTTGGCAGGAAAATGAAATATTTTTACGGATTTTGCTATGAATTTTGGTTAGAAGGACTAAAATCAAAATAAAATATTTTGCAAAGACAAAATACAAACAAAATTTTTTACAGGGACTAAAATCAAAACACTCTATATTTACAGGGACTAAAAACATATTTAAGCCTAAAATTAAAATACTACAATATGTGTCTACAGGATTGTCATTAATGGGTTGCGCTAGAAGATAGTGGGCACAAGGAGATAAGTTCAAAATTAAATTAAAATACTATAATATTTAAAAGTGAACGTGAAGCAATTCACTGAAAAGTCGAAAACCAAATAAATATATAATGAATAAATATATAATGAATTAATGATGCAACTTGCAAGATAGTAGAACTCTCCATATTTAAAAAAAAATAAAATAAAATAGAAGTAAAACTAAAAGTTGCACGAAAACCAAAACAAAAGAAACTTGATGAGGATTGAGAAGTCTGAGAGACGCAAAAAGCCAAAACCAGAGAGAAGAAGAAGAAGAAACGATGCAGAAAGCACCAAACACAGCGGCTGGCCTAGCAAGAGAAGATGGAACAGAAGGCAAAACCAGTAAAATATGGAAGAGGAGAAGCCGAATATAGTGAGGTACTCCTTTTTTTTTAAAACAAAATTCAAAAAAACCCTATATTTTATTTGCTAAAATCGTGCGGCCGACCCGCTTTTGGATACAATCCGAATTTTTTTTCCTTCAGCCATACCCGAGCCACATCGAAGTCGTATCGAGCCGCGTACCTAGTTACAAAAAAAAAAAAAAGACGGTGCGCTTCCTGGTACGTATCGTACACGTATGGTACGTGTACCCGTATCCGGTACATACCAGGTACGGGTTCGCTGCCCAAATTGACGTACCAGTGCTTCAAAGTTCAAGAGAGAATCTTTTCTCTAAGGAAATGACAATCGACTTCTATTTGCTTTGTTCTCTCATGAAAATCTGGGTAGCAGGAGAGGTACAATGCTGACTGGTTATCACACACAAGTTCCATAGGGCCAACTGCACAAAAATGTAGTTCCTGCAATAAATGTTTCAATTCAACCACAAAAGCTCACGTGTGGCATGAGCATGGCCCGATACTCGGCTTCTGTACTCGACCGAGCAACAATAGTTTGCTTTTTGCTCTTCCATGAAATCAGATTTCCACCAATGAATATACGATAACCTAAAGTAGACCGTCTATCATTCGCTTCTCCTGCCCAATCGGCATCTGAATACCAAATGATATCAATGTGGCCTCTATTAGTGAAAACAAGTCCCTTTTCCAGGTGACCCTTTGATGTACTTAAGAATTCAAACAACTGCATTACAATGGCTGTCACAAGGATAGTTAAGAATCTTACTCACTATGCTGACTGAAAAAGATATGTCTGGTCTGTTCATGGTGAGATAATTTAATTTTTCCACAAGTCTTCGGTATCTACTTGGATCAGGATAGGACTTCCCTTGATTAGGAAGAAGCTTTACATTAGGATCCATAAGAGTGTTAACTAGTATACAATATGTCAGACTTGTCTCGTTGAAGATATCAAGAGCATACTTCCTCTGAGAGATAGCATTACTCGACTTTGACTGAGCTACCTCAAGCCCAAGAAAGTAATAAAGAGAACCCAAGTCCTTAGTCAGAAAGTTCCGAAATAGGTGTTGTTTCAATGCCTTGATACCTTCACAGTCATCAACTCTAATCATAATGTCATCAACATACACCACTAGATATATTTATTTGATGATGAGCATTTAAGAAAAACGGAGTGATCTGACTCGCAACAGATAATCCCAAATTGCTGTATAACTCTACTAAATCGAGATGCTCGAGGTGATTGTTTCAGGCCATATAAAGACTTATGCAATTTGCATACCAGTCTACACCCCCCCTAAGAAACAAACCCAGGAGGTTGCAACATACCGCCATTGTGTTTGTCGCCTATTTCTGGTTCTGTTGTGCGCCTATTTGATGTTTGGGTAAGCAAATTTTTCCACCTTTGTTTGATATTTGTGTGCCGCGTTTTTCACTGCCTCAATTTCTGCTTGTAGGCAGTTGTTTCTTGCGTGCCCTAGGTGGTTCTGTCTGATAAGGTTCTACTGTTGGTTTTGATTTGTTTGTTCTGTGCTACCTAGTCTTGCAATTCTTGCCTCACTTTGATTGCTTTTGGTTTGTCTGTTATTGCTGTCCAACACTATCTCGTCTTAAGCCAATGACCGTCTGTTTGTCTCGCTGCAATTCCAAGTTGTTCGTTTGCATCTTCTCTTTCTATTTTGCTGGTCATCTGTCCTAGTCACTCTTATCCTAGTATGCTTTTTGCCTCGTCTCGATTCGGTCTCTATCGACATGCTCTCTAGTCACCGGTCTCGACACATTGTGCTAAAATCACTGTCGATAGTCTTCGGTGTCCTGCCACCTTCAAGACTGAGCTGCCGACTCCAGTCACAGAAAACTGCCCCACATTTTATTGTTTTCTGGTTCTGGTTTGTTCGTGACTCCCAACAAAAGTTTTGGTTTGTTCATTATGGCTTTGGGTCCCTGTTTCAGGTGCTTTTAGGTGCTCCTCTAGTGTTGGTGATGTTTGATTATGCCACAATTGTTTCTAGACCTCAACTATTGCTTGGTTGTTTTTGTTTTGTTCAAAGTTATGACATCTTCAAGTTAGGGCTTCTGTTGCTGTAAGCGCTGGCACAATATGATTTCGGTTTGGTTCGAAGTTGTGACACCTTCCAGTTAGGGCTTTAGTTGCTGTTAGCACTGGCCCAATATCTTTGTGGCTTGGTTTGCTATTGCTCGTGAAAGTCCATTGTGATTTTGGCACTAGTTTTGTGTCGGTTGCCATCTGGCTCTAGTCCATTCTTAATTATAAGATTTATATTATTTGCTTATTTTTTCTCTTTCAAAGAGCTTAAGAGTTTATTTGTAACAAGCCTAGCTTAGCAAGCTTTAGCTTTAGCTTGAGGGGGAATGTTAGAATATATGAAAATGTCTTATCTTAGAGTATCTTGACTTATCTCATAGGATTAGTTTCTTATCAATTAGTTATTATCATGATTTGTTTCCCTATTCAATTACAATTAGGAGTCTGGTACCCTTATAAATAGATGTTAGTGCTGAATCTTTTTGTATCATAAAATCATCAATCACAATTATATTTTAGAGCCTTTATTCTTTCCATTCCTTCTTTTATCTAAAACTTGATAACTTAAAACATGGTAATGGTTCCCACTTCCCATGTCTACTTTTGGATAATTTCACGTTTATTTTTTTTTTATTTTTATTTCTTTTAATGGAAATTTAAACCTTGAGTCCATCATTCAAAATGAGGGGGAGGTAGAGGAAGATGTTAACTATAGGATCCAACTGAAGCCTAAAGAGAAATTGTATCGTACAACTATAAGACTTGCAATGTTGTGTGAGACTGATTGCTTGGCTGTAAAAAACCAACATGAAAGTAAGGTCAGTGAAGAGATGAGAATATTACGCTGAGTGAGTGGTCAAGTAAGACAAATTAGAATTGGGAATGAAGTCATTAAGGAGAAAGTTGGTTAACTCCCATTGTAGAAAAAATGGTAACATATTGTCTTAAGGTGGTTTGGGCATGTGTGCATAAAATTGTAGACAGTTAGGAGGTTAGACCGTTATTTCATTTTTGTACTGTATGGCGGTGCCATCTGCAATATGGCGTTTTGAGGCGTCCGATTATGGCAGGATTTGGGCAATCTGCTATGGGTCGCATTCTGCTATCGACAACATTGGAGGATAGTCAAATAGTTAGAAAGAGAGAGACAAAATATAAATTGTCTATTTGTAGATATGGTTCATGACAAAAAATTATTGTGTTGTTGGATCCGTGTAGTTGATCCCACCTGGTGGGAAAACGCTTTGATTATTATCGATATTTATTGTCCTGCCTTTAACTCGTTTTCTTTAAGGTGGATAATGGTTCTCATGTCATCTTTTGCGGGACCATTGCATAGCATATATTTAGATCTGTTTTTCCATGTAGTTATATTGTCTTTTTTCCTTACATAAATCCAGAGTTTTTGAGTTGTTCAAGATTTTGCGTGATACTAAAATTTTATAGCTTCATTTTTGTTGAAAGAGAAAGGGGTCTAGACGCAAAGCCCTGCTTGGTCCAACATTCCTGCTTATCTTCCATAATATTTATTGTTATTTTGTAATCTTAGAAGATTTGAGATATTGAATCAAGATTTGAGATTTGTTATTCTTGTAGCTTGATGGTAAATCCCTAGGAAATTTAATTTCCTATTTTTATCAAGCTCTTAACAATTGTGTTTTGACGATGATTTTAAGTATGTCATGTCACTGATTTGCTATCATATTGATTATTCCCCTGCTAAGATGTTTTATCTGCATAGGTTGATGGCTACCTTCACAATGAGGAGGAAAAGCATTACAAGAAGATTATATGGGAGAATATGAATCGAGAATATCTTGAGGTACCGAAGATTGAATTCTTTTTATTTTTTCTGTTTGATATTGCTAGATAAAGTTCTCTGGTTATATGTACATTCTATCATTATTTCAACTCTGAAGTGGGTGCATGCTTGTATTGCGTTTTCCACTGGTTTGCTATTCCATAGTTTGGCTTATGTGGAAGGTTAATGTGTACTGGATCTCGTTCGACCTCTAATTCTTTTATAGGAACAAGCAGCCAAGGAAGCAGCTGCAGCAGCTGCTGCGAAAGATTTTGAGGCAAATTTCCAAAACGGTTCCAAGGAGTTGCTTGAAGCAAGAGAACTTGCGACATCCTGTTCTGCAGCTGCGGCAAAATCCAGAAAGGTAACTTCGGAATTGATTTTCTGGTGTGGTTCTTTTTGTGTGTGTGTGTGTGTGTGTTTGTGAAACTAACATTTATAAAATAAAATATTTGTGAAGTCCACTTTGGAATTTGTATGTCACATTTGTGTTTAAAGGCAACTGCACCTTGACCAAAAAGTAATAAAGGGGGTATATTGTTCCTTTTAGAATTTGGGCTTCAGGCGTAACTCAATCCCACTAACCCGACTTTTAAGGTGAGGACTGCCCAAGTGAGGAATGCCCAAGCCTTATAAGCACTATTTCTAGTCGATGTGAGACTTTCAACACACCCCCTCACGCAAAGTATTGGATGTTCAAAGTGTGAACTATTGCGGGTTGAATAACAAGCATCTCAACACAACCTCCCATGCCCAGGAGTGGACATCTGTGGCGTGCACACAACGGATGAAGTCCAGAAGTTTTGTCCTTAAGGTTTGTCCTCAAAGTTGAAGTTTGGAAATCGACTACAGATCATGGTAATCTCTTCCCATGCCGTTTGTGCAACCGGTTTGTTGGACCATTTAATCAACACCTGCTCCACATCCTCGCCTTTGTAACTGATCTTCGATCTATCACTTGCTCTAGTAGGTACTCTTCATCCTACCCTTCCAACTCGGTGGTAAATTATTCTCTGCCTCCCCTTGTCCTACTGCCTTTTTTAACTGAGAAACGTGGAAGATTGGGTGGATCCTAGATTGTGGTGGAAGCTGGAGTTTGAATGCTATTGGTCCCACTTGTTTGAGTACCAAAATGGCCTTCTTGAATTTGGGCTTTAGGCCTAACTCATCCCCATAAAAACGACTTGTAAGGTGAGGATTGCCTAAGCTTTATAAACACCAGTTAGGCCATAATGTGGAACTTTCAACACAACCCTTCACGCTTAGGACCAGATATCTGGGCAAATACTAGTGGAATAACGGAGATCATGGCCCAATAACAGATCTAGGATAGGCCTTAATACCATCTTTAATTTGGGTCTTAGGCCTAACTCTTCCCCATAAAACCGGCTTGTAAGGTGATGATTGCCTAAGCCTTATAAACACCACCCAAGCCGTATCTCTAGTTGATGTGGGACTTTCAACAGGCCCATACAACCTTACAGTCAGCTTAGGATGCAATCTGGTAGGCACAAACTGCTGCAAATGGGGTCTGATTTTTATCTAAACCCAATCACCTTCTACAATATCAGTAGGTCGCCTCTTCTGGTTGGCATAGCTGATCATATGCGACTTAGCATGCTGCAAGTGAAATTTGAGCTGCTTCATGGCCTCATCTTGTAGGTTAGCAGCTACGACCTCCACTAAGGTCTCCTCTGGAATGAATTTGGACAACAGCATCCACCTGGCAGCATCATGGAATGAACTGTTATACCAATACTCAACTAATGGCAAAAACTGCATCCATAACATAGGCTGTTTCGCACAGAAACACCTCAAATAGGTTTCTAAAGTATTTTTTTAACACTCTGTTTGACCATTGGTCTCTAGGTGATAAGTAATACTCATGTTTAACTTTGTCTCTTGCAACCTGAATAACTTAGTCCAAAAGGAGCACATGAATGTGGGATCTAAGGCACTCACTATTGAATAGGAATTCCATGCAACCGTACTATCTTCTTAACAAACATAACAACCAAGGTTCTTGCTCAATCGATCCACCATTACGATCGTCTCCCAAGTGCACTCCAAAAATAGGAATTGGCATAATTGGAATATTCAGCTTGTCTACCATCTTTCTTGCAATGAAATTGTGACTAGCTCCATGGTCAATCAGCACCAGTACCTTCTCTCCCTTATCCTTCCAAGTAAGTTCATGGCTTTAGGTGGAGTTATGCCACCTGCCGAAAATGACAACAATTTCAACATCTAGCATAACTTCTCTTCCTTTGCTCTAATTTCTTCTCTTTCAATGCCTTCCCTCTCTTTTTCACGCTCTACCTCCTCACCTTCAGCTAGAATAATCACCCTTATGAGAGGGACTAAATGGTAACCACATTGGAAATGACCGTCCTCTCTTCTTTCGAGATACCCTTGACACGACAACTACCTTGTCCCCTACTCTCACTGCTGTTCTCCCCTGGATTGACCCTTCTCCAGGATCATGTGTTTTGACCCTGCATTTAGTCTCTGATTTCAATGCCCCCCCAACCCCCCCCCCCCCCCCCCCCCGGGCCCCCCGCATTCATTGGCTGCCTGAGCAATTAATGCCTCTTGATAAATTCCGACAACTTTGACAGTGATTATCACCCGTCCCTTGTCCATTCTAAGCTTTCCCTTGTCCAGAGGGCGTTTTGGCTGTCTACCCACTGTAGCCTGTCCTTTGCACCAAGCTGTTGCTGTTTGGGCAACTGTTCACCACATTTTGCTGTTTTTTGGCTTACATTTGTGCCTATATGGTCTTATTCCCACTTGGGTTGCTGAGTTTTCGAACTGCTCCACTTGAAGAGGAGTGTTAGAATAATAAATATATAATTTATTTTGAGTGCATAGTTAACCCTAACTATATTAGTAGCTAGCTACAAGTTGGCTACTGACTGTTAAGCTGTAAGTTAGCTTCCAAATAACTCCTAATTACCGCATGATTACTCCACTGATTGATTGTAATGAAGCAATTAATAAGAGATCAAGTGCGCACCATACCCAATTTCTTCTCTTGGACTGTGTCACAAATAAACTGAATCAATGATCATATTATGATCGAGGGGGGGTGTGTGTGTGTGCGCGCGCGCGTGCGCGTGTGTGTGTGTGTGTGTGTGTGTGTCTCAACAGGTCTAGCAGTGCATTTTAGTATATGGGTTCTTAGTTTTATTATTTTTGCTTCATAGTACAATTATGCTGCACAAACTGTAACCCAGTTTAAGGGTTATTTGACTTTTTTTAATAGTGTTACACTGCATATTTGTAGGAAATGAGGCAGAGACGAGTTCAAGAGGCAAAAAGTTTGGGTCCTGCTCAATCTGCTGTAGAGGCGACTCGCCAAATGTTGAGAACAAAGGTATTTATTAGGAAACTCACATGCAAATTTAGATATTTTGTTAATAAACACATTATCATGCCTTCTCTTTTGTTTTGACACTTCTTTATTTTTTAGTGAAGTGTCTTTATCTGCTTTATGTAGTTATTGTTGGTAATCTTAAAGTTTCTTTTTTTTTTTTTTTTTTTTTTTTTTTTTTGAATTTGTCGTAGTAGTTTCTGAAACCTATTATCATAATTTGAATAGGCCTTACTGGTGGTTTAGTTCAGTTTTGAAGAGATTAGGATCATTGTTCAGCCATATTCCATTTATGTCCCTAGACTGGATTATGGAACATAATGATAATTACATGAGCTATAATTTCCTCTCTCTGGACTCAAATATAAGCGAACATAACAAAATGCAGAGTGGGATGATCTGCTACACTTTTAGCTTGTAATTTTCAAGCACATTTCTATTTTAAAATAAGTCAAATGTACTATAATCCCACCGTGTGGGATAAGGCTTAGCTGTTGAATTGTAACATCCTTCTTAGTGGTAACAATGAAAAATATGGTTGCAAAAAAGATTGAAAAAAATGGGGCCTTACAAAACATTGAATAATGTATAGTGCATTTTTAAGAATATCTCTTTGGTTGAGCAACTGTTTTGGGATAAAATTAGGCGTTTAACTTCTATATGTTGTAAAACATATGATCATTTTGAAGGGGTTTCCCTTACAAATGTTGAGGGATTGGGTTGCTTTGCTGTATTGATATCTTCTCTGAAGTTCGGTTTTTCCCCCTTTTTTCTAAGGACAATGTCTTAATCTCTTATCCCATTTTATTCTTCTCTTTGTTTTCATGATTTTTTTCTATTATATATATAAAAAAGAATAATACAGGAGATGAGGTGGCATTCATCTGTGTTGTCTATGATATATATTTCTTTTTGTAATTGCAGTTGTATTGGTCAATTTTGAGCAATAAATATGATTTGTTAATTTGGCTACCTAGGATCTTCTGAAAATGTTTATATTATATTATTAATTATTAATGATACTTTTTTGCATCTATCATTTGCAGAGGCTCAGCTCCAAAGTCAATTATGATCGCTTGGATGAATTATTTGATGAACCCGTAATTCTCTCCTTTTAACTGTTTTTGCTTCCCAAATCATCTATAGACTCTTAGAGTTCCACAAACATGAAGAAGAAATGCATGTTTTCTTGATATAGCTGAAGCGTTGTCTCCATCTTCTGTGTCCTTTCAATGTCATTATTTGAATTTAAAATCCGATTCTCAAGATAGTTAAGGCATAGATCTATAAATCTTCTAATTGCCTTTGCTTTTTTTGTTGTTGATAATTTTCCATTGCTGTTTCATTTCTTGTGTTTTAACTGTTTTAACATAAATCTCATAGTAACAATATACAACCTTGCATACTCATTTTTACTTGCTTGGTCTTCTTTAATTTGTACATTAAAACCAGGAAGCTGCTTTTTTTCCTTACTGGTGGAAAAACACGGGTCTTGAAATAAAAAACACCATGGCATGAGAATTTGAGGGATTTGAGTTTTTGGTAGGAAAACAATTTTGAGTGGATGAATGAGCTTTTGCCACGTGGTATTATTGTAGTTAAGTTTCTTAAATAGATAATAAATTTATGGGCTCAAACATGTTTTGACTAAAGAACAGTCTATGTTATGAAATTGTTAGCATATCTTTTCTAAATTACTTTTAAAGATTTTTTTTCTTTATCCTTCTGCTTTTGATATCTTAATCTTCATTTACTTGATATTTTGACATTCCTGTTGTATAATTATAATTATGTTTCGTAAAGTTGTTTTTTGAAGACTAGCCTATATCATTCTTAAAGGAAAAAAAGAGAAATACTTATATTTTTGTTGTTGTACAAATGCTTGTATATAACAACAGGCAGCTCCAGAGAATCCCAAGAAAGTACGATTCGAGTTACCCTCTGATAACAACCAAGATAATTTTGAGTCAAAATCAGAGGACAAAATAAAGGAGGATGAATTGGGATCAGTGGACGAATTTGTGGATGGTGATATGGATGGAGAATTTGAAAATGCTTATGCATATGAGGAATATGACTATGAGGATGCTGGTTATAACGATGATTATTAGTAAAAAGTTACCTGAAACTCTTCCTACTTTGGTTATCTGTGATCCTTCTGAAACATAATCAACATGGTTGGTCTTCTCACCCCTTCCCTAAGTTTGGCCTTTTTTGGAGAGTTAGAAATGAACACAATGGAATGGAAGTCATTGCTCTCCATTTACTAGCATGTGACTGAGAGCATAGGAGTTATAATTGCTTCTCATAATGTATTGTTCTTTAACCAATATAGTTAATAAAACTTGCCCTATGGTGAAATTTTGGTGTTGAAAACTATGTATGTACATTATCCTAAAATATTTTGGTCTTCTCACCCCTTCCCTAAGTTTGGCCTTTTTTGGAGAGTTAGAAATGAACACAATGGAATGGAAGTCATTGTTTTTTGAGCGATAAATGTTGGTTAGTATTTGTTATGTTACCTATCAAAGTTCGAATCCTAGACCATCTACTCAAACTATTTATGATGTTCCGCTTAACCATTCCTGATTATGGTGGATACTTGGGGTTATTCAAGAATAGATTGTAATTTGTATAATTGACTTATTGGGTGAACATTGTATAATTTTAACTGTATTAATAAATAGATAAGTTTTAATTATATTGGTTTCCCATCTGCAATAGCCAAGTTTTTTTTTGGTTTTTGTTGTGTATTGCTGATTTAAGACAAACGACTATTGCCCTGGCAATCAGTTCCATGGATTAGATATTAAATAGGCCTATGATTTTGGCACCTCACTCATTTATTTTTCTCACATTTTTTCCCTCAAAAATTTTCATTTTACCCCCTTCTTCGTCAACTCTCTCTCTCTCTCACTCAACTAAATCTCACGCTGTCTCTCCGTGAATCACAGTTTCGGTCCCTCAAAAAACTCATTCTGTCTCTTCGTGAATCACAGTTCCGGTCCCTCAAAAATCTCACTCTGTCTCTCTGTGCGGATACTTTAGTCACCATAAGCAAGCAACACCGACGCTTGACGCTCTAGCTCTAAGAACACCACCAGTACCATACCCAGAATACACCAACAACTCTCCTCCCCTTCACATACCAGAAGTTCTTTAGTGATCGAAAATTAACTCCCAACATGTGAATGACCAAACATATCAGACAGAGGCTATTTGAGACAAAAGTAACTCCCAACATGAAACAAAAGGAGGGAATATATAGAACGAGAAGAACCACAACCACAATCAGGAGCTTTTTTAAAACACACTTTCGGACTCTCGTTTCCGGAATCTCCCGGAATCAAGTTTTCGGATTAGTGTATGGTGAATATAAAAAAACCACTTCCGGATTCTTATTGTCGGGAAATTTCGGATTCTTGTTGCAGGGAAATTCAAATCTACCAAAAAAGGGAGGCGAAACATTGTTACGTTATTTAAAACACTTCCGGATTCTTATTGCCGGGACATTCCGAATTCTTATTGCCGGAAAATTTAAATCTAGTAAAAAAAAAAAAAAGGAGGAGACGAAGCATCGCGTACGGGAAATACGAAGGGATATTTTAGACTTTTTAAGGAAGAGAGGAGGTGGTAAAATTAAGTTGGGGAGGCCCAAAATAAAAGGCCTATTAAATATTGAATTAATTTTTCAAGGCAATTCACATACCTAAGTGCTTTCGTTTTGTTTTTTTTGACAATGTTTTAAATAATATCGGTTATTGAATCCATAAAGGCGCTGATTTGAGGTTTATTGATCTAACAGTTATTAAACAATGGCTGAATCGATAATAGTAGTGTTTTTTTTAAAAAATTGATATAATAATAATTTCCAATTCTATATTTAATTGTCTTAAAATCAAATGACATAGATGCGTTTTATTAAAATTATAATATACTCCCTCACCAAGGAAAATCACATAAACAAAAAAAATATATTATTGTGATGAGGGATCAAGTTACTCATCAGAGTTACTCCTGTTTAATAACTCTCTATAGACATTAAATTTTATCAATTGAACCGTCTAATTAAAAGTTCTTATTGAGTAGATCAATTATGTAAATTTTCATAAAATTATAAAAATATTTGATACATTTATCAAATAATATCAATTAACGTATGATATACTTTTTAAAATATAAGTAAAATGTTGATCATGTAATGTATCGCAGAGAGAATGGGAGACACTGAGAAAAACACCCATGGGGATCATCCTCCTCGCAAGCCTCCTGATGGGGGAGGGGGGTTGACTCCACCAAGATTTCATTTAGAGATAAGTTGCCAGGGGCACAAACCTCCTACCACGCAAGGAGAAAGTGGATTTGTTGGCTCAAGCCTTGTTCAAGATTGAGTATGATGATGGGGATCGCTTGAAGCCGAGGTGCTATATTGCTGAGAGCCTATTGGAAGACTTATGGAAACCATGGAAAGATGCTGTGCTCGTTACCTTGATGGGTGTTACGTCAAAATCGTAAGTATACGATCTTGTCAAGTTATAGTATAAAAGATTATCATCTCCACAAGGAATTGAAATGATTACTGCTCTACTTAGATCAATTTGTTATTTAGACAAATGGTTCGAGGTGAACTTAAACAAAGAGTGCATGAAAATAAGTAAAAAAGAAATTATAAAATATTTAATAAAGGAATTAGATAATAAAAGCACTAAGGTAATGAGTTCACTAATACTTATATCTATATATTTGATTAATTTATAACATGAGTAACAATTCTTACTGATTACTAATCATCTATTCAAAAGCTATTAACACCCAATGATCATGCAATGTTAACAGTCTTCCTCCTAATTTATTACTTTGTTTGATCATTCAAAGCAAGTAAATAGAAAGAGCATAAAGCATCAATAGATTTATCAATTCAATGACTGACTAGAAACGAACATATAATACTTGATCCGGCAGAATACACAGGTTCAATTAATCCTAGAGTTCTGTTAATTAATTTAAGGTATGATCGCCAAACAATTAATCAACTATGTAAAGAATGACCAATCCTTATTAAAGCAAGATTATCAGGAATAATTTAATCAAAAGAATTTAAACACTCATATTATAAATCATAAAGATATCACAGATAAAGTAAAAGATCCTCCGTCACCTCAATGACGGGATTAGTTACTAAACATATTTGAAGATAGCAACAACGTGTTTACAAAGGACATATTTAAAACTAAAACTAGCAGAACAACTACAAAGTAAGACTAGAAGATTACAGAGAAGAAGATAATTGGGAGAGAATCAATCCCAGGAGGCCTTCAAATGTTTTGCTGAGCGTTCCTTTTATAAGCAAAAATTTGGTTCAGCACGGCCTTAGCACGGCCGTATTCCCTTTATAATCTGTTTGCGCGTCACCGACCTTGCCGACATGATTTTCTGATATTTTTGGTTGAGCACAGCCGTGCTCCATGATGAAAAGGCCGTGCTTCATGTTAGAGTCTATCCAATTTGTGACAAAGTTGTAGGAAACTCTCTTAGCTTTCCAACGCCACTAAGAACGCCTTAATCCGATAACTACAGCTCCAGATATGATTAAAATACCAACCAGCTATCCGGGGAGCGCGTGGACGCGCGTGAGGCACGCTCGTGGCTAATTGCTGCTTCAGGTAAGCATGGTCATGCTTCATTATATTATACGAAGGCTGTGCTTAGCATTATGGGCCTTTTTCAAGCCCAAATTTGTATTTGATCACCATATTGCCTAATTTTCTATTTCTGCACAATTTAGATTAAAAGAGAGTGAATTTCAATTGATAATATTCGTTAATTATTCAAATCACATTCTAATATCCTTATAAAAATGATGTAATATTGGTGTTATCAATTCCTCCACACTTGAGCTTTGCTTGTCCTCAAGCAAAGTAATTGGTTTTTGATTTCCCAAATTTTTTTATCAATGATAGCTGACCAATTAATGTGGCTGAGCAAATGTTTTTGAAAGACAACTTTTTATCTCTTTGAGAGAAGTATTTTTCACTTGATTGGATAATTAGAAAAATAAGCACCTTTGAGATCAAACAAACAAGAATGTGTCACTCCTTTTCAATCTCTCAAGTGTATCAATGGGTAAGGAGAATTCAGACAAATTTTTCATAGATAAAGCATTACCATAAGCTTGACGATAGACCAAGACTCGACTAACTATTTATAGACCATTTTGAAATCAAGGGGACTTTTATAAGGTTGTAATGAGGTCAGGGGTGAAAATTTAAGGTATGAAAATTTAAAGAAAGGCTATTTCAAGGGCTATAGTAAATAATCAATTTCAAGCAACTATCATTTTGAATCAAATTGGAGCTTTAGATATATGTTCACTTTTAAATAGAGCACCAAACTTTTCTTTTTTCACATTTTCCTTGTTTTATCAGAGTTCCTCATTACAAATATCTCTCTTTTTATTTTTTTATTTTTTTAAGGAATAAGTCTCTGCCTTATCACATTTCCATTGAATATATATCTGTTACCAAAACCAAGTTGCTCCATTTTAATAAAAGACGGTACCCGAATCTATTTTTTCCAATCAAATCAGAGGGTATAGAATAAAACTTCTTTTTAAAGCTCAAAGTGGTCAACTAAGTGGTGAAATTTAATCGCAAAGTGTAGCAGGCTAGAAACAAATCCTAAATGCCCCAATCATTTTCCAAAAATTCTATAAATTAGTTTCGCTTTGAATGGTCACATGTCAAGTTCTAGAACACAATGTTCAATGAAAACAACTCTCATGAAGAATAAGGTTATGATAATCTTGCAACAATGCGCAAACCCAAATCAGGCTCAAATCCTCACTTTTAGAAGCTATTTCATGGAAAAATTTTCAATCAAGAGCTCATCTCTAATTTTCAGCTTTGAGAAATTTATATCATCTCAATAAATATCAAAAGCTGTCTTAAAAAAGTTCTAATTTTTTGTCCCAAAATTAGTAGCTTCAATTCGTTTCAAAATAGTAATAACCAAAAATCAAGTGGTTAACTCCCCCCTCACACTTCTTTCCAACATTGTCCTCAATGCTAGTAATCACAGCATAAGCACATAAAGATATAACATTAGAATCAAGAGCTAAAAGTAAAGAGTGGAAAGGGGCTCCCCTGTAGAAAATTTCACGAGCATATTCTGGAGGAAGTGCAGTAGGCAAATTTCTTCCTAAAACTGACAGTTTGTCACAGATGAAGTAAGTGAAAAGTGAACTATCGACAAAAATAGAATGGTGAACATAAAATAAAATACACTGAAATAATATAAATACAGGTTGTCTCCTGCAAAGCGATTTATTTAACGTCATGAGCTTTGGCGGATTGCTTAGAAGTGGTCAACCAGCAGGTTCTCTAAGAGTGAATTTTGCATTTAGCGCATTCCTTCTTCGCCATTTCTTGACCATGTGGTTCAAGTTGCTTGACCTCTTTCTTTGCGGTGGTGGAGGGTTATTATGAAGTGATGCAATTTTTACTTTAATATCCCCCACCAACATATTAGTATCCTGGAAGTTAGTAATGTATTTCAAAGGATCCTGCATTCTTAAACCAGCAAACTTGTTAACAAAAACATCCACATTATTAATAAAATCAAAAGAAATTAAAGGAGGATTGTTAACAGCAACCACATCGTCAATATAGTAATTAGAAATTGAAGGAGAGGGGTTAAAATTCAAAGATTGTGAAATATCATCTTCCTTACCAGATTTAATAGTTACGTTTTCTTTGTGAACCTCAATGGCTGCCTCGCCAATATTGACTACAAGAGTCTGTCCCAAAGTAATTAGGGCTTCCATCACTTGCTCTTCATTAAGTATTGGGAGGTTTCTCTCGCTTTCCTTAGAATCATTCTCTTCTGTAAGAACTTTGATCTTTTCTAAGGATGGTTGTGAGTCATGCTTAGGTTCAACCTCTGGCTTAGACCAAGTTTCAGAGTGAGTCTCAGGCCAAGTATCAGACTCGGTGTCAGGCCAAATGTCAGACTCAGTTTCAGACCAAGTGTCAGATTCAATCTTAAGCCAAGTGTCAGACTCATTCTCGGGCCAAATGTCAAGCATGGCCTGAATGTTAGACTCTGTCTGAGACCTAGTGTCGGACTCAATACCTTCAATTAACTTCTCATCATCCTTAGAAATGATGATTTCATCTTTAGGCTCTGGTTGATTAAGCAAGGTGGTCTCTCTTTCTTTTTGGTTTATCAATTGAGCCAAAACTGATATTTTATTTTCTAAGGATTTGCGACTTACATCTGTAGTGTTTGTTAAAATACCACAACACTTACAAACGAAAAGAGAATCCATATTTTTTTTAAAGAGAAGAAAAAAAAATTAAAAGAAAGAAAAAATAATCTAGTCTTCCAACCAAGAGACGTTAAATAATAAGTTTAAGTAATAAAATAGTAAGAAAATCTAGTCTTTCAACCAGGAGACGCTACACAAAATAAAATCTAGTCTTCCAATCAGGAGACGAAATATAAAAATAAAAGCTAACCGTCCACGTAGGAGGTAAAACCATCCATGTAGGAGGTGGTAAAATTAAAATGACAAGAAGGAAAAAAAATAAGAAAAAGGAAAATAATTACAAAAAGCATCTAAATTAACAATTAATCAATTCGATCAATATCATTAATTACAATTCCCCAGCAATGGCGCCAAAAACTTGTTGCGTCAAAATTGCAAGTATACAATCTTGTCAAGTTATAGTATAAAAGATTATCATCTCCACAGGGAATTGAAATGATTACTGCTCTACTTAGATCAATTTGTTATTTAGACAAATGGTTCAAGGTGAACTTAAACAAACAGTGCATGAAAATAAGTAGAAAAAAAATTATAAAATATTTAAGAAAGGAATTAGATAATTAAAACACTAAGGTAATGAGTTCACTAATACTTATATCTGTGTATTTGATTAATTTATAACATGAGTAACAATTCTTACTGATTACCAATCATCTATTCAAAAGCTATTAACACCCAATGATCATGCAATATTAAAAGCCTTCCTCCTAATTTATTACCTTGTTTGATCATTCAAAGCAAGTAAATAGAAAGAGCATAAAACATCAATAGATTTATCAATTCAATGACTGACTGGAAACGAACATATAATCATTGATCCGGCAGAATACACAGGTTCAATTAATCCTAGAGTTCTATTAATTAATTCAAGATATGATCGCCGAACAATTAATCAACTATGTAAAGAATGGCCAATCCTTATTAAAGCAAGATTACCAGGAATAATTTAATCAAAAGAATTTAAACACTCATATTATAAATCATAAAGATATCACAGATAAAGTAAAAGATTCCCCGTCACCTCAATGACGGGATTAGTTACTAAACATATATGAAGATAGCAACAACGTGTTTACAAAAGACATATTTACAACTAAAACTAGCAGAACAACTACAAAGTAAGACTAGAAGATTACAGAGAAGAAGAAAATTGGGAGAGAATCAATCCCGGGGGGGGGGCCTTCAAATATTCTGCTGAGCGTTCCTTTTATAGGCAAAAATTTGGTTCAGCACGGCCGTGCTCCAAGGCCGTGCTCCCTTTACAGTTTGTTTACGCGTCACCGACCTTGCTGACATAATTTTCTAATATTTTTGGTTGTGCACGACCGTGCTCCATGATGAAAAGGCCGTGCTTCATGTTAGAGTCCATCCAATTTGTGACAAAGTTGTAGGAAATTCTTTTAGCTTTCCAACGCCACCAAGAACGCCTTAATCCGATAACTACAGCTCCGGATATGATTAAAATACCAACCAGCAATCTGGGGAGAGCGTGGATGCCCGTGAGGCACGCTTGTGGCTAATTGCTGCTTCAAGTAAGCATGGACATGCTTCATTATATTATGCGAAGGCTGTGCTTAGCATTCTGGGCCTATTTCAAGCCCAAATTTGTATTTGACCACCATATTGCCTAATTTTCCATTTCTGCACAATTTAGATTAAAAGAGAATGAATTTCAATTGATAATATTTGATAATTATTTAAATCACATTCTAATATCCTTATAAAAATGATGCAATATTGGTGTTATCAATGGGCAAGAATTTAGGGTTCTTCACAATGAGGGACAGGTTAAAGGCTGCATGGAGACCTTCTGGGGGTATGGATATGGTTGATATTGGGCATGGTTTTTACATAGTGAAGTTTGATCTAGAGGCCGATCGAGAAAGTGTAATAAGTGGGGGTCCTTGGATGATATTTGATCACTATGTTGCTGTTAGGCCATGGGTACCAGACTTTGTTTCTTCAGAAGTTACAATCAATAAAACCATGGTGTTGATTCGTTTTCCATGTCTTGGTATGGATTATTATGATGAGAGTGTGTTAATGGTCTTAGCTGCTGCATTTGGCAAACCGATTAAGGTGGATATAAGGACTATTGACACATCTAGAGGTAAGTTTACAAGAGTTTGTGTGGAAATAAATCTTGATGAGCCCGTGGTGGATAAGGTGTGGTTCAGGCAACGTGGTGCAATGTTCAATCTGAAGGCTTACATCTCTTGTAGAAGCATTGTGGTCGATATGGTCACATTGCCAGGAACTGCCTCATAGCCCAGGAGGAGGCAGCCACTGCAGTGTCGGTAGGCAAGGCTGTTAGTGACGCGAGAAGAATCAGCAGCAGGATGATGGAAACAACCATGCAAACCCTAACCCTAATGGCCCAGCTGGCAAAACGAAGATTCATGAGTGGGTCTTACTTCATCATGAGTGGTTAGTGGTGGAGAAACCCAAAAAATCTGTTAGGCAACAACAGAGAATTACGGGCGAGAATCATGCTAAACCGACTGGTTTACATTCAAATAAGAAGCATGATACGTGGGATAATAAGTTTCATTTCTTAACGGATAGTGCAATCAATGAGAGAGTCAACGCTGAGACTAATAATGGGCTCGATTTTGAATTTCAAAGAAGTACATTCCAGCCTGGTGAAACATCTAAATTAGGAAACAAAACTTGGACAAAAAAGAGACAACGCTATTAGAATAATTCCCCCAAGATAATTGCACCAGTCAAGCTTGCCTTACAGAGAATGCCACGCAAGGAAATAACAAAAGAAGGGAATGCAGTGGAGAGACGACACAACACCCCTACTGGGTTGTTTTCACCCTCGGCCAAGGTACCCCATTCTCTAAGCAAATATGCGCATGAGCATGGTATATTCTCGACAATGAATATTCAAGTGCTTGCTCCAAACCACATCAGAATTTTAGATGAACCAGAACCACCTAATCCTACTCTTAAGAAGATAGTGGAAGTTGATGGTGATGTGGAAGACATGGGAGGAGATGAAGATGAGGATTCTGATGAATCTGATGGAGAAGAAATGGTGGATGAGACCCCTGAAATGCTTCAGGGTTAGGGATGTTATTCTATGTTGCTTTTTATTTAAGGTTTTAAATGATGAGTTTCAATGATATGTGCATTTTATCATGGAACGTTCGTGGCTTTGCCAGCAAGAAAAGTAACCAGCATTTGCGGGAGCTTATTAGAAAATACAAACCAGATTTAATCTTTGTTCTTTAGGCACACACAATCTTCTCCAATTCACTTCATTTCTGGAATAGAGTGGGTTATGTACCTGTTGCAATTGAAGAGGTTCAAGGACATTCTGGAGGGATTTGGGCGTTAGCAAATAAAGGTACTCCTTACTCCTTTAGTGTGATTGATTCAATGTCTCAATCACTCTTTCGGTTACTAAGGGAAATAATATGTGGGCTTGTTCTGGGGTGTATGTTAGCTCGAAATATGCTTTGAGATGTAATTTTTGGGAGTATCTGTGCAATTTGAGAAGAAGTATTGGGGTACCTTGGAATTTGATTGGGGATTTCAATGAAATTATTCTTCTTTCGGAACAAAAGGGAGGCGACTTCTACAATATGAGGGTTGATCGTTTTGCTCAGGTTCTGAATACTTGTGATATAATAGATATGGAGTTCTTTGGCACAAAGTTTACTTGGCAAAATAATTGTTAAGGGGGTCAATCTGTTTAGAAAAGATTGGATAGATAAGTGTGTGACTTCGGGTGGAGAATGCTCTATACAGAGGCTACTGTCGAGCACTTGGTCAAGCACCATTCTGTCCATAATCCTATTCTGATGCGGTGTTGCAATGCAAGTAATGCTAGGCAGGCACGTCCTTTTCGGTTTCAAGCAGCATGGTGCGCTCATAAAGACTACCCAACTGTTGTTAGAGACTCCTGGAGGAATGCTACGGACTTAGTAACAACGATTGCTAATGTTTCTACAGAATCCATTACTTTTAATAAAGATGTTTTTGGTAATATTTTTGATAAAAAAAAAGCTTGAGGCAAGGCTAAAGGGAATACAACGTGCTCAGGAAGGCATTGACTCCACTTAATTGTGTCTTCTTCAAAAGGAGTTATTAAGAGAATATAAGGAGATCCTTTTTCAAGAAGAAACCTTTTGGTTCCAAAAATCAAGAGAAAATTGGATTAAGTTGGGAAGTCAGAACACGTCTTTCTCCAATGCACAAACAATCATTAGGCAGAAGAGGAATAAGATTCATGGCCTTCACTTACCTTCGATCCAGTGGTGCACAAACCCAAAAACTCTTCAAACTAAGGCGGTGACCATCATTAAGAACTTATTTTGTATTATAGGTTGCAGGCAGGAGGAGCGGTTGGGGGAGATTCATTGCCCTATTGGGGAGGATGCCAGAAGGGATCTTTCCAAGCCTACTACAAATGAGGAAGTGTATCGAGCTCTTATGGGAATGAAGTCTTACAAGGCCCCTGGGCCCGATGGCTTCAAACCTATATTTTTTAAGCTCTTCTGGGATGAGATGGGGCATGAGACTTGGTAATTTGTGAAAAAGGCTTTTGAGACGGGGTGGTTTGACACAAGAGTTGCAACATCTCTTATCGTCTTAATACCTAAAAGGGATCATCAAACCTCCTTTAAGGATTTTAGACCCATTACTTTATGTAATGTGATTCACAAGCTTATTTCTAAGGTGTTAGTGAATAGATTACGACTGTTTTTGGAGAATATCTTTAGCCCCTTGCAAAGTAGTTTTAACTCGGTTCGAAGTACTAAGGATAATGCTATTGTCTTACAAGAGATTATTCACCATTTGAACAAGAAAAAAAGCAAGAAAGGGGATATGGTTCTTAAGCTTGATTTGGAGAAATCCTATGATAGGGTTGACTGGGGGTTCCTGAAGGAAACTTTGGCCATGTTTGGTTTTCCTGGTGTTATCACGTCACTTATCATGCATCAGATTACTGCTTCTACAATTTCTTTGTTGTGGAATGGTAGCCGGACTGAGGAGTTTTCCCCTAAAAGAGGTCTTCGACAGAGTGACCCTCTATCTCTGTATTTGTTTGTTCTTTTTATGGAGAGGTTGGGGGAAATAATTTCTAAGGAAGTGCGAGAGAATACTTGGAAACCTTTACAAGTGTCAAGGAATGGCCCCACCATTTCTCAATTTTTTTTTGCAGATGATGTCCTTTTGTTTGCTAAGGCAAGAGCTTCCCAAGCTAAAAGGATAAAGCATGTACTACATTCCTTTTGCTCAATTTTTGGTTTGAAGATCAGTATAGAGAAGTCGAAGATGTTTGCTTCAGCAGGTGTTCCTCAGTCTAAGAAAAACAAGATCATCCAAATAACTCAAATGTCCTTTGCAAATCACCTTGACAAGTATCTGGGGTTTAAGTTGTTTCATGGTAGAATCTAGAAAGAGGACTTCTCGGATATTATTGATAGAGTAAATTCTAAGCTTGCATAATGGAAATGACGTCTTCTCAACAAGCCAGGTAGACTTACTCTTGCGAATTCAGTTTTGGCTTCTATTGCTTCTTATTCCATGCAAACCCAATGGCTTCCATAGAGTGTTTGTGACTAATAATTAGATAAGTCAATCCGCAATTTTATTTGGAAGGGGAATAGTGATAAAGGAATGAATATGGTTGGCTGGGAAAAGATTACTAAAGCCAGGAATTCTAGTGGGTTTGGTGTTCGTGTTGCTAGACTCCATGGTAAATTGTTCACTTCAAGCATGTTAAAGGATCAACAACGTGGAACTCAATTACTAAGGCTTTGGTAGCCCTTGAAGATGGCTTTCAAATGAAAATTCGCGATGGGAATACTAGCTTCTGGTATAAACCATGGATGTTAAAAAAGCATTTAAGAAGCCATGTATTTGCTGTTGATATTCATGATGTTGCCCATAAAATCAAGGATGTCTTCATTGATGGGGAATGGTGCCAGCATCAGCTGTATACCGGGATTCCTATTGAGCTGCAACATATATTCTTCTCTAGAAACCAAGGCTGATGGTAGGAGTAGAAGACTGCTGGACTTGGCAACATTGTTCTTCAGGTGTATACTATGCTAAGTCTGCTTACTGGTGGCTGTTTGATGAATTACTTATGGGCAATGATGGGAGGAGTTAGCACTGGGTTTGGCATCTGCAAGTCCCTGCTAGTGTCTAGTTTTTTGGTTGGCAATTTTGCCACTCTTCTTTCCCTGTTCGAGTTGTCTTAGCAAGGAGAGGGATTTCTTTGGATACTGTGTGTCCTTTGTGTGGTGATGAGCAATAAACAATCCATCATTGCCTCTTTGATTGTGATCGGATTAAGGAAGTGTGGCGGTTGTGTTTCGATGGTAGATTGCTGCTTCCTGATGTGGACTTCGATTCCTTCGTGTGGCTGCATGAAGCTATTGGTAAGCATGGGGTCCTGGTTCTTATAGTGATGTGGCATGCATGCTTGGCGTGGCCGCAACAAGCTTATTTTTGATAATGTTATAACAACAACTTCAGTAACTGCTGCTCGTGCTAAAGTGCTTCATCATGACAGCATGCTTGCTTATAATTTAGGTGCGTGTGGCTCTAATTCGAAGACAACTCCAAGAGAAGTTTCTTGGGAGAAACCTGATATTGGGAGTGTATCTCTAAATGTGGATGGTAGTGCCATTTCAAATCCTGGCTTACCAGGATTTGGTGGTCTACTCAGGGATTCCACTGGAGTCTTTCTTGGTGGTTTTTATGGACCTGTCGAGTACTCTAATATTATGCATGTCGAGCTTATGGTGCTGTCTCATGAAATTTTCATGTGTTGGGAGAAGGGTTTTTGTAACATTTTTTGTTACTCGGACTCTCTGGATACCCTAAGGTTAGTGCGGGAGGGAGACCAACGATATCACAAATTTAGGAATGAGATTGCTCCCATAAGGAAGATGCTTCAAAGAGATTGGAATGTCCAGCTGTGTCATACTCTCAAGGAAGGTAATCAATATGCAGATTTTCTCGCAAAAATAGGTCCCAGGAGTAATTTGTCTTGTGTCATGCTTGAGGAGCCTCCTTCAGGAATAGAGAATCTGCTTTTAGTCGATGCTATGGGCATCTCGTTTTTGAGATCTTAGGCGTTTGTGTGTCTTTATTTTTTTCTTTTTTCTCTGTTGTTAACCAAAAAAAATATAGCTATGAATGATATTATTATAATTTAATTTTGAATATTTTGGTGCGGATTCTAGCAGGAGGCTGACGAGAGCGTTTTTCTTATCCCTAATTTGGTAAAATTTGTAACTAGGGTTAGATCTTTTGGTCTCTCGTAGTCCTATGTTTGGGCTCTTTGGTTCTTCTCTTCTGAGAAGTAGTTCAGTGCATTTCGTTTTGTTGTCGTTTCGCAATTAGGCATTGCCCGTGTATTGTTGTGGTTTGGGCCTTGCCCTTTAGTTCAATGAACCAAACAATTTTGACCCCAAAAAAATGGTACCCGATCGGTTTTTTTATTTTGCCAGAATACTAGATCAATTTTTTTTTAACTAGAAAATACCAGATCAGTTGTGATCAGCAATTTTATGTTCCTACTGTCAAAAAAAGAAAAGCAATTTTATGTTCCTAATTAGACAGTTGTTCCATAAAAAAATTAGACATTTGTATGTTTCTAATGTCAGTTATTTTTTATTTGTTATATTATGTCCATTTTGTTCTACTATATACACACACTTACACAACACATGCATTCTATTTTTATTATGTAATTTAGTACTTCTTTATCTTCTTAAAAATCGTGTAATTTTATAATGATATACCAAATGATATTTAATAATTAATAATTATCAAGTATTTTATTTAGCTAAATAATAGAAAAGAAAAGTAATTGGTGCGTACAAGAATATTCTCTATGTTGATATACCAATGCTCAACTTAAGTCATCCGCCGTTTTGCACGACATGATGTAGCTGCAGACCATTTTTTTTCTTTTTTGGAAGACACAACAGATCTTTCTCTTTATTTTATTTTATTTTGATCCTCTAAAGTCATATTAAGGGTCATATTTTATTTGGGGAGGGATTAAGTTACTCCTTGAGTAACTGTTGTTGTCTGAGTTACTCTAATTATATCTCTTTGTAGGCATTGCATTTTATCTATCTAGCCGTTGATTATCGTCATTTAATGTTAATAGGTGGAGCTGCCTGTTCTCGAGAAAAATTTTCATACTAAAACAGTAAAGGAAGCTTGAGAAATTTTGCTCAAAACATATGAAGGAGCTGACCCAGTTAAACGGACAAGGTTACAAGGTTTAAAACAACAGTTTGAGCTGATGGAACAACGTAAGGACGTAAGTATTCGTGTTGGAAGTTAAACTTGTCTCTCGAACATGTTGGAAGCTTGGAGAAGTTTGAATAATCAATACTTAGTTATTAAGAAATTACAACTCATGCTTAAGTGTTGAATGGGTTAAGCTTATCTATAACAATTGTCTTATCTATTAGCTTTTGCCAAGTTGTATGTTGGTTTGGAAAAAATAGGAACTGACGTTGGGGTATATAAATAGGACATGTTGTAGTATGTTATATATATGAACTGTAGTATTTTGTGTGTGTAAGAAATTGAGGAGAAAAAAAGGGTACTCCAACGAGTCCCTGTGGTTTAGTTTTGTGAGTGAATAAAACTGTGTTATTGTTTCTTTAAGTATTTTATTCTTATTCTCTCCTTATTATTCTAGTAAGACAATTTTAATTGCTAACAATCATGCATACCAAATTATAGATAAATTGGACATTCGTAGCTAAAAAAATCACATGGTCAACATGTTACTTGTAAATAAAAATGTATAATATACGTTGAATTGAAGTGATATGATGAATTATCAAATATTTTTAAAATTTCATAAAGTTTTATGGAGTTGATATACTCAATAAGTACTTTTAATTTAACGGTTCGATCGATGAAATTCAATGTCTATAGAGAGATATTAACTGGAGTAACTCAGACAAAAGTTACTCCTTGAGTAACTTGATCCCTCCCCATTTTATTATGGTATTTTCTAATTATCTGTCCTTCAAGTTAACACTCACATACTCTCAAAAAGAAAGTTAACACTATGATGTAGCCTATGTGATGGGACAGAATAAGGATTCAACAACTCGTTAATTCAATCGAATACTCGAAGGTTGACGACAACAACTCGTTGATTCAAATGAATATCGAGAATGATGACAACAAGAAATTGAGAAAAACCTCAGTTTTTTTAATTCAAATCAAAGTCTGTCTCACAAAAAGTAATAAATATAAATATATAGGGAAAATTTTAATGCAACAAAACCCTATAACAAAACCCTCAAAAGGGTGATTGGATTGCGGGTTTCTCTAGTTTTGAAGGCTCAGGGGATGTCCTGTTGGCAGAGCTAATGGGAGTTTCTCATGGTTTGGTCCTAACTATGGAGCCTGGTTTCACTAATGTAATTTGTGAGACTGACTGCATAGAAGTGGTTAATCTTATTCACATTTATGATAAGCACGCTTTTCATTTGCACGCCTAATTGCTTGCCCAAATAACCTCTCTTTCGGACTATAGTTAGGACATTTCTGTGGTCCATAGTCTCTGGGAGGAAGATGCTTGTGCTGATTTTTTAGCTAAGGTTGGAGTGACTTCATCTGGGAACAAGCTCCGGCAAGCCCCCTATTGGATTGATTGGGTTCTCTGCTTGTTAAGGATGAGCTTGGCTATAAGCTCTAGTTGAGCGTACTTCTGTTTTTTTTTCCTGTTACGGTTGAAACTCACCGAAAAAACCCTATAACAAGAAATAAAAGGAACAAATATTAAAAAATAAAAAAATTACAAGGAAAGAATCCTAATAAATAAATAAATAAAAATAACCCTAAGAAATAAAAGGATAGAATCCAAAGAAAAAGATTAAAAGGAAAGAATCCTAAAAGATAAAAGAAAATAATCCCAAGAAATAAAAGGACATTGTTGACTTTTTGAGGTCAACTTTGCACTATATCATCCTCCCTGGGTGGAGAAGATTCGTCGTCGAATCAAACGTCTTGTTTCATCCATGCTCTTTTATACTCATCCAGTAATCTGACTTGTGTAGAACGATAGTTTCAGAAAATAAGCCACTAGCATAGTGGATATCATGTATTTGCAGAAGTCTATGTGAATTTGATATTGGTACAACATCGAGGAAATAATAATTTCTTCTTTTAAATCAAGGAACAAAACAAAATTTGTGTACTGAGTTTCTTCAGTTACACCTTGAATTGCCTCCTTGCAATTTTGAAAATATCAGTGGCATGAATTCTTCTTTTCTTCATCAAGTTCATTAAGAGGCAACGGTACCGACTTGATTTCTTCACTTTCCATGTTGAAAATATCCTGTCTCAACCAACGTTCCTGCTTTATTGGTCTCGTGTCTAGGATTTGTTTTACTACCGATATGCCACTTTGATCTTCAACGGTTAACTCTTCATCAAATACCGGTGGTTCTACATCAAATATTGGTTATTAGATTCTTGAGGTTCTTGATCGAACATTAATTCTTCATCAAACATTGACCCTTCTTCGTCGTATATTGACACTTCATCATACATTGGCTCTTCATCTTATAACAGGTTTTCATCAAACACATATTGATGTGTTGGTAGTTGAAGAGCAGCCTATTGCTGCGTCAATTGGTCCACCTGTAATCGCAATCGTGCAATCTCGTCCCGCTGGATCATGTCTTGCTACAGCATTTATTCCAGGTTAGTATTGACAACATGTCTCCCTGGTGTAGGAACGTATTGACTACTGATACCAATCTTGTGTAGCGTACGTGATGAGACAGAATAAGGATTCAATTACTTGTTGATTCAAACGAACAACTAGAAGGTTAAGAATAAAAAGTTGAGAAAAATCTCAGTTTTCTATTATAAATATAAGCATAGAAAGGGCAGACAAAATTATCAAACTAGACTACCATATTTTTGCCACCTATTATTTTAAAGGGAAAATATGTCAGTCTAAATCAAAATAAATCAAAATAAAAATTACAATCACATAAAATTAATTTATTCTAGCTACTTTTAAGTTTTTCTCTTTCACTTTTCACCTTTATTTCTCTCTCTTCTCTTTCTTCTCTCTCACGTGACACTCTTCTTTTTCTCTCTTTCTTTTCTCACACACACCCTCTCTCTTGTCTTTCTTCTTTCTATTTCTTTTTTTTTGTCAACTTCTTCTTTCTATTTTTCTTTTTCTATATTTTTATATTTTATCATTATATTTTTTTATTATTTATAAATAATTATTTTTATTTAAAGTCTCAATAAGAAAACATTATATATTGTCAATATAATTTTATCGTCTTTGAACACGTATCAAAATTTATAAATATATTTATTATATATTTTTTATAGATGATTATTTTACTTTTGATTCTTAACAGAAGGAAACATTACATACTATCGGTATAAATGATTATTTTTCTTTTGAGTACAGACAGAAAAACATAAAATGTTGTCGGCATAACATAAAAATTTATAAATATCTTTATTTTATATTATTTATAGATGATTATTTTACTTTTGACTCTTAACGGGATGAAACATTACATACTATTAGTATAAATGATTATTTTTCTTTTGGGTTGCAGACAGAGAAACATAAAATGTTTATTTTTTATACGAGCGTAAACGTCTTTATTATTTATAAATGATAATTTTGCTACTTAGTCTCTACGGGAAACATTACATGTTGTGGGTGCAATTTTATCGTCTTTTAACACATATCAAATTAATAAATATTTTTATCATTTGTAAATAATTATTTTATTTTTTAGTCTTTACGGGGAAACATTACATTTCATGGGTGTAATTTTATCGTGTTTGAACACATATCAAATTTACCAATGTCTTTATCATTTATAAATAATTATTTTGCTTTTTAGTCCTTACGGGAAAACATTACATGTTGTCAGTGTAATTTTATCGTCTTTGAACACATCAATGTTACAATGTTACAATGTTATTGTCTTCCTAAATGCATGTAATATTTAATAGCTATATAGTTTTGATATATCAATTAGTCATTTATCATGTCTTTGTGTATATATTACGATTTGTTTAACTGTTTATGTTGTGAATATGGTGTATGTTTCATGATATCTTTTATGTATTATAAAATATTATGTGGACATGTTTATGTCATGTCACTAAGGGATCAACTATTGTCCTCTATGTTATATGTGGAATATTTGTGATTTTGTGACATGATGCATATGTATGAGATATTTGTGCTTTTGACATATTTTACAATTCTCAATTGTTTTATTTTAAACGAGTCTTGGTATCAAATGTGAAGGAAAATTACAACCATGCATTACACATTATTAATATAACTGTTTCATCTATCATATTAGAAGAAAATTTATATTTACAATATAAGTATGAAATAAATCTGAAGCTAATAAATTGTGAAGCTTTGAATTTTATATACTTACATTTATGCTGCAGTCTTAAAAGAAACAAATACATGATTTCTTAGCAACCAATGCCGCACGACCCGTGTGTAAGCACGGGTATGTTACTAGTTTTAATTCAAATCAAAGTCTGCCTGACAAGAAGTAGTGGATACAAATATATAGGAAAAATTTTGATGCAACAAATACCCTTATGTAAGAAATAAAAGGAATGAAACCTAAGGAAAAAAAAAGATTAAAAGGAAAGAATTCTAATAAACAAAAGAAAATAATCCGAAGAAATAAAAGGATGGAATCCTAAGAATAAAAGTATTAAAAGGATATAATCCAATGAGATAAAAGGAAATAATCGTAAGAAATAAAAGGATAGAATCCTATGAAATATAAGGACACTATTGACTTTTTGAGGTCAACTTTGCACTACATCATCCGGCCCAAGTGGAGAAGATTTGCCCTCGAATCAGACTCCTTTCTTCATCCATGCTCTTTTGTACTTATTCAGTAATATGACTTATGTAGAACGCCAGTTTCGAGAAATAAGTCACTGGCATAATGGATATCATGTATTTGCGGAAGTCTATGTGAAATTGTTATTGGTACAACATCGAGTAATTTAGAGAGCAATGGTTCTATTTTTTTTTAAAGAATAATTTCTTCTTTTAAATCAAGGAACAAAACAAAATTTGTGTACTGAGCTTCTTCAGTTGGCACCTTGAATTGCCTCTTTGCGATTGAAAATATCAGCTGCATGAATTTCTTCTTTTCTTCATCAAGTTCATTGAAATGCAAGGGTACCAACTTGGTTTCTTCACTTTCCATGTTGGAAATATCATGTCTCAACCAATGTTTTTCCTTTATTGGTCTTGTGTCTAGGATTTGTTTCACTACCAATATGTCACTTTGATCTTCAGTGGTTAACTCTTCATCGAATATCGGTTCTCCATCAAATATCAGTTATCTGGTTCTTGAGGTTATTGATCGAACACTGATTCTTTATCAAACATTGACCCTTTGTCCTCGTATGTTGGTAATTCATCGTACATTGGCTTTTAACCGTACAATAGGTCTTCATCAAACACATTGATGTGTCGGCCGCTAAAGAGCAGCCTAATGTTGTGTCAATTGGTCCACCTGCAATCGTAGTCGTGCGATCTCGTCCAGTTGAATCTCATCTCACTAAAGCGTCTCTTCCAGGTTAATATTGACAACACGTCTCCTTGGTGGCATGGTGCAGGAACGTACCAACTACTGATACCATCAATATTAATGTATATGTTAAAATATGAGAAGATCTGATCTTATATTAAGAGTATTTTGAAGTATCTCATATGATTAAGATCTTAGCACTTAGTTATTATTGTGATTAGTTTCCTTATTCTATTAGGATTAGGAGTTTTGTGTCTTGTATCCCTATAAATAGGGGTTAATAGTTAACCTTTTGTATCATCTCATTATTATCAATCACAATCATATTTTAGAGTTTTCATTTTCTCTCTTCTCCTTCTCTATCTAAAACCCATAACTTCTACGGTATAACATGACCAGTATTAGCTTCAAAACCCTTGACCCACTCGTCAGCCTTATTTCTAATCAACCCAGCACAGTCCGCACCGCCCGGGTTTCCTTTAGCAATCCAAAATAATCCTAAGACAGTGTTCCTGCCATCTCTTTTTTTTTAATTGTTTTTATCGCTACAATAACTGCACCAGCGCACTCTTCTATCACAAAATATCTTTCTGCAATATTTTATTTACTTTTCGATTTCATAATAATAGATAGAATAAAATAGAAGACGCGCAGATGGAGCCAAGCCAATGCAGGGTTTACCTTGATATGCTCTTTTTGCTCTGTTCCCATGCCATAGAATAGAAATAGAATGCTTATGTTTCTCCTCTCTCCCTTCTCCTATTATACCATCCACACCCACCCACCCATGTACACTTATCTACAATGTTTCTTTTCTCTTCCTAAATCACACCCGGTAATTATAAAACTGTGTTTTTTTGCTGTTATTTGCCACATGTAATTTCCCAAATTGTGCCTAAAATAATGGAGTATATTACTTCTAATTTATCCCATCTTCTTTTATATAATTTCGGTTTTACTTTTTGCAATACTAGTAGATTAGAAAAAAGAACCATTAATAGTTGTATGATTAAATTGCTAAATGGTAGTAAACTAATCACGGGTCCTATTTTAAACTTTTGGACAGGGTTTAAATGTGGGGAAGGGTTGAAGTTGAACAACCAATTTTATTCCTTAACAATAGCACCTCTGGTTTCAAATTTCAATATTGTGAATGCGATCGATCTATCTTGAAACTTCAACATCCTTTTGGGCTAATAAATTTGCTTTTCTATTTGTTTCTCTTCTTAATTGTGTCCTGTTTCTTACAGGTTACATTGTCAAGTTTCATCCTGCTGTACTCTTATAATTGTATCCTATTTCTTTATTCACATATTTACATGCAATATAATAATTCATTCTTTATATGTATTTTGATTTGTTATGATGAATTGTATTTGATTTAACGTGAGCTTTTTTATAAAACCTTTTTATATCTCTTTTCCTCTGGAATTTGATGCCATGCATTTATCTAACAAAAAAAAATTGATTCGGGAAACAAAAACAGTAGATTATTAACAAAGATCAGACTCCTCTAAAGTGAGCAATTCACTTTAGATAGTAAAGTGAGCAATCTTAACCATTGATGAGAAAATCAATGGTTGGTATTAACGACACATGCATAACAAATCACCATTGATTTTCTCATAAACAGTTGGATTGTTTACTTTATTCTTCACTCACTTTAGAGGAGCCAAATCCATTAACAAAATATGTGGGAGTTCCATGTTTCACACAAAACGCAACCCAAATAAAAGTTATGCATTTTTCTTTAATAAGTCCATGATTCAAACTGTCCAAATAAACAACTTCAAACAACCATTACACAAAGTTACACAAGTCAAAAGTTTACTAGTCTAATCTATCCAAATAAACTACTCCAAACAACTTTAACCCAATTTAAAGAAGTACATAACACTTTTAAACAATCAATATTATTAAACAAAGCCATAACCTTTTTAAAACTAATTCTATCGCAATTAATAATGACCTTTTTTATTGTTTGATGGTGTTAATTTCAAAGACACACTTACAAAATTTTAAAACCGGAAAAATCTAATTGGAAGTTTTTAAATTATAAAAAATTTCACGAAATTATAAAGTCTTATAAATTAATTTAAACTTTAATTTATTATACTTATGTACTCATAAGGTAGACTTTGATAAATAAAATATAAAATATATTCAGAAACTTGGGCGTTGCATGCATATTATTTTTTGTTCAAGGTCCATCCATCACAATCAGAATAAGAAGTCTAACGCGGTTTTAAAATTCTAAGCTTCTTCTTATACCACTCCGGTCTCAATCAATCGCAAATTGTGATATTCTTGATTTCAAACATAAGAATCACGAGCCGCATTGGTCCATGAACCAAGTACAAGGCAATGAAGCATGTGGTGAAAACCCCACGCTATATAGACTTTACCTATGATTCATCGATGCATGCGATGTGATTGCTTTGATTGGGCCTTCCCATGAAATTTCATATTTTATTTATGAAGAAAAAAAAATCAGGTGTATTTAAAAAAGAAAATTTGAAATTGTGTACAATAGATGACAAAGATTAAACGTTAAAAAGACATTGAAAAGTTACAAAATAAAAAACAAAAGAGAGAAAATAATAAAAATAAACGGTTTGGTATATATATATATATTATAATAAATAATAGAGAAAAATAAACAATTATCTTTCACAATTAAAAAAAATCTTCAATGTTATAAGGATATTTAATAGAAAGTAATTAATGTAATAAGGAATGATATATAAGAAATGCTATTTATTCCTTAAAAAAATGCTATTTACATTATAGATAATTGTATACACATTTGTGATGAGAAATATATATATTTTGGTATTAAGTGATAAGAAATATTTTAGTAGTTATTATATCAGGGAAATACATACTTTGAGTTACTTTTTTTTTTGATAGAATACTTTGAGTTACTTTCGGAATGAAGAACACGAACGCACTTGCGTAATGCATGCGTTCACAGTAACAATTGAGGGACCAGCAACACTTCATTGATGTCACTTCTCTATTAATAGAATGACAAGTGATTAAAGTGCTAATTGTAGTGGGTGGAAGGTGGAAACGATCGAATCTACCATTATTGCTGGACCCCGGCGTAACGTTGGGTTTGAAAGTGACTATATATGAACCTGTATGGGAATTATATGGTCAATAATTATTTTCAAAGTTGTTTGTGTCGAAAAATCATTATTTTCAAAGTTTGTGCATTTTCTGATGCCTGTTTATTTAAAACAATCCTAAAAAATAGTTTTTGGTGTTAAATCAATCTTGAAAAAGATAAATATTCTTTTTTTTACTATATGTAGAAATATTAAAACATTTTTTAAAAGTTTTTACTTTTTAAAAGAAAAACTTATATTATCATAAGTTTTTGAAAACATTTTTTTTTAATTAAACAAACAAACAAATGGATGTAACTTTGTTATATAATGACATGTACTATGCCACTTGACGCACACAGTGGGAATTGTTTGGCTTTTGTTTTTATTTTTATTTTAACTATAAAAATATAATATTGTTATTCATTTTATTTTTTGTTTTCATATTATATTGAAAACACTGAAAATGACTTTTTATTTCACTAGTTATTTTATAAATCTTTAAAATACAGGACAAAGGTAGAATAAGGAAACAAATCTTTAAAAATAAAATGAAAGTATTGTTTCACTGGGGAAGGATGAATCTGTATTCAGTATCTCTCATAAAAATTCATAATTTTATCTTTCAACTGAGTGAGTTTTATGTTTGTCATGTTTTTTTTTTTCAACTGGACATGGATGAATTCATGTTAGACTTTGTTTCTTTGGCGGAAATTATGATAATTGGGTTGGATCTGGGAGAAATTAGTCATAGTTGTTGGGATCATTAAGAATAAGACAATGATAATTCTTATATCCTGCAATTTTTTTTTTGTGCTACGCTTGTTTAATTAATTGGAAAAACTTAAGGAAATATAGGTTTTGGTTAGAAAAAATGAGTTGAATTTTAAGGAATTGAGTTCAACCTAAAGTAATGAATGCGATCTTTAATTGATTGATGATTCCTTTGCTAGACAGATAAATTAATTTGCATTAGAAGGGGATTACAGAGGATTCTGACCCTTATAACAAACCTGCTGCGGATAATGTACTTAAAACGGGCGGAAGTCGTTATGGTTCGCAGCAAAATTCAAGGCACAATCAGTTTAGTATCTTGCAAGATAAGGGCAAGGGTTTAATGCCTCACGAGGGGCCCATGGCCTGTGTGGGCGCTCAATTTCACCCAGGTGTGCATGAGACCGGGAGAGAGAAGGTATGTGAGACATTCAGCTGTTGGGAGTAATGTGAAGCGTGATCAGGGGACAACATATACCAAAACCGGAGAAGCTTCTACTGTGGCATGGCAAAAATAAGAAGGAGCTCATTCGTCGTCATAAGCCTGAGCTAATTTTTCTATTTGAGATGTAAGTGCCTTTCAATGGGGCTGCTCGTTTTTTGGATAGGATGGGGTATTGTTCCGGACTGGGCCGAGGCCCAATCCGAAGATCCGCCTTCCAGGCCCATGTCCGCGTCAGGTCGCTCCGCCTTCCCTCGAGACCACATCGACGCGGCCGACCCAACGGTTCTCGGCATTAAAAGAATTTACTGCCGACTCCCGGGTTTCACGGAACGGTTACTCATCGGTAACCGTCCTCAACTCGTATTAAAAGAGACCACGTCAAACGATCGAGGTAATCATTATTTTTCCACCTCTTCACTCACCTCTTACACACACTGACTTGAGCGTCGGAGTGTTTGCAGGTACACCACCCCAACACGCCGTCATCATCCGTCGCGAGCGCAACCGTCTTGCTTCCCTCCGGTCATCCTCTGAAGTTCTGTTCAGAACATTGGCGCCGTCTGTGAGAATCGTCTCTGATTTCATTTTTCCTTGCCGAAGTTTTCCTTCTTCGCTCGACGATGACTGGATCGAAGCGTCAGGTCGCGACTCGCAGTTCCACTCCGAACGCAGATCTTGAACCACCGAATCCGCCGATAGCTCAGGCGGAACCACTTCACCATGAACCTGTTGATTTCATCGTTGAATATGAGAGACAGAGGAGTAACCTTCCGCCTCCGCATCAGAATGACGCCGTTCCGATCGTTGCAGCTCAAACCGATACAGGAACGGAGACCGCCACCGTCCTCATCCGTGAGTTCCGTGAATTCATTCGAAGCCATGCCGAAGCGATGCATGCTCAGAATCAACGCCTCGATCGAATGGAGAATCAGCAGAGAGAAATCTCCGTTCGCGTTGCCACACAGATCGAAAACAGAAAAGATCGAGTCTCTCGTTCTCCTCGGAGATCGAAGGAGTCTGAAAATCTCAGATCTGTTCATCGCCACCACCGTGGCACGACTCCACGCCGCTCTGTGCATAGAGCACTCCGCCGTGCTCATTCTGTTTCATCAACTCCTTCTCGGAGCAATGACACGAGTGACTCGAGCGGGGCCTTTGGTCCTTTTACATCCGAGATCATGAAATTCCGATTCAAGCATCTTGAAACCACCCGCTTTGGACTCATACGACGGCACCACCGACCCCGACGAGCATGTTGGTTGCTTTGATCTTTGTCATGGGCTATCGAGGCGTAAGGGCGGTGAAGTGCGAATCTTTCCTCACTCTGAAGAAGGCGGCGTTGTCTTGGTTCCGGACTCTTAAGAAAAATTCCATTGGTTCGTGGATCGAGCTCGTCGACCAGTTCTTGGCGCATTTCAGCGTGTCTAAAGTCCAACCAGTCGACAGCCGCACCGGGCCGCAATTCAGAAGAAAGATGAGTCTATCAGAGACTACGTCGAGCGCTTCAACAAAGAAGCCATTTTGGTGAAGAAATGCTCTGACGAGATGAAGCTGTACTTGCTAGAGCGAGGCCTGATCGAAGGAAATCTATTCAGCGTCGACGTTGGTGTCGACAAACCGAAGACCCTGAACGAGTTCCTGAAGCGAGCTCAGAAATTTATGAATTACGAAGAGAAGTTGATGGCATCAAAAGCCAAAGACAAATCCCCAGAGTAACATTGACAACTGTCAGTATACGAGAAGAACTCGACCTCCTTGACGAATGCAGGGAGCTTGCAGCACTCAGCGAGGTCGCAGTGAACAGAAAATCGCAGCAAGATACAACCGAAGTGTCGTACCCAGGCAATTCATGCCTGGGGATTTAGTTCTTCGACGAGCTGATGTTGGCCTGAAGAACGCCCCACAAGGGAAACTTGCGCCCAATTGGGAAGGCCCGTACAGAATCGTCGCAAAGACAGGTACCGGCGCCTACACCCTCGAGACACTGCAGAAGGACAAAGAAATTCCAAGAACTTGGAACGCAGCAAAGATGAAAAATATTATAGTTGAAACAAATGTATCCTAAACACATAAATGTGAAGCAGTGAAGTATGATTGAAGAAATACGCAATCAACATTTATTTACTATCAAAACCTTGCACCTCTGATGGAACCTCGTGCCGAGACCGCGTGCACAAGCTTGTGATAAAGCCTTGTGCGTTGGCACAAGCACCTGTGATCGACCTCGTGCCGAGACCGCGTGCACGAGCTCGTGAAAAAGCCTTGTGCATTGGCACAAGCACCTGATGAAGAGATCGACCTCGTGCCGAGACCGCGTGCACGAGCTCGTGATAAAGCCTTGTGCCTTGCACAAGCACCTGATGAAGAGATCGAGCCTCGTGCCGAGACCGCGTGCACGAGCTCGTGATAAAGCCTTGTGCCTTGCACAAGCACCTGATGAAGAGATCGACCTCGTGCCGAGACCGCGTGCACGAGCTCGTGATAAAGCCTTGTGCCTTGCACAAGCACCTGATGAAGAGATCGAGCCTTGTGCACAAGCACCTGATGAAGAGATCGACCTCGTGCCGAGACCGCGTGCACGAGCTCGTGATAAAGCCTTGTGCGTTGGCACAAGCACCTGTGATCGACCTCATGCCGAGACCGCGTGCACGAGCTCGTGATAAAGCCTTGTGCGTTGGCACAAGCACCTGATGAAGAGATCGACCTCGTGCCGAGACCGCGTGCACGAGCTCGTGATAAAGCCTTGTGCCTTGCACAAGCACCTGATGAAGAGATCGAGCCTCGTGCCGAGACCGCGTGCACGAGCTCGTGAAAAAGCCTTGTGCCTTGCACAAGCACCTGATGAAGAGATCGACCCTCGTGCCGAGACCGCGTGCACGAGCTCGTGATAAAGCCTTGTGCGTTGGCACAAGCACCTGTGATCGACCTCGTGCCGAGACCGCGTGCACGAGCTCGTGATAAAGCCTTGTGCGTTGGCATAAGCACCTGATGAAGAGATCGACCTCGTGCCGAGACCGCGTGCACGAGCTCGTGATAAAGCCTTGTGCCTTGCCCAAGCACCGATGAAGAGATCGAGCCTCGTCACCGACCGCGCACGAGCTCGCGGAAAAGCCTTGTCGCGTTGGCACAAGCACTGCGGATCGACCTCGTCGAGACCGAGACCGCTGCGTGCACGAGTTCGTGAAAAGGCTTGGGCGTTGGGCACAAGCACCAGATGAAGAGATCGACCTCGTCACGAGACCACGTGCACGCAGGCTCGTGATGAAGCCTTGTGCGCTGGCACAAGCACTGCGGATCGACCTCGTCGAGACCGCGTGTACGAGCTCGTGATAAAGCCTTGTCGCGCTGGGCACAAGCACCGATGAAGAGATCGACCGCGTCGAGGCCGCGTGCACGAGCTTCGTGATAAAGCCTCGCCTTGCACAAGCACCGATGAAGAGATCGAGCCTCGTGCCGAGACCGCGTGCACGAGCTCGTGATAAAGCCTTGTGCGCTTGCACAAACACCTCTGCAACAGGTGGATACGCAGTCCAGTACTCGAGCGACCTACCAGGCCCACCTCTGCAATTTCAAAATTCAGACGGCTTTAAACTCGGCTACGTCGTTGACCTTGATTATTTGATGACCTCAACCTTGCCGCTTGGACAGCCAGATCAACTACTCTCACAGGGAAGTATAAAACTCGACTACGAGCACTTTACTCAGCATAAAAATTAACGCTAACTTTATTACATCAAGTTGTTGCAAATTGTCTATACTTTGACAGAATGTAACCTCGTGCGAGACCGCGTGACAAAGCCTTGTGCCTTGCACAAGCACTGCGGATCGACCTCGTCCGAGACCGGCGTGCACGAGCTCGTGACAAAGCCTTGTGCCTTGCACAAGCACATCAAGCCTCGTGGTCGAGACCGCCAGCCAGACGTGGAACACGAAGGTCCCGAATGAACTAATGAACAAGCACGGCATGACGACGCTTGCGGTTCATTTAACAAGGACGTCGAACGCCGACATCAACGAACCGACAACAAATCACCACCTCGACATTCGAAGCCGGCGACTTGGGGGCAATCGTTCCGACCGGGCCGAGGCCCAATCAAGATCCGCCTTCCAGGCCCATGTCCGCGTCGGTCGCCCGCGCTTCCTCGAGACCACATCGACGCGGCCGACCCAACGGTTCTCGGCATTTAAAGAATTTACTGCCGACTCCCGGGTTTCATGGAACGGTTACTCATCGGTAACCGTCCTCAACTCGTATTAAAAGAGACCACGTCAAACGATCGAGGTAATCATTATTTTTCCACCTCTTCACTCACCTCTTACACACACTGACTTGAGCGTCGGAGTGCTTGTAGGTACACCACCCCAACACGCCGTCATCATCCGTCGCGAGCGCAACCGTCTTGCTTCCCTCCGGTCATCCTCTGAAGTTCTGTTCAGAACAGGTATGTTTGTGTCGCAGTGGAGGAATGCCAAGGTCGTGTAGGGGGCATTTGGGCCCTTCGTGAATAAAGGGAGCCCATTTGTGTTTACTATTGTTGACTCTATGCCGCATTGTATCACCCTTTTAGTGCCTCGTGGAGCTGTTTCTTGGGCTATCTACGGGGTGTACACGAGCCGCGTATATTCTCCTAGGTGTCAGTTCTAGGATTATCTGAAAAAGCTTGGAGGAATGTCTTAATGCCATGGGTTATGATTGGAGACTTTAATGAGATCTTACTTCCATCAGAGCAAATAGAGGGTGATTTTCTTTATGCAAGGGCTGATAAATTTGCTCAACTATTAGATGGCTGTGATATGATTGATTTGGAATACTTTGAGTCGCAGTTTACTTGGCAATGGAAGAGACGTACTAGGCTGGTCTCTAAACGATTGGATAGGGGTCTGTGTGACTACAGGTGGAGGCTGCAATTTCTGAAAGCAATAGTGGAACATTTGGTGAAAAGGCAGTCTGACCATAATCCTTTGTTGCTGCGGTGTAGTCATGTGGATACCTCGCAGCAAGAGTGCCCTTTCAGATTTCAGGCCGCTTGGTGTACTCACAGAGATTACCCCAAAGTGGTCAAGGAGGTGTGGCATAAAACTAGTGATGTGGTGAGTGCTCTTCAGCAGGTTTCTAGTGACTCTATTGTTTTCAATAAGGATGTTTTTGGGAATATTTTTGCTAAGAAGCGTCGGTTGGAAGCTCGGTTGCGGGGAATCCAGCGTTCTTTGGAGAGAGTGGACTCTGCATGCTTGCTTATCACCCAAAAGCAATTGCTGAGTGAATATGAGGACATTCTTTTTCAGGAGGAAGCTATATGGTTTCAAAAATGTCGTGAGAAGTGGGTTAAGCTTGGTAGCCGTAATACTGCTTTCTTTCTTGTGCAAACAATGATTAGGCGGAAGAGTCATAATTTATCATCTGGGGTTTGGTGCACGGAGCCAGACGTCCTTAAATCCAAGGCGGTAAAGGCTTTAAGGAGTTGTTTTGTTCTACAAAAATTTGAAGCTTAGAGACTCGTGGTCTAATTCAAAACTCTTTGGTGCCGGAGGAGAGTTTGCAGTTGCTCAAGCCTGTCATGAAAGAGGAAGTTCATAGGGCGCTTATGAGCATGAAATCTTACAAAACCCAAGGCCCGAATGGATTTCAGCCAACATTTTTTAAAATGTTTTGGTATGAGGTTGGGGATGACGTGTGGAAATTTGTGAAGAATACTTTTGATACAGGGAGGTTTGATACTCAGGCTACGGAGACCTTGCTAGTCCTAATTCCGAAGGGGACCACCCTGTTGAGACAAAATCCCTATCTCAAGTTTTGAGTGATGATCAAACCTTTGGTTCTTAGTTTATGTTTTCTGATCACTTTAGTTTCTAATGTCTCTACTTGAGTTTTATGATATAAGACAGGTTCATGAGACATCAGGCAAGAAGAAAGTTAAAGACAGTTTGACAAAAGCTTGGACATTGAGAAAATTCCTTAACTGTCTTGAAAAAGTTCGTTCAACACACTAGAAAATGTTGAAGACACTTTCTCTCATATGAAAGAATGTTATTCCAAAATAAAGACAGTTTAAGAAAATCAATTACTCAGAAAGAAATACGTAATAGCATCGAATCTAGTTAACTTCTTTCAAACAATCACGTACAAACATTATTGGAATTGATCAAGGTGATTCAGAATGTAAAAGAGAAGGTTCGCACCAACAGAAGATTTCCAATCAAGAGGAAGTTCAAATCAGTCTGTTGGAGGAAGTCAACACATGGAGACAAAGACCAAAGAAAAGCTACTTAACTGTCGACACAAATGCGTAATCTGTCACAGAAGAGAGAGAAAGCTTCCAACGGTCACAAAACCTTCCCCAACGGTCATAAATGAAGGGAAGCCTATAAATACCATTTGAGAAGCCTAATTGAGGTAGAGAGCTCACTGGAACATTCTGAAAGCATATCAAAACCAGTCTTCAAACTCTCTCATCTCACTCAGCATTGTGCATACAACATTCTGGGATTCATTCCTTACTGAGTGTTTTAGTTTACATTTATTTTGAGATCTATCTTGTAATTTAAAGCTATTCTTTATCCCACAAACAATCTCTTGTACCTGTAATCTTGTTCGTTCTTCTTCCAAACTACCAAGGGGGTGAGTGTTGGTTAGAAGGTTCGACAAGGAGTTGAGACAGTTGATAGGGCTGTAGAACAAACTATCTTGAGACAGTTGATAGGGCTGTACAACAAACTATCTTGTAAGCTTTTGGGTCTTGGAGGGACTTGAAAAGCAGTGTAACTATTTGGGAAAATAGTGGAAATACTCACTGGAGGTGAGGAGTGGAAGTAGCCTAAGTTGGGTGAACCACTATAACTCTTATGTGTAAACTTTCTATCTCTATCTCCTTTAAGTTTCTGCACTGCTCATTTTAGAAAGTTTATTTCACTGCAACCTCAAGATTAACAAGTTCACCTAATGCTTAACTTTCTCATTAAAGAATCTTACTGAACTTAAAAATTTGAAACTCAGTTTTAAACATCTTCATACATTATTAAAAGTTCACTCTATCATTTGTTCATACATTAGAACGTTCATTCATAACTACCTTATTAACCTTCTAGACTCCAAGAAGTCTCTTGAGAGAAAGTTAGTCACTTTCAGGAAGTTAAAATTTTAAACAGTCACAGTTCAACCCCCTTCTCTGTGACGTTCAATTGGCATCAGAGCTCTACCTCTAAGGGTTGAGCACACTTCACAGTGTAGGAGGAAAGATCCTGGAAGAAGTAATGAGTCATACAAATTCAGTTGCATTTCTTCCTGAAGGAGCGTCATCAATCAGGCCCCCTGGCTTCAATGGAGAACATTACTACTATTGGAAAGATCAAATGAAGATGTTCCTAGAGTCACAAGACACGGACATATGGGACATTGTTGAAAATGGACCATATGTGCCTACAACAACACATGATGATGGATCAACTACATCAAAGCCTAAGACACAATGGTCAACTGAAGATAAACGAATGGTACTTCTAAACTCTAAAGCTAAATACTTTCTAACATGTGCACTCAGCAGGTCAGAATATGACAAGATTGTGGGTAAGGAAACAACAAAGGAAATATGGGATACACTGCAAACTACACACGAGGGGACTAACCAAGTAAAGGAGGCTAAGATAAACATACTGGTCCAACAGTATGAAATGTTCAAAATGAATGAAGATGAGTCCATAGATGAAATGTTTAGCAGGTTTACCATGATTGAGAATGGAATGAAGTCTCTGGGAAAGACTTATTCAAATCAGGACAAGGTAAGGAAGTTGCTTAGGAGCTTACCAAAAGTTTGGAGGCCGAAGGTAACAACCATTCAGGAAGCAAAGGAACTTGCTACTCTGAATATTGAAGAACTATTAGGCTCCCTGAAAGTGCATGAGCAAGAAATCATGGAGGAACTTCACCCAAAGAAGTAAAAAAACATAGCACTCAAAACCTCCCAAAAGGCAACGAGAAGTACATCTCAAAAATTCAAAGAGGCAGCACTAAAAGCTTCACAAGAATCTGAGGATGAACCTCAAGACACGGAAGAGGAACTTTCTGATATGGAAGAAGAACTCGATCTCATATCACGAAAAATTCAAGGAATGCTGAACAGAAGAAAAGACAATAGAATGTTTCCACCATCAAAAAGAAACTTTCCTAGAAGAGAAAGTAGCAAGTCACCCATTGTTTGCTTTGAGTGCAACAAGCCTGGACATATAAAACCAGATTGTCCCACTCTGAACAAGAGAAACTTCAAGAAGCAACCTCAAAAGAAAAGGGCAATGTTGGCTACATGGGATGACTCGCATTTAATTATCCTCAGAACCTGAAGAAGAATCGGCCAACCTATGTCTCATGGCAGATTCAGAACAAGAGGAAGTAAGTGACACTGAACTCTCTAAGTGTAGTTCATGTTTAAAATGGGAAAGCATGTTTGATAACCTTTTAAATGACTCAAATATTCTATCTCAAAAATGCATGTTGTTCAAGAGTCAGTTATGTGAGGCTAAAAGAGAAAATGAGGAGATGAGGAAACAAAATGAGTATCTTGTAGCCTCAGTCAAAACTTTGCAAACCTCACACTACAAACTGTCTGAACAACATAAGTTGCTGAATGAGAAAGTAGCTGAAAAGCCAAACCTTCTCATGTCAGACCTTGAAAAGGAAAACGAGTCATTAAAAGAGAAGATCAAAGTGATGACAACTGATCTAGCTAGCGTTGTGCAAATTCAAAAGGCCTTTAGAAAACCCAAAATATCTTACAGAGAGTTCTTACATCAAAATGGTCCTAAGCACAAAGAAAGACAAAATCATAGACATCAAAATCATGCTTATAGGTATTCTTTTCATGGCAAAAGGCAAAGTGTAAAATGTTCCTATTGCAAAAAATTTGGGCATCATATCTCAAACTGTTTCAAAAGAGAAAGGGCTAACTATAGAAAGTTCGCTAACCCCCAAGGACCCAGAAATCTATGGGTACCCAAGTCTCTTCTAATTTCAAATGCAGGAGTGCCTCTTAACATCCAAGAAAATGTTGTGGCTGCTAGACAGTGGATGTTCAAGGCACATGACTCGCAAAAAGGATAAGTTTCTCTCTTTGGAGAGAGTATAGGGAGGCTTTGTCACCTTTATTAATAATGACAAAGCCTGGAAAATAGGCGTAGGTACTATAGAAAGAATAATGATGAGATTGAAGATCAGAAAGTTAGTCCCAGAAAGTTCAGTAATAAAGAAGATCAAGAAGAGTCAGATCCTGATCTTGGAACTTCCTTAAAGCAATCACATAACTTTGAAAACTCAAGATGGAAGATGGTAGTACACCATCCTCAAGAACAAATCAATTGGGATACCTCAGAAACCAACTTGAAGAGTACTATATAAGGTAACCTTGTATCTCAATTTTGTGTGATAATACTAGTACCGTCAATCTTGCCAAAAATCCCACTCAACATTCTAGAACTAAGCATATTGATATCAAACATCATTTTATTAGGGATCATGTTCAGGAAAAGGAAGTTGAAATGATTTGTGTGGATACCAAATTCAATTGTCTGATATTTTTACAAAACCACTTGTTGATGAAAGTTTCAAGTTTAACAAAAAAAAACCACCCTGTCTTGAGAAAGTTCACTGTAATGTCTATAAACTTTCTATTATGAACTTTCTATAAACTTTCGGTTATAAACTCTCTATTGTGTCACATCTGGTTAGGTTGGCTAATCATTGTATTTTATTTTTATATTTGTTATTTGTTATTTTATTTCGTTTTTTTTTAAAAAAAAAATCAAAAATCAATTTTTTTTGAATTTCAAAATTTGAAAAAAGGCGGGATTTTTTTTTTAAAAAAAAAATCAATTTTTTTTTGAATTTCAAAATTTGAAAAAAGGCGGGATTTCAAAAATTTCAAACTTTCTGCAACCTCCTCTTCAAATCACTTATCTAGTCTTACCTTCTGAAGAGTTACTTGAGGGAGTTAAGAAACTATCTCAAGAGGAAAGTTCATTTGACCACATCTCAGGGGGAGTCGCCACACTCAGGGGGAGTTCATATGGCCTTCACGTAGCTGCACTCTCTGATTTCCCCTTCCTTTTGATAATGACAAAAGGGGGAGTAGTAACAATATTAAGTTTTCATACTCTATACTCTTGTGTACTTAGCAATGTCTGTGAATAGAAGGTTTGGACAAACGATCTCTTGATCCTTTTGTTTGTTGGCCATCATATTTTAGATGCTTAAGTACCTTCTCATCAGTTCATAAAAACAATATATCATTCATTTGAGTTGATGTTCTCTGTTGTTGAAAGAAATGAATAGAAGGTTCTGATATTTTGCGTGTGTCATACTCTCTAATGTTGATTATCACAAAATGTTTTTGTCTGCATAAATTCAGGGGGAGCATAAAAATTTTCACCCGATCTTTAGTTGAGTATGCTTTAAATCAGAAAAACTTAACACTATCTCAAAAGTTTGTCATCATCAAAAAAGGGGAGATTGTTGAGAAAAAATCCCTATCTCAAGTTTTGAGTGATGATCAAACCTTTGGTTCTTAGTTTATGTTTTCTGATCACTTTAGTTTCTAATGTCTCTACTTGAGTTTTATGATATAAGACAGGTTCATGAGACATCAGGCAAGAAGAAAGTTAAAGACAGTTTGACAAAAGCTTGGACATTGAGAAAATTCCTTAACTGTCTTGAAAAAGTTCGTTCAACACACTAGAAAATGTTGAAGACACTTTCTCTCATATGAAAGAATGTTATTCCAAAATAAAGACAGTTTAAGAAAATCAATTACTCAGAAAGAAATACGTAATAGCATCGAATCTAGTTAACTTCTTTCAAACAATCACGTACAAACATTATTGGAATTCAGTCAAGGTGATTCGTAACAGAAAAGAGAAGGTTCGCACCAACAGAAGATTTCCAATCAAGAGGAAGTTCAAATCAGTCTGTTGGAGGAAGTCAACACATGGAGACAGCACCAGCAAAAGCTACGAACTGTCTGACACAAATGCAGAACTGTCTGCAGAAGAGAGAGAAAGCTTCCAACGGTCACAAAACCTTCCCCAACGGTCATAAATGAAGGGAAGCCTATAAATACCATTTGAGAAGCCTAATTGAGGTAGAGAGCTCACTGGAACATTCTGAAAGCATATCAAAACCAGTCTTCAAACTCTCTCATCTCACTCAGCATTGTGCATACAACATTCTGGGATTCATTCCTTGCTGAGTGTTTTAGCTTACATTTATTTTGAGATCTATCTTGTAATTTAAAGCTATTCTTTATCCCACAAACAATCTCTTGTACCTGTAATCTTGTTCGTTCTTCTTCCAAACTACCAAGGGGATGAGTGTTGGTTAGAAGGTTCGACAAGGAGTTGAGAACGATTGATAAATTGTAGAACAAACTATCTTGAGACAGTTGATAGGGCTGTACAACAAACTATCTTGTAAGCTTTTGGGTCTTGGAGGGACTTGAAAAGCAGTGTAACTATTTGGGAAAATAGTGGAAATACTCACTGGAGGTGAGGAGTGGAAGTAGCCTAAGTTGGGTGAACCACTATAACTCTTATGTGTAAACTTTCTATCTCTATCTCCTTTAAGTTTCTGCACTGCTCATTTTAGAAAGTTTATTTCACTGCAACCTCAAGATTAACAAGTTCACCTAATGCTTAACTTTCTCATTAAAGAATCTTACTGAACTTAAAAATTTGAAACTCAGTTTTAAACATCTTCATACACTATTAAAAGTTCACTCTATCATTTGTTCATACTGTTACCAATTGACTTCAAACACAAGAGGGGGGTGAATTGTGATAGCGGTGCTTATATAAAAAATTACAGAAAATAAATGACCGAATAATAAATAAAGAACAAAAATAAATAAAGTGCTTGAATGATAAAGAGACAGAGAACAAAGAAGAGCACGCAGCAATTTATACAGGTTCGGCCACCAAACACCCTGGCCTCACGCCCCTGTCCCCCAAAGCAAACCACTATGGGATTTTCACTAAAACACTAGCTTTTAAATCAGTTCAGCTAGAAACCTTTACAACTCTAAACCAGAGCAATACGCTCAAGAGATATCACCTCTCTATGAACACCTTGGGATTCCTACCCAAAAATAAATGATTTTCACAAATAAAATGAGGCGAAAAAGATACACTCAATAGTGCGGATATAACAAATTGAAGCTCAAATAATACAACTCAAATTTTGTAGAATAAAAAGACTCTCGAAAATTGTGCTCAAATAAGTGTGAGTGATGAAAAATATTTGTGAAATTTTTGGCACAAAAATTAAGCAACTGCGTTGTTGTATTTTAGTGTTATAAGAAAGAGCGAGCGTTTTATTTATAGACCGACCGAGGAGCGTTTGCGTTGAGTTTTGATTTGTCCGTTGGAAGATTTGACCGTTGCGGATGATTATTAAAAGCATTTGTCGTTGCAGACATTTAAAAAAGATTTATGCATTGCGTCGATTTGTCCGTTGGAATTTTTCCGTTGCGTTGAACATGAAAGAATTGAAAACGGAGGCGGCTCGGCGGACGACCTCACGAAGACGGCTCGGCGAGGCGACCTCGTCACACGGCTCGACAGACGACCTCGACACGGCTCGGCAAAAAGACCTCGGCACCTGACTCTGCATCGACCTCCTCATCGGCTCGGTCCTCATGGCTCGATGCAGCGACCTCGTCGGCTCGACCACGAGACCTCCGATGCAGCGACCTCATCGGCTCAACCACGGATCATCGGCTCATCACGCGACCTCGATGCAGCGACCACATAAGCTTGACCGCGCGACCTCCTCCTCGATTCGACATACGACTTCCTCAGAGCTCAACATCCGACTTCCTCCTCAGCTCGACATCCGATTTAATCCTCAGCTCGACATCCGAGCTCCTCAGCTCGAAATCCGACACGAGATATGCATGTCAAAATATTTTGTGCGTGTGTGATTTAATTTTAATTGAGAGCTTTTTATTACTACTTACAAATTGTCTTAATAAAGATAAATAAATACCCAGAACCCAAAGACTTGAGAAACAATCATTCTTGATACGCGTCTTGGTATTCTTTTCCACTTTTTGCACGGTTGACTATTTGCAAAGCTCCCTTTTGTCAATCATCAAAATCATCCTGTCAAGGCATGTATTCACAGACTCCTTTTTGATGATGACAAACATCTCATGGAGGAATTTAGTAAAATATAATCATGATATAGCAATGAGATATAAGCATGGTTTTTCAATAAAAGATATCGAGTTTAAGCACAATATTTAGAAAAACTCCCCCATAGGCAATACTTAAAATATCACTCCCCCTGAATCATGCATTCATGTAACTCTCCCCCTTTGGCAACATCAAAAAGTGGGAAAGACAAATAAAGCAAGGCATATATTCAGGATTAAACAAGCATATTTTGATAGTTACGTGATACCAAGCTTGGTGTGTGATGATGAGCTGGTTGGACATGATTAGCTAGTTGCATAAGACAAATGCGTCACCCACTCATTATTCCGTACTTAAAGAAAATGGAAGGGGAAAAGACCTGCATAAACTCGTTAGCACACTCAAACGCCCAAGTTAGAACTTATTCATAATAAAATGCACTCACACGCAGTCATTCAATGCATGATTGATCTAAAATTCCTAACTCGGTTCTTATAAAAAAGAAGCTTTCTTTAGGCAAAGGTTTAGTAAAAATATCTGCGAGTTGTTTAGATGTTTCCACAAACTCAATCACACAATCTCCTTTTTGAACATGATCTCTAATAAAATGGTGCCTAATCTCTATGTGTTTAGTCCGAGAGTGATAAACCGGATTTTTAGTGAGGTTTATGGCACTAGTATTGTCACACTTTATTGGAGCAGTTTTCAAATTAATCCCATAATCATTCATTGTTGTTTCATCCAAATAATCATGCGCAACAACTACCGCAACATATTCCGCCGATGGACAAAGCCACAACGGCTTGTTTCTTACTATGCCATGAAACCAAGGCATTCCCAAGTAAGTGACATGTCCCACTAGTGCTTTTTCGGTCCATTTTGCAACCCGCAAAATCGAATCCGAGTACCCAATAAGTGTGCATCAAGACTTTGGGGTACCATAAACCCATGGTTTGTGTGCGGTGAGATATCTCATGATGCATTTTACCGCTAAGAGATGTGATTCCTTAGGATTTGCTTGAACGTGCACACATACAAACACTAGACATAATATCAGGACGACTAGCGTGAGATAGAGAAGAGATCCTATCATACCTCTATACTTACTTACTTGACCGACTTATCACCTTCATCTTTGTCAAGATAGCATGATGTGCTCATGGGAGTTGAGATTTCTTTGGCGTTGCTCATTCCAAATCTTTTAAGCAACTCCTTGCAATATTTGGATTGATTTATAAAAATTCCTTCTTTTGTTTGTTTGATTTGAAGTCCAAGGAAGTAATTTAGCTCTCCCATCATTGACATTTCAAATTCACTTTGCATGATATCGAAAATTCCTTACACAAGGATTCATTAGTAGCACCAAATATTATATCATCGACATAAATTTGAACAAGTAAAATGTCATGCTTTTTGTGTTTAATGAAAAGAGTGGTATCAACTTTTCCTCTTTCAAAACCTTTTTCAAGTAAATATTTGCTCAACCTCTCGTACTAAGCTCTTGAGCTTGTTTTAAACCATATAAAGCCTTTTTCAATTTGAAAACATGATTTGGAAATTCAAAATTTTCAATACCGGGAGGTTGATCAACATATACTTCTTCTTGAATAAAGCCATTAAGAAATGCACTTTTAACATCCATTTGAAAAAGTTTGAAATCCATGATGCATGCAAATGCGAGAAGCATGCGAATAGCTTCTAATCTAGCCACGGGTGCGTAGGTTTCATCGAAATCTATGCCCTCTTGTTGGTTATAGCCTTTTGCAACAAGTCTAGCTTTATTTCTAACAATGATACCGTTTTCATCAAGCTTATTGCGAAAGACCCATTTGGTCCCAATGACTAGGTGATCTTTAGGCCTAGGGACAAGTTCCCAACATCATTTCTCTCAAATTGATTTAATTCCTCTTGCATAGCAAAGGTCCAATGCTCATCAAAGATGGCTTCATTGGCGTCATTTGGTTCAATTTGAGAGACAAAAGCCATGAAAAGACATGCATGATTAAGAGAGTTTGAGTTGTTACCCCCTTTAGAGATATCGCCAATTATATTGTCAAGTGGATGATGTTTTGAGACTCTCCATTCTTTGGTAAATTTGAATGAGGGGATTCCTTAGAAGATTGTGGCAAAGGATTTTCATCTTCATCTTTGGACTCGTTTGAATCTTCTAAGTGACTATTTCCCAATATTTCTGCAAGATCATCAACACTATCTTCTACCAAAGATTTTGGGTTAGACTCATCAAAAGAAACATGCATGATTCTTCAGCAGTCCAAGTTCTTTTATTAAAAATTGAAAAGCTTTACTAGAAGTGGAATATCCAAGAAATAAACCTTCATCACTTTAGCATCAAATTTACCAAGGTTATTCTTACCATTGTTTAGGACAAAACACTTGCATCCGAAAACGTGAAGGTGGGAAATGTTGGGCTTCCTTCCTTTGTAGAGTTCATACGGTGTTTGCTTAAGGATCGGTCTTATAAGAACTCGATTCATCACATAGCAAGCGGTGCTCACGTCCGCCCAAAAGTACTTAGGAAGGTTAGTCTCATTGAGCATCGTCCTCGCTAGCTCTTCAAGAGACCGATTTTTCCTTTCAACCACTCCATTTTGTTGCGGTGTCCTTGGAGCGTAAAAGTTGTGATCGATGCCATTTTTGTGCAAAATGTTTCAAATGCTTCATTCTCAAATTCCCACCATGATCACTTGAATGGAAGCAATGTTAAGTCCCTTCTCATTTTGTATAACCTTTGCAAGTTTTGAAAAGCATTAAAAGCATCATTTTTGTGAGAAATAAATAAAGTCCATGTATAAGCGAGAATAGTCGCCCACAATAACAAGAGCATAGTAATTGCCACCAAAGCTTTTAGTTCTACAAGGGCCAAAAAAATCAATATGTAAAAGTTGTAAAGTAGGTTTGTTGAAACAATATTTTTAGATTTGAAAGAAGCCTTTACTTGTTTTCCCTTTTGACATGCATCGCAAAGTTTATCTTTTTCAAAGCGGAGCTTTGGTAAGCCAATTACTAAGTCTTTACGAACCAATTTATTAAGATGATCCATGTGAATATGAGCCATTCTTCTATGCCATAGCCAAGATTCATTCTCTTTACTAAAAAGACAGCATGCATCATTTGAAGGTAGTTCATCTAAATTAACCATATAGATATTTCCAATTCTAGATCCAACAAAAACTGTACTTTTATTAAAAGAATTTACGACCATGCATTTTGAAGAATCAAATATAACATTATTGCCTTTGTCAGAAAGTTGACTAATACTTAGCAAGTTATGTTTCAAACCTTCCACATACAAGACATTCTCTATAATGGGATTAGGACTCTTACCAATAGAACCAATCCCAAGAATTTTACCTTTGTTGTTGTCACCATACCGGACATAACCACTATTCTTAGGTACCAATGAGGAGAACTTGCTTTTGTCTCCTGTCATGTGCTTTGACCAGCCGCTATCAAGATACCAATTTAAGTCCTTGGCTTTCAAGCACACCTACAACAACAAATCATATTTTAACCTTTGGTACCCAAACCATCTTGGGTCCATATGAGTTAGTCTTGGGCAAGGTGCCCTTTGGAATCCACATATTTTTGCCAACTACATTTTTATTCTTTCTAATATTGCAAATAGAGCGTGTGACCATTTCTACCAAAGTGAAAGTATTTAATGAAAGGACTACTTGAGGGTTTGTTGTGATTGAAGAGTTTAAAAGAGTTTTCATGAATTTTTGGATGATAACCTAAACCAGCTTGTCGAAAAGGACCTGTTTGGGTTCCTAACAAAATGATCTGATTATCTGTTCCCATCGTAAATTTTGCAAGAGTGTTATTTAAATCCTTAACCTTATTTTTCAAAACACTACACTCATTGCATTTTAAAACTTCATCCTTTTTATTTTCACAAGATATGACAGGAGAAGTTTCAATCACATGACTTGTTTTTCTTTAAGAATCACTATCTCTTTGTTTAAAATTTCAATTTTTGATTCAAGAGAAGAGATGGTTTTCTTAGAAGAAAGAACAATTTTTCCAAGTTTAATCGTTTCATTATTTAATTCTTCACAAGCAATAAGCAGCTCATCATAAGTTAAAGGAGATTCGAGTTCAAGAGCATTTACCTCATCCTCCTCGTGTTTTGCCATGAGACATAAGTTGGCCTCGGTAGTACCTTCATGGGTCAATAGAAGGGTGTCCCACATTTCTTTAGCAGATCTTGCAATTTGAGACCCTATAGAACTCATCGTAGCTTAAAGCGAAGTGATGATGTTCTTAGCTTTCAAATTGTATTGGACCTTTTCTTATCATCTTGGTCCAAAGTGATCTTGGTTTGTCTACCCGCTGCATCATTAATTGATTGAGTGGGGACAAATGGACCATTTTCCTGACATCCCAAATATCAAGATCAACACCCTCAAGAAAGATTTGCATTCTATCCTTCCAATAACCATACCCCTCACCATTGAAAAATGGGGGTGCATTCACGGAAGTTCCTCGTAATTGTTTGAAGTCATTCTCTTGAGACGGTTAAGTCCTTTATACAAGATTCTAGCTCGATGCCAATTGTTACCAATTGACTTCAAACACAAGAGGGGGTGAATTGTGATAGCGGTGCTTATATAAAAATTACAGAAAATAAATGACCGAATAATAAATAAAGAACAAAAATAAATAAAGTGCTTGAATGATAAAGAGACAGAGAACAAATAAGAGCACGCAGCAATTTATACAGGTTCGGCCACCAAACACCCCTGTGGCCTACGTCCTGTCCCCAAAGCAAACCACTATGGGATTTTCACTAAAACACTAGCTTTTAAATCAGGTTCAGCTAGAAACCTTTACAACTCTAAACCAGAGCAATACGTTCAAGAGATATCACCTCTCTATGAACACCTTGGGATTCCTACCCAAAAATAAATGATTTTCACAAATAAAAGCGTCGATTTGTCCGTTGGAATTTGTCCGTTGCGTTGAACATGAAAGAATTGAAAACACGGAGACGGCTCGGCGGACGACCTCACGAAAACGGCTCGGACGACCTCGCCACCGCGGCTCGACAGGCGACCTCGACGGCTTTCGGCAAAGACCTCGGCACCTGACACGACCCTCCTCATCGGCTCGGTCCTCATAGGCTCGATGCAGCGACCTCGTCACCGACACGAGACCTGCAGCGACCTCATCACCAACACGGATCATCGGCTCATCACGCCGACCTCGATGCGCGACCACATAAGCTTGACACGCGACCTCCTCCTCGATTCGACATACGACTTCCTCGAGCTCAACATCCGAGGCTTCCTCCTCATTTCGACATCCGATTTAATCCTCATCGACATCAAGAGCTCCTCATTTCGAAATCCGACACGAGATATGCATGTCAAAATATTTTGTGCGTGTGTGATTTAATTTTAATTGAGAGCTTTTTATTACTACTTACAAATTGTCTTAATAAAGATAAATAAATACCCAGAACCCAAAGACTTGAGAAACAATCATTCTTGATACGCGTCTTGGTATTCTTTTCCACTTTTTGCACGGTTGACTATTTGCAAAGCTCCCTTTTGTCAATCATCAAAATCATCCTGTCAAGGCATGTATTCACACATACATTAGAACGTTCATTCATAACTACCTTATTAACCTTCTAGACTCCAAGAAGTCTCTTGAGAGAAAGTTAGTCACTTTCAGGAAGTTAAATTTTTAAACAGTCACAGTTCAACCCCCCTTCTCTGTGACGTTCAATTCACTTCACACCCTACGTCCTTTAAGGAATTTAGACCAATTACTCTTTGCAACGTGCTTTATAAGCTGATCTCTAAGGTCTTAGTGAACCGGTTAAGGCTATTTCTTGAGAGGATTGTTAGCCCATTACAGACTAGCTTCATTTCGGGTCACAGCACCAAGGACAATGCCATTATCTTGCAAGAAATAATTCATCACTTGAATAAGAAAAGCAGTAAAAAAGGTGATCTTGTTTTTAAGCTGGATTTAGAGAAAGTGTATGATAGAGTGGATTGGGATTTCTTGAGGGAGACATTGGGGATGTTTGGTTTTTCTCCAGTTTTATATCTCTCATTATGCATGGCATATCTGTTGGAACCTAAACGATTGAGAAGTTTAGACCCTCATTAATTTTGTTGATAACAAAATATTCACAAGAGAACAATTTATGTTCTAACAATTCTTGAAGTGTGCAGATACTAATATTACATACATTTCTAAGCCACTCAAGCAAGAAGGAAGAAATTCTCAAGAGAAGGATACACTCCATATGTCAGCATCCGGATCATCTGAGTGAGCATCTAGAATTATCTCTTTATGACACTAGGCATATCCATTTGCTTCGAGCGTCCGATCTTCCAATTCTGAGCGAGCGCCTCAACTTCATTTCAAATCACGTGTTAGTCACGTAGTTGCTCTTCCTCTCAGAAGTTTCTGGAACGGATTTCAAAATTGATCTTAAGCGCTAAAATTTTTGTACGAGGTATCAAAGGTGACACCTTTAGCTAAAAGACAATAATCGTACAAGCAATTGTGAAAAGCAAGGTAGTACGAAAACGGTAATATGTACTACTGGGATATTCTCTGGAAAGGAAGAAAGAGACAGCTTTTTGAATTTACCTCACTCAATCGAAAGGAGCCATTTTTACCGTAACGGTAATATCCTTTAGAACTCCTATATATACCTCATGGTATCCATTGAAGAGCTAGCTGAAAAACTGCTGGAAAACTGCCAAAAACTGTACAAGAGTATATTGCCTTATTTGCTAAGAACAAGCTCTGATTGCTATACACTACAAAGAGTCAATACTCTGAAAGCACTGCTTCTGTGAGCAATCAAGTTTCGCGCTAAGTCTCTGGACTACAAGAAGTGAACTCAGCATCCGACCCTTTCTTTTAGAAAGCATTTCTATATTGAGCTTAATTTTTTATCCTCTCTGTGAGAGTTATTTTTACTTGTATTCAACTTATTTGTAAAAGTTGTTTTTTGGGCTAGTTAAGGCTGTTCCCTCAAAGGCTCGACTGTACTGAGTCGTTTTGAGAAGTTGAGAGTATTGTCAAGGTTGTGATAGTAGAATACTCTTGAGGAAATTGTAATCAGATTGATTATAGTGGAAAATCCTTCAGGAACGAAGGGACTAGACGTAACTACCAGTTTGGTAGTGAACTAGTATAAATCTCTGTGTCTCTTGCTTTACTGCTTTCTATTCATTTCTATCTTGCTGTGTTAAAAACAAATTTTCACAAACTGCTTTTCCAGCGTCCGGTTTATTTCTAGCGTCCGATAAACAAACAGTTTTGAAAAACTTGTGTTCTAAGTGTTTCTAACTTAAAGTTTGCGAAAAGTTTTCAACACAATTCAACCCCCCTTTTTGTGTTCACGTTCAGTTGGTACCAGAGCTCGGCCTCTTGGTTGAGCACCTAACAGTGTTAAGAGTAAAGATCCTACTGTGAACATGTCTGCTGAAGGTGGTCATATGAACCGTCCTCCTCTATTCAATGGAGAAAAATTTGATTACTGGAAAGATAAGATTAAAGCATTCCTTGAGGCACAAAATCTTGATTTATGGGATATAGTTGAAAGTGGATACATTTCTCCCGCTAATGCCCTTGGTGTTGCAATACCTAGGGAAATCAGTCCGATGATCGAGAAAAGAGATATCAAACCAATCGAAGGCTAGATTTATTCTCATCATTGTATATGACAGAAAGAGAATATGATAAATGTGGTAAGTTTGATACTGCCAAAGAAATCTGGGACTCTCTTGTTTTGTCTTATGAGGGTTCTGCCCAAGTAAGAGAAACAAAGGCCAGCATGATGGTTCGCCAGTATGAACTATTCAAAATGGAAGATGGAGAAAACATTGAAACTATGTTTGGAAGGTTCCAAACACTTGTTCATGGGTTGCAGGCCCTTGGAAAAAGTTATACTACACCAGATCATGTGAGAAAGATCTTGAGAAGTTTAACTAAGCAGTGGAAACCCAAAGTCACTGCTATTCAAGAAGCAAAAGATCTAAATGTTCTTCGGCTTGAAGATCTTATGAGTTCTTTGAAAGCTCATGAACTTGAGCTAAATGAAGAAGAACCTACCAAGAAGAGTAAGTCTATTGCTTTAAGAGTTAATCAACATAAACCTAGTACTTCTAAAGCTTTTCAGGCTGAAGAAGAAGAATCAGATGATGAAGCTTCAGAAGGAGACTATGATGGATCAGACGATGAGCTAGCATTCATATCTAAGAAGATCCAAAGAATGTGGAAGAAGAGAAACTTCAGAAGGAGGTTTCAGAAGAAAGATACAAAGGACAAGAAGGAAAGCAAAGACAAGGACAAAGCCCAAGTCATTTGCTATGAATGTAAGAAGCCTGGACATTTCAAGTCCGAGTGTCCTAATCTTAAGGAAAAGCCCACAAGAAGCTCCTTCAAGAAAAAGAAGAAAGGTCTCATGGCAACATGGGAAGACCTTGACTTATCCTCCTCCGAGGAAGATAAAGAATAAGAAGCTCACATTGCCCTCATGGCAAACACTGATCTTGATTCAGAAGAAGAAGTTGAAGAGGTAATAATATATGACTCTTATTCTGAACTTCAACTTGCATTTGATGATCTGTTAAAGGATTCTACCACTTTCTCTATTGAGTATAAGAATTTGAAAAAGAAATTTTCAAAACTATCACAAGATTTTCATTCTTTACATAATGAAAACTCTGTACCCAATGAAGAGAACCAGAAGCTGAAAACTGAAAATCAGCGTCTGGTGGATAACCAGCGTTTGGAAGCCAACAAGCAACCAGAAGCTGAGAGCTCTCAAGTTAAAAGCTCTGTAGTTACAGGCAATCCTAACTGCAAATCAAATGACTATGAACATGCATTTCAAAAGTTTCTTGCAGAGAGTGTAACTCGAAACAAGCAAGCTTCTATGATCTGGGGAGTCAGTAAAACGACGACTCATGGTCTTGGTTACATATCAGATGAACCTCTTTTAGAAAATAATTCAGCATCTGATAAATCCAACAATCATAGTAAATGCTTGCATTGTACTTGCTGCAATAAATTTGGTCATCTGAAAAGTGCATGTAATGTGTTTACAACTAAGAAGGACAAGTATCCTTCACGAACTAACAAGAAAGGACCCAAAAAGATATGGGTACCTAAAGATAAAATAGTCTATGTTGCAGACTTGCTTAGCAACAAAGTCAACACACCAATCTTGGTACTTAGATAGTGGATGCTTGCATCACATGACGGGAGAAAAGCATATGTTCCAAGAACTAAGACCTAGAGAAGGTGGATTCGTTGGTTTCGGAGGAAACCAGAATGGTAAGATAGTTGGAATTGGTCGCATAGGTAAATACTCTCTTCCTTCTATTGATAATGTTTTATATGTTGAAGGACTGAAACATAATCTACTGAGCATAAGTCAATTATGTGACAGTGGTTATAGTGTTGTCTTTACAGAAAATGGATGTTCAGTAAAAAGCAAAAATGATGGATCTATATTCTTTACAGCTAAGAGGAAACAAAACATTTATAAAGTTGATCTTTCGGAACTTGCAAAACAAGATGTCAAGTGTCTTATGTCTGTGGAAGATGAGCAATGGATTTGGCACAAAAGATTGGGTCATGCCAATTTGAGGTTAATCTCAAAGTTAAACAAGCACAATCTTGTTAGAGGCTTACCAAATCTTAAGTTCCAATCTGATGCTCTGTGTGATGCTTGTCAAAGAGGAAAACAAGTTAAAACTTCCTTTCATTTAAAAAATGTTGTTTCAACCTCGAGACCACTTGAACTTTTACATCTTGATCTTTTTGGTCCCGCAAGGACAGCCTCTTTAACTGGAAAGTAATATGGATTAGTCATTGTTGATGATTTTACTAGATGGACATGGGTTAAATTCCTTGCCCACAAGGATGAGTCTTTTAAGGTATTTACTGTTTTCTGCAAATCAGTTCAAAATGAAAAAGGCATCTGTATTTCTTCTATTAGAAGTGATCATGGGGGAGAATTTGAAAATGAGAACTTTCAAAAATTTTGTGAAGAAAATGGCATCTCCCACAATTTCTCCTCTCCTAGAACACCTCAACAAAATGGTGTTGTAGAAAGGAAAAATAGGTCCCTCCAGGAAATGGCCAGGACCATGATCAATGAAGCTGATATTGCGAAACATTTTTGGGCAGAAGCAATTAACACAACTTGTTATATTCAAAATAGAATTTATATAAGACCTATTTTGAATAAGACTCCTTATGAATTGTGGAAAGGTAGAAAACCAAACATTTCTTACTTTCATCCTTTTGGTTGTATTTGTTATATCTTGAATACTAAAGATCAGCTTGGTAAGTTTGATTCCAAGGCTGACAAAGGAATCTTTTTGGGATATTCTGAAAGATCTAAAGCTTTTAGAATATACAACAAAGAAACTTTGACAGTTGAAGAGTCCATTCATGTCAAGTTTGATGATAAGAAGCACGACATCGCTATGTCAGAGCTAGATGAGTTATTTTCAGAATTAAACCTCGGTGACAAGTCAGACGGTGAACATACATCTTCATCATCTGGTGGTGACAAGACGAAGAATTCTACTCAAGCGGAAGCTGACGCAAGAAAAAGCTGGAAGTACAAAACCAATCATCCAAAAGATCAAATCATAGGAGAACCTGGTGATAAAGTACGAACCAGATCCTCTTTCAAGGAGCATGCTGATTTTGCACTTCTCTCTGAGATGGAACCTAAGACGATTGATCAAGCTTTGGAAGATGAAGGGTGGATTCTAGCAATGCAAGATGAGCTAAATCAGTTCCAAAGGAATGATGTATGGAAGCTAGTCACTCTACCAGAAGATAAGCAAGCTATTGGTACTAAATAGGTATTTAGAAATAAGCTTGATGAAGATGGTAAAGTTGTGAGAAATAAAGCAAGGTTAGTTGCTCAAGGCTACTCACAAGAAGAAGGTATTGATTTCACTGAAACTTTTGCACCGTTGCAAGACTAGAAGCTATTCGCATTTTACTTTCATTTGCAGCACATCATGGGATAACATTATATCAAATGGATGTGAAAAGTGCTTTTCTAAATGGTTTTATAACTGAGGAAGTTTATGTTAAACAACCTCCTGGTTTTGAAGATATTGAATTTCCAGAACATGTTTTTAAACTTAAAAAGGCTCTATATGGTCTTAAACAAGCTCCCAGAGCATGGTATGATAGATAAGTTCCTTTTTAATGGAAAATGGATTTACAAGAGGTTTAGTTGACACTACTCTTTTCAGAAAAACCTCAAACAAGCATTTCATACTTGTTCAAATCTATATTGATGATATCATTTTTGGAGCCACTAATGAAAGCCTTTGCAAAGAATTTTCTAAGCTTATGCAGGCTGAATTTGAGATGAGCATGATGGGAGAATTAAAATTCTTCCTTGGAATACAAATCAAGCAATGCAGTGATGGTATTTATATTCATCAAAGCAAATATATCAAAGAATTATTGAAGAAATTCAAGATTCTGGATTACAAGCCTATGTGTACACCTATGCATCCTACCTGCACTCTTAGTAAAGATGAAATTGGCAAGAAGGTAGATCAGAAACTGTACAGAGGTATGATTAGATCTCTACTTTATCTTACGGCTTCAAGACCTGATATTATGTTCAGCGTCTGCCTATGTGCTAGATTTCAATCAGATCCTAGATAATCACACCTAAGTGCTGTCAAAAGAATATTCAGATATTTGCAAGGAACTACTAATCTTGGTTTGCTTTATAAGAAATCAAAAGATTACAAATTAGTAGGTTTCTGTGATGCTGACTTTGCTGGAGATCGAATTGAAAGAAAGAGCACAAGTGGAGGCTGCCAGTTCCTTGGAGCTAATCTTGTGTCTTGGTCAAGCAAAAGGCAAAGCACAATTGCACTCTCAATAGCAGAAGCTGAATACATCTCAGCAGCAAGTTGCAGTTCTCAACTTCTGTGGATGAAGTATCAACTTGAAGACTACCTGATAAAAGAAAGTAACATTCCTATCTTTTGTGATAATACATCTGTCATATGTCTTACTAAAAATCCCATATTGCATTCTAGAGCAAAGCACATTGAGATTAAACATCACTTTATAAGAGACTATGTTCAGAAGGGTATTCTAGAAATAAAATTTGTAGACACTGATCATCAGTGGGCTGACATATTTACAAAACCCCTTGCTGAAGATAGATTCAATTTTATAAGAAGAAATTTAAACTTTCATCTTATAGAAGAATGATTAATCTCAGCGTCTGAAAATAAACAAAACCTCAGCATCTGATATGACATAAGCATATTTGTGCATAAGCATCTTATTTGTCATATGGATCATAACTCATCATCCGGTGAATCGGTTGCGTGCGTCTGAGCACATCCACACGTGTCACACGTGTTAAGGACTCAAGCGTCTCATCATATCTACTGAGTCATGATTATTTACGTTTTCAATAAAATCTTTTACTTTTATTTTGGCGTCTGCATTTAATAAAAAGGCGAATCTTTATTTTCTTTTCTTTTTGATTTAATTTTTTCTGAAAATACGAAGCGATATTTTGAAAAAGAACTGTACCATTCTCTATTAACTTTCCCACTACTCCACATTTTTCGCTCCACTCTGCGTTTTCTGCAAAATCGTACTTGTTCTCTCTTTCTCTTTCTCTCTATCTCTGTGTGTGTGTGTGTTTGAACCCTAAAACCTCCATCACCTTCATCTCAACTGCAATCATGTCTGGTGTAACAACCTCTGAGTATACGGCTATCTACGACACCATGGCTGAAGGAAAAGTTTTGTTGGAAAATCGTGTTGATTTAGAGAACTTCAAACTCTATGGCTTCGACTTCTACAGTGGTTTTAAGGCAATGGGCTGGGAACACTATTTCTTCTGGAACCAGGTTGAGGTTCTAGTAACGGCTATCAAAGAATTTTGGGGTAATGCTCGTTTACACAAAGGTGGTATTTTTGAAGGAACCGTGAGAGGCTACAAGTTTGTTTTTACCATCAACAATATCTCTGAAGTCACTGGTTGTCCCTGTGAAGGTCTCGTCTTCTACACAGATTGGGCTGACGCATTTCATGGCATTGAGAAGGTCAATGATGATCTGTTTGAGAACTATAAGCAGTTGAAAGACTCTAGTGAAACTCCTACTGCAAAGAATCTGAAGAGTCATTATAGAGTACTTCACAAGATAATCACCAAGAGCGTCTTGTTGAAGGCTGGCTCTAGTGACATAGTCAACTATGAACAGAAGTTCATCATGAGACACTACATGGCTGGTAACAAGGTCAACCTGCCAAGATTGATCTACAACAACCTAATTAATGCACTGGTAAATTCGAGGAAAGGTGTTGCTGACAAGAAAAACACCTACAAGTGCATTCCTTATGGTGTTCTGCTCACTAGAATGATGGTCAAGGGTCTGGTTATAAACAAGCTGACTGCTTTACCAGATCAAGAAAAGGTGAAGTATTTTGGTGCTGATAGTATTGTGATTCCTGACACCTTTGGAGTCAACAGCCTGGTTAGAATGAAATTGATCACTGGGTCCATGATCAAGAAGGTCAAAATAGAGCAACAGGAAGGGGAAGCTGAAAAGAAAACCACCAGAAGCTCAATGCCTAGTGTGAAAAGACCTGCTGAGTCCCCTTCGAGGGAGACCAAAAGAACAAAGCAGAAGGTGGCACCTGCACCTACTGTTGAAGAACCAGAAGATGAGGACCGAGTTCCCATCAGTCAGGTTCTGAGAAAAAGGAGCAAGCCAGAAGCTGAGAAACAAGTTTCAGCGTCCGGTCAACAGAAGAAGGAAATTCAACGTCCGCCTCCGATTCATCGCCCCAGACGAAGTCAAGAAATTGGTCAGCGATGCGAGCTTGAACCAAAGGTACTGAATTTCTCTGATGATTCTGTACCTATTCTTGAATCTGATGATACCATTCCTGCTCCACCAATATTTGTTTCACAACCACCAAACATTCAAACCCATGCACAGAAAGCCAGAAACACTACCACCTCCATAACTCTCTCTAAACCTACCCAACCATCATCCACTACACTCAACCTTAACCTACCACAAATTTCCTCAAATACATCACTCACCTCATATATTTCCAAACTTCACTCTCATCCCTTCAATCTGTTATTCAAAATTCCTCCCATTAATCCCTTCAAACCCTATACACCTAAAACCTACAAAATCACCAAAACCACTCCCACCTTACTCACCATTACCATTAAACTGTGATTTCATGCCTTGACAGGATTTGTTTTGATGATTGACAAAAGGAGTTCCACGAATAGTCATGTGCAAAAAGCGGAAAATTACACCAAGACGCCTACCAAGGATCAAAGTTTTTTTTAAGTATTTATTTTATTTTTAGGACTATTTGTAAGTAGTAATAAAATGCACTCAACTAATTAAATCACACACTCACAAAATGATTTTTATTCTAAAACTGATTTTATGATAATTTTTCCTAAATTATTGTTAGGCACAAAGTATTTCGAAAAATTCTTAAGTTGTGCTCAAAATATTTTTCTGAAAAATGTTTCAAGTTTTCTTTGGCTTGTTGCAAGAAACAGAATACCCTTAAACGATTATAAGGATATTCATAATCGTTTATGACGTGCTCCTCTTCTCCGTGTCGAGCAGTGATATCTTGACATGCAAATCTCGTACCGCGTGCCGAGCTGTGTGGAGAGATCGTATGCCGAGCTGTGTGGAGAGGCCATATGCCGAGCTGTGTGGAGAGATCGTATGCCGAGCTGTGTGGAGAGATCGTATGCCGAGCTGTGGAGAGGTCGTATGCCGAGCTGTGTGGAGAGATCGTATGCCGAGCTGGGGAGAGGTCGCATGCCGAGCTGGGGAGAGGTCGTATGGAAATACGATGTCGGACACCAAGTGTGTCCGAGAATCATTTCCATCTCCGTGTCTTTTGATCACTTGATAATCGATTACACAACTCTATATAATCGATTATTTAAGTTCTGTGCTTCTCCGTGTTTTCATTTCATCATAATCGATTACAACCTTCATATAATCGATTACACCCTTTTTAAATGTCATCCGTGTGTCTTGTTTTAAATATATAATCGATTACACACCTTCTATAATCGATTAGATAACGATCTGAAATCCCGGATTAAACGCAACAGTCAAACCTCACGCGTCTTCTTTTTTCTCTATAAAAGGACCTGTTCAGGTCGTGAAAGAGATGAGGATTTTTACGCTATTGCTTTGTCAAAACGCTGTTCAAACAAATTTCCATCACTCACACTTATTTTGAGCACAATTTCTTGAGAGCTTTTTATTCTACATAATTTAAGTTGTATTATTTGAGCTTCAATTTGTTATATCTGCACTATTGAGTGTATCTTTCTCATCTCATTTTATTTGTAAAAAACATTTCTTTTTGGGTAGGAATCCCAAGGTGTTCATAGAGAGGTGATATCTCTTGAACGTATTGCTCTGGTATAGAGTTGTAAAGGTTTCTAGCTGAACCTGATTTAAAAGCTAGTGATTTAGTGAAAATCCCACAGTGCTTTGCCTTGGGGACAGGACGTAGGCCACAGGGGTGTTTGGTGGCCGAACCTGGATAATCTGTGCGTGCTCTTCTTTGCTTTCTGTCTCTTTTTCATTCAAGCTCTTTATTTATTTTTTTTATTTATTTTTCGGTCATTTATTTTCTATCATTTATTTATTACAATTTAATTCCTGCAATTTATTCTTCAAGTTATTTATCTTTTCGCAATTTATTTCTTTCAAGTTTCTTTTAATTCAGTAATTTATCTGTAATTTTTTATATAAGCACCGCTATCACAATTCACCCCCCTCTTGTGTTTGAAGTCACTTGGTAACAAGTGGCATCAGAGCTAGACTCTTGTATAAAGGACTTAACCGTCTCAAGAGAATGACTTCAAACAATAAGGAGGGAACTTCCATGACCAGACCCCCATTTTTCAATGGTGAGGGGTATGGTTATTGGAAGGATAGAATGCAAATCTTTCTTGAGGGTGTTGATCTTGATATTTGGGATGCTGTGGAAAATGGTCCATTTGTCCCCACTCAATCAATTAATGATGCAATGGTAGACAAACCAAGATCACTTTGGACCGAAGATGATAAGAAAAAGGTCCAATACAATTTGAAAGCTAAGAACATCATCACTTCTGCTTTAAGCTACGATGAGTTCTATAGGGTCTCAAATTGCAAGACTGCTAAAGAAATGTGGGACACCCTTCTATTGACCCATGAAGGTACTACCGAGGTCAAGAGGGCTCGAATGAACACATTAACCCATGAGTATGAGTTATTTAGGATGAAACCAAGTGAAAACATACAAGATATGCAAAAAAGGTTCATCCATATAATAAACCATCTCAGAGCTCTTGGGAAAGTCTTCAATAATGAAGATTTAATTAATAAAGTTCTTAGATGTTTAAATAGACACTGGCAACCCAAGGTTACTGCTATATCTGAATCTAAAGATTTATCTACTATATCATTGGCAACCTTGTTTGGAAAATTGCAGGAACATGAACTTGAACTAAATCGACTCACTGAGAGTGAAGAAAGTGATAAGAAAAAGAAAGGAATTGCTCTCAAAGCAATCGTAAATGAAAAAGAGGAATCTGACAACAATGATAGTCTAGATGAGAATGAGGAAGACATAAGTCTGATGGTTCGAAGGTTCAAAAGGTTCATGAGGCAAAAGGGGAAAACGGGCAAGGTACAAAATCCTCAAAAGAAAAATGAGGAAGGAACTTCTTTTAATCCAACTTACTATAAGTGTGGTCAAAAGGGACATATAAAACCCGACTGCCTTCATGGTCAGAAGAAAAATGAAAAATTTGATAGAAGACCACAAAAGGAATCAAAAGGAAGAAGAGCCTACATTGCCTGGGATGACAATGATATGGACTCGTCTGATGAATCAGAAAATGAGGAGGCCAACTTATGTCTCATGGCAAAACACGAGGAGAATGAGGTAAATGCTCTTGAACTCGAATCTCCTTTAACTTATGATGAGCTGCTTATTGCTTGTGAAGAATTAAATAATGAAACGACTAGACTTCGAAAAATTATTTCTTCTTCTAAGAAAACCATCTCTTCTCTTGAATCTAAAATTATTTTCTTAAACCAAGAGATGGAAGTTTTTAAGGAAAAACAAGTTGTTGTGACTGAAGTTTCTACTTGCACCTTTTGTGAAAACCAAAAGATTGATACTTTCAAGTGTGATGAATGCAATGTTTTGATAAACAAGATTGAAGATTTGGAAAACACCCTTGCAAATTTACCATGGGAAGGGATAACTTAAACATTCTATTGGGAAAACAAAAGGGTACCTTTGGAAAAGCCGGTTTGGGTTATAATCCACAAACGCATGAAAAATCATTTAAACTCGTTAATCACAACAACACTTCAAGCAGCCCTTTCATTAAATGCTTTCACTGTGGTAGAAATGGTCACACTGCCTCCATTTGCAATATTAGAAAGAACAAGAATGTGGTTGGCAAAAAGATATGGATTCCAAAGGGTACTTTGCCAAAAACTAACTCATCTGGACCCAACATGGTTTGGGTACCAAAGGTTAAAATATGATTTGATGATGTAGGTGTGCTTGAAAGCCAAGGACTTAAATTGGTATCTTGATAGCGGCTGTTCAAAGCACATGACAGGAGACAAAAGCAAGTTCTCCTCATTGGTACCCAAGAATAGTGGCTATGTAGGTATGGTGACAACAACAAAGGTAAAATTCTTGGGATTGGTTCTATTGGTAAGAGTCCTAATCCCACTATTGAAAATGTTTTGTATGTGGATGGTTTGAAGCATAATTTGCTAAGCATTAGTCAACTTTGTGATAAAGGAAACAAAGTGGTTTTCGATTCTTCAAAATGCATGGTCATGGATTCTATAAATGAAGATGTTATTGTTATTGGACCTAGAATTGGAAATATCTATATGCTTGATTTAGACAAAATACCTTCAAATGATGCATGTTGTCTTATTAGTAAAGAGGATGAATCTTGGCTATGGCATAGGAGAATGGCTCATATTCACATGGATCATCTTAATAAGTTGGTTCAAAAGGACTTAGTAATTGGCTTACCAAAGCTTCGTTTTGAAAAAGATAAATTATGTGATGCCTGTCAAAAAGGAAAACAAGTAAAGGCCTCTTTCAAATCAAAAAATATTGTTTCCACAAACCGGCCTTTACAACTTTTACACATGGACTTATTTGGACCATCTAAAACTAATAGCTTTGGTGGAAATTACTATGCCCTTGTTATTGTGGATGACTATTCTCGCTATACATGGACTTTATTTCTTTCTCATAAAAATGACGCTTTTCTTTGCCTTTTCGTAAACTTGCTAAAGTTATCCAAAATGAAAAAGGAATGAACATAGTATCCATCCAAGTGATCACGGTGGGGAATTCCAAAATGAGGCATTTGAGGCCTTTTGTACTGAAAATGGAATTGAGCATAATTTTTCCGCACCTAGAACACCACAGCAGAATGGAGTGGTGGAAAGGAAAATCGGTCTCTTGAAGAGCTTGCGAGGACGATGCTCAATGAGTCCAACCTTCCTAAGTATTTCTGGGCAGACGCCGTAAGCACCGCATGTTATGTAATGAATAGAGTCCTCATAAGACCTATTCTAAAACAAACGCCCTATGAAATTTACAAGGGAAGGAAGCCCAACATTTCCCACCTTCACGTATTTGGATGTAAGTGCTTTGTTCTAAATAACGGTAAAGATAACCTTGGTAAATTTGATGCTAAAGCTGATGAAGGTTTATTTCTTGGATATTCCACTTCTAGTAAAGCCTTTCGAATTTTTAATAAACGCATTTTTAACTGTTGAAGAATCTGTGCATGTTTCTTTTGATGAATCTAACCCCTAATCTTTAGTAGAAGAAAGTGTTGATGATCTTGCAGAAGTGTTTGGAGATACCTATTTAGAGGAACAAGAGAGATCAAAAGTTCAAAAGGAGGATCAAGAGTCCTTGCCTCAACCCTCTCAAGAACTCTCTCACTCAAATCTTCCAAAGGAATGGAGAGTCTCAAAGAACCATCCTCTTGACAACATAATAGGTGATATCTCAAAAGGGGTAACGACTCGAAACTCTCTTAATCATGCATGTCATCATATGGCCTTTGTCTCTCAAATTGAACCAAATGACGTCAATGAAGCCATCTTTGATGAGCATTGGACCCTTGCTATGCAAGAGGAATTAAATCAATTTGAGAGAAATGATGTTTGGGAACTTGTCCTAGGCCTAAAGATCACCTAGTCATTGGGACCAAATGGGTCTTTCGCAACAAGCTTGATGAAAACGGTATCATTGTTAGAAATAAAGCTAGACTTGTTGCAAAAGGCTATAACCAACAAGAGGGCATAGATTTCGATGAAACCTATGCACCCGTGGCTAGATTAGAAGCTATTTGCATGCTTCTCGCATTTGCATGCATCATGGATTTCAAACTTTTTCAAATGGATGTTAAAAGTGCATTTCTTAATGGCTTTATTCAAGAAGAAGTATATGTTGATCAACCTCCCGGTTTTGAAAATTTTGAATTTCCAAATCATGTCTTCAAATTGAAAAAGGCTTTATATGGTTTAAAACAAGCTCCGAGAGCTTGGTACGAGAGGTTTAGCAAATATTTACTTGAAAAAGGTTTTGAAAGAGGAAAAGTTGATACCACTCTTTTCATTAAACACAAAAATCATGACATTTTACTTGTTCAAATTTATGTTGACGATATCATCTTTGGTGCTACTAATGAGTCCTTGTGTGAAGATTTTTCCAAAATCATGCAAAGTGAGTTTGAAATGTCCATGATGGGAGAGCTCAACTACTTCCTTGGTCTTCAAATCAAACAAACAACAGAAGGAATTTTTATAAATCAATCCAAATATTGCAAGGAGTTGCTTAAAAGATTTGGAATGAGCAACGCCAAAGAAATCTCAACTCCAATGAGCACATCATGCTATCTTGACAAAGATGAAGGTGGTAAGTCGGTCGAAGTAAGTAAGTATCGAGGTATGATTGGATCTCTTCTCTATCTCACTGCTAGTCGTCTGGATATTATATCTAGTATTTGTATGTGTGCACGTTTTCAAGCAAATCCTAAGGAATCACATCTCTTAGCGGTAAAACGCATCATGAGATATCTCACTGGCACACAAACTATGGGTTTATGGTACCCCAAAGGTGCTGACTGCACACTTATTGGGTACTCGGATTCTGATTTTGCGGGTTGCAAAATGGACCGAAAAAGCACTAGTGGGACATGCCACTTACTTGGGAATGCCTTGGTCTCATGGCATAGTAAGAAACAAGCCAGTGTGGCTTTGTCCACTGCTGAAGCGGAATACGTTGCAGCAGGCAGTTGTTGTGCACAAATTATTTGGATGAAACAACAGTTGAATGATTATGGGATTAATCTGAAAACTGTTCCAATTAAGTGCGACAATACTAGTGCCATAAACCTCACGAAAAACCCGGTGTATGAGTCGCGGAGTAAGGAGATAGAAATTACGCACCATTTTATTACACATCATCTTCAAAAACCACATTCTGTGATTCACTTTCTCGAAACATCTAACCAACTTGCACACATTTTTACTAAACCTTTGCCTAAAGAAAATTTCTTTTTCATAAGAACTGAATTAGGAATTTTAGATCAATCGTGCATTGAATGATTGCGTGTGAGTGCATTTTATCTTTACAAATTCTAACTTGGCGTTGGAGTGTGCTAACAATTTTATGCAGTCTCAAATTTCATACGCCTCAAGGACAAAAGAAGCGAGCAAAACAGAGAGCTCTTAAACGTTTATGATAATCGTTTACGAAGAGTTTAAACGGTTATCTAATCGATTACCATGTACTTCATAATCGTTTATGTAAACGATTACTTAATCAATTACCTAAACGGTTACAGAGCGGAGCTCACCCGTCAGCAGCTATAATCGATTATGAGAATCCCATAATCGTTTATGGGTGGCATTCTCTGCCAATCAGATCACGCCACGGTAAGACATAATCGATTACAGTAACTTAAATAATCGATTATGGGACAGGTATAAAAGGTCTAAACGTTTATTTTTACCCTAATGCGCCGTTTCTCTGCTCTTTTTCGACCCCTGCACCCGTGCATCTCCTCTCCTGCTATTGTTCTTCTTCTTTTTTAACCATGCCACCAAAAAGGCAAAGAACTCTCACTGTGAGTGCAGGAACGCTGAGCAGGGAACTTCAAGAAAAATATTTCTCCTCTGCTGAACAAGTTCTTTGAGTATGGAAAGTCCTTCTTCAACAGAGAAATTCAAAAGCCAAGAATGCGGATGTCGCTTTCTTCTGCGAGAACAAATTCGAACTCATGGAGCTTACGAACATGCCAATCTCATCCATTTTCTCACCACCGAGGATATCTACCTAATTGGTAAAAGTCTTCATCGCAACCTACGCTGTCAAATGGAATCCTTCTCTCCGAGGTATGCCATAAGCCAATTCGCCTTGACTCGCTTAGTTTTGGTAGAATAGTTGGTTTACCTTTGGTGGTCCCTTAATATCCGATGATGCTCTGCGCACCCTTGGTCGATGAGTTCAGCGTAACAAAGAGCACTTAAGGACTTTCTGTGTAACCTTAAGGATGTAGGTGTCACCCCACTTATCGCTGGGTTATTTGACCCTCGATGGTAGATTGCAGCGATGTAGTTGCTAGGTTATTATTTCCTAGAAGAAGTAATACATCTCACCGCTTAAATCGATTTACTGTCATGTGGGTACTACAAATGAAAAAACAAGTAGATTGGGCTGGCTTGGTTATGCAGCATATGTATGACAACAGAACTCCAGGGCCTCTGCCATATGATCACCTAGTCACTCGGTTACTGGTTCATGCTCACGTACCTCTTGTAGAGATCATGTTCAAAAAGGAGATTGTGTGATTGAGTTTATGGAAACATCTAAGCAACTTGCAGACATTTTTACTAAACCTTTGCCTAAAGAAAATTTCTTTTTCATAAGAACTGAATTACGAATTTTAGATCAATCGTGCATTGAATGATTGCGTGTGAGTGCATTTTATCTTTTACAAATTCTAACTTGGGCGTTGGAGTGTGCTAACAATTTTATGCAGGTCTCAAATTTCATACGCCTCAAGGACAAAAGAAGCGAGCAAAACAGAGAGCTCTTAAACGTTTATGATAATCGTTCTGAAGAGTTTAAGCGGTTATCTAATCGATTACCATGTACTTCATAATCGTTTATGTAGCGATTACTTAATCAATTACCTAAGCGGTTACAGAGCGGAGCTCACCGTCGTGACTATAATCGATTATGAGAATCCCATAATCGTTTATGGGTGGCATTCTCGCCAATCGAGATCACGCCACGGTAAGACATAATCGATTATGATGGCTTAAATAATCGATTATGGGACAGGTATAAAAGGTCTAAACGTTTATTTTTACCCTAATGCGCCAAGTTTCTCTGCTCTTTTTCGACCCACTTGCTGCATCTCCTCTCCTGCTATTGTTCTTCTTCTTTTTAACCATGCCACCAAAAGGCAAAGAACTCTCACTTTGTGAGTCTTGAGAACGCTGCGAGGAACTTCAAGAAAAATATTTCTCCTCTGTGAACAAGTTCTTTGAGTATGGAAAGTCCTTCTTCAGCAGAGAAATTCAAAAGCCAAGAATTACGGATGTCGCTTTCTTCTGCGAGAACAAATTCGACCTCATGGAGATTCTGGATCATGCCAATCTCATCCTTTTTCTCACCACCTCTGAGGATATCTACCCCGAATTGGTAAAAGTCTTCTACTGCAACCTACGCCTGTCAAATGGAATCCTTCTCTCTGAGGTATGCCATAAGCCAATTCGCCTTGACTCGCTAGTTTTGGTAGAATAGTTGGTTTACTTGGTGGTCCCTTAATATCGATGATGCTCATGCGCACCCTTGGTCGATGAGTTCAACACGTAACAGAGCACTTAAGGACTTTACGTGTAACCTTAAGGATGTAGGTGTCACCCCACTTCATCGCTGGTTATTTGACCCACGATGGTAGATTGTCGCGGTATGTAGTTGCTAGGTTATTATTTCCTAGAAGAAGTAATACATCTCACCGCTAACTGATTTACTGTCATGTGGGTACTACAAATGAAAAACAAGTAGATTGGGCTGGCTTGGTTATGCGACATATGTATGACAACGTAACTCGTGGCCTCGCCATATGATCACCTAGTCACTTTCGATTCTTGGTTCATGCTCACGCACCTCTTCTTTGGGGAGCTTAAATATTCCCATGATCAATATTACGCCTCTTTCAATCAAGCGGTCTATTAATAAGATTGGCTTAGTGTTTCATGCTTTGGTCGGTGAGCCGAAACCCGAGAAAGAGCCACCATCCTCTCGCCAAACAAATTTGCCGCTATCTGCCGCTTCTTCCTCTCAGGCCGTGCCTCACGCATCTGCATTAGGCATTCCGTAACTCACAAAGACTCCTTCAGGCCGTTCTCCGTGAACAACAACATATTCTCTGTGAACAAAAGAGAACAACCGAGAGTGTCAGTGCACTGCATGTGAAAGTGGATAGGATGGAAACTACTTTGCGCAGTAAGCAAATCATTATTGACAGCCCTATTCGCCAACATCAGACACAGAGTTCGTCTTCTGCTTCTCCTAGTGCATCCGACGATGATGAGGACGCTCTTGATAATGATGCTGATCATGATGGGTCGGATGAGGATTAGTAAACCTCATTCTGTTTTTTCTCTTCTTTTTTGTCATGAATCTGTGGTTTCTGTTTAGATTCTATAATTTGAACCAATGCCGCACTACATATATCACTTACCATAGCATCCTTGGCATATGCATATCTGATTTAGTACTTTGACATATGTGATAATTTTTTGTTCAATGCTGGGATGTGCAACTTTAATGCATATACATATGACTTAGTACTTTGATGCTCTGTAGTGTGAAACCCTGTTGTATTATCCATGCCCTTCCCGCTTTTTGATGTTGCCAAAAGGGGGAGAGTTATATGATTCAGGGGGAGTGGTTTATTTCATGCATATTGTGAGGGGGAGTTCTTCACCAAAATGCCAAAATGCACCTAAATTCTGATATCTCCTTTTGAAATAATTATGCGTATACATCATTGTCGAATTATCAATGTACTTTACTAACTTCCCTCTTTGAGATGTTTGTCATCATCAAAAAGGGGGAGTCTGTGATTTCATGCCTTGACAGGATTTGTTTTGATGATTGACAAAAGGAGTTCTACGAATAGTCATGTGCAAAAAGCGGAAAATTACACCAAAACGCCTATCAAGGATCAAAGTTTTTTTTAAGTATTTATTTTATTTTTAGGACTATTTGTAAGTAGTAATAAAATGCTCTCAACTAATTAAATCACACACTCACAAAATGATTTTTATTCTAAAACTGATTTTATGATAATTTTTCCTAAATTATTGTTAGGCACAAAGTATTTCGAAAAATTCTTAAGTTGTTCTCAAAATAATTTTCTGAAAAATGTTTCAAGTTTTCTTTGGCTTGTTGCAAGAAACAGAATACCCTTAAACGATTATAAGGATATTCATAATTGTTTATGACGTGCTCCTCTTCTCCGTGTCGAGCAGTGATATCTTGACATGCAAATCTCGTACCGCTGCGTCGAAATGTGTGGAGAGATCGTATGCCGAGCTGTGTGGAGAGGTCGTATGCCGAGCTGTGTGGAGAGGTCGTATGCCGAGCTGTGGAGAGGTCGTATGCCGAGCTGTGTGGAGAGATCGTTTGCCGATCTGGGGAGAGGTCGCATGCCGAGCTGGGGAGAGGTCGTATGGAAATACGATGTCGGACACCAAGTGTGTCCGAGAATCATTTCTGTCTCCGTGTCTTTTGATCACTTGATAATCGATTACACAACTCTATATAATCGATTATTTAAGTTCTGTGCTTCTCCGTGTTTTCATTTCTTCATAATCGATTACAACCTTCATATAATCGATTACACCGTTTTAAAATGTCATCCGTATGTCTTGTTTTAAATATATAATCGATTACACACCTTCTATAATCGATTAGATAACGATCTGAAATCCCAGATTAAACGCAACGGTCAAACCTCACGCGTCTTCTTTTTCCTCTATAAAAGGACCTGTTCAGGTCGTGAAAGAGATGAGGATTTTTACGCTATTGCTTTGTCAAAACGCTGTTCAAACAAATTTCCATCACTCACACTTATTTTGAGCACAATTTCTTGAGAGCTTTTTATTCTACATAATTTAAGTTGTATTATTTGAGCTTCAATTTGTTATATCTGCACTATTGAGTGTATCTTTCTCATCTCATTTTATTTGTAAAAAACATTTCTTTTTGGGTAGGAATCCCAAGGTGTTCATAGAGAGGTGATATCTCTTGAACGTATTGCTCTGGTATAGAGTTGTAAAGGTTTCTAGCTGAACCTGATTTAAAAGCTAGTGATTTAGTGAAAATCCCACAGTGCTTTGCCTTGGGGACAGGACGTAGGCCACAGGGGTGTTTGGTGGCCGAACCTGTATAATCTGCTGCGTGCTCTTCTTTGCTCTTTGTCTCTTTATCATTCAAGCATTTTATTTATTTTTTTTATTTATTTTTCGGTCATTTATTTTCTGTCATTTATTTATTGCAATTTAATTCCTGCAATTTATTCTTCAAGTTATTTATCTTTTCGCAATTTATTTCTTTCAAGTTTCTTTTAATTCAGTAATTTATCTGTAATTTTTTATATAAGCACCGCTATCACAATTCACCCCCCTCTTGTGTTTGAAGTCACTTGGTAACATAAACCTACAGACGCTGGTAGAAGGAAAAATATCTCATACAAACCACAGTTTGTCAAGTATGAGATATATAATAGCATCTACAATCGTCCCTCCACATGGCATTTGAAGACCTTCACCTCTGGAGCTGCCAGATTGGAGATTGCCTCTCCAATAAGTGCAACATTCAAGGATGGAGAAGACCACTTCCAAATGTCATTTAAAGGAAGTTTGAAACCAGCATCCGGAAGCAGAGCAATTCCCTTCTCTGTTGATCTTCCTAGATCCCTACCACAATCTGAACCGCTCACGTTGGAAGAATGTGGAAGGTGGATCACAGATGAAGAAGCTGCCTTCATGGCACACTGTCTTGAGCAGAAAAGGCTTGAAGTCATAGGACAATATCGAGACCCATCATCTGTTTCTGTTAAGATAGTACCAGATAGACAAAGGTGGCTACCTTGGTCTATCTCGGGGAAAAGGAAGGAACCTGCTCCGAGCAAGCAGCCATTCAGCAAGATCGGGCTAAAGGAGTATGAGAAGGCACCTACAAAGTACAATCTTAAGGAATTCTCCCAGCTTTCGATTGCCAAGATCTCTGAGGATCATGCCAGAAGGTATTACTTGACTTCTCTGAAGAAAGATGAATGGAGAACTGGCTCCTCAAACTGCTGCAATGCTGAGAAGGCCACTATTCCAACAGTTGGGACAATCAGCAGAATTACTGACATCAATCTTAGAACAGTTTACTTCGATGACATGTTCAGATGCTCGATGAATCGATCTTTTATTTGCATGAAGATATATGACCAATGGGCTGCTGTGACCAAGCACTTCGACATTGGATTTACTTGGAGTCAATGGTCTGAGTCTTGGAAAGACAAAGCCATATTACCATGCCTCGACCCCATAGTGCTAGAATAAGATGACAAGGAAAATCTGAGAAGAATTTACCTGGCAGAAAATGAAGCACTCTCCTTCACTTGTGAAGCCTTGAGTGTCTTTATCAGACGTTTATGGGGAGAAGAAGCTGGAAATAGGTTTGACTCTTACACTGCTAATGTTGTTCTTCACAGAGAAACCATCTTCATGAATTTGCTGTATCCAGAAGATGTGAAGCATCAATGGGATATTCAAACGGAATCTGAGCTTAGAAGACTTGGAAATTTCATTAAATGGTTTATACCAAATGATGCATTTTTTCTAAGAGCTCAAAGGAAGAAGGAATTGAGACTGAAGATATCCAATTGGGTGCTAGCAGAGCATCAGAAGTTGAGACCTGCACCAGTGCCAGAAGCTGGACCTTCTACTTCTACTTCTGCAGTTGAGATGGTCACAATTCCTAAAGCAGAATTTGAAGAGATGAAGGCCACCAACATGAAAGTCACTCAGCTGGAGACTGCTCTGAAATTACTATATGAACGTCTCAACATCCCTCCACCACCTCTTCCAAACCCTTAAACTTTGTTTTGCTTGGTACTAAGTATTATATCTTATGTTTGGTTGATACACTTATATATATAACTATTTTTGCTCTAATTATCTGCCTTATATTCAAATTTTTCTAAGTCTTATTTTGACTATGATGTGTTTTTACACTCTTTTTGTCTGATGACAAAAGGGGGAGTAAAAGAAAGGTATGATGAACACGTGAAAATCTGACTAACCCACCGTCCGATTTTCACCGTCCGATAAATACGCTGGAACTGAAGTATCATGCATAGCATTTCATACATAGCATTTGTATGGTTATTTATTAATGCGCTAATATTCATTGTTCTAATGCTCTTATAATGATAAATAAATTTGGTATTAATGCTCTTACAATGATAAACAAAGTTGGTACAAGTTGATTAAATCAATTTTTAATCAGCATCCGATCTTACTCTGATACATCTACGTATTTTGCTTTGCGATCACTTAATAGAATTTATTTATCAACTATCGCCTTAATACTAGAATTATCTGATATATCAAAATTGTTAAATTCAGGGGGAGACCCTTGATGTCATTTTGAAACTAAATTGTTCATCAACCTTAGATATTTGTCATCATCAAAAAGAGGGAGATTGTTGGAACCTAAACGATCGAGAAGTTTAGACCCTCATTAATTTTGATGATAACAAAATATTCACAAGAGAACAATTTATGTTCTAACAATTCTTGAAGTGTGTAGATACTAATATTACATACATTTCTAAGCCACTCAAGCAAGAAGGAAGAAATTCTCAAGAGAAGGATACACTCCATATGTCAGCATCCGGATCATCTGAGTGACACTAGGCTTATCCATTTGCTTCGAGCGTCCGATCTTCCAATTCTGAGCGAGCGTCTGAACTTCATTTCAAATCACGTGTTAGTCACGTAGTTGCTCTTCCTCTCAGAAGTTTCTAGAACAGATTTCAAAATTGATCTTGAGCGCTAAAATTGTTGTACGAGGTATCAAAGGTGACACCTTTAGCTAAAAGACAATAATCGTACAAGCAATTGTGAAAAGCAAGGTAGTACGAAAACGGTAATATGTACTACTGGGATATTCTCTGGAAAGGAAGAAAGAGACAGCTTTTTGAATTTACCTCACTCAATCGAAAGGAGCCATTTTTACCGTAACGGTAATATCCTTTAGAACTCCTATATATACCTCATGGTATCCATTGAAGAGCTAGCTGAAAAACTGCTGGAAAACTGCCAAAAACTGTACAAGAGTATATTGCCTTATTTGCTAAGAACAAGCTCTGATTGCTATACACTACAAAGAGTCAATACTCTGAAAGCACTGCTTCTGTGAGCAATCAAGTTTCGCGCTAAGTCTCTGGACTACAAGAACTGAACTCAGCATCCGACCCTTTCTTTTAGAAAGCATTTCTATATTGAGCTTAATTTTTTATCCTCTCTGTGAGAGTTATTTTTACTTGTATTCAACTTATTTGTAAAAGTTGTTTTTTGGCCTAGTTAAAATTTGTTCCTCAAAGGCTCGATTGTCTCGAGTCGTTTGAGAAGTTGAGAGTATTGTCAAGGTTGTGACAGTAGAATACTCTTGAGGAAATTGTAATCAGATTGATTATAGTGGAAAATCCTTCAGGAACGAAGGGACTAGACGTAGCTACCAGTTTGGTAGTGAACTAGTATAAATCTCTGTGTCTCTTGCTTTACTGCTTTCGATTCATTTCTATCTTGCTGTGTTAAAAACAAATTTTCACAAACTGCTTTTCCAGCGTCCGGTTTATTTCCAGCGTCCGATAAACAAACAGTTTTGAAAAACTTGTGTTCTAAGTGTTTTTAACTTAAAGTTTGCGAAAAGTTTTCAACACAATTCAACCCCCCCTTCTTGTGTTCATGTTCAATATCCTTTGTTTCAATTTCTTTGTTGTGGAATGGTAGTAAAACTGAGAGGTTTACACCTCGAAGAGGTTTAAGGCAAGGGGACCCTCTTTCTCCCTATTTATTTGTGCTGTGTATGGACAGATTGGAGGAAATGATCTCTAAAGTTGTCTGAAAGGGGGATTGGGTGCCTATTCAAATTTGTAGGGATGGCCCCAAGGTATCTCATCTTTCCTTCGTTGATGATGTGCTTCTTTTCACCAAGGCCAACGTGGCTCTTGCCCGGGTGGTCAAGAAGGTGTTGGATGATTTTTGTGCTATTTCTAGCCTTAAGATCAGCGTGGAGAAGTCTAAGTTGTTTGCTTCAGCTGGTGTTCAGAGGGCACGCAGAGTGCCGTTATCTCAGGTAACACAAATGCACTTTACATGGTGCATTGAGAAGTATTTGGGGTTTAAGTTCTTTCATGGTCGCATCAAGAAATTTGATTTCACTGAAGTTATGGATACGGTCACGTCTAAGTTGGTCTCTTGGAAAAGTAGTTTGCTCAATAAGCCAGGTAGGCTTACTCTTACTAATGCGGTGCTTTCTTCGATCCCCTCCTATGGTATGTAGATTCAGTGGTATCCCTAGTGTGTCTGCGATCAGCTAGATCATATTGCTAGGGACTTCATTTGGAAGGGTCACAGTGATAGAGGAATGAATATGGTTAGTTGGAGCACTATTACGAGACCTAGGAAGAAAGGTGAGCTGGGTGTCCGAGTTGCCTGGTTGCAAAATTTTGTTTTATTGGGTAAATTGGTTTGGGAGCTCATCTCCTCTCTGGATAAGCTGTGGGTTTCTATGCTTATGTCCAAGTATATTAAGAACAATAATAATCTGTTTAGGTCGGGTGACATGACTGGCTCGAAGACTTGGAACTCCATTGTTAAGGGTTCACCCTGATCTGCTCTTTTTGCTCTGTTCCCATGCTATAAAATAGAAATAGAATGCTCATGTTTCTCCTGTCTTCCTTCACCTATTATACCATCCACACCCACCCACCCATGTACGCCGATCTACAATGTTTCTTTTCTCTTCCCAAGTCACACCTCGGTAATTATAAAACTATGTTTTTTTTTTGCTATTATTTGCCACATTGTTCTGATGTAGAACTTAGAGGATGCCAGAGAAGAAGCACTGCGGTTGAGCTCGCGGTGGTCCACGACGGCGCGGGGGTGGTTGTTCCTGCTGAGACTCTGATGCCTAAGTCAGTTTATGAACGGATGTGAGGTAACCGAATTATGAGTGAAAGCGTACCTGGATCAGTGGTGGAGATCGCTTATATAGTGTTGGGAAGCGGTTATTGAGATGTAACTGCTCGCGTGAAATCCGATTGGCCATTGGATCTATGCCAGGCTGTAATGTGCTGGATTGATCTCGAAGAACCATTGGATCTGCCACATCGTTATCAGTTAGAGGGAGGTGCAAACTCTGCTTCGCGGAAATGGGCCTTCAGCGATCGCTTGGCTGGATTGGGCCTTGGCCCGGTCCGGAACAGTTGCCCCCGAAGTTGGTAGCCCGTATACGAGGTGTCGACTTGTTGAGGTGTGTGTCGAGTTCTCCACTTCGGTTTGAGGAGATGTCGAAGTTCGTTGCTTCGGTTCGAAAAGAAAGAGACTGAAACATCCTCAAAACCTGGGGAGCATGAGCATTAAATTCGAAATTTCAAATTGTCACTTGAGCCGCCTTTGGGATTTGTAGCGTCGTGATTTGCCAAATCCGCAAGTGTACGGAGTTGTCGTCAAGTAATAAAATATTGATCCCACAGAGACTACTTTTACGCTAATTAAATTAATTCAAGAAATAGAATTTGTTGTTGTAACAGAAATAAAATAAATTTAGAACAATGTAATAGATAATTTTAATAATAAGGAAATGCTTCTAGGATTGGGGGTACCGTGTTTAAGTGATACAACTCCTGCTCTCATGGTAATTGAAATCGAATTAAACCCATTAAGAAATATGATAGCTTGTTTTATCCTCGAAGGACTAAAAACTACTCTCATGATTTTAATCCTAAATCCTCGAAGGACTAAAAACTACTCTCGTGATTTTAATCCTAAGTTCCGTTCTTATACTTCCGATAACAAAGGTTCACCTCTCGGTTCATCCCTAGAAATCTAACACATATGAATAAGTGGCCACTGAATTCATAAGAAATAATAATAACAATAAGAACGAAATCGAATTGCATTCAAAGTAATAGAAAGAGTATCAAATAATCATCCAAAAGACATCAAAAGGCATAGCCCCAAATCCTAGAACAAGGGAAACTACTCTAACATGGTGTATAGAATAGAATCCATAGAAATAAACATTCAAACCAGGAAATCGAGAGAGAACACACGAAGAGATTGATCCCAATCCTCCACCATGCCTCCAAGAATCAAAGTTCGAATCCTAGACAAGTCTCTAAAGTGTCTATTTATAGTCTAGGGTGAAAAGAAGTGAAAAACCAAGTAAAAAGGGTCCGCACGCTTCGCTAAGCATGACCGTGCTTCACTGATGTGCAGGCCGTGCTTCATGCAATTTTACATTTTTCACCTTTTTAACATCCGAATTAGCTCAAGGTTCTTCATGAAAGTTGAAGCTATGGATCTTAGCTTTCCAATGGCACCAGTTTCATCTCATTTGGACACCTACAACTCCAGATATGATTAAAACATTGAACAGGTGTCTGGCTGGGACAACATTACCTTATCAATTTGTAGCACAAATTATCCCAACTTATCCAAGTGATTTTTCTCCTTTTTCCTAGTGAAAATACATTCCTTTAAGTACAAAAGAACAAACACCAAGTTTATTATTAAAATTAAATAAAATGCATAAATAACATGAATTAAAATTACTAAAATGACTAAGATATAATGCAAAACTAACACTAAACTATATGCTATTTCAAGCACATCAAATTACCTCAAGCTTAGAATTTTGCTTGTCCTCAAGCACTTGCTGTGGCCAAAGATGGAATGAGAAATAGGAGATGCAATAGATAAGGAACCAGAGATAAAAGCAATGTCAAGCAATAGGCTAAAGGGCTATAAAAGACAATAGAGACAATCAAAATCAAGTCCAATTAGAAACCTAGGCTCTTTGAAATCATGACTCTCACTGATAGGGACACTCTTCTTACCACTATCCAAGTGTTTAAAGGTTAAGACAATTCGCTCAAATCCATCAATGAAAGTGTTCTACTATAGGCTTGACTATTAACCAAATCTCAACAAATAATTAATGAAAACACACAAGAATCAAAAGGTCTTTCAAAAGGTTGTAACGTGGCCATGAGATTTTACTTGTAAGTTAGGATAAAAACAAGGAAGGGAAATTCAAGGGCTTTCAAAATGATCAATTAAAGCAACCTTTTTAAAGCAGAATAAGTGGAGCAATCCATTTTCCCCTTTTCCTTTCAAAACCTTTTTATTGTTGCTCATCTTCTGTTGTTTTTCTTTTCTATTTTTTATTTTTTTATTTTTATTTTTTATTTTATTTTTATTCTCCCTCATTTGAAATTTTGCAATAATTATTGGGGAGGAACTAAACAATAGAAGAGATCCCAAGTTTAAGCATCAACATTCAAACAAGATCAAACATCCAATTGTTCCCTTAAACTTACTCTAAAAGGTACCTTAAACAATTGACAAAAGCATGGGTACCAAGAAAATTTATTTCTATCAAGGCTCAAAAGGGGCAACTAAAGAAAACTTACATTCAAACATCAGAGGCTTGAAACAAATTGCCTAAAATGCCTTAATCATTTTCAAGTGTGCAGACAAAAATTTTCAAGTTTTGTAAAGGTTTCAAGTCAAGTTCTAGAGAGCACAGTCAAGATGAACACATTCATACAAGGAGAAGGGGCATAAAAACATGATGAAGAACAAGCCTCAATATAAGCTCAAGTCTCATATTTAGAAGTTAAAATCAATGAAAAACATCAAATCAGAGTGCCACATGCTAATTTTCAACTTATCAAAAGATCTCTATGTTCATTAAGAACACTGCCTTTAAGTCTATCACAAGAGAAAATAATTGGGTTCCAATTCATAGCAATCTATAAATTCCACAATGATTATATGGCACACATGAATAGAAATTGGGGGATAAAATGATGCATGCAAAAATTAAAATTAACACAAAATGCTAAAATTAAAAATGAGATGCAAGACTAAATGCAAAAATGAAAGTGAAACCCATTACCCCAAGCTTAAAAGCTTACATTGTCCCCAATGTAAGGAATTGAGTTGAAGCAAGGATGAGAAGAAAAGAACTCACTAAAAACTTGGGTTGCCTCCCAAAAAGTGCTTGTTTAAAGTCACTAGCTTGACCCTTGTAAGTGCTCAGCTCGGCTCGAACTTGGGGGTGGCATTCCCCTTCACCTTCCAGATCTTAAGGATTCTTGGCCCCTTCACCTTCCCTTTTGTATTAGAAATTTTTCCTTTAGCATAAGGGGGCTGTAACACCTGAGGACGAGATCGACATCGTATTAGGACGACGTATCGAGACCTCGACCAAGACCTTGTGTCGAGATCCCGTGACTAGATCGTTTGCCGAGATCTTTTGTCGAGCTGATGAGACCACGTGCACTAGCCGGGCCGAAATGAGGAGGTCGGGTGTCGAGTTGATGAAGTCGCTGCATCGAAATGATGAGGACGCAAGTCGGTGAGGAGCCCGCGCTCACGAACTCGTGTTAGAACTTTGTACGTTTGCACGAGTACTCTTGTCGACATCGTGTCGAGATGACACCTCGTATTTTTTCGAACGTTATTCAGCGTTATTATTATATTGTTTGTAATTATTACATTGTCGGCTTGTCGCTGGCCAAGACAGTAGAGGGTAATCATGAGAGGAACGAGTTAACGGGTAGATGATTATTGGGATTGGCATCTTATAGCTGGAGTTACGCTTTTACCCTTTCTCGCCACCAGATACCACAATCGCTTCACTCATTTCTCTTTTCTTCTTTCTTCTTCCTTCCTCTGCTGTGTGTTTCGTTGTTTTCTTCAAAATCTTCATCGGCCAAACCGTGAGTTCCAAATGAGATTCTGCAGACAAGATTTCTTCATCAATTTTGTTCATCATCAACTTCGACCCATATCTCGCCTGATCGACCATCACCGTTGAGGTATGAAGAATGATTTTCTTTCATCTGTACTCTTGTTTAGCGCTAAATCTTCTTCCATTTTTAATCAGCTTTATGCTTCCAAATCATATCAAATTGATGGGTTTTCTTCTTCACAATATTACCTATCTTTTTAACCGATTAATTGGGCTTGTAAAACAAAATTTCTTTCTCTCGATTTTCTGCAATCGGCAACGCCGTAAAACCTCCATTTTGATTCGCTCGATTTACGGTTTTCGCTCGTTGCTTACGATTATTGTTGTTGTCGATCTATCTGTTGAAGCATCGGATAACTTTTCATGAATTCTGATCGAAATCCCTAACTTTGTGTTGGAGGAAAAATATCTTTCAGTTCTTGAGTTTTATATTTTCCGGGTCAGGTTGAAGTTTGGGAAGAGAGAGCTAGATGTATTAGAACCATAGATCGATCGAGTTGTGTTTGTTTTAGGAAGTCTGATTCCCGAGATCGAGTGAATTCCGAATCGGGGTGTACGGGAAAGCGAATCCAAGGACGCCAAGCAGCAGTAATCGAGCGAGGATCAGACGTGTCGAGGTCGACTGAGAAGCGTACGTATCGAAGTCGTTGTCGAGTTCGTTGAAGACAGCTGTGTCGAGGTCGTTGTCGAGCAGCATTTAACTTGAAGTTCGGTAAGGGCGCTTCACATTCTAGTGTTATTGTTTATGTATTTATGCGTAAGGGCGCTTCACATTTATATTTGTTATAGTATGTAAGGGCATTTCATATTCTATGTGGTTATGTTATTGTGTATGGAATTACTGATTTGTGTCGAGATGAAATGTTGTGATATGATTGAGTTTTGCATGTATTTAATATGTGATTGAATATATGTCGTGAAGTGTGTATTGCATGTTGAATTGCGTTTCTTCATGTCGAGCTTGCTCTTTTATTTGACATGCGGTTGAATATTTTGTGTTTAACTCCTTGAATATCGTATCGGCTTAATTGTTCATCGAGTGAGCGAGCTAGGTGAGTCGTATGACGTTTTTGAGCCGTGACCGGATAATCGAGGGTGCTAGGTCCCCTTTTGTTTACTGGAGATTGACTAGACGTCGCCACGCTCACGGGACTGAGTTGACCGTCCTAGGGAGAGCGAGGATCCCAAGGCTTCGGCCGACTTTCCGACATACTGCACGCGGCGTGTGCATTCAGGAAAATTGTCGAGTCGAGAGAAAATGGAATTGTGAGTTGTGTCGAGTTTAGAGTGAGATGGTCGAGTCACGTCGGTGAATGTTATACTTTCTTTGTTTGCTTATATTTTTATGTCGAGCTTATCTTAACTTGTTGAGAAGTTGACCTTTCCCGTGGTGCCTTCAATCCATGGCGGTTACCCAGGCGATGTCGAGGGCGCAGTAACTCGGCGATGAGACGATGCCGAGGAGGAGGTCGACGAGGACCCGAGTGACGACTCTCACTGTCGTGATTGTTTATTTATTGGATGTTGGTTTTTCCGAGGACTGTTCTTGTATTTCTTTTATGTTCGAGGTCGTGACCAGTTTGGGCGATGTTGTTTTTGTTGCTCTGAGGTAGATCGGTGGTCTTACTTTTGGAGCGACAAGCGTGGGAGTCTGCTTAAGTACCCCAGGGTATGATGGCTCTTTTGAAGTTGTCGTACCTTAGGTGTATTTTCTTTGCACATTTGCTACTCTGTATTTGTATACATTATTATTCGGGTGATATATATATGTGTATGTTATGCATGTATGTTTTATTTGAATTTTAGTCTTGTGTCTTAGTTGCACCATGTTTCAAAATTTGTAATTACTCTGATGTGCACGAGTTGGTTTTATAAAAAAAAATATATCGCATTTTTAAAAGGCACAAGAGTTTTGTTTTTAAAAACACATCTCATATAGGTTTATTTTGAGCTTGGTGTGTTGAGCTCGGTAACTCGAGCTCGGTATATTGAGCTTCGGTAGCGGTCAGGAAGCGGAGTCGTTCTGACTTTAGTATCGAGCGATTCGGTTCTGGCCAGAAGTGTGCATAGGATTTGGGTAGTCCTTTGTGTCCGGGTTATGTGTTGGGTACCTAGTTGTTTTGTGTTGATTCTTTGTTTGATTAAGTGAAGCACTTATTGCTTGAGAAATTGTTTGAACTGTTTCTTGATTGAAGCAAAGGTGTTTTAACACATCCTTGTTGTGAGATTCTCGACGTGGTTTTGAACTTTGTGGAATCTAATGCCACCTCGTGAGGAATACGACATCCGCAACCGAGAACGTCGACATGGAACGCAGCTATTCAAGCTATGGCCGAGATGGCGGCAGCCATGGCTCAACAATCACCGCCAGAACTCAACAGTTAACGCGATGGCTCAACAGACGGCAGTTAACTCAAAGAACTTGCAAAGAACAAAGAACGAGCGTAACGTAATGTCAAGCAAGAGGATTGGCCGACTTTAGGAAGCATGATCCACCGAAGTTCTACGGTGAGCCAAATCCGGATAAAGTCGATCTTTGGATGCAAGAGATCGAGAAGATCTTTGAGGCACTTCATTGCGGACAACGTGGAAGGTCGACTATGCCACCTACTTATTGCTAGGAGACGCAGAGTATTGGTGGAGAGGAGTTGAAGCAACGTTTATAGCGAACATCGCGAGATGACACGGGAGCTTTTTCGTGAAAGGTTCTTGGACAAGTACTTCCTGACATCGCACGAGCCGAGAAGGAGCAGGAATTTCTTCAATCGCAAAGAAGGCAACTTCGACGGTGTCCGAGTATGCGCCAAGTTTGAATCGTTGGCAGGTATTTCAGTCCATTTCGTGACCGAGTTGACCAGAGATGGTTAAGTGAGAGATTCCAATCTGGGATTGAGATTCGACATTGAAGTCGATGGTGTCGTTGAGGATCCAAATCTCCAAGAGTGATTGACCGATGTGTCGAGGTAGAAGGAGTGAGGAGCCACAAGAAGAAGGCTGTGGGCGGACGGTGAGACCCAGAGTGCGGGGCGTAGATTTGCACGAAAGGAAACTACCGCAGAAGAGACCTTACGACCGACCTCGGGAACGACAACGAGGATGATCGTCCGATGACCCAAGTACCGAGGAGTGGAGGTCGACCCAGTTGTCGAGGTGATTTGCTACCGATGTGGAAAGTCGGGACATTACGCGAGTAATCAGACTCAGAGGGAGGAGGTGTGTTTCAACCGCAAGAAGCCAGGGCATTTTGCTAAGGATTGTCCTACACCTAAAGTCGAACCGACTATGCTTGGCGGCAAAGGCCAAAGGGAAGCGTCAAGTGGCTAAAGGCGAGTTTTACGCATGAGTGGCGAGGAAGCGGTCGAGTGATGATCTTATCCAAGGTGAATGTGAGATCGAGGGTAAATCCTTATCCGTTCTTTTTGATTCGTGCAACCCATTCCTTCATTTCTTGATTGTGTGAACCTTTTGAGCTCGACTGTGGATCGCTTTACCGTTTAAATTAGTAGTTACAACCCCAAATGCTAAAACCTTAGTCACAAACACTGCATGTCTTAATTGTGTAGTGATTATTCGAGAATAGAAAGTTTGTGGTCAATTTGGTTTGTTTGCCTCTTAAGGGTTTAGATGTTATCCTCGGGATGGATTGGTTGTCACACCACCATGTCCTTTGACTGTGCCGTAAAGCGTAATTTTTCCAGACCTTGGAGTCTCCAATTATCTTTCTGCCGAACGTATTGGAGTTTCTTTGAAAGAAGGAACTAGGGAATACATGTATCTAGCTAGTTCGGAAGTTTTCCAGTAGATCGACGTGAAGAATGTTCCAGTGGTGTGTGATTTTGAGGAGGTTTTTCAAGACGTGCGGATTACCACCAAGACGAGAGGTCGAGTTCTCCATCGACTGATTCCAGGAACAGGACCGATTTCAAAGCGCCGCATGTGATGTCTCCTGCCGAGATGAAAGAGTTGAAGTCCCGGATCGAACACTTGGAGTCGAAGCAATTCATACGACCGAGGCGTGTCACCGTGGGGAGCTCCGGTGTTGTTGGTTAAGAAGAAGGATGGACGATCAAGGTCGTGGCGTGGACTATCGCCAGCTCAACAAGCTTACCGTGAAGAACCGTTATCCGTTACCACGTATTGACGATTTGATGGACCAACTTCGTGGAGCGGCGATCTTTTCCAAGATAGACTTGAAGTCGGGCTACCATCAGATTCGCGTGAAGGAGGAAGATGTCGCCAAAACAGCTTTCAGGACTAGATACGGTCACTACGAGTACTTGGTGATGCCTTTTGAGGTCACGAATGCGCCAGCTGTGTTTATGGACTACATGAACAGGATTTTTCATTCGTTTTTGGATCAGTTCGTTGTAGTGTTCATCGACGACATATTGATTTACTCGAGGAACCGAGAAGAGCACGCAGAACACCTATGCCGAGTACTGCAGATATTACGAGATAAGCAACTCTATGCCAATCTGTCGAAGTGTGAATTTTGGCTTGAAGAGGTGAATTTTCTAGGTCACGTGATTTCCAGAGAAGGGATAGTGTGGATCCAACTAAGATTGAGGCGGTGATAGCGTGGGAACAAAGAAGGCGATTCTGAGATCGGGGAGTTTTGTCGGCTTAGCAGGATATTACCGAAGATTCATTGAAAGTTTCGAAGATTGTCGCGCCTCTTACACGATTGACGAGGAAGAATCAACCTTTGCTTGACCGAGGAGTGTGAAGCGATTTTCAACGATCAAGGAACTTTTGACGGCGCTGTCTTGATTTTGCCTCAACCCGAAGAGCCTTTCGAGGTGTATTGTGATGCGTCACACCAGGGATTGGGATGTGTCTTTGATGCAACATCGGAAGGTGGTCGCGTATGCTTCAAGACGACTTAAGATTCACGAGAGGAACTATCCTACTCACGACTTGGAGCTAGCGGCAGAGTTTTTGGCCGAAGATATGGAGGCACTACCTTTACGGGAGCACTCTTCATTTTCGGCGATCACAAGAGCTTGAAGTACTGTTCGACCGAAGGAGCTCAACATGCGCCAACGTAGATGGGCAGAATTTCTCGGGACTACGACTTTACGTTGGAATACCATCCTGGTAAAGCTAACGTAGTAGCGGATCGTTGAGCGGAAGAGCGTTTTAACCTCGGTAATGATGATCAAGGAGTTGGAGATGCTCGAGAAGTTCCAGATTTGAAGTTGAGTGTCAAGTTTCACCGGGAAGCCGAGATTTGGTATGCTTACCATTTCTAACAGATTGTTGGGCGAGATCCGAGACCAGCAAGTTCGTGACGAGCTTCGCAAGAGAAGATTGATTGATAGCGCAAGGGAAGGCGAATTTGGTGCCTGAGCGGACGACATCTTGAGGTGCAATGGCCGAGCGTGTGCGTGCTAACGATCCGAGCCGAGGAAGTTGATTCTCGACGAAGCGCATAAGAGAAACTTTAGTATTCATCCCGGAGTTACGAAGATGTATCAAGACTTGAAGAAGCATTTTTGGTGGTCGGAATGAAGAAGCAAGTGGCCGAGCACGTAGCTTCATGCGTTTGGCGTGTCGAAAGCGAAGGTGGAGCACCAACGACCTGCAGAATGCTACAATCGCTGACGTGCGCGATGGAAATGGGGCGATATTTCCATGGATTTCGTTGTAGGTTTGCGAAGACGCAGAAGAAGAATGATTCGATTTGGGTGATCGTCGACCGATTGACCAAATCGCTCATTCTTGCCGCGAGGTCGACATACAACGTGGAAAAGCCGACCGAGATCTACATCGCGAGATAGTACGACTTCATGGAATACCCTCTTCGATCGTGTCGACCGAGATCCAAGTTCACGTCTCATTTTGGAGGGAATTGCAAGGAGCGATGGGAACCGAGCTCCAGGCTTAGCTCGGCATATCATCCAGGCATCGACGGACAGATCGAGAGAACGATCCAATCGCTTGAAGATTTGTTACGAGCTTGACGTTAGATCACCGAGGAAGTTGGGACGACGTCTTACCATTGGTGGAGTTCACATACAACAACAGCTTCCATGCGAGTATTGGGATGGCACCTTTGAAGCGGCTGTATGGGCGGAAATGTCGACGCCTCTTTGTTGGTACCAGGGCGGCGAGCGATCGTCAGAGGACCAGATATGATCCAGCAGACTACCGAGAAGATCCGTTTGATCGAGATCGGATGCGAACATCTCAAAGTCGACGTAAGAGTTATGCAGATCAACGACGTCGACCACTCGAGTTCGAGGAAGGAGGACATGTATTTCTTAGAGTCACCCCCACTCATCGGAGTTGGTCGAGCGATCAAATCCAAGAAACTTACCCTAAATTCATTGGACCTTACAGATTCTTCGTCAGATTGGTCCAAAGGGCATATCGATTGCATTGCCACCATTCTTGTCGAACATCCACGACGTCTTTCACGTCTCACAATTGCGGAAGTATGTTTCCGACCCTTCTCATGTCATCGAACGGATGTGATTCAACTGAAGGACGACTTATCTTTTGAAGCGCCACGGCAAGAATCGTTGATCGGAAAGCCAAACAGCGATGAACAAAGAGATCCAACTTGTCAAGGTTGTGTGGGATCGAGAAGGCGGAGATGCGACTTGGGAGCTGGAGGAGAAGATGAAGATTGATTACTCAACTTTTCTCGAGGTAAGAAGCTTATTTGCAATTTCGAGGACGAAATTTTTTAGAGGGAGAGATTGTAACACCCGAGGACGAGATCGACATCGTATTAGGACGACGTATCGAGACCTCGACCAAGACCTTGTGTCGAGATCCCGTGACTAGATCGCTTGCCGAGATCTTTTGTCGGTGATGAGACCACGTGCACTAGTCACCGAAATGAGGAGGTCGGGTGTCGAGTTGATGAAGTCGCTGCATCGAAATGATGAGGACGCAAGTCGGTGAGGAGGCCGCGTGCACGAACTCGTGTTAGAACTTTGTACGTTTGCACGAGTACTCTTGTCGACATCGTGTCGAGATGACACCTCGTATTATTTCGAACGTTACTCAGCGTTATTATTATATTGTTTGTAATTATTACATTGTCGGCTTGTCGTTGACCGACAGAGTAGAGGGTAATTATGAGAGGAACGAGTTAACGGGTAGATGATTATTGGGATTGGCATCTTATAGCTGGAGTTACGTTTTTACCCCTTTCTCGCCACCAGATACCACGGCCGTTTCACTCATTTCTCTTTTCTTCTTTCTTCTTCCTTCCTCTTTGTGTTTCGTTGTTTTCTTCAAAATCTTCATCGATTTAAACCGTGAGTTCCAAATGAGATTCTCGCACAAGATTTCTTCATCAATTTTGTTCATCATCAACTTCTCGACCCATATCTCGTGCTGATCGACCATCACCGTTGAGGTATGAAGAATGTATTTTCTTTCATCTGTACTCTTGTTTAGCGCTAAATCTTCTTCCATTTTTAATCGCTTTATGCTTCCAAATCATATCAAATTGATGGGTTTTCTTCTTCACAATATTACCTATCTTTTTAACCGATTAATTGGGCTTGTAAAACAAAATTTCTTTCTCGATTTTTCGCAATCGCAACGCCTTAAAACCTCCATTTTTGATTCGCTCGATTTCTGGTTTTTCGCTCGTTGCTTCGATTATTGTTGTTGTCGATCTATCTGTTGAAGCATCAGGATAACTTTTCATGAATTACGATCGAAATCCCTAACTTTGTGTTGGAGGAAAAATATCTTTCAGTTCTTGAGTTTTATATTTTCCGGTTGTGGTTGAGTTTGGGGAAGAGAGAGCTAGATGTATTAGAACCATAGATCGATCCGAGTTGTGTTTGTTTTAGGAAGTCCGATTCAGAGATCGAGTGAATTCGAATCGAGGTGTACGGAAAGCGAATCCAAGGACGCGAAGCAGCAGTAATCCGTAATCGAGGATCAGATGCGTGTCGAGGTCGATCGAGAAGCGACGATCGGGTCGTTGTCGAAGTTCGTTGAAGACACCGTGTCGAGGTCGTTGTCGAGCAAAGATTTAACTTGAAGTTCGGTAAGGCGCTTCACATTCTAGTGTTATTGTTTATGTATTTATCGTAAAGGCGCTTCACATTTATATTTGTTATAGTATGTAAGGGCATTTCATATTCTATGTGGTTATGTTATTGTGTATGGAATTACCGATTTGTGTCGAGATGAAATGTTGTGATATGATTGAGTTTTGCATGTATTTAATATGTGATTGAATATATGTCGTGAAGTGTGTATTGCATGTTGAATTATGCTTCTTCATGTCGAGCTTGCTCTTTTATTTGACATGCGGTTGAATATTTTGTGTTTAACTCCTTGAATATCGTGATGCGCTTAATTGTTCATCGAGTGAGCGAGCTAGGTGAGTCGTATGACGCTTTTGAGCCGTGACCGGATAATCGAGGGTGCTAGGTCCCCTTTGTTTACTGGAGATTGACTAGACGTCGCCACGCCACGGGACTGAGCCGACCGCCCTAGGGAGAGCGAGGATCCCAAGGCTTCGGCTGGACTTTCCGACATACTGACGGCGTGTGCATTCCGAAAATTGTCGAGTCGAGAGAAAATGGAATTGTGAGTTGTGTCGAGTTTAGAGTGAGATGGTCGAGTCACGTCGGTGAATGTTATACTTTCTGTTTGCTTATATTTTTATGTCGAGCTTATCTTAACTTGTTGAGAAGTTGACCTTTCCCGTGGTGCCTTCAATCCATGACGGTTACCCAGGCGATGTCGAGGGCGCAGTAACTCGACGATGAGACGATGCCGAGGAGGAGGTCGACGAGGACCCGAGTGACGACCTCTACCCGCCGTGATTGTTTATTTATTGGATGTTGGTTTTTCCGAGGACTGTTCTTGTATTTCTTTTATGTTCGAGGTGGTGACCGGTTGGGCGAGTGTTGTTTTTGTTGCTCCGGGGTAGACTGGTGGTCTTACTTTTGGAGCAAACCCCTGCTGGGAGTCTGTGGAAGTACCCTGTGGTATGATGGCTCTTTGAAGTTGTCGTACCTTAGGTGTATTTTCTTTGCACATTTGCTACTCTGTATTTGTATACATTATTATTCGGGTGATATATATATGTGTATGTTATGCATGTATGTTTTATTTGAATTTAAGTCTTGTGTCTTAGTTGCACCATGTTTCGAAAAGCTGTAATTACTCTGATGTGCACGAGTTGGTTTTATAAAAAAAAAATATATATCGCATTTTTAAAAGGCACAAGAGTTTTGTTTTTAAAAACACATCTCATATAGGTTTATTTTGAGCTTGGTGTGTTGAGCTCGGTAACTCGAGCTCGGTATATTGAGCTCGGTAGCGGTCCGGAAACGGGTCGTTACAGGGGCCAAGGGAGTCTTGATGGAAGTAGCTTCCTACGAGCATGCTTCTCAGCTTTGCACTTGGCCTTTTTCTGTTCTTTATCCGTGGAATTCCCGATCACCTTCTCTAAGGGCTCGGAAGATTGGTCTCTATTAAGCAATTCTCCAACCGACTCCCCAATCATATCGATTCTAGAGCACTTTTCAGTGTCATCGGGATGCCTCATAGCCTTAAACACATTGAAAGTCACATTCTCATCTTAGAACCTCAAAATTAATTTACCTCGTTGGACATCAATCAAGACTCTTCCTGTAGCTAGGAAAGGTCTTCCAAGAAGAAGAGGGACCTCTTTGTCTTCCTCCATATCAAGAATCACAAAATCTGCCGGAAAAAGGAATTTGCCAACCCTTACTAACACATCTTCCATAATTCCGTAAGGGTATTTGATTGACCTATTCGCCAGTTGCAATGTCATTCTTGTAGGCTTGACTTCACCTCCTCCCAGCCTCTTCAACATAGATAATGGCATCAAATTAATGCTAGCTCCCAAATCACAAAGGACTTTGTCAATATTTAAATTCTCAATAGTGCAGGGAATTGTGAAGCTTCCAGGATCCTTCTTCTTTGGAGAGAGCTTTCTTTGAATGATGGCACTACACTCTTCTGTCAAAGCTACAGTCTCATCTTCTTTGAATTTCCTCTTCTTGGTCAACAATTCCTTCATGAATTTGGCATAGTAGGGTGTTTTCTCAAGAGCTTCTATGAAAGGAATATTGATCTGGAGGCGCTTGAAGATATCCATGAACTTAGAGAACTGTTCATCCTTCTCCTTTTTCTTACTCATAGGAGGATATGCCAGCTTCATATATGAAGGAACCACTTTGGGCTTATTTCCCACCTACAGCTATTCAGTTATAACTATGCCTTCCTCTCCTGAGTTGGATTTCTTCTCAACCTCTTTTTTCTCTTCTTTTTCTTTGTTTTGACTTCTCTCATTTTCAACTCCATCCACCTCACTTTTTTCACTCTTTTTCTTCCCCTCAACTTCAGACATCATCTTGCCACTTTTCAAAGTAATAGCACTACAATTTTCACTCTTAGAATTATCTACTGTGCTAGCAGAAAACTTACCTTTGGATTGCTCTGCGAGTTTCTTTGAGAGTTGCCTAATTTGATTCTCCATATTTTTGATAGAAGCTTCTTGGTTCTTGAAATGAGACTCGTGAGTCTGAAAGTTAGAGTGGATATTCTGGAAATTGGATTGAGTCATCTTCATGAATTGAGTGAGAGCTTCCTCTAATACATTTGGCTTCTCTTGCTTTTAAGGCTGTGGTGGGTTGCTTGATGATGGGTTATCTTGCTGTTTCCAAGAGAAGTTTTGGGACGATTCTTCCGCCCAGGATTATAGGTGTCAGAATAAGGATTCCCTCCTTGCTTTTGAAAATTACCCATGTAGTTAGCTTGCCCATTTGAAATTCCCTTAGCATCACAACCTCCATTTTCATGAAGCACTTGACAAAAATCACATCTTAAGTTCCTGTTCAACTGATTCACCTGAGCGGGAATAGAGGCTCCCATTTTCAGCGCTTTAAGCTCCTTCGTGATGGCTTCCAATTATTGAGAGACCAATTTATTTTGAGCCAAGAGTGCATCTTGTGTGCCTCTATCATTTTGACACAACTGCTCATTTGTACTTCCAGCTGAGGCATCCAACATCTTCGTGATAGCTTCCAATTTATTTTGTGTGCCTCTATCATTCTGACACAACTGCTCATTTGAAGCCATTTGCTCCACTGAAGTTCTTGCTTCTTCAGCTATTTTGCTGTTAATTGTACCTCCAGCTGAGGCATCCAGCATCATTCTTGTATTTAGCCTCAACCCATTGCAAAACATCTGCATCTGATTAAACTCATCATACCCATGGCCAGGACATCTTTTCAGAAGAAGCTTGAATCTCTCACATGTCTCATACAAATTTTCGTTTTGGTTCTACTGGAAACAATGAATTTCACCTCTTCTTTTGATGAGCTTGGAGGGTGAAAAATATTTGTTCATAAATTTATCCTCCAAATCATCCCAAGTAGTGATGCTTCCTATAGGCAAAGTGTGTAGCCAATCTCTTGCTCTATTTCGCAGGGTAAAAAGAAAAAGCCTTAGTTTCTTGGCCCCCTCAGTCACTACATCCAGCTTCAAGGTGCCACAAATTCTATAGAAATTTACCAAGTGCTGATTTGGGTCATCAATTTCATCCCTAGCGAATTGGTTTTTTCTTGAGAGTGTTCAACAAAGATGTTCTAATTTCAAAAGCATTTGCCTCCACCTATTGGTAGGCTATGACGGCCTTTGGCTGATTGTTCATTCTCCCAAAATCGCCCAAGGTGCGTGGTGGTGGTGATGCGTCCCCCATTACTTCTTGAGTTGTAACGAGAGAGGTAGAAGCAAAGGTTTGATTTTGTTGTTGTTTTGCTTCCTTTGCCGTCTTCCTATTAGCCTTTGTTGTCTTTCTATTTCAGGGTCAAACATCAGCTCACCTGTTTGTTTACCTCACATGCACAACACTAAAGGAAAAGGTAAGTAGCACAACAACAATTATAGATTTTTTTTATATATTAATAGGAATGAATTTAAGAAGCAATAAGACGCAGTCCCCAGCAACGGCGCCAAAAACTTGATGTGCCAAATTCATAAGTACACGGAGTTGTCGTCAAGTAATAAAATATCGATCTCACAGAGACTACTTTTACGCTAATTAAATTAATTCAAGAAATAGAATTTGTTGTTGTAACAGAAATAAAATAAATTAAGAACAATGTAATGGATGATTTTAATAATAAGGAAAAGCTTCTAGGACTGGAGGTACCACAATGATGCTCTAAAATCCTAATTAACTACTCTCTTATTAACAAATGAATTCAATTGAAGGCAAGCTATCCTAATTTAGTAAAAGTTCCCTCCCATGACACAAAAACCGTGTTTAAGCTATATAACTCCTACTCTCGTGGTAATTGAAATCGAGTTAAACCCATTAAGAAATATGATAGCTTGTTTTATCCTCGAAGGACTAAAAACTACTCTCGTGATTTTAATCCTAAGTTCCGTTCTTATAGTTCTGATAACAAAGATTCACCTCTTGGTTCATCCTCAGAAATCTAACACATATGAATAAGTGGCCACCGAATTCATAAGAAATAATAATAACAATAAGAACGAAATCAAATTGCATTCAACGTAATAGAGAGAGTATCAAATAATCATCCAAAAGACATAAAAAGGCATAGCCCCAAATCCTAGAACAAGGGAAACTACTCTAACATGGTGGATAGAATAGAATTCATAGAAATAAACATTCAAACCAGGAAATCGAGAGAGAAGGTACGAAGAGATTGATCCCAATCCTCCACCATGCCTCCAAGAATCAAATTTTGAACCCTAAAAAAGTCTCTAAAGTGTCTATTTATAGTCTAGGGTGAAAAGGAGTGAAAAACCAAGTAAAAAGGGTGAAAAACATGAATTTCCGTGTCCAGCAGCCTCCGTAGCCATGACAAGGCTGTGCTAAGCACAACTGTGCGTCCCTGTGAAGGTCGTGCTTCATGCAGTTTTGCGTTTTTCACCTTTTTAAAGTCCAAATTAGCTCAAGGTGTCTTCATAAAAGTTGAAGCTATAGATCTTAGCTTTCCAATGGCACCAGTTTCATCTCATTTGGACACCTACAACTCCAGATATGATTAAAATATCGAACAAGTGTCAGGCTGGGACAACATTACCTTATCAACTTGTAACACAAATTACCTCAACCTATCCAAGTTATTTTTCTCTTTTTTTCTAGTGCAAATAACTTCCTTTAAGCACAAAAGAACCAACACTAAGTGTATTATTCAAATTAAACAAAATGTATAAATAACATGAATTAAAAAGGCTAAAATGACTAAGATACAATGTAAAACTAACACTAAACTACATGCTATTTCAAGCACATCACCTCGCGTTCTCCCGAGGCAGGTCATGATTGCTCTCTTCCCCTTATGTGAATAGGTGTAACGTGTCACCGATCAAATGGCAAAGGAAGAAGAAAGGTCACGTCCTCTGGAATGGGTCTGGAGACTATAAATACCATTTTTCCTTTCCAATTTTTCTCTTTGCTTTGTCTCGCTAATTCTGCGACTTTCCCCTTTCTTCTTCTTCTTCTTCTTCTTCTTGCTCTTCTCCGGTGGTTCTTCGTTCATCTTTCGGTTCACCGTTTGCATCCTGTGTGTGTTCCTTAGTTTGAAGTTCTTCTCTGCGGTTTTCATCGTTCCACAGGTATATTCCCTTACTCTTTCCTGCTTTACCTTTCCTTATTCTGAAATGGGTAGTGTCGCGTCAAAATCGCAAGTGCACGATTAAACGTCAAGTTATAGTATATAAGATTATCGTCTCCACAGGGAATTGAAACGAATACTGCTCTACTTAGATTAATTTGTTATTTAGACAAATGGTTGAAGTGAAATTACACAAAGAGTGTGTAAAAGATAAGTCATATAAAAATAAATAAAAAGAAAGCAAATAAAATAAATGTCACCAAGGTAACGGGATCACTAATGCGTATATCTGTATATTTGACCAATTTATAATAAGAGCAATAATTCTAACCGATTACCAATCTCTATTCAAAAGCTATTAACACCCAATGATCATGCAATATTAACAGTCTTCTTTCTAATTTATTACTTTGTTTGATCATTCAAAGCAAGTAAATAGAAAGAGCATAAAGTACCAATAGATTTATCAATTCAATGACTGAAAATGAACACGCAGTCCTTGATCCGGCAGAGCATGCAGATTCAATTATCCCTAGAGTTCCATTAACTAATTGAAGGTACGATCGCCACACAATTAATTAGCTGAGTAAAGAATGATCAGTTCTTAAAGAATATATTCACTAGGAATAATTTAATCATAGAAGAGATTAAGTACTAATATTATAAATTATTTAATGATCACAGATACGACATTAGATCCCCCATCACCTCAGTGACGGGGTTTTATTCCACTACTAAGTAGAAGGAAATAATAAACTAGATATAAAAACAAACAGAGTAACAATTAAAACTAGTAAAATAAGACTGAAATATTACAGGGGAAGAAAAGAATTTGGGAGAAAGTCGATCCCGAAGTATTTTCAAATGTTCTGCTGAACATTCCTTTTATAGGCAAAATTTGGGGTCAGCACAACACCAGCACGGCCGTGCTCCAAGGCCGTGCTCCATATACGCGTCACCGACCTTGCCGACATGATTTTCTGATATTTTTGCTTGAGCACGGCCTTGCTGGTCAAATGAAGAGGCCGTGCTGGTCAAATGGAGAGGCCGTGCTGGAAATTCTCTTAGCTTTCCAACGCCACAAAGAACGCCTTAATCCGATATCTACAGCTCCAGATATGAATAAAATACCAACCGGTATCAGGGAGCGCATGGGCCAGCGCGTGAGCGCGCTCGTGGCTAATTGCTTCTTGAGATAAGCATGTACATGCTTCATTATATTATCTGAAGGCCGTGTTTAGCATTATGGGCCTCTTTTAGCCCACGTTTAAGCCCAAACTTGCATTTCTTCATCATATTGCTTAATTTCTATTTCTGCACATTTAAGATGAAAAGAGAGTGAATTGTATGTGAAACCATTCAATAATTATTCAAATTACACTCTGCTATCCCTAATAAAATGATGCAATATTGATGTTATCAATACCCCCACACTTGAATTTTGCTTGCCCTCAAGCAAATTGGTTTTATGAATTCTCAATAATTTTTCAACAATAGCTAACAATGAATGGGGTAGAGCAAATGTTTCTGAAAGACAGGTTTTTATCTCTTTGAAAAAAATATTTCCACTTGATTGAAACTTTAAAAAAGATAAGCACTTTGATATTTAAATCAACCAAGAATATGTCGCTCCCTTTCAATCTCTCAAGTGTTTCAATGGTTAAGGGGAATTCACACAATTTTCTCAGAAACAAAGCATTACCACAGGCTTGACAATAGACCAAAACTCGACTAACAATTCACAGAAAATTTTGAAATCAAGAGGTCTTGGTATAAGGTTTTAATGAGGCTAAGGGTAGAAATTCAAGGTATGAAGATCCAGAAAATGGTTTTACAAGGGCTTTGGAAAATTCAGTTATTTCTTTTTTAGCATAAATCCTTGTTTCACAGTTTTGGCATTTTTAGGTGCAGAAAACCATATTTTCATAAACTTGTTTTTCTTTTCTTTTCTTTTTTTTTTATACTTCCTCATCGCGCTTTTTTTTTCTTTTTCCTCTCAATATATTTTTTTACCAATGTCACGTTGCTCTTTATAACTCAATGATAACCAATTTTGTAGTTCTTTCAAAGGAATATGAGGTATCAAATGAATTTTATCTTGAAGGCTCGAAGTGGGCAGCTAGTTGGTAAAAATTTCCAATTCAAAGTGTTGGAGGCTAGAAATAATCCTAAGTGCCTCAATCATTTTTCAAAAATTTTGTAAATTAGTTTCGCTTTGAATGGTCACATGTCAAGTTCTAGAACACAATTGTTACTGAAAACACTCAAATGAAAAATAGGGGTTTTAAAAATCAATCCGTTAAATGTAACCCCTAGATTAGGCTCGAATTCTCACATATAGAAGTTTTTCTTGGAGATTTTGTCAATGAAGGGCTTATTCAAATTTCTCAGCTTTTCAGAAAATATTTTCTTTTAAGAAATTTAAAGCTGTCTAAAATTTTTAATTTTCCCAAAAATTAATTAACTTCAAATTTTCAATTTATTTGAGAATTCATGAGTCATGTAGTCATGTTGTTCTCCCCCCACACTTATTTCTAACATTGTCCTCAATGCTAGTAATCACAGCATAAGCACATAAAGATATAACAATAAATTTAAGTGCTAAAAGTAAAGAGTGGAAAGGGACTCCTGTGAAAAATGTCACGAGCATATTCTCGGAGGAGATGCAAAGAGGAATTTTCTTCCCAAAGCGACAGTTTGTCACAGATGAATGTATATTTTATTTAATCACAATACTCCATTTGTTGGAACCCAGTCTTACCTCCTAGGTGGCTACAGATGACAAAAGCCGAGGGTTTCTTAGCATGATTACCCACAAATCATTCCTATGTTTACTTCCATAAGAAGAAGCCTTTCTGTACAGGGTAGCACACGATCCTTTTTTATCGAGCAGCTATGCGAAGCTCAACTTTGTCTATTCAAAGTCCCGAGTTTACTCAATCCTGCCGGCAATCACTTCCACTCTTGGTACACCTCAAGGGGACCTTCCAACAAATAAATATCAGAAGTACACTATCCTAATCTAGATCAATTAAGTTCTAAATTAGGAAACATTATCCTTTTTTTATTTTTTAGAAATTAAAAGAAAAGAAAATAGAAATAAAATTTAAAACAAAGAAAAATGAAATCTAATCTTCCAACAGGAGATGCTATACAACAATAAAAAAAAAATAATAATAGAAGGCAACAAAAAAAAACCGTCCATGTAGTAGGTAAAACCTTCTGTAGGCGGTTATACTAGAATTTAAATGACAAGAAATAAAAAGAAAAAATATAACCGTCCATATAGTAGGATGAACCTTACGAGGCGGTTTATACTGGAATTTTAAATGATAAGAAAGAAAAAGAAAAAGAAAAGATAAAAATAAAAATAAGAGAAAATAAAATAATTACAAAAAGAGTCTAAATTAACAATTAATCATTTCGATCAATATCATTAACAATTCCAAGCAACGGCGCTAAAAACTTATTGCGTCAAAATCGCAAGTGCACGATTAAACGTCAAGTTATAGTATATAAGATTATCGTCTCACAGGGAATTGAAACGAATCGCTCTACTTAGATTAATTTGTTATTTAGACAAATGGTTGAAGTGAAATTACACAAAGAGTGTAAAAGATAAGTCATATAAAAATAAATAAAAAGAAAGCAAATAAAATAAATGTCACCAAGGTAACGGGATCACTAATGCGTATATCTGTATTTGACCAATTTATAATAAGAGCAATAATTCTAACTGACACAATCTCTATTCAAAAGCTATTAACACCCAATGATCATGCAATGTTAACAGCCTTTCTTTCTAATTTATTACTTTGTTTGATCATTCAAAGCAAGTAAATAGAAAGAGCATAAAGTACCAATAGATTTATCAATTCAATGACTGACTGAAAATGAACACGCAGTCCTTGATCCGGCAGAGCATGCAGATTCAATTATCCCTAGAGTTCCATTAACTAATTGAAGGTACGATCGCCACACAATTAATTAGCTGAGTAAAGAATGATCAGTTCTTAAAGAATAAATTCACTAGGAATAATTTAATCATAGAAGAGATTAAGTACTAATATTATAAATTATTTAATGATCACAGATACGACATTAGATCCCCCATCACCTCAGTGACGGGGTTTTATTCCACTACTAAGTAGAAGGAAATAATAAACTAGATATAAAAACAAACAGAGTAACAATTAAAACTAGTAAAATAAGACTGAAATATTACAGGGGAAGAAAAGAATTTGGGAGAAAGTCGATCCCGAAGTATTTTCAAATGTTCTGCTGAACATTCCTTTTATAGGCAAAATTTGGGGTCAGCACAACACCAGCACGGCCGTGCTCCAAGGCCGTGCTCCATATACGCGTCACCGACCTTGCCGACATGATTTTCTGATATTTTTGCTTGAGCACGGCCTTGCTGGTCAAATGAAGAGGCCGTGCTGGTCAAATGGAGAGGTCGTGCTGGTCAAATGAAGAGGCCTTGCTGGTCAATGGAGAGGCCGTGCTGGTCAATGAGAGGCCGTGCTCCATGATGACAAGGCCGTGCTCCATTCAATTCTTGAGAAAGTTGTAGGAAATTCTCTTAGCTTTCCAACGCCACAAAGAACGCCTTACTCCGATATCTACAGCTCCAGATATGAATAAAATACCAACCAGCTATCCGGGGAGAGCATGGACGCGCGTGAGGCGCGCTCGTGGCTAATTGCTTCTTCAGATAAGCATGTAAATGCTTCATTATATTATGCGAAGGCCGTGTTTAGCATTATGGGCCTCTTTTAGCCCACGTTTAAGCCCAAACTTGCATTTCTTCATCATATTGCTTAATTTCTATTTCTGCACATTTAAGATGAAAAGAGAGTGAATTGTATGTGAAACCATTCAATAATTATTCAAATTACACTCTGCTATCCCTAATAAAATGATGCAATATTGATGTTATCAATACCCCCACACTTGAATTTTGCTTGCCCTCAAGCAAATTGGTTTTATGAATTCTCAATAATTTTTCAACAATAGCTAACAATGAATGGGGTAGAGCAAATGTTTCTGAAAGACAGGTTTTTATCTCTTTGAAAAAAATATTTCCACTTGATTGAAACTTTAAAAAAGATAAGCACTTTGATATTTAAATCAACCAAGAATATGTCGCTCCCTTTCAATCTCTCAAGTGTTTCAATGGTTAAGGGGAATTCACACAATTTTCTCAAAAACAAAGCATTACCATAGGCTTGACAATAGACCAAAACTCGACTAACAATTCACAGAAAATTTTGAAATCAAGAGGTCTTGGTATAAGGTTTTAATGAGGCTAAGGGTAGAAATTCAAGGTATCAAGATCCAGAAAATGGTTTTACAAGGGCTTTGGAAAATTCAGTTATTTCTTTTTTAGCATAAATCCTTGTTTCACAGTTTTGGCATTTTTAGGTGCAGAAAACCATATTTTCATAAACCTGTTTTTCTTTTCTTTTCTTTTTTTTTATACTTCCTCATCGCGCTTTTTTTTTCTTTTTCCTCTCAATATATTTTTTTACCAATGTCACGTTGCTCTTTATAACTCAATGATAACCAATTTTGTAGTTCTTTCAAAGGAATATGAGGTATCAAATGAATTTTATCTTGAAGGCTCGAAGTGGGCAGCTAGTTGGTAAAAATTTCCAATTCAAAGTGTTGGAGGCTAGAAATAATCCTAAGTGCCTCAATCATTTTTCAAAAATTTTGTAAATTAGTTTCGCTTTGAATGGTCACATGTCAAGTTCTAGAACACAATTGTTACTGAAAACACTCAAATGAAAAATAGGGGTTTTAAAAATCAATCCGTTAAATGTAACCCCTAGATTAGGCTCGAATTCTCACATATAGAAGTTTTTCTTGGAGATTTTGTCAATGAAGGGCTTATTCAAATTTCTCAGCTTTTCAGAAAATATTTTCTTTTAAGAAATTTAAAGCTGTCTAAAAATTTTTAATTTTCCCAAAAATTAATTAACTTCAAATTTTCAATTTATTTGAGAATTCATGAGTCATGTAGTCATGTTGTTCTCCCCCCACACTTATTTCTAACATTGTCCTCAATGCTAGTAATCACAGCATAAGCACATAAAGATATAACAATAAATTTAAGTGCTAAAAGTAAAGAGTGGAAAGGGACTCCCCTGTGAAAAATGTCACGAGCATATTCTGGAGGAGATGCAGTAGGAATTTTCTTCCCAAAACTGACAGTTTGTCACAGATGAATGTATATTTTATTTAATCACAATGCTCCATTTGTTGGAACCCAGAGTCTTACCTCCTAGGTGGCTACAGATGACAAAAGCCAGAGGGTTTCTCAGCATGATTACCCACAAATCATTCCTATGTTTACTTCCATAAGAAGAAGCCTTTCTGTAAAGGGTAGCACACGATCCTTTTTTACTGAGCAGCGTGCGAAGCTCAACTTTGTCTATTCAAAGTCCCGAGTTTACTCAATCCTTGCCGGCAATCACTTCCAGCTCTTGGTACACCTCAAGGGGACCTTCCAACAAATAAATATCAGAAGTACACTATCCTAATCTAGATCAATTAAGTTCTAAATTAGGAAACATTATCCTTTTTTTATTTTTTAGAAATTAAAAGAAAAGAAAATAGAAATAAAATTTAAAACAAAGAAAAATGAAATCTAATCTTCCAACAGGAGATGCTATACAACAATAAAAAAAAAATAATAATAAAAGGCAACAAAAAAAAACCGTCCATGTAGTAGGTAAAACCTTCTGTAGGCGGTTATACTAGAATTTAAATGACAAGAAATAAAAAGAAAAAATATAACCGTCCATATAGTAGGATGAACCTTCTGTAGGCGGTTTATACTGGAATTTTAAATGATAAGAAAGAAAAAGAAAAAAGAAAAGATAAAAATAAAAATAAGAGAAAATAAAATAATTACAAAAAGCGTCTAAATTAACAATTAATCATTTCGATCAATATCATTAACAATTCCCCGGCAACGGCGCCAAAAACTTATTGCGTCAAAATCGCAAGTGCACGATTAAACGTCAAGTTATAGTATATAAGATTATCGTCTCCACAGGGAATTGAAACGACATCGCTCTACTTAGATTAATTTGTTCTTTCGACGAATGGCTGAAGTGAAATTACACAAAGAGTGTGTAAAAGATAAGTTATATAAAAATAAATAAAAAGAAAGCAAATAAAATAAATGTCACCAAGGTCACGGGATCACTAATGCGTATATCCGTGTATTTGACCAATTTATAATAAGAGCAATAATTCTAGCGATTACCAATCTCTATTCAAAAGCTATTAACACCCAATGATCATGCAATGTTATGATCTTCTTTCTAATTTATTACTTTGTTTGATCATTCAAAGCAAGTAAATAGAAAGAGCATAAAGTACCAATAGATTTATCAATTCAATGACTGATCAAAATGAACACGCAAATTCCTTGATCCGGCAGAGCATGCAGATTCAATTATCCCTAGAGTTCCATTAACTAATTGAAGGTACGATCGCCACACAATTAATTAGTTGAGTAAACAATGATCAGTTCTTAAAGAATAAATTCACTAGGAATAATTTAATCATAGAAGAGATTAAGTACTAATATTATAAATTATTTAATGATCACAGAATCGACATTAGATCCCCATCACCTCGATGGCGGGGTTTTATTCCACTACTAAGTAGAAGGAAATAATAAACTAGATATAAAAACAAACAGAGTAACAATTAAAACTAGTAAAATAAGACTGAAATATTACAGGAAGAAAAGAATTTGGGAGAAAGTCGATCCCGAAGTATTTTCAAATGTTCTGCTGAACATTCCTTTTATAGGCAAAATTTGGGGTCAGCACAACACTAGCACGGCCGTGCTCCAAGGCCGTGCTCCATATACGCGTCACCGACCTTGCCGACATGATTTTCTGATATTTTTGCTTGAGCACGGCCTTCTTTGGTCAAATGAAGAGGCGTCTTTGGTCAAATGGAGAGGCCGTGCTGGTCAAATGAAGAGGCCTTGCTGGTCAATGGAGAGGCCGTGCTGGTCAATGAGAGGCCGTGCTCCATGATGACAAGGCCGTGCTCCATCCAATTCTTGAGATAGTTGTAGGAAATTCTCTTAACCATTCAATAATTATTCAAATTACACTCTGCTATCCCTAATAAAATGATACAATATTGATGTTATCAGGTAGCAAGATAGGAGTTTCTGGGAAAATTATATGTTTGTCTTCTTCTTCTTCTTCTTCGTTATCTGGATTCTCCTCCTCTTCTTTTTCTGGTGGCCTTCCGAATGGGCAGAGCGATGTTGCCGATGACGGTAGTTGTTAACACACCAATTTGTATACTTTTATAGGACATTTTTAGTATCTAATTATACAATTTTGCACTGACTAAATCACAAAGGTACTCATTTATGTCAGAAATATCATGAAAACGCCACTTAGAGCAAAAGCTGCGAAAAGACAAAAAACTGGCTAGTTTTGGAGAGTTTTAGCACTACTGGACACGCAGTACGGCCTGACCTATATCCGGTACGACCGTACCTAGATCAGAACTTTAGTAAGGGCATACCCCCTCAGTCTGTACCACTTGGCACCGATAATATAGTCCAGTACGGCCATGCCAAAGGCAGTATAACCATACACAAGTGATGTCAGGATAACAACACGCATGGGTACGGTCCAGCGTCATCAACAAAGCTCGGTACGGCCGTGTATGTATGCGGTACAGCCGTACCCCGTCTCTAAAAAGTGTAGATTTGAAGCCTGACGATCTAGTTTGCAGCCTAATCTATAAATAGGGGCTCTTAACCTTTTCTAAATACCTTTTGACAAATTCCCAAGTCAAGAGCCCCCGATTAAGAGTTCATATTAACTCCTTGCCTCTTTTCATTGATTTGTGTGTTTCCTTGGAGCTTGGTGCCATCCCGAATTGCTACCGGAGCTTGTGAGGACGCGAAGAACGTGCTTAAGGACCGTCGTCATACCGAAAGAGTATCCCGGTTTAGATTTATTCTCTTGTTATGGATTATTCTGATTTTATATCTAAGTTTATGTTATTATCATTGACAAAGAATAGCTAAATCCATCACTAGGGGTGATGGGAGATCCTTTACAATATTCTTGATGCTTTGTCTATTTAATTATATAAGTTTCTATTGAATATTTGAGTATTTTATTCCTATTGTGCTTAATCCTATAAGGCTTAATCAACCTTTACTTAATTGGCTTAATTGTGTTAATAGGATCATGATTAGTTAAACGGAACCATAGGATAAAAAAACTCACTTTATACATCGGATAGGCTATAGCTTGTTTCTAATCAGTTATTTGATTAACAAACCCACCTGTACTTAATGATCCTTCCTTTAATTACCTTCTAGGAACAACCAGAGTAATTAGTTAGGAGGAAGGCTATTGCAAGGTAGCCCTTAGTAATTTAGAGAGGGTGATTAGTTCTCTTACATAATAGTTAACTCATATCAATTGTTTAGAAAACTCAAGAGTAGAGTATTGGTGAACCCGGTTCCCCTAGGCTTCCCATAACATAGTCCAACCGTTCTCGCATTCATTTTGTTTATTGCTTTGATACCGACAACTTTCATTACTTGCGTACTTACAACTTTTGCTCGTCTAATAGAATAGAATCCTATTAAGTCATTGGTACTTGCTCATTCCCTGTGGGTTCGACATTCGGAATCCTAATTATACTCCACTTTTATTTCTAGTTACGATCAGGTGCACTTGCCTGAGCCGCAACAAGTTTTTGGCACCGTTGCCGGGGAATGATTGCGATATTAATTGACTTAGAGGTTTTATTTGCATTAGGCATAATTTTATTTAGTATTTATTTTCTGTTATTTTTATTTAATACTAAAACATTCTAATTTGTTTCCCTTTGGTGTATACAAACCAGGTCTCAACATCCTGAACTAATTTTTGATCTGAAATTGAAAGAACACTTAGATTATTGAGAAGACATCACCTAGCAATGGTTGACGAACTGACGTTGAACGAGTACTTCACACCAACTACGGATGTGGCATACAATGTCAACTATCCGGCAATTGAGGCCACTAACTTTGAACTAAAGCCAACACTGATCTCTATGGTATCTGCAGTACAATTCGCTGGCTTATCACCTGAAGACCCAAATGCCCATCTTAAGAGGTTTCAGAAAGTTGCTAATACTGTCAAGTGTCAAGGTGTGACACCGGAGGCCATCAAATTAAGGCTGTTTTCTTTCTCACTACAAGGGAAAGCACAATTATAGTTGGATGCACTTCCACCTAATTCTATTACTACATGGGAGGACCTGAAGACTAAGTTCTTGAACAAGTACTTTCTTCCCGTAAAATCTGCAAAGTTGAGAGCTGACATGTCTGGATTCACGCAAAATGAAGGAGAATCAATGCATGAGGCTTGGGAAAAACTCCAAGATTTAATTAGAAGCTGCCCTCATCATGGTTTCACCAAATGGCAGTTAGTTCAGATTTTGTATAATGGTTTCACCATGTAAACTAGAGGAGCTATTGACGCTGCTTGTGGAGGATCTTTCGGAAAGAAGACACCCACTGAGGCTTTTGAAATTATGACTGAGATGGCTCAAAACATTGGTCGGTGGTCAGCATGTGATAGACAAACCGAAAGAAAGAACCAGTAGGCAGGGATTTATATAGTGGAAGCCAACATAGCTCTAGAAAAAAAATTGGAGGCAATGACTGAAAAATTAGAGACTTTGACGGCAGCACAAACTCAATCTAATGCTAATAATGATTGGGGATGTATGGCAATCGAAGGCCAATTAGAAGAAGTCAACGCTATAGGCCAGAAAGATTTTGATCCAAAAACAGGGATGCAACAGGCTATGTTGAAATATATGCAAAGACACGGGCATTCGTGTATGGGAGTTCTAGCCGATTTCATGGAGAAAACTGAAGAAAGACTAAAGGCTATAGAAACCAAGGCAGTTAAAGCATCTTGCAATTTCTGTGGAATGACCTGTCATGACTCAAAGGACTGCACTTAGGAGGTGAGTTTTGTTGGGAATAAGCAACATAATGACCCATACTCAAGCACTTACAACCCCGGATGGAGGAATTACCCAAATTTCTCATGGGGAGGTCAACAGAGATCTTAGGGTCAAAATCAGAATACTTATAAGCCCCTCGTTTGCAAAATCGTGCTCAAAATGATAGAAGTCCCGGAGAAAACGAGATTAATAACCTTATGGGACAAATGAATGAAAGGTATAACAACTTGGAAAAGTTAGTTACTACGAACGCAGAAGGACAGAAAGTATTGAGAAAACAAATGGCAATTGTGTTGAATGCAGTGACTCAAAGAGAAAAAGGAGCACTTCCAAGTCAAGTAGAACCAAATTCCAATGAGAAGTGCAATATAATCTTCATGGAGAAGGAGGAACCAAAAGAGGAGAAGGCTCAAACTGAGTCTCAGCAGGTAAGTAACTCTCTCTAAGAGATTATTAGAAAAACTTAGAAAGTTGTATGTCAATATTCCTTTTGCTGAAATTGTCTTCAAAGTGCCTAAATATGTTAAATTTTTGAAAGAAATAATTTTTAACAAAAACAAGATAGAATATGAGAACGTTAAATTAAATGAGGATTGCTCTACTATGTTATTAAAAAAATTACCACCTAAGCTTAAAGATCCATGCGCCTTTGCTCTTTCTTGCTCAATTGGTAATAATATATTTAAGGCACTATGTGATTTAGGTTCAAGTATCAATTTAATGCCTCTGTCTGTTTGGAGCAAATTGAATTTGCAGGAACCACAACCTACTAAAATGTCCTTACAGTTAGCTGACAGAACTCTTGTTTACCCAAGAGGAATAATGGAGGATATGCTGGTCAAGGTGGGAAAATTTATTTTCCCAGTGGATTTTGTAGTTCTGGATATGGAGGAAGACAGGGATGTTCCTATTATTTTAGGAAGACCATTCTTGGCAATTGGAGATGCTACTATTCAAGTGGAGAAGGAAACCATGACTCTAAGAATTGAAGATGAAGAAGAAATATTTAATATTTATAATTCTAGCAAAGATTCTCCCTCTAGTGCTTCTTGTTGTTTCTTGCAGGATGTCAAAGTTAAAAAGGAAAAACAAAAAGAAGAGCAGAATAAGATAGCAATTCTTTAGAGCAGGATAAGGACATAAACCCTTCCTTGATATTGGAGGCACTTTGTTTGCCGAAATTTAAAGGACTCTGTGGAGAGGAACCTATTCCTCATATTTTAAATTTTTATAACTCGGTCAAGACTAACAATTTTGCACGAACCACCGCAGGAAGGATAAGATTTAAGTTATTTCCTCTTTCCCTAGGAGGATTAGCTACGCAATGGTTCTCAATGTACCCCAAGTTTCACTTTTCTAGTTAGGAGGAATTAATGGGGGGATTTGTAAGAAGTTTTTAGATTACACAAGAAGAAAAAGTGGACAAAATCCAAGGTTTCCAAGAACTAAAGGAAGACACCCCAGAGGAATTTACAAGTTTTGAATTAAACCCATCCATCATCCTAGAGGTGTCAAAATTACAATTCAAGGGAACAACATGCCAAGATCCTATTGAGCACCTGAGACAGTTTTGTAAAAAAAATGAGAAAGGCTAAGTATGAAGGCTTGTCTCCAAATGAGGCAAAACTAATGATCTTCCCATTCTCATTAGATGAGGAAGTCAAACTATGGCTCTATCTCCTACCAATTGAAGAAGTAAAAACATGGAATGACTTAGTGAAGAGATTCATTAGGACTTTCTCATATAGCTTTGAGGAGCCAATCTACATCTGTGAAGACTGTGGGTACATAGTGAACCCACCAAAAAAGTGCTCAGGTCCTGCATGGATGGACCACTCAGAAAAAGGTGACTACTTTGTTGTGTTCCCAAATGGTGAAAAAACAAAAGGTAATGTCAAGGACGGGCCATTGCCTGCCGAGGATTAATTTCTAAGTCCTCCGAACCGTCAGGCTCGGGACGTTAAACAAGCGCTTTTCAGGACTGTGATTACTAACATTTTTTATCTTTTATCTATTCGTTTTATTTTTATTCATTTTTATGATTATTGAAAATACAAAAAAAAAATTAAAAATTTTGAAAAATAAAAATTTTTCTGGAAAACCAGTAGGTACGGGCATGCCTTGCATTAGGAACGGCCGTACCACACGGCTTCATCTTCAAAAATGCGGAGAACAGATAGGTACGGCCGGACATAAGACCAGGTACGACCGTACCCTGTGTCCAAAGGCAGAATATATGGTAAACAGTGAGAGATAAGGGCGTACCTCACTCTCGTACGCCCAAAACCTCTCCATTCGAGCACTCTCTTCTCTCAATTTCTTCGCATTTCCATCCACAAGATCATCCAGGTATTGATTCTAAGCTCAATTTATGGATTAATTGCCTGATTTACTGGTTGTTTCAAGTTTTTAGTTAGTTTAGGTTTTTAGTTTTGTTTAACTCTAATTTAAGGTATTTAGGGTAGTTTTGTCTCGGTTTTGCATGCTTAGAGAGACCCTAGGAATGATTAGAGACTTATAATCTAGGTTAAAAATTGAGAAAATCTAATCATAGGTAGAATTTTCACAAAACCGTAGCGCAGTACGACCGTACCTACCAAGAACAGGCCGTACTGTTGGCCTTAGGGTTTAAGCTGACCATAGGTACGGGTGTACCTATGGCAAAGTACGGTCATACAGAGACCTTAAGTCTGGCTATACTGACACATTGAATTAGGGCGTGCTTAGAGATACAGTACGGCCGTACCACACGAAGCACGGCCGTACCTAATACAGTTTCTGCTTAAATTTAATTTTTTTTCTATTTATTTTGCAGAAAAAATGCCTAAACGCCAAAAGACAGAAGGTTCCTCATCTTCTGCTGCAGCAGGATGTGGCTCTAGGGTCGTGCCTAACTATATTCTCGAGCAGTTTAGGGACAGATACAGGCAACTGCGGGACTATCACACACATACTCAGAGATACTTGGACTTTGATGCCCTCCAGCAGGTTGTCCTGCGGAGGAGGTAGAGACTTTGTTGCGGAGGATAGGGTGGCTCCAGGCAGCTTCTGTCAGACAGCCTTTCTACATGGAGGCAGTTTGGATTTCTTGGCCACTTATGGCTATCACATGTGAGACAGAGAGCCCTAGCATACAGACTTGGAGGATGAGCCGGAGCAGGAGATGGTAGTTACTTTTTGGATTCGTGGGACCCAGCACGAGATCACCCTGGCCGAGTTTAACATCAGGCTAGGATTTGAGACGGTGCAGTTAGTTCAGATGCCAGAGTATATGGTGGCCCTTCTGGAGATCCCAGAAGGATGGCAGGATTCTGAGAGTTGGAGAGCTCTCACTGGGGATGGACACTACATTCCCAGTCGCGCCAAGGCCAGTAAGTTAGAGACCCAGTTGTGCGGATAGTGCACAGATGGATTGGCCGTTCCATAAACGGGAGAGCCTTGAGTGATGGCATGGTCACGAGACCAGACCTTTTTCTATTGTGGGCTATGACACAGGGATGCCGATGCGACACCGGGATGTTTTTCTTGTGGATGTGCACCCAGTTGGGCGTTCATCTTCAGATTCAGAACACCGGGCACATTGTCTTGGGTTCTTTTATCTCCCTTCTGGCAGTCCACCTTGGATTTCGCACCGGAGCCGGAGCCACGACCATTGAGATGGAGCCCATTGGACTTCAAACCCTCACTAACATTGGTGTTCTGCAAAGATTGGGGCACAGGGACTATGAGGTGATCAGACCGGAGGAGTAGCAGCAGGACGAGGCTGCAGATTTTGTCCCACTAGCAGAGGAGCATCCGCTGCCACCACCAACACAGCCTCAGCCAGCAACACAGGGCCACTCCTATGAGGATGTCATGACGTGTCTCGATGAGATGCAGTCCAGCTTTGTGGAGCATAGGACCCATATGGACCAGCAACTGGCACTTATTTTGGAGCATTTACAACACATCCAACCTTTCCCTCCTGCAGAGTGATGCGAGACGGCATCTTATTCTTCTCTTTTAGTATTTAAGCTTTGCTTTTGTATTAAAAAGAGATGTACATATTTCTGGACACACTCCCGGGATACATTTTATTTTATTACTTTTACATTTGTATTTTGTTATTATATTTTACTGTTATTTCTTTTTATTTTTGTTTCTAAATTTTTGAGTTTTGTGTTGCACAGTTCTTCCACCGCTTACCAACTCCATCAGTATTGTGACAAGGAAACAACATATTTTGCCAATATCCTCGTTCAATTTGCTCGTGATATTTTTCAGAGGGGAGTCTCTTTCCACATTCTTTTATAGAACTTATTTTCTTTTATTTTATCTTTTTGTGCTTGCTTTAACTTAGTCGCAGTGGGGACACTGCTAGAAATAAATGTGGGGAGGGAATTTTATTATGCTTATTACTTGGCTGTACTTATAACTGCTTACAATTATAGAAGAACTTTAAGTTTTTGCTGATTTAGGGGCTACAAAATATTTTTTTCTTTAGGACAACATATGATTGAATCAGATTACTGCTAGTAATTGGAATTTGCTGAAAATTAGCATTGAAGTTCTATGGGTTCTGACTTTCCGTGTAAGCTATTAAATTTGAGTTTTGAGCCTGAAATAAGAGGCCTCATCATGCTTTTGCCTCTTTTCTTTGTTGAGTGATATTTTTCTATGAATGTGCATTCTAGAACTTGTGTTGAGACCATTACGAAGCGAATATGAATTTATTTTCGTGTGAATTTGGAAACGGCAATTTTTAGGAATTCTTCAGGCCACTACCAGTTTGAATACATTATACCACTAGTTGCCCACTTTTGTGCCTAAAAGTATTTTATTTAATTTCTTTGGTACCCTTCTTGTTACTATTGATTATTATCTGTGAAGGCAACCTTAGAAAATATCTTTATATGAGAGCAATTAATGGAAAAATCAACAGAATAATGTTCTGAATCCCTCCTATATGTTTACAAAAAGAAGGCTTAGAAAATTATTTCCCCTTGTAGTTCTTCAAAAATGATTGATTGTTGTATAAATGCAAGAAGGGAGGAAAGGAAAAGAAATGAAAGAGCATTGAAAAGAAAAGAAAAATTAGTCATCATGCTCATGCCTTCATGAATTGTAAAAGAAAAAGAAAAAGAAACTTTATTAATTGAAAAAGTGGTAATTCTTGCCTGCTCTTAAAAGTGAAAAAAGAATTAGGTTGCTTGATTTGGTTGATTTATTTTTTACCCTTTGCATGACCTTTTCTTTCTTTTATCATACCGAACATTATTACCTTGGCCTCATTACAACCAATGAAAGACCCGCATTCCTCTTTTACATGATATATTGATTCTAATAGTAGAGTTTTTGAACAATGTACAAGTCTATGGTAATGCCACTTCATTTAAAAATCTGAGTGATAATGACTATACCTACAAATATTTTGAGATTGGTGAAAGTGTGACTTGAAAATCACAGGCTATTGGCTTACTTGAACTTACACCTCCAATTGGGCGTTCTATTTATTGGCAATTTTGTGATTTCATGTTGTTGTCAAACTTATATTTTTGCCCCTATTCAGTGAAAATACTTTTTCTTACTATAATTACCCAAGTAGTTTGCTTGAGGGCAAGTAGAGCTCAAGTGTGGGGATATATTAACACACTAATTTGTCTACTTTCATAGGGTATTTTTAGTATCTAATTATACCATTTTGCACTGATTAAAGCACAAAGGTATTTATTTATGTCTTATTATGTAGAAATATCATGAAGACACCACTCGGAGCAAAAAATGCGAAAAATGACAAAAAACTGGCTAGTTTTAGAGAGTTTTAGCACTACTGGACAAGCGGTACGGCCTGACCTATATCCAGTACGGCTGTACCTAGAGCAGAGCTTCAATAAGGGCGTACCCCCTCAGTCTGTACCACCCGGTGCCGATAAAATAGTTCAGTACGGCCATGCCAAAGGCAGTACGGCTATACACAAATGATGTCAGGGCAACAACACGCATGAATACGGTCCAGCGTCATCAACAAAGCTCGATACAGCCGTGTATGCATGCGGTACGACCGTACCCCGTCTCCAAAAAGTGAAGATTTTGACGAATTCCCAAGTCAAGAGCCCCTGATTGAAAGTTCATATCAACTCCCTGCCTCTTTTCATTGATTTGTGTGTTTCCTTGGAACTTGGTGCCATCCCGAATCGCTACCGGAGCTCGTGAGGACGCGAAGAACGTGCTTAAGGATCGTCATCATACCGAAAGGGTGTCCCAATTTAGATTTATTTTCGTGTTATGGATTATTCTGATTTTATATCTAAGTTTATGTTATTATCATTGACAATGAGTAGTAAATCCATCATTAGGGTTGATGGGAGATCTTTTACAATATTCTTGATGCTTTGTCTATTTAATTATATGAGTTTCTGTTGAATGTTTGAGTATTTTATTCCTATTGTGCTTAATCCTATAAGGCTTGATCAACCTTTACTTAGTTGGCTTAATTGTGGTAACGGGATCATGATTAGTTAAACGGAACCATAGGATAAAAGAACTCGCTTTATACACTGGATAGGTTATAGCTTGTTTCTAATCAGTTATTAGATTAACAAACCCACTTGTACTTAATGCTCTTTCCTTTAATTACCTTCTAGGACCAACTGGAGTAATTATTTAGGAGGAAGGCTATTGCAAGCTAGGTAGCCCTTAGTAATTTAGAGTGGGTGATTAGTTCTTTTACATAATAGTTAACTCATATCAATTGTTTAGAAAACTCAAGAGTAGAGTATTGGTGAACCTAGTTCCTCTAGGCTTCCCATAACATAGTCAAACCGTTCTCGCATTCATTTTGTTTATTGCTTTGGTATCGACAACTTTCATTACTTGCGTACTTACAACTTTTGCTCGTCTAATAGAATAGAATCCTATTAAGTCATTGGTACTCGCTCATTCCCTGTGGGTTCGACATTCGAAGTCCTAATTATACTCCACTTTTATTACGAGTTACAATTAGGTGCACTTGCCTGAGCCGCAACAGTAGTTCGTCATTGAACGACAGTTTCGCTTCGTCGAGCTCTGTGGAAGAGAGTTCTTCCCCAATAGTTTGCCCTCCTCCGGGGCTTTTTGAAAAAGATTATGAAGGTAAAAGGGTGTCCCCAGTGGATCCCACAGAAATTCAAAGGCTTTCTTTAAAGTTAGAGTGGTTCTTCGGATGACCCTTTGACCAAAGAGAAGTAGGAGAGTGGTTGATAACCATAGATAAGGTCTGACCTCACTTTCCTGTCGGTGCTTTGGCCAGGTTGAAGATGGGATAGAAGATACTCCAGAGGGATGACTACCACCTACCGCCACACTCTGAGGACTTCGATTGGGTCACGGAGGACGCAGTCTGTACTCGCTCCCTCTACTCGTCGAAAGAGGGATTTCTTTTGTTGTTAAAGTCTTTAGATGTCGGGATTGGTATTCAAAACTTTGAAAATTGGAAAGTATGTCGTCCTAACATAGATGCTCGAATATGCTCTTATTCGGATGATATACTCTTTTTTATATACGAGGTCCTTTTCAAAGACATGGGGTTCAAGCTACCCTTTTCTGATTTTGAAGTGGCAATCTTACATCATTTGGAAGTCGCTCCTTCACAAATACATCCCAACGCTTGGGCATTTATTAGAGGTTTTCAACTACTGTGCCTGTATTTGAATATTCAACCCTTACTCGAGGTATTTTTTATTATATTTTCTCCTTTGTGGACCAACGAGATACCATCAGACCGACAAGGGTGGGTGTCCTTAAAAAAATGGTAAAGTTTTCGAATTGTTTTCGGACTCTCACCACGATTTTAAGTGCAAGTACTTCATAGTCGAAGCCATTAGTGAAGCTGCTAAGGAGAACTTATGTATTCTCACGGAGGAGCTCGACAAGGACGGGAAGGTGGTTTACATTTGGCAGGAAAGATTCGCATCGTGCTGGAGTAACAAACATTTTACTAAGTACAAGAGTGAATTTGCTTTCAAGGCGTCCGAGCTAGAAGACAACGAACGCTTTAGTTTGAAATGGATTCGAGGGTTTGTCGAGAAATTCGAACCTCGGAAATTCGTAAACAAAAAGGGAGAGGAGGTCTCCGAAAAGAGGTTTATCGACATCCCTCACCTTCTACAATGCAAAAACCAAGACGTAGCTAATGAGTGTTTAAGCAATTTTGTAGAAATCTACTTTTTGGTAGTTTCCTTCTTATCCTTTTAACTCATCTTTGCTTTTCGCATCTTCAATGGCGAGTTCGGTGTATTTAGCTACCTTGAAGAAGCAGAAGAAGGCTACTACCGAGAAGACTCCTTCTCCTATGGTTGGAGAGGGTCCTAGTAATGCCGCTGATGTACTTACTCCAGTTTTTGGGGCATCTCCTATACCCATTCATGCCAAGGTCATTGATCTTCAGGATCAAAGGGATACTTCAGTCGAAGTAGCGGGTATTGTCAAGGAGGCTTCTTCGTCTTTGAACTGAGCTCCTGCTAAGAGTGTTGAGGAGCCTCCGGCCAAAAATCTCAAAAAGACTCATCCACTTAAGACCTCGACTCCTTCACTGACCTTGAAGATTGGCGACAAAGCCAGTAAGGGTAAAGAGACTGTGCCTCCCACTGGCAAGGTTCCCGCAGTTTAGTCTCGTGGCGAGGTTATGACCTCGGATCAAGTTAGGGCAATGATTCCCCCAACTGGTGAAGCCTACTTCAACGAACTTTCCAAAACTGCTAAGGAGAACTTGTTTTTGGAGGGGTCGACCTGGCAGCTGCACAACTAGCTACTTTCCAATTGGATCTTTGAGAAAAATTGCCACTTGGAAGTCGAGCTTACTAGACTTCGCAAAGGCAAGTTAGAAGTTGACAAGAAGATTAAGTCTCTGGAGGGTCTTGAGGTCGACCTCCGAGCTCAGTTAGAATCAGTTAGGAAGGAGGCTACCAAGGCTAAGGGCGAGGTGTCTAAGTTGTCTAAAGACCTTGAGAGTCTTTCTGCCGAGAAGAAGAAGTTGGTCGAGGAGCGAGAAATGCTCTTGTTGAGGATTAAGGACCTCAAGAAGTCTGAACAAAACTCGAAGTTGGAGGTTCTCGAGCTTCATCATAAGGTGGAGGAGTTAAGTACTGAAAATCAGCAACGTTCCAAAGGAAATCAGGAACTCTACGAGGAAAACAAAGATTTGAAGGCCAAGAAGGTGGAAATTGATGACCTGTTTTTGAAGATTGGGGATGAGTTTTTTTTCTAACCCCATAGCCCAATTTCTACTATTGAATCCGGGGATTGCTCTCAACTTGACTGGGAGGTCCTCGAATGGTGTAGTCGAAGGGAACTTGATTGCGGATGTAGCCACAGAGGAGGTTCTTCTCACCATGCCTACCCCGTCTGTTGAAGTGGCTCCTTCTCAAGACTCTTAGTGTTTTTATTGTTTTCTTAATTGCTTTTTAGATTAAAACAATGTGGATGTAATAATATTTACAAACAATTTTAACTTTGGCAAAATATTTACCTGTTTGTTTGCTTTGTCATTTGTTCGTGATGTCATCGACTCAGGAGGGTTTACCCAGCCACGTGGTCCTCTTTCTACCTTTTTGCTAGGGTTTTTATTCCTTGGTCTGAGGTGGACGAATGGGTGATGTTTGTTGATCTGTTGGCTAGAAAGAAAGCGATATCATTACTCGTTGAGTTCCGACTCTTCACTTCTATTTTTTATAGATAACAGTCGAGGTCCTTTGACTACGAGAGTTCCAATGACTCCTGGACGAATGCAAAGTGATAACTTTGAATGTGCTTTTTATTGCTTTGACACTCGTGTTTCAATTACACTCGTGTTTTAACTATTGTATCTCCTCAATTTGGCTGCATTCCAAGTTTGCTAAATTAGTTTGCCTTGTAACGTCTCGAGGTTGTAGGCATCAGTACTGGTCTTTATGGTTACTCGTTAAGGGCCTTCCCAATTGGGTGCTACCTCGTTCAGCGCTGCAAGTTCTCTATATTCGTCGAGGAGGTCGAGCTCTTCTCGCAGGTATTTGAAAATGTTGCCTGCTTGTGGGGGATATGAAGTCCTCCAACTTAACTCGCCAATCTCCACGGGAATGACTGCTTCGGTCCGATTAGTGAGATAAAATGGTGACTCTCCCGTTGTCGCGTGTGGAGTTGTGCGATATGCCCAAAGTGCTCGAGGAAGTTCTTATACCCATTTTCCCTTTGCATCATCTAATATCCATTTGAGACCTCAGAGAATAACCTTGTTCGCGGCCTCAGCTTGACCGTTTGTTTGGGGATGTTCCACCGATGTGAAATGTTGTTTGATTTGAAGATTTTTTAGGGTCTTTCGGAAGCCACGATCTGCGAACTAGGTTCCTTGTCGGTAACAACGACCTCTGGAATTCTGAACCTGGTTAGTATATACCTTTTAAAGAACTTGATCAAGTTCTTTGCTGTTATTTTTGCCAGTGCTTCTGCCTCCACCCATTTGGTGAAGTAGTCTATCGCCACAGCTAGGTACTTCAACTGTCCCGGAGCCATTGGAAATGGTCCAAGGATGTCGATGCCCCACCAAGCGAAGGGCCATGGAGCAAAAAGCGAGGCCAACTTTGTTGGAGGAGCTAAGTAGAGATCGCCATGTTTCTGGCACTTGTTGCACTTTTTGGTGAATGACCTCCGCAAGGTTGACTACAGAAATTATGCTGGGCTTGGCCAGTGTTTCCTGTATTACAGACCTGTTGTTCCCCGAGGTGCGCGTGCTAGTGAGTTTGGACAAAATATCCGCTCGAGTGTTTTGTTCCCTTGGGACATGAGTGATCTTGACTACCTTGAAGTCATTCATTTTTTGTTTCACCAGTGCAAGGTATTTTAGTAGGAGATGGTCTTTGGCCTGGTATTCTCCTTTGATTAGGGATACCACTAACCAAGAATCGTTTTGAGTTTAACCTCGACTGCTCCGAAATCTCGAGCTTATATTAGCCATACATGCTTCATATTCTGCTTGGTTGTTGGAGGTCGAGAATGAAAATCCCAACGAGGACTCGACGATCAGCCCATCTTCGTTCTCGAGTAGCAATCCAGGTGCTACTCCTTGCACCCCCACTTTTTCTTCGCGGCACCCCCACGCGTTTCAGCCCAAATCAACACAACAAAGCCCAACCCATTTAAAACCCTAATTTTTCCACTTCTCCTCTTCAAAAAGGCACCAGCAGCCGTAAGAGAGAGGGGCAACCCCAAAATTTTCGCCATCTCTCTCTCTCTCTCTCAAATCTCCATTTCCTTCTTCCATCTCTTTCTTCCTCATCTCATCTTCTAAAAAAACCCAAAACCAAAAAAAAAAAAAAAAATCTTCCACCTTCCTCTCCCTCTCAGCCTCTCCCCCTTCTCTCTCTCTCTCTCTCTCTCGCACTCTTCCCTTTCTTTTCCTCCCTACGTCGTCTCCTTCACGCCCTGTTCTTCCTCAATCTCTTCCCCTTATGGGGTCATCGCATATGTATCTAGATATTCTTACCAAATGAAGTTTAGCTATCCAAGTTTAGGTACATATGCATGCAGAGCAAGCATTCATTTTACTACACGTATTGTCCTTTCTTCATGCAAAAGTTCAACAACAAGCTAAGCAGACAAGCAACACCTTTAATTTTATCATGAAGATCTCAAGCCTCAGATTCTTTGCTTCTTCAAATGTACAAGAAATGTCTAAAATATGTATATTAATTATGTTGAAATTAATTTATATGATTTTAGGGTTCCCAAACTCCCCCTCCTTTTTTTTTATTTCATTCTATTTCTTTTTTTCAGTTTTTTTTATATATTGGGCTGTTGCCCATCGTGAACATCCCCTCCCTTTTTTTATTCCATTTGTTTCTATTCCTTTTTTTTTTTTGGTTATTTACCACTTTTTTTTTACCTTGTTCATAATAAGTATGTGGGTGTTTGTATCAAAAAAAAAATATACTGGGCAGCCCATCGTGAAATCCCCCTCCCTTTTATTTTTTATTCCATCTATTTTTCTTTCCTTTTATCTATTCCTTTTTTTTAGTTATTTATTTTGTTTATAAACATTGGGCTTTAGCCCATTTGCTCTCATTGCTTCTTGAATGCTAACACCCCCCTTTCCTTACTTCCCTTCTTTTTTTTTTGTGGCTGCTGCCTTTCTTCTATCTAAACGTGTGTGAGTTTTTTTAGGTTTAGTGAAATAGTGTGAGTGTGTGAGTGTGTGTGATACGTGTGTGTGTGGGTGTGTGTTTAGTATTTATTTATTTATTTATTTAGTTTTATTTTATTTCTGTTTTATTTTATTTGATCTATTTTATTTTCATAATAATTAGTTATATTGTCATTATTAGTAGTCAAATTAAGATAACTTTACTCAACTAAAGTTTTAATTCATCATACATTTTATTTAACTTACTTTTCAGTTTAATTTTATTAAGTCAAATGAAAATTATTATTTTTAGAACAAATGAGATTAGCTGAGATGTGACATCTTGTTAATCCCCGGTTTGGGATGCCTGAGTTGCGACAACTTGGTGATCTTAAACTCTTAAAAATTAAAAACAATCTAACACACAATACGTGACTTTTGAATTCTTCATTGCACCGGAAGATACGTAGGAGCGGGTCAACCCTGTCAAATCAAATTTAAATTTTTCTAATTTAGTTTCTTTTTTTATTCATTTTTACACTTAGTATTTATTTTATTTTATTTTGGGGTGAAACAAATATTTATATTAGTTTGCACAATCAATTTTGGGTAACTGTCATAAGACAGGCGTGTTGGGGGTGTTGTGGGGTTTAGTCTTTACCCTTCTCCATGCGTAATCGATTCCCGAACTCAGTATGGTTTTCAAAGATCATTATTTTTTAGGTTTTTCCAATTTTTTCTAAATATAATAAAATTGGTGGCGGCTCCCAAACCTTTTGATGAGGGCATGGAGCACCAAGAGGCCATTCAAAGCTTAGGAGGACCAATGACTAGGGCAATGTCAAGGAGGGTCCAAGAAAGCTTAGTCCAATTCATGACTAAGACAATTGCAAGTGAAGGCAAAGATGTAATTGCACCAAAAACCATGCTTGTCATACAAGCCATGGAGGAGGCGCAACTTGCATAACAAAGGCAGCCAAGTTATTTTATTTTAATTGAATAAAAGTGCAAAGTGACCAATTGATTTATTTGGGACCAAGGCACTAAGTTATTTAATTTCTTTTGGTGTGTTTAATCCACTTCAAGTGGCTGTGTGGCGCAAAGAGTAGGGGGCCCCACACCTCTCAACAGCTCTTTGTGTAGTTTTAATGGGTGAATAATCTTGCTACCAAAGAAAGACAAAGACATTCAAAGCAATCAAGGCAAAGAGGAGTTACACAAGACAAGGTGATGAATGCTCCAACAGCACAATAAAAGCGCAGCCATCCACTTAATTACATTTAATGAGTGGTTGTGAAACCTTCACCTGGTCATGAAGAGCAATCAAAACAGAATGTGAAGCTTAGACCTTTTACTTCAGCTGCGCCACTTAGGCCATGAGGCAGCAACAATTATTTTTATTTGTAATTTCCTTTAGTCATTTTGTAATTTCCTTTAGTCATTTTGCTTGTAACCCTAGAAAGGAAGGACTTCGTCTCTTTACTCTTTGTAACAACAAGAACCTCCCTCATTATATATAGGGGGCGCAAGTTTCAATATTGCTTAACAAAGATTTTAGCAAAATATTGAATTCATACTCTTTGGTTCTGGATTGGACCAGTTATTGATCTTATCAAGAAATTCTCTTCTTGTGGTGATCCTCATACTCATAGGCTTATCCTTGTCTTGGATTAGACTAAGGTGGCGCCCCTCCCCCCATTCATCCATCTTCTTCACTTATCCCTAAAACAGTTTCCTTGTGACCTTTGTTTGCTTCTTGTTTATTTTGTGTTTTTTTCACAATCTGTCCCCTTAATTCACTACCACCAAAGCCACGAAATTCCTTTCATTCTCTACCCCTTTTTCATTCATTTTATATCAAAAATACAAAAACATAAGTCACAACCAGATTCTATGTTGAAATTCAAGCAAATGGCCAATTTCTACAACAAGGAGTACATCACCTTTGGATCGTTATAGATGGCGACTCCGCTGGGGACTATTCGAGAATCAAGCTCATTTTGATCGATTGTGCAAATCTAGTTTGTTTCACTCTTCTATTTCTTTTATTTTTATTATTTTTCTTTTCTTCGTATTTGTAGGTGATTCTTTTTATTTGATTGATTTGTTTTTTTATTTGACTAATCTGCTTCCTCATTTATATATTTAAATGCTAATATTAGTTTATATTTAATTGATTTGCTTCCTTTATAAATATTTATTGTTTCCCTTTATTAATATTATTTTGTTTCCTTATTTGCATATATTTCACATGTTTGTATATATGTTTTTTTTTATTACTTATTATTTTTGTGAATATTAAACCCTAGGTTAGAAGACACTTTATATTTTTGTGCTTTTGTTTTGCGGATTACATTGCAGGTTCGGGCTGATTTTGATTTTTGTTTTTAGGGTTTGAGGTTTGTGTGCTCCCTTCACACACCACACTTACACTTTGAACACACACAACGAGTGGGGCCCTATACCCGGGCCTAAATGAAACCTAAGTTAGTAAGAGGTTGTGTAGTGGAAGCCATTTTGGATGTACATCTTGTGTGGCTACTATGAATTCCTCATCTAGAGTGCGACTTTTCTTTGTGGGTGCCCACATTTTGGATGTACATCCTAGTGTGGCCAACATCCCGAAAGAGTACTTGGCTCTAGAGACCTAAATGACAGTAGGTTAGAACATCCACCTATTGTGAGTGTTCACTGTAGAAAAAGCCAGTAGATCCGTAGGACAAAGGCATGAGCAAACCTGTGTAGGCCACAAATGGGAGCATTGTTCTTGTTTCTAGCTTTGTTATACGTTCTAAAAAAAAAGTTCAAAAAAATTTTGCGTTGTCTTACTAAATAAAATCCAAATTTTCAATAAAAAAAAATCATTTCCTAAATAAAATTCATTCTTTGTCACTCGCATAAAATAGGTATGAAAAAAAAAGTGAAAAGTTTGCATTGCATTCATAGAAGGGCTTGGATTATTCTTTATTTAAAATAGTTACATTGCATCTCATTGTGCCAAAAAAGGAGAAATTAATTGTTGTGTTTCTCAGTTTAGTCTTTTGCAGGTTGCATCCATTGCATATTAGAAGGTGGTCTAGAAAAAAAAAATTAACATTATATGCATCTTATAATATTCCATCTGCATGCACAAAAAAGGGAACGTAAAGATTCATTTTCCCATTTTCATGGCATACTAGTGTGAGGTCCATCATGCATTTAGCATCATTTCTACACACAAAAAATATTGCAAAAAATTGTGGATGCCAATCAAACTCTTGCTGATGAAATTAGATCACATCAATGAATACTGCTACAGAAGTCCCACTACCGATGAAGCAATGAAATTTTTTCCAAGCAAGATGAGGGGAATGGGGCAAATAGTGAACTCTGCAAGAGCATCTACTCAATGCAATGTAATGATGAGGTGTTTGACATCTGTGCTTATATGATCATACTGTTCTCTGAAATAAATTCATCTAAACATGGAAACTGTGTTAACTTTGTTGAAGCTTTTTTCTAATGAACTTGGATGGATTTCAAAGCACTATCATTTTCATCTCTTTCCAACTTCTTCATTTTAATTCTTGCTATAAGAAATAGTTCTCGATTGGTTCGGATTGCTCCCTTGGATGTATGCTTATTGCCAAAGTCCCGTGTTTCAAAAAAAATAAAAATGAAAGCAAAGAGAGTTTTTTTTTAAAAAAAAAAGTTTTTTACATGCCTCAAAATTAAAATTTGAAAATAGGCAATTAGGATTTGAAATGATGAATGGCCTCCTTTCTTTATCCTAAAAAAAAAAAAAAGATCATATCTCTTGATGTCCCCTTTGAGCCTAAATTTGTTTTCTTTCATTAAACCCTGGACAAGGATCGCTGTTCCGTAAGCTTTTGGTGCTTCAAAGCTCAATCATTGCGTGGATCGAAGATAGAAGAAAAGGTTGCAGAAAAGGAGAATGGGGACTAAGAATGATAAAGAAATGAAGGAAGATTGATGAAGAAGGAGAAATTAAAGAAATGAAAAGCCACAAGGCAGAGAAGAAAAAGAAAAGGAAAAGTGCTGAAAAGAATGTAGAGACTAATAATAAAGAAAATAAAAAGGATGCAAGAGAAGGAAGAAATTCAAAAAAAAAAAACCAGAAAGGAAATTATAGGGCAAAATGGAGGAGTGAAAGAGTTATCTCTAGTGCAAAATGCAATAAAGCCAACTCTTTCGAAAGCATCCAATGGAGAGAATTGATCCTTGATTCCATTTAACCCTTAAACACTTATTTGGGCCTTTAAAAATCCTTTCTTTCATAACCCATAACCATGTCCACATTACAAGCCTTAAAAAGCCCATTCTGATTGATGAATAATTTTTTCTATTTTCAAGATTTTAATGTTGAGGCAACTCATTTTTGTTCTTTAAAAAAAACTCATTTGCTTTCTCAAAAAAATAAAAAAAAATAAAAAAGAAGCCCGTTAGGCTGAAAACCTACATAGGTAGTCTAAGCAAAAGTTAGGGCATAAAAGGAAAATGGGACTTACATTGAGGCAGTTTATTTTTTTGACACATTGGGAGATTTTTCTTTGAGGTGGATCTTTAGACATTTCAATTGCTGACATTGGGGCAATGATAAATGTGTTTGATTGTTATCACAAGACCTTTGGACTAAATTAGTTGGACCTCCCATGCTGAGGGGATCGATTGGTTAATCTTAGGCAATATCCATTTGACTTTCTTATCATACCCTTTGTTTTCAAGCCTCTGAAGCCCTAAAAAGGAGGGACCTCAACCTGAAAAGATTTTGAATCCATGCTTGCCCATTGGGTAATCCTTCAAAGAAGTGAATATAGGTTACACAGTATGATTCGACAAGCAAATGTTCCAGTTATGTGATGAAATGATGCTCTCAAAAAAAAAAAAAAGAAGAAATGGATGATGATTGAGGGGAAAAAAAGGATGAAGAGAATATGTCTTGATGAGGACTGACAAGAAAACAACAAAAGCTTCTATTTGAGCACGAGTTTGATTGGTCCATACTAAAAAAAAAGAAAAAAAGATTTTCTCCATCCATGCATTTATGGGCCTAAGACCCATACATCTCTCACTCAAGGCTCATGCATTTCATGCATCATAACCTCATCTTAGGATCATGCATTCAATTTCATAACTCTAATTTTCCAATCAAGCAAAAAGAGAGAGAGAGAGAGAGAGATCGCAAGATTGAAAGCCCGAAAGTCTAATCGGGGAATAGGAAGAAAAGCCTAAACTGGGGCAATTTTGAGAATTGAGCTCTAGGTTGAAGCCTTTCTAATAAGGCGCAAGGGTTTGGGTCGTGATAGCATGCTTCAAAAAAAAAGTATTTCCAAACACCAAAAACAAGATCTTTATTTTTCGCATGCGCGTTGGCCCATATCCAGCTGGTCAGATGATCTTCAGTTTTTAGCTTACATGGGATTCGTATCCAGTTGGTCTCATGATCTTTTACTTTTCCGTGTGGCGAGGCGGTTCAGTCCCCTGCCCATATCATTTCTTGTATGCCGATGAGGTTCCGGCATTTGCATGTTTAATTTCCTTCTAGGCAAGGCGGTTCAGTCCCCTGCCCATATCATTTCTTGTTTGCCGATGAGGTTCTGGCATTTGCATGTTTAATTTCCTTCTGGGCAAGACGGTTCTGTCCCTTGCCTATCCTATTTCTTTTGAGGGAGTCGCTTCAGTGCACTACCCGTTTATTTCCTATAGTTGAGGGAGTCGCTTCAGTGCACTACCCATTTATTTCTTGCTTGTTGAGGGAGTCGCTTCAGTGCACTATCCGTTTATTTCCTGTAGTTGAGGGAGTCGCTTCAGTGCACTACCCATTTATTTCTTGCTTGTTGAGGGAGTCGCTTCAGTGCACTACCCATTTATTTCTTGCTGGCTGAGGGAGTTGGTTCAGTCCACTACCCGTTTATTTCTTGCTCGCTGAGGGAGTCGGTTCAGTCCACTACCCGTTGATTTCTTGCTCGCTGAAGGAGTCGGTTCAGTCCACTACTCATTTTATTTCTTGTTTGTCCAGGTAGGCGGTTCAGTCCACTACCCAAATTTATTTCTTGTTTGCCGAGGTAGGCGGTTCAGTCCCCTGCCTATCTTATTTCTTCTGGGTGAGGCGGTTCAGTCCACTACCCATTTCATTTCTTGTTTGCTAAGGCGATTCAGTCCCCTGCATATCTTATTTCCTGTTTGCCGAGGAGGTTCCGGCAGTTGCATATTTGGACAAGGCAGTTTAGTCCTCTGTCTATTTTATTTCTTATTTCGCCGAGAAGGTTCAAACTGTTGCATATTTAAATTCTAGGCGAGGCAGTTCAGTCCCCTGCCTGTTTTTATTTCTCTTGATATTTTCATAGTGTGTCGCTTTCATGCATTACCGGCCAAAATTGAGGTTCATATATCTGTACTTATTTCTCACTATGATAATATGCAAACTATGGTTTATCATATCGTATATTGAGAAAGTAAGTACAGAGGGGCAACTGTGAACACCCAATTTTGACCAGAGTTTTACATTTTTTAAGGAAAAAACACCAAAAATACTTTTCACAAACACTAAATTTTTAGCCTTTATTTGAGTCTTTATTTGAGTGCATTATATCATTTTTATTCTATTTTATTTTGTTAAAATGAGAAAATATCAAAAAGAAAAATTTCATTGGTCTGACCCATTGTTCAGGCCCAATTATAGCAAAAAAATAATAATAATAAATAAATAAAAAAGAATAGAGTAACAAAAAAAAACAAAGAAGAAAAAGAAAAAAAATTATTTTTGAAAAGATGAGGTGTGTGAATTGTAAAACTGGGGGTGCAAATAGCAGCATAGCCCAGCAGGCCATCAGCGAAGCCCAGTGTCCTATTACCTCTTTTACTGGCGCACCCCCTTTTTCTCTTTCTCACAGCCCCTGTGCCTCATCAGGTGCTACTCCTTGCACCCCCACTTTTTCTTCGCGGCACCCCCACGCGTTTCAGCCCAAATCAACACAACAAAGCCCAACCCATTTAAAACCCTAATTTTTCCACTTCTCCTCTTCAAAAAGGCACCAGCAGCCGTAAGAGAGAGGGGCAACCCCAAAATTTTCGCCATCTCTCTCCCTCTCTCTCTCTCTCTCTCCATTTCCTTCTTCCATCCCTTTCTTCCTCATCTCATCTTCTAAAAAAACCCAAAACCAAAAAAAAAAAAAATCTTCCACCTTCCTCTCCCTCTCAGCCTCTCCCCCTTCTCTCTCTCTCTCTCTCTCGCACTCTTCCCTTTCTTTTCCTCCCTACGTCGTCTCCTTCACGCCCTGTTCTTCCTCAATCTCTTCCCCTTATGGGGTCATCGCATATGTATCTAGATATTCTTACCAAATGAAGTTTAGCTGTCCAAGTTTAGGTACATATGTATGCAGAGCAAGCATTCATTTTACTACACGTATTGTCCTTTCTTCATGCAAAAGTTCAATAACAAGCTAAGCAGACAAGCAACAACTTTAATTTTATCATGAAGATCTCAAGCCTCAGATTCTTTGCTTCTTCAAATGTACAAGAAATGTCTAAAATATGTATATTAATTATGTTGAAATTAATTTATATGATTTTAGGGTTCCCAAACTCACCCCTCCTTTTTTTTTATTTCATTCTATTTCTTTTTTTCAGTTTTTTTTTATATATTGGGCTGTTGCCCATCGTGAACATCCCCTCCCTTTTTTTATTCCATTTGTTTCTATTCCTTTTTTTTTTTTGGTTATTTACCACTTCTTTTTTACCTTGTTCATAATAAGTATGTGGGTGTTTGTATCAAAAAAAAATATACAGGGCAGCCCATCGTGAAATCCCCCTCCCTTTTATTTTTTATTCCATCTATTTTTCTTTCCTTTTATCTATTCCTTTTTTTTAGTTATTTATTTTGTTTATAAACATTGTGCTTTAGCCCATTTGCTCTCATTGCTTCTTGAATGCAAACACCCCCTTTCCTTACTTCCCTTTTTTTTTTTTTGTGGCTGCTGCCTTTCTTCTATCTAAACGTGTGTGAGTTTTTTTAGGTTTAGTGAAATAGTGTGAGTGTGTGTGGTACGTGTGTGTGTGGGTGTGTGTTTAGTATTTATTTATTTATTTATTTATTTATTTATTTTCATTTATTCTATTTAGTTTTTTTATTTTATTTTATTTGATCTATTTTATTTTCATAATAATTAGTTATATTGTCATTATTAGTAGTCAAATTAAGACATCTTTACTCAACTAAATTTTTAATTCATCATACATTTTATTTAACTTACTTTTCAGTTTAATTTTATTAAGTCAAACGAAAATTATTATTTTTAGAACAAATGAGATTAGCTGAGATGTGACATCTTGTTAATCCCCGGTTTAGGACGCCTGAGTTGCGACAACTTGATGATCTTAAACCCTTAAAAATTAAAAACAAACTAACACACAAATATTTTCTGGAAGAACTACGTGACTTTTGAATTCTTCATTGCACCGGAGGATACGTAGGAATGGGTCAACCCTGTCAAGTCAAATTTAAATTTTTCTAATTTAGTTTCTTTTTTATTCATTTTTACACTTAGTATTTATTTTATTTTATTTTGGGGTGAAACAAATATTTATATTAGTTTGCACAATTAATTTTGGGTAACTGTCATAAGACAAGCGTGTTGGGGGTGTTGTGGGGTTTAGTCTTCACCTTTCTCCATGCGTAATCGATTCCCGAACTCAGTATGGTTTTCAAAGATCATTATTTTTGAGGTTTTTCCAATTTTTCCTAAATATAATAAAATTGGTGGCGGCTTCCAAACCTTTGGATCGTTACACCGTGTATGGAACGAGGTCCTTCTCTTGTAATTTCAAGGTCCTGAACAGTTTGTGGAAATTTATGTTTGCTGAGCTCCCTTGGTCGATCAAGATCCTCCTGACATCAAAGTTAGCCATATCAAAGGGGTCAGGTAATTCGGCTTTTCGTTCACCAGATCCTCGTCACAAAAAGCGAGGAGTGGTCTTCCTCTATGCCTGTTGGAAGGGGGAGGATAGTGGAAATCATCATCGCTTCGCGCAACTTTCTCTTTGCTGAGTTGATGCTGGTTCCTCCTTTGTCAGAGAATCCCCCTGAAATGACTAAGCCGACTGAGGTCTTTCTTTGCTTTCCTCTGACTCTCGACCTACCTCGTCGAGCTGTGCTACAACAGCTGTTGAGGATTGATTTCTTTTGGGTTGAGGTGATCAGGACCTCGACCTTTTTTCGCCGGATCTCGCCTTCGAGTTTGTATATTTTTTGCAATTTTCCCTCTGGATCAGTTGTCCTATGACATCTTTTAGTTGAATACAGTCATCAGTATAATGTCCCGCACTCTTATGGAAACGACAATACTTTGACTTGTCAGTGCCAGGTCTCTCTTTAAGTGGCTTTGGGAAGCATATTCTCGCATCTTTGAATTTAGCATTCGTGCACTCGTTTAGAATGCGCGTTCGTGAAGTGTTTAGTGGGGTGTACTCGTCATAGTTCCCCGGTGGAGCTCGGTTTTCTTTTTCTTTGCGCGCTTTGTCCTCGCGCTGACCGCCAACCTTGTCTTATGTTTTCTTCTTGACCTTTGATGCCATTAATTTTTCTTCATAGTTTATGTATTTTTCTACCCGCTTAAGGAAGTCGTTCAGGTTCTTTGGCTTGTCAATGCCAACATTGACACTGAAAAGACTATCCTCGACCAGGCCCTGTTCTAGTAAGTACAACATCTCGTCAGAGCATTTCTTCACAAAGACTGCTTCTGTAACGACCCGTTTCCGGACCGCTACCGAGCTCAATATACCGAGCTTGAGTTACCGAGCTCAACACACCGAGCTCAACTAAACCTGTATGAGATGTGTTTTAAAACGAAACTCTTGTGCCTTTTAAAAAGTACGGTGTATTTTTTTTTTTATAAAACCAGCTCGTGCACATCAGAGTAATTACAGCTTTTCGAAACATGGTGCAACTAAGACACAAGACTTAAATTCTAATAAAACATACATGCATAACATACATATATATATCACTCGAAATAATAATGTATACAAAATACAGAGTAGTAAATGTACAAAGAAAATACACCTAAGGTATGACGACTTCAAAAGAGCAATCATACCCTGGGGTACTTCCAAGAAACACCCACGCAGGGTTGCTCCAAAAGTAAGACCACGGTCTACCACAAACGACAAAACAATATCGCCCAAACCGGGTCACGACATACTACTCCAAAAGAAAAACAAGGTACAGTCATCAAAAAAAAAACAACATCCAAAGAACATAATCAATCCACGACAACAGAGGTCGCCGCCGGTCCTCGTCGAGCTCCTCCTCGGCATCATCTGGCTGCCGAGTTCCTCGCGCTCGACATCGCCTGGGTAACCGTCATGGATTGAAGGCACCACGAAAGGGTCAACTTCTCAACAATACAAGATAAGCCGCGGCATAAAGAAATGAGCAAACAAAGAAAGTATAACATTCACCGACGTGACTCGACCATCTCACTCTAACTCGACACAACTCGAATCCATTTTCTCTCGACTCGACAATTTTTCCGAATGCACACGCTGCATCAGTATGTCGGAAGGTCGGTAAAAGCCTTGGGATCCTCGCTCTCCCTAGGACAGTCAACTCAGGTCCCATAGCGTGGCGACGTCTAGTCAATCTCCCGTAAACAAAAGGGGACCTAGCACCCTTAGTTATCCGGGTCACGGCTCAAAAACGTCATACGACTCACCTAGCTCGCTCACTCGATGAACAATTCGCCGCATACGATATTCAAGAAGTTAAACACAAGATATTCAACCGCATGTCAAATAAAAAGAGCAAGCTCGACATGAAGAAACGCAATTCAACATGCAATACACAATTCACAACATATATTCAATCACATATTAAATACATGCAAAAACTCAATCATATCACAACATTTCAAGCTCGACACAAATCAGGGAATCCATTCACAATAACATATAAAATGAAGTCTTAATAATGTCTAAAAGTTGCCCTTACGCACAAAACATAAACACGTAGAATATGAAGTGCCCTTACCGAACTCCAAGTTAATGCTGCTCGACAACGACCTCGACACGGCTGTCTTCAAACGAGTTCGACAACGACTTCTCTTACTCGATCTCGACACGTACGCTTCTCAGTCGACCTCGACACGTACAGTTCTCGATCTGGATCCCACTGCTTCCTCGTCCTCGGGTTCGCTCTCCCGTACACCTTGATTCGGAAATCACACGATCTCGGGAATCAGACTTCCTAAAACAAGCACAACTCAGTTCGATCTATGGGTTCTAATAACACTTAGCTCTCATCCCAAACTTAACCACAACCCAGAAAATATTAAAACTCAAGAACTTAAATATATATTTCCTCTAACACAAAGTTAGGGTTTTCGATCAAAAGTTCATGAAAAAGGCTATCTGATGCTACAACAGATAGATCGACAACAACAACAACCAGAAGCAACGAACGACAAACTAAAACAAGAAATCGAAACAAACCAAAAAGAAAGGGTTTCTGGGCACTGCCTATTGCAGAAATCAGAGAAAGAAATTTGTTTTACAAGCCCAAATAATCGGTTAGAAAGGGAGGTAATATCATGAAGAAGAAAACCCATCAGTTTGACATGTTTTGGAAGCATAAAACTGGCTAAAATGGGAGGAAGAAGTAGCGCTAAACAGTAGCACGAAGGAAGAGAAAATCTGTTTTTCATACCTCCACTGATGGTCGAGATGGTGACATATAGGTCGAGAAGATGATGAGGAACAAGATTGATGAAGAAAGTTTATGCAGAATCTCAATGGAACTCAAGGTTCTTCGATGGAGATTTTGGAGAAAAACAAGGAACTCAGAGCAGAAGGAAGGAAGAAGAAAGAAGAAAAGAGAAAATGAGTGTTTGAGGGAACTGGTCGTGGTATACAGCTGGTGAGGGAAGGGGCATTATCGTAACTCCAGCTATGAGATGCCAATCCCATCAGTCAATCTACCCATCTAATCGCTACTCTCTCATGATTACCCTCTACTCTATAGGTCAGAGATCTAGACACGCGACGAGAACGGCAAGCCGACAATATAATTATTACAAACAATATAATAATAACGCTGAATAACGTTCGTAAGAATACGAGTTATCATCTCGACACGATGTCGACTAGGGTGCTCGTGCAAGCGCACAAGGCTCTAACACGAGTTCGTGCACGCGGCCTCCTCAGTTCGACATGCGACCTCCTCAGCTCGGTACGCGACTTCATCAGCTCGACACGCGACCTCCTCAGCTCAGCAGCTAGAGCACGCAGTCTCCTCAGCTCGGCAAATGACCTTGGCACGCGATCTTGGCACGGAATCTCGACACAAGGTCTTGGTACGAGGTCTCGACACGAGATCTCGACACGAGGTCTCGATCCGACGTCCTAATACGAGGTCGATCTCGTCCTCAGGTGTTACAGCTTCCTTGTTGAAGCGCTCGATGTAATCTCTGATGGATTCGTCTTTCTTCTGTTGAATGGCAGCCAGTGCCACTATTGACTTCAGTTGCACCCTAGATGCAGTAAAGTGCGAAGAGAACTGGCACGTGAGTTTGGACCACGAGTCAATCGAGCCCTTTTTGAGGTTTTGGAACCATGTCAAGGCGGCTTTCTTTAGAGTAAGGGGGAAGATTTGGCATTTTACTGGTCCTTTGGCACCTCGGTATCCCATGAGAGTGTCGAAGCAACCGATGTACTCATCGGGGTTACCAGTTCCATCATATGTGTCTAGGAAAGGAGGTTTCTGGAGATTCTTTGGGATTACGAACTTAGCAACCCTAGTAGTGAATAGACCAAAGGTCACGCACGCGTCGTCCTCCTCACCACTCTGGAAGGAAGTAGATGAAAGAGATCGAGCGCGTCGATGACGAGAATTGCGTTCAGTTGACCTTGCACAACATTGAGAAACTGTGGTAGCTAGATGAGGTGGCATGTCACTGCTAGCGGTTGTGCCTCCGCGATGAGGAAAAGGGCTTTGAGAATGACGGCATCGAGGAGCATGTCCAAGAGAGTGGCGCGGCGTGGCAGAAAGCGTCTTGCCTCACGCCTTGAGGAAAGGCTATCCGACGACGTTCCATTGCATTGTGTCCTGTCAATTCTTCTTTCGCCTCGAGGAGAGCGGATCATAGATCGCGGCAGTGATCTTCGGCGGCGTGGTGGAGAACGGTCCAGAGACCTGCTGTGGTGAGGTGTGGCACATGGAGACCTGCGTGGAGTCGTGTCGTGGTGGAGATGGTGAACGAAACGGCGAGATTCAGATCCTCTAGTTTTCTATCGCGATAGAGAGATTTGTTCATGCCGATTCTCGATCTGCGTCGTAACGCGAACAGAGAGCTTCTTCTGCTGGTTTTGTATGCATTCCAAACGCTGGTTCTAGACTTGCATTGCTTCGGTGAGCTTTTGCACAAAGTCATGAAACTCGCGAAGGAGGAAGGCGGTGGCCGCCGGAGTGGTTTCTTCAGTTTCCGTCGTAGTCGGAACATTGATTAACGGAATTGCATCAGCTAAAGGTAGAGGAGGATTCCTCGGCCTCTCATACTCGATGTGAACTGGCGCTCATTCGTTCTGAGGCGGATTCAGAGGAGTAATCGGAGGGCTCGGTGGATTGAGGTCTGCGCGAAGTTGAGAACTGCGTGTCGCGATGGTGCGCTTCGATCCAGTCATTGTTGAAGACGAAGGTGACTTCAAAAATGTTGAAAAGGAAGAGGTTTCCCACAGACCATGCTAATGTTCTAATGTAGAACTCAGAGGATGCTGGAGAAGAAGCGCTGCGGTTGAGCTCACGATGGTTGATGACAGCGCAGGGGTGGTTGTATGATGCGTTCATTATAGCATATAGTTTGTTGTTAGTTTTTCCTTGCATCGCAGCCATTTTAGTGGTTTTAACTCATAGTTGCATGCATTTTTGCTTGGTTTAGATAATGCACTTGGTTGAGTTAAGTTGTGCAGGAAAGAAGGTATTGGCCTAGGAAAATGGAGCTAAATCACGTAGACAGATGTTGCGACCAACTTGGAGGCCAAAATACCAAAAGACGACAAGATTTGAAGAGGCACGGCCTGGCCGTGCCCTATGCCACGGCCGTGCTGTGGTGGATGTGAAGAAACTCAAGATTGCTCAAAATAGTGCATTCCACGGCCAGGCCGTGTTATCCAACACGACCGTGCCTCTGCTTCCAGAACAACACAGCCTAGCCGTGCCCTCCACCACGCCCGTGTCAGGCTGCGCTGACCTTGATTCTGTGTTTTAAGAGCAGCACGGCCAGGCCGTGCCAGGCTCCACGGCCGTGCTACGACTCATTCTGACTTGTTTTTGCGCATTTGACTTAATTTTTAGAGGCTTTTTCTATTCTTTTTGGGCCGAGAACTATAAATAGGCTTGGAGAACATTGACCTAGGGTTGGTTCTTTTGGTGAGTTTGAATCAAGAACAAGTGATCATAGGCAAAATTGAGGAATCAATGGAGTCTTTTGCTATTTCTACATCTCAATTGCTTGGTTCCTTCTCTTCCATGAAGAACTAATTCCTTTGTACTAGGGTAAGATAAACTTTGTGGATCCTTTTATGTAATTGAATTTAGAATTTTCAATGCAAGTTTGATGTATGTCATTTGATCAACTATCTCTTTTCTTAATGCGATTCTATGCTTGATCACCATGGGGTTGAACTAGGGTTTGACATCAATTGGAAAGTTGAGGTTTTAAACTAGCTTTGGGATATTTTGACATATCTATAGGGTTATAGGGATATAATTCTCTTTGGTATGAGTTTGTATGAATCCATATCCTTTATGCTTGATTTAATTAATTGGAACCTAAGGGATTAGGGCTTAATAGTTGAATTAAAGGGATTAAGAGGAAATGAATTTTCGTTAATCTAATTTAGAGGACTTGAACTTCAAATACGTGATCATTGCTTGCATTGGAATAGGATTCAAGAGCGTAAAGGGTGAGACAAAGGGATTCGAACCCTAGTCACTCTATTCTCCTTAATATCTAAATTATTTATTTTGTTAGTCATTATCTTATTGTTGAACACGAATTACACAATTCAAACACTACTCGTTTTCGTCTGATAGTTCAAATAGTACATCGTTGGTATAGTTAAGAATGGGTCACAATCCCTGCGGATACGATCTTTTATTACTTAACGACGAAATCATACACTTGCGATTTTGCCCAACAAGTTTTTGGCGCCGTTGCCTGGGATTGTTGAATTAATTTTTAACAAGGCAAACGAGTACCTTATTGAACTATTTCTTTTATTTAATTTTTTTTAAAAAAAAATATTAATTGTTGCTTTGCTACTTACCTTTTGCCTTAGTTTTGTGCATGCGAGGTAAACAAACAGGTGAACTGTTGTTTGACCCAGAAATTGAAAAGACAGCGAAGGCTTTAAGGAAGAAGGCAAAGGAAGCAAAGCAACGACAAAAACAATCCTCTGCATCTACCTCTCAAGTCCCAACTCAAGAAGTGATGGGGGACCAACCACGCACTTTGGGTGATTTTGGGAGACGGAACAACCATGCAAGGGCTGTCAATGCCTACCAACAGGTGGAGGCAAATGCTAATTTTGAGATCAAGCCGGTATTGTTGAACACTCTCAAGCAAAGCCAATTCGCGGGGAATGAGATTGATGACCCAAATCAGCACCTGGTGAGTTTCTACGAAATCTGTGACACCTTTGGGCTGGCTGGAGTGACAGAGGGAAGCAAGAAATTGAGGCTTTTCCCTTGGACCCTGTGGGAAAGAGCAAGAGATTGGCTTGACACCTTGCCTACAGGAAGCATTGCAACTTGGGACGATTTGGAGGAGAAATTCATGACAAAATTTTTTCCACCCTCCAAATTCATCAAAAGAAGAGGTGAGATTCATGGCTTCCAACAGAACCAAAGTGAGAACTTGTATGAGGCATGGGAGAGATTCAAGCTCCTTCTAAAGAGGTGTCCAGGACATGGATATGATGACTTCAACCAGATGCAAATGTTCTGTAATGGTTTGAGGCCGAACACCAGGATGATGTTGGATGCCTCAGCTGGAGGTACAATCAACAACAAGACAGTGCGAAGCAAGAACCTTGGTGGAGCAAATGGCTTCCAATGGCGATTATGTCGAGAATGATAGAGGGACCTTTGGGTAAAAGAGAGTCCTAGAATTGGAAACACAAGATGCGCTCTTGGCTCAAAATAAATTAGTCTCTCAACAATTGGAGGCTATCACAAAAGAGTTGAAAGCACTGAAAGTGGGAACATCTTCCTCTGCTCAGGTGAACCAAGTAAATCAAAGTTTGAGATGTGACTTCTGCCAAGGGCCTCATGAGAATGGAGGGTGTGATACTTTGGGAGACTCCAAGGAGCAAGCTAATTACATGGGTAACTTCCAAAGGCAAGGAGGGAATCCATATTCTAACACCTATAATCCAGGGTGGAAGAATCATCCCAACTTCTCTTGGAAGCAACATGATAATTCATCATCGAGCAACCCTCCACAACCTCCCAAGCAAGAGAAGCCAAATCAAGCTGGAGGAAGCTCTTACCCAATTCATGAAGATGACTCAGTCAAATTTCAGAACCATGAGTCACATTTCAAAAATCGGAGGCTTCTATCAAGAATCTGGAAAATCAGGATCGGCAACTCTCAAAGCAACTTAGAACAATCTAAAGGTAAGTTTTACGCTAGTACAAAGAGATAACCCCAAAACTGAAAATTGTAGTGCAGTTACTTTGAGAAGTGGAAAACCTTTGTCTGAAGTAGAGAAAAAGAAAAAGAGTGAAAAGAGTGAAAAAGAAAAAGTGATAGAAAAAGAAAGAGTGGAAATAGAAGAAGGGGTTGAAAAAGAAAAGGGAGAAGTTGAAAATGAGAGAAGAGAAAATATTGAGAAAGGAGAGAAAAAAGAGGGTGAGGAAGACAATGTTGCTACTGATAATTTGCAGGTACAAGAGAAACCAAAAATTATTCAGCCACATATGAAGCTTCCTTATCCTCATCTGAGCAAGAAGAACCAGAAGGATGAACAATTTGCTAAGTTCATGGACATTTTCAAGCGTCTCCAAATCAACATTCCTTTTGCAGAAGCTCTTGAGCAAATGCCCACATATGCAAAATTCATGAAGGAGTTGTTGACCAAAAAGAGAAGGTTCAAGGAGGATGAGACGGTAGCCTTGACTGAAGAGTGTAGTGCCATTATCCAAAGGAAGCTTCCTCCAAAGATGAAGGATCCAGGAAGCTTTACAATTCCTTGCACTATTGGGAATTTGCACATTGGAAAGGCTCTCTGTGATTTGGGAGCTAGCATTAATCTGATGCCCCTCTCTATGTTGAAACGGTTAGGAGGAGGTGAAGTCAAGCCTACCAAGATGTCTTTGCAACTGGCAGATAGATCGGTGAAATACCCCTATGGAATACTGGAGGATGTGTTGGTCAGAGTTGACAAGTTCTTGTTCCCAGTGGATTTTGTTATCCTTGATATGGAAGAGGACAAGGAGGTCCCTCTTCTTCTTGGCAGACCTTTCCTAGCTACAGGGAGAGCCTTGATTGATGTGCAACAAGGAAAATTGATATTGAGGTTCCAGGATGAGAAGGTGACATTTAATGTCTTTGAAGCTATGCGGCATCCAGATGATATTGAGAGATGCTCTAGAGTTGATGTGATTGACGACTCCGTTTTGGAAATCATCAAGCAAGACCAACCTTCACACCCACTAGAGAATGTGTTAGTGAATTCCATTGAGAAGGTGGATGAGGAGATGGAAGATGAAATTGAAAGATGTCTTGCACAACTTGAAGCTCCACAAGTTGAAGAAGTCATATGAAAATGAAGGAGGATTTGCAAGGTGGTGAGTTAGAAAAGAAAGTTAGCCCGGAATTAAAGCAATTACCCCCACACTTGAAGTATGTTTTTCTTGGGGATGATGCTTTTAATCCGATGATCATTAGTAGCTCTTTGTCAAAGCTGGAGGAGGAGAAGCTAGTGAGAGTACTTAGAGCACATAAAGAGGCAATTGGATGGACCATCTCAGATTTAAAGGGATCACCCAAATTTTGCATGCATAAGATCAAGTTAGATCAAGAGTTTAAGCCAGTTGTTCAACCACAGAGAAGGCTTAATCCGGTTATGAAAGAAGTGGTGAGGAAGGAGGTATTGAAGCTTTTAGAGGCAGGGATGATCTACCCTATTTCTGACAATGCATGGGTGAGTCCAGTACATGTGGTTCCAAAGAAAGGGGGGATGACAGTTGTAAAAAATGAAAAAAATGAGTTGATCCCTACTAGAACTGTCATAGGGTGGCGAATGTGCATTGACTATAGGAAACTGAACCAAGCCACTCGGAAGGATCATTTCCCTCTCCCGTTTATGGACCAAATCCTTGAAAGGTTAGCTGGACAAGCCTACTATTGTTTTCTGGATGGGTACTCAGGTTACAATCAGATATCTGTCAACCCAGAAGATCAAGAGAAGACAGCATTCACCTGCCCATTTGGAGTCTTTGCATATAGACGGATGCCCTTCGGTCTTTGCAATGCACCCGCAACTTTTCAAAGGTGCATGCTTTCTATTTTTGCTGATATGATTGAAAAATCTATTGAGGTATTTAAGGATGACTTCTCTGTTTTTGGAATTTCTTATGATGATTGTCTGGGTAACTTGGAAAATGTTCTCAAAAGGTGTAAGGAGACCAATTTAGTATTGAATTGGGAAAAATGTCACTTCATGGTAAAAGAAGGCATTGTTCTGGGACATAAAATCTCATCTAAGGGGATAGAAGTGGATAAGGCAAAAATTGATGTGATAGAGAAGTTGCCTCCTCCGTTGAATGTGAAAGGAGTGAGGAGTTTCCTTGGGCATGCTGGATTTTATAGACGATTCATCAAGGACTTCTCGAAGGTTGCTAAGCCACTTTGCAATCTCCTCATCAAGGATGTCTCATTTAAATTTGACCCAGATTGCTTGAAGGCATTTGAGTTATTGAAAGAGAAACTTATTTCAGCTCCTGTGATAGTTGCACCCGATTGGGATTCACCGATTGAGTTAATGTGTGATGCTAGCGATTATGCGGTGGGGGCTGTTTTGGGGCAAAGAAGAGAGAAGTTCTTTCATGCCATCTATTATGCTAGCAAGGTGTTAAATGAGAACCAAGTTAACTATGCTACCACAGAAAAAGAATTGCTTGCCATAGTGTTTGCTCTAGAAAAATTTCGTTCCTATTTGATTGGTTCCAAGGTCGTGGTGTTTACTGATCATGCGGCAATAAAATATCTTATGACTAAGGTTGAATCCAAGCCAAGACTCATTCGGTGGATTTTGTTGTTGCAAGAATTCGACCTTGAGATCAAAGACAAAAAGGGGAGTGAAAATGTGGTGGCTGATCATTTGTCCAGGTTGGAGAATACTGAGGTTACAGTTAGGGAGTTAGACATTCTAGAGGAATTCCCAGATGAAAAACTGTTGGTGTGGATCGAGAGGCCTTGGTTTGCAGATATGGCAAATTTTAAAGTCAGCTGGTGTTATACGAGGAATTAACTTGGCAACAAAAGAAGAAGTTTTTCAAAGATGACAATTACTTCATTTGGGATGATCCCTATCTCTTGAGACAAGGCCGGATGGAATTCTCGAGAAGGTGTGTTGCGCATGATGAGGCGCAGAAAATTTTATGGCATTGTCACAATTCACCATACTGAGGTCATTTCAATGGTGAACGACATACCGCAAAAGTGCTTCAATCTGGATTCTACCGCCTTCAATTTTCAAAGATGCTTATGCTCATGCAAAAAGTTGTGACAAGTGCCAGAGGACGGGAAGCATTTCCAAGAGGAATGAAATGCCCTTAAACTCCATTTTGGAGGTTGAGCTTTTTGATTGTTGGGGCATTGATTTCATGGGACCATTTCCCTCCTCATTCTCTAACCAGTATATTTTGGTAGCTGTGGATTATGTCTCAAAGTGGGTAGAAGCAGTGGCAACTCAAGTAAGTGATTCTCAGACTGTTGTGAAATTCATAAAGAGGAACATCTTTTCTCGGTTTGGGGTCCCTAGAGTTTTAATCAGTGATGGTGGTTCGCATTTTTGTAACTCAAAGTTGGAGGCTGTGCTGAAAAAGTATGATGTGAAGCACAAAGTTGCCACTCCTTACCACCCTCAAAGTAATGGGCAAGCTGAAGTGTCAAACAGGGAGATTAAGAAGATACTTGAGAAGACAGTGAGTGCCTCAAGGAAAGACTGGGCCCATAAGCTGGATGATGCTTTGTGGGCATACAGGACAGCTTATAAATCCCCTATGGGGTTGTCTCCTTACCAGCTGGTCTATGGCAAAGCTTGTCATTTGCCAGTTGAGCTTGAGCATAAGGCGTTTTGGGCCCTGAAATTCTTAAATTTTGATTCAACCTTGGCAGGAGAGAAAAGAATTTTACAGCTGCACGAGTTGGACGAAATGCGTTTGCAGGCTTATGAGAATGCTTCCATCTACAAACGAAAGGTGAAAGCTTATCATGATAAGCACATTGTACAGAGAACTTTCTCTCCTGGGCAGCAAGTGTTACTTTTCAACTCGCGTTTGAAGTTATTCCCGGGCAAACTAAAGTCCAAGTGGTCGGGACCTTTTGTGGTAAAAGAAGTGATGCCACATGGAGCAGTAGAGGTGGAGGAGCCTTCATCTCAAAGATCGTTCAAGGTTAATGGGCAACGTCTGAAGCATTATTTGGGAGGAGAGCTTGACAGGGCAAAGGTTGCTCTAGTCTTGCGAGAACCTTGAGCATACCATCACACGTCAAGCTAGTGACGTTAAAGAAGCGCTTCTTGGGAGGCAACCCAAGGTGTAGAAGAGTGCATACAAAAAAAAAGGGGAGTGCAGTGACACACGGCCTGGCCGTGTCCTAGGCCACGACCGTGTGGGTTAAAAAAAAAGGGAGAAATAGTGAAGAACACGGCCTGGCCGTGTCCTATGCCACAGCCGTGTTCGAGTTGAAATTTTTCTTTTGGCAAGACAGTGAAGAACACGGGCTAGCCGTGCCTTATGGCACGCCAGTGTTCGTGCTTCTTTCAGCCAGGATTAGGCATTCCTTAGGTGTGCTTGCCCTTACCCAATCCTCTCCCCAACCAATCACAACCATCCATTTCCTTGTAATTTTTAATCTGTGGTCTTGATGCAGACCCACCATACTTATCATACACCCAGCCACACCACAGAAAAACCAAATTAACAACCCCCCTTTATTGTTGCAGAACACGACCGTGTTTCCCCCAATCCTTCTTCACTTTCATTTTCCTAAACCTAACCCTCTCCCAGCCGTATCACCATTCTCTTCCACCTACCATCATCTCCTTCAAGCATCACCACCATTCCTTCCTTCTCTCAAACTCAATCTCCATTCCACTCCCCTCCACGTCCCTTTCCTTCCCGCCGCCTCCCCATTCACACCCTCACCACACCCCCTCCTTCCATCTCCTTCAACTCCTCCTCTCACCAACAACCCATCAACCGCGACACTTCTCCTCTCACCACACCCCCAGCCGAGCTTCCCCTTTCTCTCCTATTCTCCAACCTCAGCCACGCCCCCCTCCCTTCCTTCCATCTTCTTCACTTCCACCCGAAACCCATTTTTCAATTTTTTTTTATTTTCATATTACCTGTGTGTTTGTGCTTGCAGTGTGGTATGATTACAGGGTAAAATGGCATCAAAAAGGCAAAGGGGTGATGCCTCAGGCACAAAAGAGCCAACATTGGCCAAGGGCAAGTGAAAGGGCAAGAAAAAAGTGACAGAGAATCCATATGGAATTCAGTTCCGGGACGATGTTCAAAAGGCAAGGTATAATACTCTTGTCGAAAGAATAATTGTCCCCACCCGTTATATGGATGAATCTGCACTGTTAATTCTAGGCCTGCTAGATGATGTCCAGTACTTATTTGCTAATGTGGGTTGGACAAAGTTTGTGGGGTTGAAAAGTTTTACTTATGCAAGAATTACTCTGGAATTCCTATCATCCGTTATTGCCAATGTCTCATATGCGGAGGGATGGCCAGAGGAACACCAGGACAATTTGATAACCTTTAGGTTATTCAATACGGAGCATAGCCTGTCATTGAGCCAATTCAATGCAATATTTGGATTGCCATATGGTGGTCACCGAAAAGTCCCCAATGATTTTTCTGCAAGACGATTTTGGAACTTGCTAACTAAGTCCGACACCTATGACTCCTCTTCATCCAAATCATCAAAGTTGTGAAACCCCTGTTTTCGCTATGTTCACAGAGTAATGTCAAACACATTGTTTGGCAGAGGGGATAGTGACGGCGTTGTCCGTCAGTCGGAACTGATGTTTTTGTGGAACATCTTTGCACAGAATTTCACTAGATGAGTGTTCTCATTTGATCACCCACATGGTTAAAGTAGGGAAAGCTTCAGCCAGAAAAATTGTTATTGGTGATTTAATCACCCCAATTGCTGAGGCTCTAGGCTATAGAACCTCCGGCCTCCTAATTGTTCGTGGGAGCACACGCTTGGACATGGAAGCTTGCTTGGCAATGAAAATGATAGTCTGGGAAGGCCAATGTTATTGTTTGGTGCTACCTGATACTGAGGAAACTCATCCTCTACCTGACCAGGAGCACACCACTATCAGAGACCAGAGGAATTGGAATTTTCCCGGAGGCCCCCAACCTGAGCCCCTTCAAGAGGAGAGACCTGAGGCACCCCCACAGAGACCTGAGGCCCCTGGCAGTTCTTCACATTACTATGCTCCACAGCCACCTCCCGGTTCTTATGCCGCTCTTCAGGAGGAGATGGCTGCTCAAAGGGCCCAGTTGACGGATCTTGACAACACCGTCCACGGTATTCAGGACATGGTCTCGGCATTGTATAACTGGCACCTCCATCAGTATCCTGGCCAGTTTCCCCCTCCGCCCCCACAGTGAGTCCTCTCTTGCATCATCCCTATCTCAGTTAAATTGTTTACATTGGGGACAATGTAAATTCTTAAGCAGGGTAGGCGTTTAAATTTTGCATTTAGTTTTGCGAGTTAGGTTTGCATTTTTAGTTTAATGTTTGCATATTTGTTTTAATTGTTGTTTTGTTCGCATCATTTTATCCCCCAATTGTACGCTATCCTCTTGTGTTTTGGCATGTGTGCTACAATCTTTTTGAAATTTGAGATTGCATGATTTGGAACCCAATTATTTTGTTCTTGTGATGGGCTTCAAGGCAGTATTCTTAATGTACATAGAGATAATCTTTGGATAAGTTGAGAATTAGCATGTGGCACTCTGATTTGATGTTTCTCACTGGTTTTAACTTCTAAATGTGAGACTTGAGCTTAATATTGGGGCTTTCACTTCATCATGTTTATATGCCCCCTTCTCCTTGTATGAGTGTGTCCATCCTGATTATGCTCTCTAGAACTTGACTTGAAACTGTTTCAAAACTTGAAAATTTTTGTCAACCCACTTGAATATGATTTAGGCAATTTAGGCATGTTTCAAGCCTCTGTTTGTTGAATGAAAACTTCCTCTAGTTGCCCCTTTTGAGCCTGAAATGAAATTAATTTTCTTGGTACCCAGGTGATTGCTAAATGTTACAGTACCTTTTAAAAGTATGTGTAAGGGAGCAATTAGTTGTGAATCTAGTGTAAATTATGCAGTGCTTGAAATTTGGGACCTCTGTTGTTATTCAATTCCTCCCCAGTAATTGCAAAAAATCTCAAATAGGGGAGGAAACAAAAAAAAAAGAAAAAAATATATAAAATAAAATAACAGAAGAGGAGCAAAATAAAAAGATGTTGAAAACGAAAAGGAGAATGAATTGTTCCGCTTATGCTGCTTTAAAAGGGTTGTTTTCTTTGTCTATTATTTTAGCCCTTGTGTTTCCCCTTTCTGGTTTTTATCCCACCGTACAAGAAAAATCCCACGGCCACGTTACAACCTTGTAAAGACCTTTTGATTCTTGTCTGTTTTCATGAATTGTATGCTGAGATTTGGTTAATAGTCAAGCTTATGGTAGAACACTTTCATGGATGGATTTGTGCGATTTGTCATAACCTTTAAACACTTGGAGAGTTGTGAGGAGAGTGCCCTATTAGTGAGAGACGTGATTCCAGAGCGCCTGATTCTCTAATTGGACTTGATTTTAGTTGTCCCTATTGTCTGTTCTAGCCTTTAGCCTATTGCTTGAATGTGCTATTATCTCGGGTTCCTTAATTGTTGCGTCTCTTGTTTCTTTGCTTATCTTTGGCCACTGCAATTGCTTGAGGACAAGCAAGATTCTAAGCTTGGGGTAATTTGATGCGTTCATTATAGCATATAGTTTGTTGTTAGTTTCCTTGCATCGTAGCCATTTTAGTGGTTTTAACTCATAGTTGCATGCATTTTTGCTTGGTTTAGATAATGCACTTGGTTGAGTTAAGTTGTGCAGGAAAGAAGGTATTGGCCTAGGAAAATTGAGCTAAATCACGTAGACGGATGTTGCGACCAACTTGGAGGCCAAAATACCAAAAGATGGCAAGATTTGAAGAGGCATGGCCTGGCCGTGCCCTATGCCACGGCCGTGCTGTGGTGGATGTGAAGAAACTCAAGATTGCTCAAAACAGTGCATTCCACGGCCAGGCCGTGTTATCCAACACTACGCGTGCCTGCGCTTCTAACAACAACACGGCCTAGCCGTGCCCTCCACCACGCCCGTGTCGGGCTGCGCTGACCTTGATTCTGTGTTTTAAGAGCACCACGGCCAGGCCGTGCCAGGCTCCACGGCTGTGTTGCGACTCATTCTGACTTGTTTTTGCGCGTTTGACTTAATTTTTAGAGGCTTTTTCTATTCTTTTTGGGCCGAAAACTATAAATAGGCTTGGAGAACATTGACCTAGGGTTGGTTCTTTTGGTGAGTTTGAATCAAGAACAAGTGATCATAGGCAAAATTGAGGAATCAATGAAGTCTTTTGCTATTTCTACATCTCAATTGCTTGGTTCCTTCTCTTCCATGAGGAACTAATTCCTTTGTACTAGGGTAAGATCACTACAAGAAAATTCGGATTTACCGACGGGCATATACCGACGGTCAGAGACCGTCGGTTAAACGTTGGATTTTTCGACGGCCAAGCCGTCGGTAAAACAACAAGTCCGTCGGTAAATGGAATCTGATTTACCGACGGTCAATGCTCGTCGGTAATTTCAAATATATTTCATTTTCGCGCCTATTTTTCAAATACCGACGGCCTTATACCGTCGGTAAGTTAAAAACCGTCGATGTCTTGCGAGCAGTTCGACGGCCTAGACCGTCGGTAAAAAGCCGTCGGTAATGCGCGATAATAACCAGAAGCCAGGCCTTCCCTTTCTCCTCTATCTTCATCCCTCTTCTCTTTCACTTCCCTCTCTTCCTCCACCCCCACCACTACGCCGCCACCACCACCACGCCCACACCACCACCCGGCCGCCACCACCACCACCACTCTATTCTCTCTATTCTCTCTGTTCTCTCACTGTTCTCACTCTTTCTCTCCACCACCACCACCACCACCGCGCCCCCACCACCACCGCGCCTACACCACCACGTCTTAGTCACCACCACCACCGCGTTTCCTCTGCCACCACCACCACCACCGTGTCTGTCTCTCATCTCTCTCTCTATCCGCCGCCACCTCCACAGAACAGTCCGCCGCCGCCACCTCCACAGCACCGTCCACCGCCACCACCTCCACAGTACCTTCCGCGGCCACCTCCACAGCACCGTGGTCTGCCGTCACCTCTGCCACCACCGTCTATTCTCTGTCTCTATTCTGTCCTTCTTTGTTCGTGTTTTTTTCTTCCGAATCCCAAATTGATTTGGTGTTCCTTTTCGATGTTTCAGGAACGATTGAAGGTTCTTGAAGTGATTTGAAGGTTTTTGACGTGATTTTGAAGGTTTTGGTGCATCACGGTATTCTTTGTGGCTTGACCTCCAATTTTGTGTTCGTGATTTTGGGAACTAAGGTTTGTTTGTATTCCTTGTTGTTGGTATTTGATTTTTGTTTTAGTAGCTTTGCAAGAGTAGCCCGCGTGAGATTATTAGTTGTTTGATGGTTGTTACGCTCTTATTGATTTTGTGGATTGTTAGTTGTTTGACGGTTGCTCTGCTCTTATTGATTTTGTGGATTGTTAGTTGTTTTAAAAGTTTAGGGAATACTTATATTATGTCCAAGGTTAAAAGTTTGTCTTAAGCATGCTAATTAGAAGGGGAAAAAAAACAATTCTAGTTGGCGCATCCTGCTCGGTTAGCATCATGATTTGAAAAAATATTGAAAAAATATTGGAATAAAGTCTTAAATACGCAAACCTATGCCTTTGTTCGTTTTGTTGTAATTCGATTATTTTCAGTTTATATGCTCATGGTGACCAATGTTGAGACAATGTCTTTAGATGGAAACCGTGGTTGAGGTAGGGCTTCCAGGAGGCCGATGATGTCCGCAAGGGAGTATCGGAATAGCTTTGTGACGATTGAGGATCGCGATGCTCGCCATCGTGATCCTCCTATACCTTCCAGGAGGCCGATGATGTCTGCGAGGAGTATCGAAATAGCTTTGTCATCGAGGACTAAGGATCGTCTTGAGGATCGTGATTTGATGAACCAAAGATGGTGATCCCGGGAGGCTTGTAGCTACGGTGATGCTCATCGAGGACATACATCGCTCAGGCCTCCAGCGATGACGATGAGATCTTGGAGTATACTCCATCCATACCGAGTATTCTCCAATCGGAGAGGATTACACTCCGACCTCAGGAGTATTCTCCAATCGGAGAGGATTACACTGGCCCACACCAAAATATTCTCCCACCGTAGCAGATTACACTCCATCGACTCCTTCGGAGGATTCTACCGCCCGATTTTGTCCTGGGACCCCTCAAGGAGCCGCCACTAGCTAGCCTCTATTTTATATTATGCATGTTATGTACATTAGTATTTGATCGCTTTAACATTTTAATTGGATAAATGTATTAGGATAATATATGATGTATGTCTTTACATTTGTGCTTTTCTATTTAATTTTTGTGTTAAGCCTAAGTTCCAATTATTCCAACGTTTCAACGATTGTTCGCGAAACCAGGCCGCCACCACCACCACCACCACTCTATTATGCTCTATTATATGTTTTACATGAGAAGGTTAAATAGCTTTTGAGAATTCATGATTTGATAAAAATAGTGAAAGCCAAAAAGCTTACTTGGGGTTTATTTGGAATTATTTTATAACATGATTGTTGTTTGGTTGGCATCCTGCTCATTTTTGTTGATTGCTATTTGGTAGCTTGTTAGTTAAAATTTTCTATGTTTTTTCTGTATTTTTAGTTCGAGGCCACGACATTGCTCCGAGACTGCCACTCACATCGAAGGACGTGGACACTCTCTTGTTCTGAGAATTAGGTATGCACTCTAACGAATGTTCTTGACTTGTATTATACCGGGTCCAGATAATCCAACAGATGGTATTGACATCTACTTACAGCCTCTCATTGACGATCTCAAAAGGTTGTGGAATGGTGTTATGACTTATGATGTTGCACGAAAGAAGAACTTTACAATGAGGGCAACTCTTATGTGGACCATTAATGACTTCCCTGCATATGGCATGTTGTCTGGTTGGGGAACTCATGGTAAGATGGCATGTCCCCATTGCATGGAGCATACAAAGGCCTTTACCTTGAAATTTGGGGGGAAGAGTTCTTGGTTTGACTCACATCGCAGGTTTTTACCAGCAGATCATCCATTTAGACGGAATAAGAACGCCTTCAAGAAGGGGGAAGTTGAATTAGATGGCCCGCCCCCGAGGTTGACATCCGAACAGATTTTTACCAGAGTTATGGATCTGCGAAGGATAAGGGACGAAAATTACAGTTTAACCTATATATTTTTAACTTGTTTGGTATGTTGTTATTGTTTAGGTTCCTTCCGTCAAAGCCAGCTGCGAAGGCTATCACGGAAGTAATTGAGCAAAATTACCACACCTATTGGCCCACCTGGGGGACGCTGACGGTGGCTGAGCGGAGGCACATGTTCCATTCTTTCAGAGTAAGTTGTTTATTTTTTTTTTGTTGCGTATTATTTTTTTATTTCATGAATCTCAATTATTTTTAATAACGTATTATATTCATACAGAGAGGTTTCTTGGAAGGAAGAGCGGGAGGAGCAGATCAAGAAGAACTTCCATATGAAGGCTTCCCACCGCCTATCTGATATGCTTAGAGATGCCCGCCTCAGGGGGCAGCCCACTTGGATAGGAGATGAGATCTGGCTGACTATAAAGCGCTTTGGAACTCCCACGAGTTCAAGGCGATAGCGAGAAGGCGAAGAAGAATAGAGCCTCTGAAAAGGGTGGGAGCTTGCATACTGGAGGTTCGGTCAGTCAGGCGCAGCACGCAGCTCGACTTGTATGTTTTATATTATTATTATTATTATTATTATTATTATTATTATTATTATTATTATTATTATTATTATTATTATTATTATTTAGTTAAGCTTTTTTTATTAAATAATTACAGTCTCAGCGGTTGCAAAGGGAGGTTCAGTTGCACGAGCTCCATCGTGCAACTCATATTAGGAAAATGCAGGTGAGTTTGTCGATGAGCGGTCGAGGCGGACCCAGGTAATTATAAAACATAATGAATAGTTTTTTAACAATGTTTATATTGTTTTATTACAATAAAAATTGACTAATTTGTTTATGTTTGACAGGAGGAGTTTGAGGCGAGGATGTCTCAGGTTAGATCTCAGACATCCTCATGTTCCCCGTCTCAGAGCCCAGAGGATCCAAATGCGTCAGCGATGGTTTGGCGAGATGTTGTTGGCGGCAAGAAGAAGGGTCGCCTATCACGGTCTTTGGCGACCTTGCCATAACTACAAGAAAGGGGGCCATTGCCTCTCGTTGGAGAAGTAAATCGGCCGATCGTCTTTGCCGCGGATGAGCGGGAGATAGCGAGAGTTGAAGCGGGCCATGGCGGCGGCGGCGATTAGCGGCCGGCGGCGGCGGATCGCGGCCGTCCAGCAGAGGAGGCCGCCGGACGGCTGCCATGTTGGCTCAGTCTGCGGCAATGACAGGAGGATCTGTACCATTTGCTAGCTCGCCACCGCCTCCTCCACCGCCTCGCCTCGCCTCATAGTAATCGGGTGATCATGTCGATGATGTAGATAGTGATCATGATCATGATTATCGTGACTATTAGTTATGTTTGTATCGATATTTTTATATTTTCGGATATTTTTTATTCTTGTTTTGTTCGTCGAATTTTTATTTATTTGTTACGTTTCTTTTTTAATTTGTTTTATAGTTATGTTATCGCATTACATTTTTAAATACAGGAAGAAATTAATTATTAAATGTGATAACTAGTAATCGTTAATTAAATGGATAAATAAATTAAATTGATTACAGAAATTAAAATTAAATAATTTTAAAAAGTAAATAATTTTTTAATAAAAATTTAAACAATTTTCAAAAAAAATTTAAAGTTCGGATTTACCGACGGTCATGGCCGTCGGAAATGTCATCGGAATTATCGACGGGTTAAAACCGTCGAAAAAGCCGTCGGAAACTTACCGACGGGTTAAAGCCGTCGGAAATGTCATCGGAATTATCGATGGGTTAAAACCGTCGGAGAAAACCGTCGGAAATTTACCGACGGGTTAAAGCCGTCGGTACGTATTTGCGACGCGCAGTTTACCGACGGACATTAGGCCGTCGGTAATCCGTCGGAATTTTTTTATTACCGACGGTATTTGTGGATTACCAACGGCTTTTGGCCGTCGGTAATCCCGCTATTTCTTGTAGTGGATGAACTTTGTGGATCCTTTTATGTAATTGAATTCATAATTTTCAATGCAAGTTTGATGTATGTCATTTGATCAACTATCTCTTTTCTTAATGCGATTCTATGCTTGATCACCATGGGGTTGAACTAGGGTTGACATCAATTGGAAAGTTGAGGTTTTAAACTAGCTTTGGGATATTTTGACATATCTATAGGGTTATAGGGATATAATTTTCTTTGGTATGAGTTTGTATGAATCCATATCCTTTATGCTTGATTTAATTAATTGGAACCTAAGGGATTAGGGCTTAATAGTTGAATTAAAGGGATTAAGAGGAAAGGAATTTTTGTTAATCTAATTTAGAGGATTTGAACTTCAATTACGTGATCATTGCTTGCATTGGAATAGGATTCAAGAGCGTAAAGGGTGAGACAAAGGGATTCGAACCCTAGTCACTCTATTCTCCTTAATATCTAAATTATTTGTTTTGTTAGTCATTATCTTATTGTTGAACACGAATTACACAATTCAAACACTACTCGTTTTCGTCTGATAGTTCAAATAGTACATCATTGGTATAGTTAAGAATTGGTCACAATCCCTGCGGATACGATCTTTTATTACTTAACGACGAAATCGTACACTTGCGATTTTGCCCAACATTGTACCTGCAGAGACTCTGATGCCTAAGTCCGATTAGGAACGGATGTGTAACCGAATTATGAGTGAAAGCGTACCTGGATCAATGGTAGAGATCGCTTATATAGTGTTCGGAAGCGGTTATTAAGATGTAACCGCTCGCGTGAAATCCGGGGTGACCGTTGGATCTTAGTAGGCTGTAATGTGCTGGATTGATCTCAGAGAGCCGTTGGATCTTCCACGTCGTTATTAGTTAGAGGGAGGTGCGAACTCTGCTTCGTGGAAATGAGCCTTCAGCGATCGCTTAGCTGGATTAGGCCTTGGCCCAGTCTGGAACACACATGTAATTTCCTAAATTGTGCCTAAAATAATGGAGTATATTACTTCTAATTTATCACATATGGTTTTCTATAATTTCAGTTTTACTTTTTGTAATACTAATAGATTAGAAAAAAGGACCATTAGTAATTGTATGATTAAATTGGTAAATGGTAGTAAACTAATCAGTGGTCCTTTTTTAAACCTTTTGGACAGGGTTTAAATGTGGGGAAGGGTTGAAGTTGAACAATCAATTTTATTCCTTAACAATGGCACCTCCGGTTTCAATATTGTGAATGCGATCGATCTATCTTGAAACTTCAATATCCTTTTGTGCTAATAAATTTGCTTTTCTATTTGTTTCTCTTCTTAATTATGTCATGTTTCTTGTAGGTTACATTGTCAAGTTTCATCCTGTAGCACTCTTATAATTGAATCCTATTTCTTTATTCATATATTTACATGTAATATAATAATTCATTCTTTATACGTATTTTGATTTGTTATGATGAATTGTATTTGATTTAACGTGAGTTTTTTTATAAAACCTTTTTATATCTCTTTTCTTCTGGGTTTTGATGCCATGCATTTATCTAAAAAAATCAAATTTTGATTCGAGAAACAAAAACAATAGATTATTAACAAAGGACCAGGCTCCTCTAAAATGAGCAATTCACTTTAGATAGTAAAGTAAGCAATCTTAACCATTGATGAGAAAATCAAGAATTAGTGTTAACTACACATGGATAATAAATCACCCTTAATTTTCTCATAAACAGTTGAATTACTTACTTTATTCTCCACTCACTTTAGAGGAGCCAAATCCATTAACAAAATATGTGGGATTTCCATGTTTCACACAAAACGCAACCCAAATAAAAGTTATGATTTTTCTTTAATAAGTCCATGATTCAAACATGTCCAAATAAACAACTTCAAACAACCATTATACAAAGTTACACAAGTCAAAAGTTCACTAGTCTAATCTATCCAAATAAACTACTTCAAACAACTTTAACCCAATTTAAAGAAGCACATAACACTTTTAAACAATCAATATTGTTATACAAAACCATAACCTTTTTTAAACTAATTCTATCACAATTAATAATGACCTTTTTTTATTGGTTGATGGTGTTAATTTCAAAGACACTTACAAAATTTTAAAACCGGAAAAATCTAATTAGAAGTTTTTAAATTATAAAAAATTTCACGAAATTATAAAGACTTATAAATTAATTTAAACTTTAATTTATTATACATCTGTACTCATAAGGTAGACTTTGACAAATAAAATATAAAGTATATTCAAAAACTTGGGCATTACATGCATATTATTTTTTGTTCAAGGCCCATCCATCACAATTAGAATAAGAAGTCTAACGCGGTTTTAAAATAACAAGTTTCTTCTTATACCAGCCTGGTCTAAATCAATCGCAAATTGTGATATTCTTGATTTCAAACACCAGAATCACGAGCCGCGTTGGTCCACGAACCAAGTACAAGGCAATGAAGCATGTGGCGAAAACCCCACGCTATATAGACTTTATCTATGATTTATCGATGCATGCGATGTGATTGCTTTGATTGGGCCTTCCCATGAAATTTCATATTTTATTTATGAAGAAAAAAAAATCAGGTGTATTTAAAAAAGAAAATGTGAAATTGTGTACAGTAGATGACAAAGATTAAAAGATAAAAGGACATTGAAAAATTGGAAAATAAAAATTAGATATTGAAAAATTAGAAATTATTATGAGTGTAAAATTAGATATTGAATGATTTTGTTTGATTTTGCACTTAGGGCAATCCTACTTTATCGAAGAAACAAGTCTCGGTTTTCTAAATTTACTCCGCCTAAATGGATACCGATAAAGGTATTTATATCAATTTTTTTATGCAATTATTCAAATTACCAAAATAAAAACAGTTAATTTCATATTTTTTGTTTTATAGTGTCCTCGCCAACCGAACTCTGATGATTGTGGCCGATATGTTTTGAAGTTTCTCAAGGATATTGTCGTTCATAACCAAACAGAAATTCGAACAGAGGTATGTATGTAATAATTTAAAAGTTTATATAATTTTTTCTTTTACACATACCATTTGAATGCTTATGTTCAATTCTAACTTCATTTAATTTTCATTTTGTAGTACTATCCTGATTGTCAATTCGACACATACTCTGATCATACCGAACTCAAAGAAGAGTGGTGTCGATATTTTACTACGAATTTTATCATTTATAAGCAGGTAGAAGAAGATTAACATTTAATGTTTAGGTGAGTTTTTGTTAAATTTGGTTTTTTGTGAGTTTAGCATACTTGAATTGGAATAGGTTTACATGAATTTAGGAATAAAATTCCTTTTTATGTTGGCTAATATTTTATATATTTTATGTTGGCTGGCTGGTATGGTATCTTATGTTGTTACAGGTATTTTATATATTTTGGAATGTCCATATTTTAAGGAAAACTCTGCCAAAATTTTGTTAGAATTTTGATCTTGTCTGCATGTTGATTTGCAGTGACAGAAGAAGAAGATATTAGTGTTTTGGTACTATTTGTAGCATGACATGTGCAATATTTTAGTGATCTAGTCTGTGTAATTGTGAATTTGACTGAGAAATAAATTGTAATTTATTTATGTTAATGTAAGGATCTGTACTATTTCTATGAAAAAATTACATTATAATGTTAAATTTTGATGTTGATACAATTGGGTGTTGATGACAATTTTGGTTGCATTTTGTGTTATCACAATATTATGCAACAGATATCATGTGAATGTGAGAGAATTAAATAAAAAAAAGAGAATAAACAGCGCTTCATTTAAGGAAGCACTGCATATTGCATATAAAAATGGACAATAAACAGCGCTTAAATTAAGGAAGCGCTGCTTATTGTATAAAAAGACAATAAACAGCGCTTCAACAAGCAAGCGCTGCTTATTGTTCACAATAAACGACGCTTCCTTACTGAAGCGCTGTTTATTGTCTATACAATAAACATCGCTTCCATATTGAAGAGCTGCTTATTGTCCATTTTCAGCAGCGCTTCATAAACGCTGTTTTTATGAAATACAATCAGCAGCGGCTTAATTTTCAGTGCCTTTAAGCGTTGTTTTAGGCTAAAAATAAGCGCTGTTTATTGCCAAAACTTGTTGTAGTGATGCGTTCACAGTAACAATTGAGGGACCAACACCATTTCATTGATGTCACTTCTCCATTAATAGAATGGCAAGTGATTAAAGTGTTAACTGTAGTGGGTGGAAGGTGGAAACGACCGAATCTACCATTATTGCTAGACTCCGGCATAACGCTGGGTTTGAAAGTGACTATATATGAACCTGTATGGGAATTATATGGTCAATAATTATTTTCAAAGTTGTTTGTGACAAAAAATAATTATTTTCAAAGTTTGTGCATTTTTTGATGCCTGTTTGTTTAAAATAATCCTAAAAAATAGTTTTTGGTGTTAAATCAATCTTAAAAAAGATAAATATTCTTTTTTTTAAACTATATGTGGACATATTAAAACATTTTTTTTAAAAGTTTTTGCATTTTAAAAGAAAAACTTATATTATCATAAGTTTTTGAAAACATATTTTTAATTAAACAAACAAACAAATGGATGAAATTTTGTTATATAATGACATGTATGCCACTTGACGCACGCAGTGGGAATTGTTTGGCTTTTGTTTTTATTTTATTTTAACTATAAAAATATAATATTGTTATTCATTTTATTTTTTGTTTTCATTTTATATTGAAAACACTGAAAGTTACTTTTTATTTTACTAGTTATTTTATAAATCATTAAAATATAGGAAACAAAGGTAAAATAAGGAAACAAATCTTCGAAAATAAAATGAAAGTATTGTTTCCCAGTTGAAGGATGAATCTGTATTCAGTTTTTAGGTATCATTGGGTGCCACCAGGGATGACCACATGACCTTTCGTAAGAGACATAAGTACTTAACAGACGTCATATGAGGGCAGAGACCAAAAATAATACTTTTATATTTTAGAGGGATGAAAACCAAAGAAATTTTTTCCCAGGAATTAAAATCAAAATTCGCTTATTTTACAGGGATCAAAAACATACTTAACCCATTTGCTTTTATATTATCTCTTTGTGATAATAGTGCGTGGGTGCTACTCTTACGGTTTGTCTCTCCTAATTGTATCCTGTTTCTTGTAGGTTACATTATCAAGTTTCATCCTGCTGTACTCTTATAATTATATCCTATTTCTTTATTCACATATTTACGTGCAATATAATAATGCATTCTTTATACGAATTTTGATTTGTTATGATGAATTGTATTTGATTTAACTTGAGCTTTTTTATAATACCTTTTTATATCTCTTTTCCTCTGGAATTTGATGTCATGCATTTATCTAACAAAAACAAATTTTGATTCGAGGAAAAACAATAGATTATTAACAAAGGATCAGGCTCCTCTAAAATGAGCAATTCACTTTAGATAGTAAAGTAAGCAATCTTAACCATTGATGAAAAAAATCAAAAATTGATATTAATTACACATGCATAACAAATCACCCTTGATTTTTTCATAAACAATTGAATTACTTACTTTATTCTCCACTCACTTTAGAGGAGCCAAATCCATTAACAAAATATGTGGGAGTTTCATGTTTCACACAAGACGCAACCCAAATAAAAGTTATGCATTTTTCTTTAATAAGTCCATGATTCAAACATGTCCAAATAAACAACTTCAAACAACCATTACACAAAGTTACACAAGTCAAAAGTTCACTAGTCTAATCTATCAAAATAAAGTACTTCAAACAACTTTAACCCAATTTAAAGAAGCACGTATCACTTTTAAACAATCAATATTGTTATAAAAAGCCATATACTTTTTTAAACTAATTCTATCACAATTAATAATGACCTTTTTTAATGTTTGATGGTGTTGTTGACAAGTGACTCCAAACACAAGAGGGGGTGAATTGTGTGTGAACGGTGCTTTCAAAAAGTTTTGGAGAAATAAGTGCTAATTATGAGTTGCGGAAATATTAATGTGAAATAGATAAATCACTTGAAGAATAAATTGCAAATGAGTTAAAAATAAAGTAAATAGTAAGATATAAATAACAATAAAATAAAGTACAGAAATTTAATTGACTGAAAAGTAGAGAGATAAGGAGTAAAAAAGCACACAACAAATTATCCAGGTTCGGCCACCTAACACCCCTGTGGCCTACGTCCTGTCCCCAAAGCAAACCACTATGGGATTTTCACTAAGACACTAGCTTTTAAATCAGGTTCAGCTAGAAACCTTTACAACTCTAAACCAGAGCAATACGTTCAAGAGATATCACCTCTCTATGAACACCTTGGGATTCCTACCCAAAAAGAAATGATTTTCACAAATAAAATGAGACGAGAAAGATACACTCAATAGTGCAGATATAACAAATTGAAGCTCAAATAATACAACTCAAATTATGTAGAATAAAAAGACTCTCAAAAATTGTGCTCAAATAAGTGTGAGTGATGAAAAATATTTGACAGAGTTTTTGGCACAAAAATTAAGCACTGCGTTGTATTGTCGTGTTGTAAGAAAGAGCACAGCGTTGTTTATTTATAGACCGACCGAGGAGCGTCTCACGCACTTAAAAAAAATGTCCGTTGAGGATTTGCCCGTTGCGTTGATTATTAAAAGGATTTGTCGTTGCAGGAAAATCTGCCCGTTGCGTTTTGAAATAAAGAAATTGAAAACACGGAGACGGCTCGGCATACGACCTCTGAAGACAGCTCGGCAGACGACCTCCGGCGGCTCGGCGGGCGACCTCGCCACGGCTCGACCAGACGACCTCGACACGGCTCGGCACACGACCTCTGAACAGCCGCGGACACCGTCCACACGACACCGGAACACGGCATACGACCTCCTCATCGCCTCGGTTCTCATAGCTCGGCACGCGACCTCATCACCGACACGCGCGACCTCGATGCAGCGACCTCATCCGCCGACACGGATCATCACCGGCTCGACGCGACAAGAGCTCATCACGCGACCTCGACGCGACCATAAGCTCGACACGCGACCTCGATGCAGCGACCTCATCGGCTCGACACGCGACTTCCTCCTCGATTCGACATACGACTTCCTCGAGCTCAACATCCGACTTCCTCCTCATTTCGACATCCGATTTCCTCATTTCGACATCCGACACGAGATATGCATGTCAAAATATTTTGTGCGTGTGTGATTTAATTTTAATTGAGAGCTTTTTATTACTACTTACAAATTGTCTTAATAAAGATAAATAAATACCCAGAACTCCAAAGACTTGAGAAACTTTCATTCTTGATACGCGTCTTGGTATTCTTTTCCCCTTTTTGCACGGTTGACTATTTGCAAGCCTCCCTTTTGTCAATCATCAAAATCATCCTGTCAAGGCATGTATTCACAGCCCCCCCCTTTTTGATGATGCCAAACATCTCATGGAGGGTTTTTAGTAAAAATATAATCATGATATAGCAATGAGATATAAGCAAGGTTTTTCAATAAAAGATATCGAGTTTAAGCACGTATTTTAGAAAAACTCCCCTCACAATATTAAAAAGATATCGAGTTTAGGCGCATTTTGGCATTTTGGTGAAGAACTCCCTCACAATATGCATGGAATAAACCACTCCCCCTGAATCATATAACTCTCCCCCTTTTGGCAACATCAAAAAGCGGAAAAGATAAAGGGAAAGGCATGTAAAACGTATGCATATACGTGTAACTAGATGGCGAAAAATAATAGAGTATCAAGGGTTCAATGAAGCATAATTGTTTGCAGTTAACATAACCTGCACAAACTTTTATTTTAGCGATTACAGGAAGGACGGTTGCATTTCTCCACTTTTAGTCTTGGTAAAGGAACCTGCATAAAAATGTTAGCACACTCCAACGCCCAAGTTAGAACTTATTCATAATAAAATGCAATCACAGGCAGTCACTCAATGCATGATTGGTCTAAAATTCCCAATTCAGTTCTAATAAAAAAGAAAGTTTCCTTAGGCAAAGGTTTAGTAAAAATATCTGCAAGTTGTCTAGATGTTTCCACAAACTCAATCATGCAATCACCTTTTTGAACATGATCTCTAATAAAATGGTGCCTAATCTCTATGTGTTTAGTCCGAGAGTGATAAACCGGATTTTTAGTGAGGTTTATGGCACTAGTATTGTTGCACTTAATTGGAACAGTTTTCAAATTAATCCCATAATCATTCAACTGTTGTTTCATCCAAATAATCTGTGCGCAACAACTACCTGCCGCAACATATTCCGCCGGCTAAGATGGGACAAAGCCACACTGGCTTGTTTCTTCCTATGCCATGAAACCAAGGCATTCCCAAGTAAGTCACATGTCCCACTAGTGCTTTTTCGGTCCAATTTACAACCCGCAAAATCAGAATCAGTACCCAATCAAAGTGCATTCGGCACCTTTGGGGTACCATAAACCCGTGTTTTGTGTGCCAATGAGGTATCTCATAATGCGTTACACAGAGA